>JAVGWX010000009.1:85817849-86417849 GCA_036924085.1 Ariolimax columbianus
TGCACGAAGATCTCATAAACGCACTAACAACACCAAAACCCATCACTACTGTACGAAAACCTACCTGGAGGCAGGATATATTTCCAGAGGTGGTAGAAAATATACCAGGTATTGCAAACAAAAACTGCCAGACTGAAAAAGAAAGGAGAGATACTACCCTAAGCTTCATAACGAAAAGCTACCCAAGCATGGACTGGACCCATGCATACACCGACGGTTCTGTAACAAACACTTCACAGAACGGAGGGGCAGGAGCATTCCTGAACCTACCAAATCGCAGAAAAATAACACTGTCATTCGCTACTGGTAAGTACACAAGCAATTTCAGAGCGGAGGCAGAGGCACTGAGAGCGGCAGTGGAAGAAATGGTGACACACAGTGAAAATGAGAGCCATATAGTCCTGCTGACAGATGCTCTCGCCGTAGTCACAGCGCTAAAAAGCCAGAAAAACACTGAGCTTAATGACTTAAGAGCAGCACTCTGCAAACTGTGCCAGCAGTCCGCACCAAAAAGGGTAGTGGTGCAGTGGGTTCCGTCACACTGCAACATCCAAGGCAACGAGGAGGCAGACAAACTGGCAAAAGAAGGTGCAAGACTACCACAAACAGATACCAGTATGACGTACGAAGAGTCAAAACGGCTTATCAAAGCCAGATACATGACCAAATGGGAAACCGAACATACTGGTTACACCAAAAACGATGCCTATTACCAGTTGAACCGAAGAGAGCAGGTCGTTGTCTTCAGACTTCGCACTGGCCACAACAGACTGAGGTACCACCTATTCAACAAATTGAAGATAGGGTGTACCGACGAATGCCCGTGCGGTACTGGTAAAATGACCGCTGAACATCTGCTGCAGAACTGCCCGACATACGAGGATCAGAGAGAGCAGATGTGGCCATTACCAGTGGAACTGCAAGACAAGCTCTATGGCAGTGGCGAGAGCCTCAGGATTACCACCGCTTTTTTCGAAAAAATAATGGTTACTGTCTGACTGCGTACGAAGAAGAGGAAGAAGAAGTAGGTCGGGCAGTTTTGCAGCAAATGCTCGGCGGTCATTTTCCCGGTACCACGCGGGCATTCGTCAGTGCCACCTATCTTCAATTTGTTGAATAGGTGGTATCTCAGTCTATTGTGGCCAGTGCGAAGTCTGAAGACCACGACCTGCGCTCTTCTGTTCAACTGGTAATAGGCATCGTTTTTTGTGTAGCCAGTATGTTCTGTTTATCATTTGGTCATGTATCTAGCTCTAATAAGCCGTTTTGACTCTTCGTTTGTCATACTAGTATCTGGTTGTAGTAGTCTTGCACCTTCTTTTGCCAGTCTGTCTGCCTCCTCATTGCCTTGGATGTTGCAGTGGGATGGAACCTACTGTACCACTACCCTTTTTGGTGCGGACTACTGGCATAGTTGACAGAGTACTGCTCTTAAATCATTAAGTTCAGTATTTTTCTGGCTTTTTAGTGCTGTGACTATGGCCAAGGCATCTGTAAGCAGGACTATATGGCTTTCATTCTTTTTACCTGTCACCATTTCTTCCACTGCCGCCCTCAGTGCCTCTGCCTCCGCTCTGAAATTGCTTGTGTATTTTCCAGTAGCGAATGACAGTGTTATTTTTCTGCCATTTGGTAGGTTCAGGAATGCTCCTGCCCCTCCGTTCTCTGTTGTATTTGTTACAGAACCGTCGATGTATGCATGGGTCAGACGAATGAAGTGATAGGACATACACTACAATGGCCACAAGATAAGCATTACAAAATAGCTCATGTTTTGGTTATACTAGCAAGAGATGTAAAGATAAACCGAGACACTCTTCGATCAGAGAATTGGATATCTTCTTCTTCGTCTTATTTCGTTCTCAATCTCCCTCTACCAAACCCTGAAAGGGCCTATGTAGCAGAATGTCGTCCAGAGAACGGAATGCGTTGTGTCGTAGTTTACAGCTTGACTGCGATATTTGCACCTTTCGGTCCAACACATCCGATTTCAGCAAGCATTTTTTAAGTACCGAGTTAGCATTTCCTCTTCGATCCCTTCTCCTTAGCCAGTCTGGCCTGCTGCAGCCTGTTATCCAGGATCACCGCATGGAGGTGTAGAAGGGTCTTGGCAGCTCTGATTCGTTGGTCCTGACGCTAGCAGTCAGCTATGGGTAGCTGACCACTTCAGCTCATGCGCTGCTCATGCGCTGCTCAGCATCTTGATCCCGAATTGGATATAAATGTCAAAGAAACAGGACTGCCATGGTCGATCTCAAGACGACATTGAATAGGTTGACTTGGTAAAATTTGGTTGCAGATTTATGCTGCAAAGGGAGCAAAAATGTTGTTTATTTATATATATATATACATATTTCTGCCTCTCTATAATTCTGATATTATTATTATTATTATTATGTGTTTTAACATATCCATTTATTATTCTGTCTGATTACAAATCTATCTATTATTCTGTTTGCCAATCTCTCTAAGCGCCTGTTTACATATATATATTGCTATGTCATATTGGACCATCCGTTTCAGCTTAATTCTTCCCATTTCCTTTATGTTTATTTAACTCGATCTCTCTTCTTCATGGGTGGCATAACCGTCCTCCGCCTCTCCTGCCCAGGGGATTCCAGAACAGCGACTGTCTTGTAATGCTGTAAACTGGTTTCATTAGCATGTGTCCCATCTAACGCAACTCCTTTACCTCACGTCATGTTCGATTGATGTATGTCTGGTTCTGTCCAACAGTTCCACACAAGTGATTCCATCATATTGTTTCAATCTCCATCTTCCGCGTAGTCAACTTTTTATGAAGTCTGCAGCTTTTTCGTTATTTCGGGTTTTCTCTTTTTTCAGAGCCATACAATGAAATATACATTAAAACGTACGATAGAACATACAATTGAGGTGAAGATTTGTTATTTTGTGTATTAGACTTAATTTTGGTCCACCTTCATAAGTTCCCACATGCAACCAAATCACTGCTTGCCATATGTACTCTTATTGTGTTATTTGAATTTCCAACATTGTCTATATCGCTACCAAGAAATATGAATGATTACACATCTTGCTGAAGTACGTCTCTCGACACAACATTCATTGTCGCTAGTTTCATTTGTTCTTATTGTCGTTAGTTTCATTTGTTCTAATAGACGTTAGTTTCATTTGTTCTAATAGTCGTTAGTTTAATTTGTTCTTATTGTCGTTAGTTTCATTTGTTCTAATGGTCGTTAGTTTAATTTGTTCTTATTGTCGTTAGTTTAATTTGTTCTTATTGTCGTTAGTTTTATTTCTTCTAATGGTAGTTTCATTTGTTTTAATAGTCGTTAGTTTCATTTGTTCTCATTGTCGCTAGTTTAATTTGTTCTAAATGTCGCTAGTTTGATTTGTTCTCATTGTCGCTAGTTACATTTGTTCGCACATTTCATTTTTCTGAATCCCAGCGTATTTGTTCTCTCATCAAGTATACTTACTTAATTCTATATACGAAATGAAGAATGCAGTGCAAACATTTTTTTTCAAATAAAACTTCTAAAATAAATAGATCAAAACGGTCTGATTGGAAAGTACTGTCTGTGACTTTGGCACTGATGCGTATGGACAGTGATTCACATGTACACACAGTGTCTGTTAGCGCCTGCGAGTTCAGTTTGCAAAACTTGTGTTCAATCCCCATCTCTTGAGGTTCTCTTAGAAGCTCTTAGCGGAACTTTGAGGTACGGATGAACATCGGTTGAGAATCCCCGTTTTACGGCCAGTCGATAAACACATGTATGGTTCAGTTACCGTACCGGGGTAGAAACAAAACAAAACCAACGTTATCGTCACAGGTCTTAATCAGAGACACAATAGAAACGAAAACATCTAACAAATCCCAAAATATATAAATAATGAGCTTGATTGTGAAGCAACCACCATCACAATCTTGTATGAGTACATTGGTGTGCCTTATTTCTTCTGTCCAGTATGTCTTCCATTTATCGTTCCAGCTTTTCCCTTTCGCTTCCCCCCCCTCCCCCCCTCCCCCCACCAATCCTCGTGCATATGCAGTTCAGTACCTCAGCCACAGTCAATTCGTCACACACACACATATCTCTCGTGTCCTAGCCATCATCCAATCCAACAACTTATCTACACGAGTAACTGCTGCTGCACACATCTTCAGCTGCCATTCATGTCACGTGACAATCATTTTTCTATTTGTTCCCGCGCAATAAACATCATTTTATTGCGGGCATGCCACGGCGGGGCGCAAGTGTATAAGTGTGAACAGACCTTCATAGAAGACACCCAGCAAGTTGTAAAACAGAACTGTGTTAGCGTGAGCCGTGCCGTAATAAAGTGATGTTATGTTATATCGATTCGACATCATTGCTGTTCGGATAGATCCAAAGGTGCTCAGTTTATCTCAACAAATGGTGAAGTGTGTGAACACTGATGGTTCCAGTATCTCCTTGGCTGTACACACTCGCGAGCTCCATCCTCTCACGAGCGTGCCAGTCCCTCCTTGCTCTATTCACGCTTGACATCAAAATCCTGCAGCTTGCGAATCACCAAATTCATCAATTTTAGTGTTATTATCCAGTGCGTGATAGATCGTGAATTCAATCCTATCCATCACTCTCTCCTCTCCTCAGATTTTATATTTTCCCAGATAGAAGAGAAACTATCCCCAGCCAAGTTATGAACCCGTTTCTCCTTGGTTTTTAGACGGGTATAGAAACGTTTAGGCCACTATCTCGACGACCAGCTCGTCTATCCACTCAGCCACCCACTCAACCACCCACTCGACCACCCACTCAACCATCCACCCACCCAGTCATCCACTCGGCCACCCACCCAGACACCCACTCAACCATGAACTCGGCCATCCACCCGGCCACCCACCCAGGCATCCACAATGCCATCCACTCGGCCACCCACCCAGGCATCCACTCGGCCACCCACTCAGCCACCCACCCAGCCACCCACTCAACAACGCACTCAGCCACCCACCCAGCCATCTACTCGGCCACCCACCCAGCCACCCACTCAACCATCCACTCAGCCACCCACTGAACCATTCACTCGGCCACCCACTCATCCACCCACTCAACCATCCACTCAGCCACCCACCCAGCCACCCACTCAACCATCCACTCAGCCACCCACTCAACCACCCACCCAGCCACCCACTCAACCATCCACTCGGCCACCCACTCAGCCACCAACTCAGACATTATCTCGGCCACCCACCCAGCCATCCACTCGGCCACCCATACAGCCATCCAATCAGCCACCCACTCAGAAATCAACTAGGCACCCTCCCAGCCATCCACTCGGCCACCCACACAGCCATCCACTCAGCCACCCACTCAGAAATCAACTCGGCACCCACCCAGCCATCCACTCGGCCACCCACACAGCCATCCACTCAGCCACCCACTCAACCATCCACTCAGCCACCCACCCAGCCACCCACTGAACCATTCACTCGGCCACCCACTCAGCCACCCACCCAGCCACCCACTCAACCACCCACTCAGCCACCCACTCAACCACCCACCCAGCCACCCGCCCAGCCACCCACTCAACCATCCACTCGACCACCCACTCAGCCACCAACTCAGACATTAACTCGGCCACCCACTCAGCCATCCACTCGGCCACCCACACAGCCATCCACTCAGCCACTATCTCGACGACCAGCTCGTCTATCCACTCAGCAACCCACTCAACCACCCACTCGACCACCCACTCAACCATCCACCCACCCAGTCATCCACTCGGCCACCCACCCAGACACCCACTCAACCATGAACTCGGCCATCCACCCGGCCACCCACCCAGGCATCCACAATGCCATCCACTCGGCCACCCACCCAGGCATCCACTCGGCCACCCACTCAGCCACCCACCCAGCCACCCACTCAACCACGCACTCAGCCACCCACCCAGCCATCTACTCGGCCACCCACCCAGCCACCCACCCACTCAACCATCCACTCAGCCACCCACTGAACCATTCACTCGGCCACCCACTCATCCACCCACTCAACCATCCACTCAGCCACCCACCCAGCCACCCACTCAACCATCCACTCAGCCACCCACTCAACCACCCACCCAGCCACCCACTCAACCATCCACTCGGCCACCCACTCAGCCACCAACTCAGACATTAACTCGGCCACCCACCCAGCCATCCACTCGGCCACCCATACAGCCATCCAATCAGCCACCCACTCAGAAATCAACTAGGCACTCACCCAGCCATCCACTCGGCCACCCACACAGCCATCCACTCAGCCACCCACTCAGAAATCAACTCGGCACCCACCCAGCCATCCACTCGGCCACCCACACAGCCATCCACTCAGCCACCCACTCGGAAATCAACTCGGCCACCCACCCAGCCATCCACTCGGCCACCCACCCAGCCATCCACTCGGCCACCCACTCAGAAATCAACTCAGCCACCCATCCAGCCATCCACTGGGCCACCCACCCAGCCATTCATTCGACCACCCACCCAGCCATCCACTCGGCCACCCACCCAGAAATCAACTCGGCCACCCACCCAGCCATCCACTCGGCCACCCACCCACTCGGCCACCCACCAGCCCTCCACTTGGCCACCCACCCAGCCATCCACTCGGCCATCCACTTGAGCACGTGTTCTTGAATGGGAGAAGCTCGTCCACTTAGTCCGTATACGGGACAAGCTCGGAATCCCCCCCCCCCCCTGGTATATGAGACAAGGTTAACCCCTCGCAACATACGGGACAAACTCGACCACCCACTCTTGTTTAGGACAAGCTCGATCTCCCTAGGACAAACACGACCACCCACTCTTGTTTAGGACAAGATCGATCTCCATAGGACAAACTCGACCACCCACTCTTGTTTAGGACAAGCTCGATCTCCCTAGGACAAACTCGACCACCCACTCTTGTTTAGGACAAGCTGGATCTCCCTAGGTGACCCCCTCAGCATCTCGCTCCTCTAACTAGGCCTATATAAAAGTATGGACTTGTAATCTTGGCTAACGACAGAGTTTGTGATAATAGAAATCACGTGTGGGAGAATTTTATCCATTGAGTGATAATGTGATCATGTGTGTAAGAATTGTATATCTATGTCGTGAGAATATTATCCAATATTTATGAATGTTAGAGGAGCGCGTGACAGAATGGTTTCGAGGCCTGCCTACCGGCAAGTAGGGCAGGGGCTCGAATCCCGGTATGGCATATGTTGTTTTTCTGTTGGGGGTGAAATAAACAAACATAGCCAACACACGACGTGGTGACAGCAGTAGTGAAGCGGTCTGTAGATCCCAGCCTAAAAAAACTCTCGACAACACCAGCAGTAGGAAAAAGTCGTTATGACACAGTTTACAACAAAAATTAAATAAATAAATGTTCCAATGAATGTTATCCAGTGTGTAAATTGTATGCAGCGTGTGAGACGATAGTACTAATTTTTCTGATGGGGTTTCATGAAGAATAAATTAAGGCTGTTTTAAGGGCTAATGTAAATTTGGTTCAGAAACGCAGTACGCAATCAGGAGTATCCCTCGTGACTGCAGACAACATCAGATGCTTGTTTCAAACACATCGTATGATTTGGTCAAGTCTGAATATGTCATGTATATGGAAGCTGTATTTGCAGTCTGGTGCTCTAACAGGAGTTGTCATGGATAAATAAGTCGAATGCATTTTTTTTAGCACGTTAAAGTAAACCTAAAATTAACACACGTTAATCTCGAGTATACGAGATCTGCACGAGGCGTGGTCTTAAATAACGTGACTGCATGAGCAGTTACGTCACCCAGGCGAAACCCGTCTGACGAGTCCAAGACATTCAACCTTGTTCCTATCTTTACAAAGTATGGCTTTTACTTTTATCTTTTCTTTTCTTGTCTGCTTTATTTGACAGTATGTTCTCAACAGATAAAATGTGTTAGCCTACGGAATAATCTTGCATACAAAAGCTTCGAAAATAATGCGCATTAAATCTTAAGAAAACTTGAAGCAAGTATCTAATTTATTACGTTTAGTGAATGATGAAAAGGTCTTGTTATGGGGCTTCTTTATAAATAACACAGGTGTGTGCATGAATGAGAGAACCTGCACAATGGCTGACGACAATGCTGTCAGATAACTGTGCTGACAGATAACCGTAACACCAGCCTAAAATGGTTAAAAATAAAAATAATAATTAACGGAACGTAGGGCGATGTCAATGTATCATCAGAGTAGTTTTAGAACAACTGAATGTGGATAAAAGATGTTATGAGATTAATTGAAGAAATAAATTGTGAACATTAGAAAAGTTGAAAACCAATCCCCAGTCTATGTGAGACCCATTACTCTAACCTAACACTTTATCCATCGTATGTTCGTGAATTCACCCGCCAAACGATTGTTCAAATTACATTTCCTCTATTCTCTTGAAACACATCAACTAACACTTTCCATAAAATCAATTTAAGCACAAATATTTAATAAGCTACACATATTAATGCTGAAGCACCCGAGATAGTTGAGGCTTTTGGAGCGATGGTGGGAGGACGATTCGTACCTCTCTTGGTTCTTAACGAAGAGGCAGATGTTGAGACGATAACGGAGGCCTTGAATTCGGCATTGATAGACACGACAACTGAGGTCTTAGGGAAGCGAAGGTAAAGAAGAAGGCATGGAATGACATACTCGAGTTATGTGACAAGTGAAGATAAATGAAGAGGTCGAAGAATACCCTGGATGGGATTACGAAAAAACAGAGAGATAAATGGAAACATAAAGGCCAAGCTGAAAAAGGCTAAGGCAGAATGGATAACTGCTCAGTGCTCAAGTATCGAACAAGGGGGCATATTAAATAGTCAAGGACCTAGTAAGATCTATACAAGGTCGCAATACAACGATTCAGTATAAGAGTGGGAAATGTCTCGCACAACACATTCGGGCTCGTTGCACAGAGTACTGCTCTTAATTTTATAAGCATAAGGGTCGAGGTGACCAAAGAAATGTAATCGCCCCCGAAATGAATATATTAGAGGAGAATCAACCGATGACAAGAGAGGAAGTAACTGAAGCGGTGAAGATGCTAAAAAGGAGGAAAGCTGTGGGTGTGGATAATATCCCAGCAGAGCTCCTTCAAGTGGGAGGTAATAATTAAGGCTCTGGCATACATCTGTAACAGAATTTGGCGGACAGGAGAGTGCCCAACCATCTGGACGAAATCAGTGGTTTTACCCTGCCTTAATCAGGGAACCTAAATTTGTGTCAGAACTATAGAACAATTAACCTCATTGCCGTCATAGCAAAGCTCTCTTAAGAATAATCCTCAACAGATTAAAACCACAGGCAGAGAATATCATTGCCGAAGAGCAAGCAGGGTTTCGAGCGAGGAGAAGTACCACTGAACAGATATTTAATCTGCCGTTATTAAATGAGAAATACTTAGAGTATCAACAACACATATATCATGTCTTCATCGATTTCAAAAAGGCGTTCGACAGAGTATGGCATGCGGTACTATGTATTACAATGAAACATTATAAGATCAAATAGTAATATTGTGAAGGTCAGAACCTTTATAAGAAGACGTCAAGTGCAGTTTCTGTTGACGAAATACTAGACGAATGGTTCCGCACGTCTGTTGGGGTGAGACAGGGCTGTATACTCTGTCTAGAACTCTTCAATGTATTCTTGGAAAGAAAATGTTGGTACGGTCAGAATAGGTGACAAGACGATTACAAACCTAATATTTACAGATGATATAGATGGTCTGGTAGGCCCGGAAACGGAACTCCAGGAGCTGATTTGTAAATTGGACAGAGGGGCGCAGAGCTATGGCATGGAGATAAATGCAGAGAAAACAAAGCTGATGAATAATAACAGATAAGGGTTTGCATCTATGATAACATGAAATGGTCAGGAAATCGAAGTTGTACACCTATTCAAGTATCTGAGATCACTGATCAGTGACAAGGGCTCGTAGCCTGAGTTAATTACCAGGATAGCACAGACAAAAGCGGCGCTTAGGCATTTGAAACCCATATGGAAGGATAAGCGGCTCGCCCTCGGCATAAAAGTTATTACTAATGCGTTCATTGTTGCTCTGAATATTTTTGAATGCTTGTGAGACTTGGACTATTACTGCGGATATCCATTGCAGAATTCATGCAATTGAAATGAGGTGCTTTAGAAGACTCCACCGCTACCAAAGATGGCTTGGTATGGGCACGTCACAAGGTCCAGCGGAATTACACATTCGATACTGCATGGTTCCGTACCAGGAAAGAGAGGGCGAGATTGAAGAGAACATCGCTGAGTGGTCAAACCTTCGTCCTGGTGAGGCACGACTGGCGGTAGCGAACAGAGAGATATGACACAGGATTGTGGGAGTGTCTTCAAGTGTGCCTCAACGACCTGATGGGTTAAGGGATGAACTGAACTGAACATATTAGTGGTACTGTAGAATAGTAGAAGTATAATGTCAAATATTAGGGGAATGCACTCAAATCTTAATGGTATATTGTCAAATATTAGTGATATACTGTCAAATATTGGTGATATACTGTCAAATATTGGTGATTTACTGTCAAATATTGGTGATATATTGTCAAATATTGGTGATATACTGTCAAATGTTAGTGACATACTGTCAAAGATTTGGGGTATACTGTCAATCTATGTATTTACTATGGAGGATATTGTGCAAAGCTCACAGACGTTAGCCCCTGAACTGTGAGACCGTAGGTTGGGAGAGAGTACACGTGTACCAGAGCCGATCGATTTGATAGAGCTCTGTCGCCGACGGTAAATGGGATCTGCTCTATTCTATTGCACTCTACACTCACTCTAAACAAATTCGAGTAACACTAAATATAAACACAATACAACATATTATTTATTCAGGTAACACTGCCAACTATAAACTCTATAAAAACGTAAATTCTTTCTCCCACCATTTATACACTACGATACCCTATTCTCATAATCTGGTCTCCTAATCTGGTCTGCTGCGATGGAACTTAGTTGCGGACTGCCGCTGATGGTAAAGTTCGTAAGCTCTAACCCCAGGTATGAATGTCCGTGGTCTTGTTCCTCTTTGTCGGCGGTAAATTAAAGTGGTCTCAACGTGGTCAGGATAGACTGCATGAAATATGATCCATGGGATCACTAGAAAATTGCATCTAGCTGTTACATTCACGTGATCAATGTGATGTCGACGTGATCAGTGGGACTGCGTCAATATGATGAATGGATTACTGAAAGACTGCCTCTATAAGCTACTGACGACTTGTAATTACGACCACTACATAATATGAGGGTAGTTACCTTGCTTCCTACTTGTCTATCTCAACTGCCTGTCTCCGTTGCCTAAATCTCAACTCAGATCTGCCTCAACTGCATATCTTCGTAGTCTGCCCTCTTTCCAAAGTATCTCTGTCTCTGAAGTGAAATGTTCTCTCTCTGATGTGAAATGTTCTCTCTCTCTCTCTGAAGTGAAATGTTCTCTTTCTGATGTGAAATGTTCTCTCTCTGTCTCTGAAGTGAAATGTTCTCTCTCTGATGTGAAATGTTCTCTCTGTGTCTCTGAAGTGAAATGTTCTCTCTCTGATGTGAAATGTTCTCTCTCTCTCTGAAGTGAAATGCTCTCTTTCTGATGTGAAATGTTCTCTCTCTGTCTCTGAAGTGAAATGTTCTCTCTCTGATGTGAAATGTTCTCTCTCTGTCTCTGAAGTGAAATGTTCTCTCTCTGTCTCTGAAGTTAAATGCTCTCTCTGTGTCTCTGAAGTGAAATGCTCTCTCTCTGATGTGAAATGTTCTCTCTCTGTCTCTGAAGTGAAATGTTCTCTCTGTGTCTCTGAAGTGAAATGTTCTCTCTGTGTCTCTGAAGTGAAATGTTCTCTCTCTGTCTCTGAAGTGAAATGTTCTCTCTCTGAAGTGAAATGTTCTCTCTCTGTCTCTGAAGTGAAATGCTCTCTCTCTGATGTGAAATGTTCTCTCTCTGTCTCTGAAGTGAAATGTTCTCTCTGTGTCTCTGAAGTGAAATGTTCTCTCTCTGATGTGAAATGTTTTCTCTCTGTCTCTGAAGTGAAATGTTCTCTCTGTGTCTCTGAAGTGAAATGTTCTCTCTCTGATGTGAAATGTTCTCTCTCTGTCTCTAAAGTGAAATGTTCTCTCTCTGATGTGAAATGTTCTCTCTCTGTCTCTGAAGTGAAATGTTCTCTCTGTGTCTCTGAAGTGAAATGTTCTCTCTCTGATGTGAAATGTTCTCTCTCTGTCTCTGATGTGAAATGTTCTCTCTCTGTCTCTGAAGTGAAATGTTCTCTCTCTGAAGTGAAATGTTCTCTCTCTGAAGTGAAATGTTCTCTCTCTGAAGTGAAATGTTCTCTCTATGTCTCTGAAGTGAAATGTTCTCTCTCTGAAGTGAAATGTTCTCTCTCTGTCTCTGAAGTGAAATGTTCTCTCTCTGAAGTGAAATGTTCTCTCTGTGTCTCTGAAGTGAAATGTTCTCTCTCTGATGTGAAATGTTCTCTCTCTGTCTCTGAAGTGAAATGTTCTCTCTGTGTCTCTGAAGTGAAATGTTTTCTCTCTGGTGTGAAATGTTCTCTCTCTGTCTCTGATGTGAAATGTTCTCTCTCTGTATCTGAAGTGAAATGTTCTCTCTCTGAAGTGAAATGTTCTCTCTCTGTCTCTGAAGTGAAGTGTTCTCTCTCTGATGTGAAATGTTCTCTCTCTGTCTCTGAAGTGAAATGTTCTCTCTCTGTCTCTGAAGTGAAATGTTCTCTCTCTCTCTCTCTGAAGTGAAATGTTCTCTCTCTGTCTCTGAAGTGAAATGTTCTCTCTCTGTCTCTAAAGTGAAATGTTCTCTCTCTGTCTCTGAAGTGAAATGTTCTCTTTCTGATGTGAAATGTTCTCTCTCTGTCTCTGAAGTGAAATGTTCTCTCTCTGTCTCTGAAGTGAAATGCTCTCTCTCTGATGTGAAATGTTCTCTCTCTGTCTCTGAAGTGAAATGTTCTCTCTGTGTCTCTGAAGTGAAATGTTCTCTCTGTGTCTCTGAAGTGAAATGTTCTCTCTCTGTCTCTGAAGTGAAATGTTCTCTCTCTGTCTCTGAATTGAAATGCTCTCTCTCTGATGTGAAATGTTCTCTCTCTGTCTCTGAAGTGAAATGTTCTCTCTGTGTCTCTGAAGTGAAATGTTCTCTCTGTGTCTCTGAAGTGAAATGTTCTCTCTGTGTCTCTGAAGTGAAATGTTCTCTCTGTGTCTCTGAAGTGAAATGTTCTCTCTCTGAAGTGAAATGCTCTCTCTCTGATGTGAAATGTTCTCTCTGTGTCTCTGAAGTGAAATGTTCTCTCTCTGATGTGAAATGTTTTCTCTCTGTCTCTGAAGTGAAATGTTCTCTCTGTGTCTCTGAAGTGAAATGTTCTCTCTCTGATGTGAAATGTTCTCTCTCTGTCTCTGAAGTGAAATGTTCTCTCTGTCTCTGAAGTGAAATGTTCTCTCTCTGATGTGAAATGTTCTCTCTCTGTCTCTGAAGTGAAATGTTCTCTCTGTGTCTCTGAAGTGAAATGTTCTCTCTCTGTCTCTGAAGTGAAATGTTCTCTCTGTGTCTCTGAAGTGAAATGTTCTCTCTCTGTCTCTGAAGTGAAATGTTCTCTCTCTGTCTCTGATGTGAAATGTTCTCTCTCTGTCTCTGAAGTGAAATGTTCTCTCTCTGATGTGAAATGTTCTCTCTCTGTCTCTGAAGTGAAATGTTCTCTCTCTGAAGTGAAATGTTCTCTCTGTGTCTCTGAAGTGAAATGTTCTCTCTCTGAAGTGAAATGTTCTCTCTGTGTCTCTGAAGTGAAATGTTCTCTCTCTGATGTGAAATGTTCTCTCTCTGTCTCTGAAGTGAAATGTTCTCTCTCTGTCTCTGAAGTGAAATGTTCTCTCTCTGGTGTGAAATGTTCTCTCTCTGTCTCTGATGTGAAATGTTCTCTCTCTGTCTCTGAAGTGAAATGTTCTCTCTCTGAAGTGAAATGTTCTCTCTCTGTCTCTGAAGTGAAGTGTTCTCTCTCTGAAGTGAAATGTTCTCTCTGTGTCTCTGAAGTGAAATGTTCTCTCTCTGATGTGAAATGTTCTCTCTCTGTCTCTGAAGTGAAATGTTCTCTCTCTGTCTCTGAAGTGAAATGTTCTCTCTCTGGTGTGAAATGTTCTCACTCTGTCTCTGATGTGAAATGTTCTCTCTCTGTCTCTGAAGTGAAATGTTCTCTCTCTAAAGTGAAATGTTCTCTCTCTGTCTCTGAAGTGAAGTGTTCTCTCTCTGAAGTGAAATGTTCTCTCTCTGTCTCTGAAGTGAAATGTTCTCTCTCTGTCTCTGAAGTGAAATGTTCTCTCTCTCTCTCTGAAGTGAAATTTTCTCTCTCTGTCTCTGAAGTGAAATGTTCTCTCTCTGTCTCTAAAGTAAAATGTTCTCTCTCTGTCTCTGAAGTGAAATGTTCTCTCTCTGATGTGAAATGTTCTCTCTCTGTCTCTGAAGCGAAATGTTCTCTCTCTGAAGTGAAATGTTCTCTCTCTGTCTCTGAAGTGAAATGTTCTCTCTCTGTCTCTGAAGTGAAATGTTCTCTCTCTGATGTGAAATGTTCTCTCTCTGTCTCTGAAGTGAAATGTTATCTCTCTAATGTGAAATGTTCTCTCTCTGTCTCTGAAGTGAAATGTTCTCTCTCTGATGTGAAATGTTCTCTCTCTGATGTGAAATGTTCTCTCTCTAAAGTGAAGTGTTCTCTCTCTCTCTCTAAAGTGAAGTGTTCTCTCTCTCTCTCTAAAGTGAAGTGTTCTCTCTCTCTCTCTAAAGTGAAATGTTCTCTCTCTGTCTCTGAAGTGAAATGTTCTCTCTCTGATGTGAAATGTTCTCTCTCTGTCTCTGAAGTGAAATGTTCTCTCTCTGAAGTGAAATGTTCTCTCTCTGTCTCTGAAGTGAAATGTTCTCTCTCTGAAGTGAAATGTTCTCTCTCTAAAGTGAAATGTTCTCTCTCTGTCTCTGAAGTGAAGTGTTCTCTCTCTGATGTGAAATGTTCTCTCTCTGTCTCTGAAGTGAAATGTTCTCTCTCTGTCTCTGAAGTGAAATGTTCTCTCTCTCTCTCTGAAGTGAAATTTTCTCTCTCTGTCTCTGAAGTGAAATGTTCTCTCTCTGTCTCTAAAGTAAAATGTTCTCTCTCTGTCTCTGAAGTGAAATGTTCTCTCTCTGATGTGAAATGTTCTCTCTCTGTCTCTGAAGCGAAATGTTCTCTCTCTGAAGTGAAATGTTCTCTCTCTGTCTCTGAAGTGAAATGTTCTCTCTCTGTCTCTGAAGTGAAATGTTCTCTCTCTGATGTGAAATGTTCTCTCTCTGTCTCTGAAGTGAAATGTTCTCTCTCTGATGTGAAATGTTCTCTCTCTGATGTGAAATGTTCTCTCTCTAAAGTGAAGTGTTCTCTCTCTCTCTCTAAAGTGAAGTGTTCTCTCTCTCTCTCTAAAGTGAAGTGTTCTCTCTCTCTCTCTAAAGTGAAATGTTCTCTCTCTGTCTCTGAAGTGAAATGTTCTCTCTCTGATGTGAAATGTTCTCTCTCTGTCTCTGAAGTGAAATGTTCTCTCTCTGAAGTGAAATGTTCTCTCTCTGTCTCTGAAGTGAAATGTTCTCTCTCTGAAGTGAAATGTTCTCTCTCTGAAGTGAAATGTTCTCTCTCTGTCTCTGAAGTGAAGTGTTCTCTCTCTGATGTGAAATGTTCTCTCTCTGTCTCTGAAGTGAAATGTTCTCTCTCTGTCTCTGAAGTGAAATGTTCTCTCTGTGTCTCTGAAGTGAAATGTTCTCTCTCTGTCTCTGAAGTGAAATGTTCTCTCTCTGTCTCTAAAGTGAAATGTTCTCTCTCTGTCTCTGAAGTGAAATGTTCTCTTTCTGATGTGAAATGTTCTCTCTCTGTCTCTGAAGTGAAATGTTCTCTCTTTGAAGTGAAATGTTCTCTCTCTGTCTCTGAAGTGAAATGTTCTCTCTCTGTCTCTGAAGTGAAATGTTCTCTCTCTGTCTCTGAAGTGAAATGTTCTCTCTCTGATGTGAAATGTTCTCTCTCTGAAGTGAAATGTTCTCTCTCTGATGTGAAATGTTCTCTCTCTGTCTCTGAAGTGAAATGTTCTCTCTCTGTCTCTGAAGTGAAATGTTCTCTCTCTGATGTGAAATGTTCTCTCTCTGTCTCTGATGTGAAATGTTCTCTCTGTGTCTCTGAAGTGAAATGTTCTCTCTCTGATGTGAAATGTTCTCTCTCTCTGAAGTGAAATGTTCTCTCTCTGATGTGAAATGTTCTCTCTCTCTGAAGTGAAATGTTCTCTCTCTGATGTGAAATGTTCTCTCTCTCTGAAGTGAAATGTTCTCTCTCTGATGGGAAATGTTCTCTCTCTGATGTGAAATGTTCTCTCTCTGATGTGAAATGTTCTCTCTCTGATGGGAAATGTTCTCTCTCTAAAGTGAAGTGTTCTCTCTCTCTCTCTCTAAAGTGAAGTGTTCTCTCTCTCTCTTTAAAGTGAAATGTTCTCTCTCTGTCTCTGAAGTGAAATGTTCTCTCTCTGTCTCTGAAGTGAAATGTTCTCTCTCTGAAGTGAAATGTTCTCTCTCTGTCTCTGAAGTGAAATGTTCTCTATCTGATGTGACATGTTCTCTCTCTGTCTCTGAAGTGAAATGTTCTCTCTGTGTCTCTGAAGTGAAATGTTCTCTCTCTGATGTGAAATGTTCTCTCTCTGTCTCTGAAGTGAAATGTTCTCTCTCTGAAGTGAAATGTTCTCTCTGTGTCTCTGAAGTGAAATGTTCTCTCTCTGAAGTGAAATGTTCTCTCTGTGTCTCTGAAGTGAAATGTTCTCTCTCTGAAGTGAAATGTTCTCTCTCTGATGTGAAATGTTCTCTCTCTGATGTGAAATGTTCTTTCTCTGAAGTGAAATGTTCTCTCTCTGTCTCTGAAGTGAAATGTTCTCTCTCTGAAGTGAAATGTTCTCTCTCTGATGTGAAATGTTCTCTCTCTAAAGTGAAGTGTTCTCTCTCTCTCTCTCTCTAAAGTGAAGTGTTCTCTGTCTCTCTCTGATGTGAAATGTTCTCTCTGTGTCTCTGAAGTGAAATGTTCTCTCTCTGATGTGAAATGTTCTCTCTCTGATGTGAAATGTTCTCTCTCTGATGTGAAATGTTCTCTCTCTGATGTGAAATGTTCTCTCTCTGTCTCTGAAGTGAAATGTTCTCTCTCCATAGTCCTCAACTCAAATCTGCCTCAATTGCATATTTTCGTCTCGTGACCTCTTCTCAGCGTCTCTTTCGAATGTCTTCTCAAGTCATATGGCTTTAAACTCAGTCTCTCTCCAAATTGTTCTTCTGTAGTGTCCTAAATCGACCGCTCTCCACTGCCTATCTCTTTCGAATTCTGTCTCAAGTGATCTCTGAAGTCAAGTTTTTTCTCTCCACCGCATACACTCCACTGAGCGTCTCTTTCGAATCTCTTCTCAAGTAATATTTGAATTGAAATGTTCTCTCTCTGTGTCTACCTCATGTCCCATCTGCCTCAACGACATATTTCCATCGCATGCCTTCCACTGAGCGTCTCTTTCCAAAGTACCTCTGTCTCTGAAGTAAGTGTTCTCTCTCTGTCTCTGAAGTAAGTGTTCTCTCTCTGTCTCTGAAGTGAAATGTTCTTTCTCTGTGGTTCTCAACTCAGATCTGTCTCAACTGCATATCTTCGTCGCCTGCCCTCCACTGAGCGTCTTTTTTTAATGTCTTCTTAAGTAATTTTCTCATGTCACTCTGCCAGGGTTTATAATCGATCCGCCTCCCAGATCACGTGATTTCCAAAACCGCTCGAGTTAGTGCCCATCTGCTTGCCATCATCCATCCTGTTTGCGAGGTTTTCAGGTGACGCGAATTTGTCGGCGGCAACAAGTCTACGCATCACCAACCACTATCGTTCTAGGTGTTGACACGTGGCCTGTAACACCTGTCAGGTTACGTCGTGGTTCGCTTTGGTTACTCAAATTCTGGCGGGACTGAGTTCAGCTGCACTGGCTCGAATCCCACGAAAAAGAGAGAAATAAATGGTTGTCTGCCTATATATTGTCTCTACAGTTAAGATCTGTTACACATGCTTGGAAGACATGTGCGAGATTGTACATCTGCGTTTGTCACTATGTCTCTCTATTAATTCTCAGAATGCATCGTTTGTGCCATAGATGGAAGGGCGATAAGCCTGTGTTCTTGCTTGGCTGGATATGCAGGGTGCTGACGACACACAAATTGTAAATCATGGTAAACCAAAGTTTCTGGTTTTCCCAAACAAGCGTTCTGATGCAAGCAAATGTAGCAGAAACTTTGCTAATGATGTTGTGTATTTCTGGGTCTAGAGGTCGCTTGTCGTTGATGACGTACACCAGGCATGTTCTTTGGTACACGCCTATCAATTCATAAACATGGCAGATAAGAGTTGGCGTGAAATCTACTTCCTGCCTGATCTCCGTTTTGGCCTTGACGTTTGCAGCATTAAACAGCTGACCATCCGACCTTTTGTGAAGGCAGGTTCATTCATTTGCGTTACGAAATGCATGTTTCCGTATATTCCGAACAGTGTCGGGACCAGGACGCAGTCCTGCTTAACACCACCACGAATACCAAATGGTTCTGATATGCTTCCATCAAGTTAAACTGTTCCTTCCATGGCCTCAAGGGACAGTATTATTAGTCATAGCAATGTGCCTGGGAATCCTGTTTTAGAGAGGATTGTGGAGAGTTCATCACCACTAACCGAATCAAATGCCTTTGTCAGGTCAATGAAGGTGATATAAAAGGGATAATTATGCTCGGATGACATTACCTGAAGTTGTCAAAGAGAGAAAATTATGTCGATTGTTGATCATTCAGACCTGAATCCACACTGACTCGGGATACACACGCCCCGCCAATTTTTGTAGAATTAGTAAGCTAACTCTGGCGAACACTTGAGCCTTCAAAGCTGAGCAGAGAGACACTTCGATAGTTATTACAGTCACTACCATCATCTTTGTTTTTGTATAATTTTACCTGCTGTGCATCTCACATCTTGAGCTATAATGGCGTCTTTCCATCAGATACATCATATACAGCGGTTGGAAGTGCGCACCCTTACAGCGCTTGATCAAATCGGGTGAGATTCCGTCGCTGACCGGTACTCTGCCCTGGGCCAAGCTGTAATGGCTTTATTAAGATCTTCTGTAGATGGTTCGATGTCCAACTCGTACATACTGGGATAGCTTTTGACAGCGGCTGTGATAGTGGTGATATTTCCACACGAGTAGAGCTCAGAATAGTGTTCGATCCGTCGCTCCATCTACTTTCTTTTGTCTGCCTTTGTATTGTCATCGATAGTTTTTATTGGTACTGTTTTCATATTTATAGAACAAATAGTTTCTTTATACCATCATACATGTGTCTGAAGTTACCTGTTTGTGCTGCGGTCTGGACGCTTTCACTGAGCTATAGCTGAAGTTACCTATTTGTGCTGCGGTCTGGACGCTTTCACTGAGCTATAGCTGAAGTTACCTGTTTGTGCTGCGGTCTGGATGCTTTCCCTGAGCTATAGCTGAAGTTACCTGTTTGTGCTGCGGTCTGGACGCTTTCACTGAGCTATAGCTGAAGTTACCTATTTGTGCTGCGGTCTGGACGCTTTCACTGAGCTATAGCTGAAGTTACCTATTTGTGCTGCGGTCTGGACGCTTTTTCTGAGCTAAAGCTGAAGTTACCTGGTTGTGCTGCGGTCTGGATGCTTTCACTGAGCTATAGCTGAAGTTACCTGTTTGTGCTGCTGTCTGGATACTTTCACTGAGCTATAGTCAGTATTCATTCGCACATCGACTGTTTGTTGCAAATGGCGGACTTGAAGGTGAGCAGAGCACGAACACTTGGAAGCGGTTCATATTTAATCAGAGCAGCGCGCTTGGCCTCAATGACTGGTGTCATATACTTCATTTTGGCTTCAACCCAGTCATCTGATTGAACAGTTCTTCTGAAGATAGCAAGTGCAGTGGCATGGATGACGTTGTGGAAAATTTTCAGGGTCTATCCTATATTTGTCCTTCGATGCGGGGAATTGAGAGTTTCCTCAAAAGCATTGTTAAGTCTCTTGATCGGTGCAGTATACATCGTATAAAACTATAGAAGACTTCACAACACGTGTAAGTTGATACTTCTGTTTGCATATTTAGGGCGTGATAGATTAACTGACCATGCAGACTCATTGCGAAATATTTATACTGCCTGCACGCATTTTGTATTATACAGCGGGCGCAGACGTTAGGCTGGCTAATCGATAGTCTCCCCGCTGAAGGCTCGGAAGGCTAGCAACTCTCGGTATTTTTGTGGGAGTTCGGCGGTAATGAGCTGATTTTAGTGGCAGGAGGCGTGTTGTTGAGTCAGCAGGGACGGGGGAATTGTTAGCACAGCAGACAATTAACATTTCCGTTGTTCACAAGCCCTGATGATCGTCTCTCAAAGGACTATTTACAAATCATCATTGGTACAACTTCCTTTTTAGGACGAACGCCGAAGAAGAAACAAATATTGTGTAGAAACATGGGCACTGAAGAAGGAATTTGAGAAAATAGCTGATACCTTAGAAATATTGATTTAAACAACATAGCTGTGGCGCTCTTCGATGAAAGAAAATAAAAGAAAATGATGTCTTGACCAAGTTAGACACGACAGGACATGTCATGTTTAATGTACGAAATCAGTCAGGCAGTTATAATACGTCAGCAACAGTAAGTATTGTGTCCTTCACGGAACGTCTCTTCTAACTACTGCCAACCTATTTGGCCGTTATTACATTTGTATCCTAAATACTGTCAGAAGTTGGCGCCATCCCCTTTGCCAGTGGTTTTCAGGTCACAGTTCGAGAGATTAGCGACATTGCTTGAAAGCTGTCACAGGGAAGAAATAACACAGATTCAAGAATCTCCAGATGATGCGGTAGCTGCCATTTGCCATTTGGGAATCAGTCTCTAGGATATTACATACGACCCTCCATCAGGGTCCAGAATTGTGTGCGACCAGTGAATAGAAGACTTAACAACGCCAGTCGACCAGTAAGTTTTTCTCACGAATTTGTTTATGTAAGCCGATCTTACTGTTTGATTTATTAAATGAAATTGTATTTGATGTATTTTCCTGTTCTTTCCAAGCATTTGTAACTTCAGTTTAAACTTCGCGATTCGAATGTGTAGGAAATCATGGTCCATACGGTTGTTTGCCAGAGAGCATTATGCCATTTTTTTTACCATAGCTCGTGTACGGTGGCACCCTGCATCACAATAGAAATGAATCCAGGGATTCGTGGAAATATCGTGTTGGTAATCTAATGAAACATTGTTTCTTTGCTGTGTGTATAGGTGTTTGTCTGGTCTGTGTGTTGTTATTTTTAATGAATTGTATTGTGTGCACATTTTATCGTGACGTAATCGCCCGAGTGGTTTCCTGAAGGGCTGGGGGAGGGGGGGGGGGGGGAGGTCCTTGTGTGTGATAGAATAGAGTCGTTGCCACACTGATAGTATGTTGGAAGATGCGACAGACGAACAGGACGGCCAAACTTGTAAACTTTTTTTTTTTTTTTGCTATCGCCTTATTCATCTATTCTCCAAGGCGGTGTTCGTTGCACTGTGGTTTTTATAATGCCTCTGTCGACCCAGTGCATCCAACTTTAGCATGAATTTTAGGTAAATGTCTACTTCCTCCTGCATTTTCTAAGGGTTTGCTTCCCCGTGGTAACGCCGGTGCTGTGATGGGGATCGAATCCAGCACCTTCGGTTGTGCGCCGTGTCACTTAACCACTAGCCCACACCGTCCCCACTTGTAAAATATAGAAGACATTCCAGCTCATGGGAACCATACTCCACTAGTCGCTCAGGCCAAAAAAGCAACCTCAGTGATGTAGCCTTTTTTTGTTTGGAAGAAAGCATAGAAGCCATATTTAATTTACTAAACAATAATAAAGAAATTAATAAGTAATTTTCTTTGGCATCAGAAGAAACACTCAGCAGAACAATCATTGGAGAGGGCTCAGCTATCAGCCTCAGCACCATACAAGATGATCTACAAACATGGCGACCCATCGTTCCAACTGGAGTTCATTTATGTCTGCCTTTTACGCCGTATTTGGCGCGCAAAGAACATATATAGATAAATGGAGCAGAAGTAGATGATATCATCTTTATACTCTCTGTGACATCACAGAAAGCCCTTTATGACGTGACAGGATTCTATTATGGCCACATCGTACAACAAGATACCATATATCAAGCAAGCAAGACAAAGACGTCGTCATTGTATCGTTGTAATGAGTATTACAAGCCTTTCACTGTGCATCTTTCATCAGAAAACTGTTTCACGTCCGTTCGATAAGAAATACAAATTCAGTGAAGATTTTGGTAAAAAAAATAGACCATGTCTCTAACACCGGAAGATGTTTGTCAACGAATTGTAACCTATTTCAATTTTTTTTTTTTTTTTTTTGGAAAAATTCTTTAGTGCACAATTTTAAAACAACATTTTGTGTGATTTGAGGTGAAAATTCCCATGAGATGAAACGTGAGATGGTGGGAGTTACACTTTGTGAGGTGAAAGGTGACCTACATTTATTTGTGAAAGCATAAATGAATGTACATATAAATGAATGCCCAAATAAAATAATGCACACGTGTACTTGCTGATACATACCTATTCATTTTGCACATACATATATCTTTTCACACCCACAGGCACACACATATATGCATATATACCCACTCATGCTTACACCCATGTATACATACATATATACATGCATCCGTCTATCCATCCATCCCTCCATACATATACACACACATACACGCACATTCATGTACATACGCACATATATATGTACGTATGTATACATGAATAGCCTTACGTACCCACATACATATATGCAACATGCGTACATATCCGCCTCCTTCTCGTTGTTAGCACTTTCAATGTTCTAAATAACTTCTTGGTCTGTAGTGATGTTTTATCAATTCTGCTATTCTCATTTTTGTCATGATATGTTGAACTGGCCAAAATGATGTCTGTCTATCTATCTGCCTGCAAGTCTGTATGTGATCGACCTAAACTTGCCGCCAGTGTATCCCATGCATTACAAATTCCTTGTTATGCGATTCCTGAGGCTGATGATTGTTTCCCTTTGATTCGTGGATTAATGTTTCCTTGCTTATTTGCCTTCCTTGTTTTTATATTTAGCTTGCCACGGTATTCTTAACGATCTCTGAAAAATCACATCTTTTCGTCTCCGGTGATCTTTTATTTCTTTATTTACCGTCCACGACTCACACCCATATGACCGGGTTTGCTCTGTCATATGGTCAACCATTAAATTATTTCCCGTACGCATCCATAGTATGCGCAGGTGATTTGATTGGCTGTTAAATCAGGTGATAATAGCATCATGTGGCTTAGCATGCGAGAAAGTCAACGGTTCAAATCACGGACGAGCCCTACTATTTTTTTCCTTAAATTTTTTTGAAGACAATGATACCAAAACAGTTGTCGGATTTCTTTTTATCTTCTAGTTTTGTGTTAAGAATCTGATTTAAACTTTGTTTTTTTTAGGATATCCTTAGCAACAACATCAGCAACAATAATAACGACATTCAGTTCAGTTCATCCCGTAACCCATCAGGTCTTTGGGGCACATATGAAGACACTCCCAAATCCCACGCCATCCCTCTGTCTGTCGCCGCCTGTCGTATCTCACCGGGACGAAGGCCTGACCACTCAGTGATGTTGTCAACCCATCTCTTCCTTGGACGTCCTCGCACTCTCTGTCCCGGTACGGAACCAAAGAGTACCGAGTTGGTAATTCCGCTGGACCTCGCGACGTGCCCGCACCAGGATAACGACATTAAAAAACTAGAAATAAATCAAACGTATAACGCCCTCTTCTGGTCGAAGATGGAGGGACAGGTTTGTGGGGGGAAGATTTGGAAGTGGAGAAAATAGTGTCAATGTTATGGGAGCAAGAAGGGAGAACCTTTAGCTGTTAATCTGTTCTTTCCTTCAGATAGTCCAGTTTGAGTGACGAGCAGATGTTCAGTCCGCGTCTGCAAGTAGTAATAACATAAATAGGTATGGCTCGTTACCGCGCAGAGATCGAAGCAAAACAAAAACCTACATTTTGGACCAAAGGTCCTGGTCGAGGACATAAGACCAATGAGAGCCCCCTAACCAGCCACAGTAAGAGCACCTAACCAACCACATCAAGAACACCTAACCAACCACATCAAGAACACCTAACCAACCACATCAAGAACACCTAACCAACCACATCAAGAACACCTAACCAACCACATCAACAACACCTAACCAACCACATCAACAACACCTAACCAACCACATCAAGAACACCTAACCAACCACATCAAGAACACCTAACCAACCACATCAAGAACACCTAACGATCCACAGTAAGAACACCTAACGAACCACATCAAGAACACCTAATGAGCCACATCAAGAACACCTAACGAGCTACATCAAGAACACCTAACGAGCCACATCAAGAACACCTAACGAGCCACATCAAGAGCACCTAACGAGCCACATAAAGAACACCTAAAGATCCACAGTAAGAACACCTAACGAGCCACATCAATAACGGCTAACGAGCAACATCAAGAACACCTAACGATCCACAGTAAGAACAATCAGCGCTGACTATTTACCGGATAATATCATACTAAAGTGGCAGCCATTAGACAGAAAGTGGCCAGAAATCTGTGAATCACGGTATGCCAGTTATGACAGAGTAAGCCAAACAATAAAAGATCAATATAACACAGATACATATATTACCAAATATTGACACATGTTTAAGAACATTCGACCATACATATGCACAAATATAAATATGAATCCATACACGCAACCATGAGTATATGCATTAACACACACACATACACGTATATAGAGGCACCCATAAATACACAAACACACAAACAATAATTTAGGATCATACAGAAACACATTATGAGATATAACTAAAGTTGTATACTCAGTAAGAGACAAAGAGAATGGGAAAGAAAACATCGGAAAAGAGTGAGTTAGTATCGTGTAATGTTGTTCTGTTCATTCGTTCATTCTTTCTATTTCTCGTAGTGTTCATTAATGCCATCCTCTTCAATCATCTGACGTTTATCACCACTCCCACTTTCTCTCTATCTCCTTCTTTGCTTCACGAATAGACACTAAGGTATGATACACCTGAAACATTCTCCGAGGTGCCAAGGCTAACATCAATGACATGTGCAACAAGACCTCGCCTGACGTATGAGCCCTACACCTTAAACATCATGTATTACAGCAGCGTGGTCAACGTGGTAGGGATGGACACTGAAATTCACTTGGTGTTGAACCTTTTGACAAAGCCTTGCATTGCACTGCACTCAGTTTTTACCTTCTTCAGTAAGACAACTGCAACTTTACTACCAAAACAAAAGTGTTCATATTCTTCTTCGTCATTCGCTTTCAAATAATCTCATCGATTTTACACACTCGTCGTCCATCTCAAACTTCTCTCATCGCCATACAGTCTATCCAGCACGAATAAAGAACTCAGTATGAGTATCGCCAGAAAAAAACCAAACACGCCTTCACTTTCTTATCCCTCCCTCTATCTCTGCCTCTCACTCCCTCGCTTTTCTATCCCCGTCTCAAGCAAAGACGTTCAAGTCTGACATCCTCAAGCCTAACAGGCAAACACTTGCCCTACTTCAGTCGCTACTGTCTCTGAGTACAGCAGCCAGTTCACATCGATTGCGCCGCCTTCCGCAGGGACTCCCAACCTGGGGTGCACGTATCCTAGAACGCTCAATGAGCGTGACGATCAATTGGGGTACAGTGAATATGTCATCAATAACTATAACACCTGGCTACAATTTGCCAAAGGTAACAATATTGGTGAATATTGTTTAGTTTAGAACACCTTCTTTATATTAGTGGACACGTGAGATGAATGTCGTAAAACTGACCATTGTTGGTGACGTATGTGTCAGACCGAAAGCTGCAAATATCGTAGTCAAGCTGTAAACTAACGACACAACGCATTCAGTTCCCCGAACTACATCTTGCTATTTGCAAAGCCTTGTCCAGATATTGGTAGAGAGAGATTGAGAACGTTCAGGGCTTGGTAGCGGGAGATTGAGAACGTTCAAAGCTTGTTAGCGAGAAATTGAGAACGTTCAGGGCTTGGTAACGGGAGATTGAGAACGTCCAGGGCTTGGTAGAGGGAGATTGAGAATGTTCAGGGCTTGGTAGAGGGAGATTGAGAATGTTCAGGGCTTGGTAGCGGGAGATTGAGAATGTTCACGACCTTGATAGCGGGAGATTGAGAACCTTCAGGGCTTGGTAGTGGGAGATTGAGAATGTTCAGGGCGTGGTAGTGGGAGATTTAGAACGTTCAGGGCTTGGTAGTGGGAGATTGAGAACGTTCAGGGCTTGGTAGCGGGAGATTGAGAACGTTCAGGGCTTGGTAGCGGGAGATTGAGAACGAACGCAGAAGAAGAAGAAGAAGAAGAAGAAGAAGAAAAGAAGAAGAAGAAGATTAATACAAGAACTTTTTTATTTCTTGATTTTAATTGATCTCAGTTGTAGACTAGGGTTCCATTACATCATCTCATTTCATATGTCTGGATGTTATATTCAAACCATGCCTCGGCAGATTTCATTAAATATCGGGAATGTTATCTTTTTCCTGGTCGTCCTCGTGTTTTTAACCCTCTGTTTATGCTTATGTGGCAATTGGGTAGGAAGCATTATTCTATATTTTCCTTAACTTATATATTTCCTAACATTATTACTTACTGTCCTCTTTAAAATTAGGTAGCTACTTTCATTTGTTCTGTTAACCTTTGCACCGTCCTTGCCAGCGACCTTTAGGTTGAATCGTTGACATTGTCTGTCCTACGCATATCAGCGTTTATAATTCATGAGTTATCATTGCGTATGATATTTTATATTACCATTATTTTTTTTCAAATACGCAAAACGAATAGGTCGAAATTCATGATGTCGGTTAGTCGTTCTCTATAAACTAAGAACCCCAACTCGTCTTATCTGTACGCACAATAGTTCTTCGGTTAAAACACCGTCCAAATAATCTCTAGCGTGTCATCTTATCTACTGCCAAGCTGTATAAAAGTTGTATATATAGACAGCAGACGATTTAGACAGTCTTCAAGAAGATAAGAGGTGACATATACCTGAGAATATGTTGTTGGTTCGCGGTTCGTGTTTTGCAATAACAACACTTTTCAACTTTTAAGGTTAGATTCGTGTACTGTGACAAGTATATGATTCTGTATTTTGTTTCCCCAAAACTTTGCTTACGTTTGCCTGTCGTTGCCAATGATGGAGCCGATAGCGTCAAAGATAATTAGGACGGAAGTATAGTTTATGAAATCTTTTTGAGATTTCCTGGCCTTCTCCGTATTGAGCTGACTTGACACATTCCCCATTGTTGCATGTCTCAATAAAGGGTTATAATAGTAGCTCGCCAACGATTTGTTTCACAGATCTTGTTCTCCAGCTACGCCGATGATACGCCATCTCCCTAGGGTCTAATTTATTTATTTCTAGCTCAATAAATTTTTTAACACCATTCAGTAGTTTTGACGACCTAACTTCATCCATCGTGGTTCCCTTGGAGCATACAGCTGCAACGGTTGCTCGTCACCTATTCCATTTATGTTGCAAACTTCTTGAGTGTCACCGTGACGATGCTTCTGATTGCCTTCCTATTCCGCTGTTCTTCACCAAGTTTTGTTTGGCCTCCACACTCTTCACTTCCCTTGGGGGTTACAATCCAGCCCATTTCTGGTTTATTTTTAGGCATTTTGTCAAGGGTGAGTCCTACACATGTCCAGGCTTCACTTTCACTCTCTAATCTCCAGCTGACGGTGTGCTCTACACATCTCCGCGCTCCACTTTCTCTCTAATCTCCGCGCTTCACTTTCTCTCTCTAATCTCTAGCTGACGGTGTATCCTACACATCTCCCCTTTCTCTCTCTAATATCCAGCTGACGGTGTATCCTACACATCTCCCCTTTCTCTCTCTAATCTCCAGCTGACGGTGTATCCTACACATCTCCCCTTTCTCTCTCTAATCTCCAGCTGACGGTGTATCCTACACATCTCCCCTTTCTCTCTCTAATCTCCAGCTGACGGTGTATCCTACACATCTCCCCTTTCTCTCTCTAATCTCCAGCTGACGGTGTATCCTACACATCTCCCCTTTCTCTCTCTAATCTCCAGCTGACGGTGTATCCTACACATTTCCCCTTTCTCTCTCTAATCTCCAGCTGACGGTGTATCCTACACATCTCCCCTTTCTCTCTCTAATCTCCAGCTGACGGTGTATCCTACACATCTCCACTTTGTCTCTCTAATCTCCAGCTGACGGTGTATCTTACAATGCGTGTTGTACATGTGAACACATATTAAGAAATGAATCTCAATGATGCAGGGTAAGAGAATAAATGGTGGTAGCTAACAAATTTAAACAATTTAAGAACAGTATAATTTAATTTACTAAAATTATTAATAGACATAATGTAAAAGTACTCAAAAAATGCTTGCTGAAGTCGGATGTGTTGGTCCGAAAGGTGCAAATATCGCAGCCAAGCTGTAAACTACGACACAACGCATTCCATTCTCTGGACTAGATTCTGCTACTTAAGCCCTTTCAGGGTTTGGTAGTGGGAGATTGAGAACTAACGAAGAAGAAGAAGATATGAAGAAAAACAAACAAGTAGATGAAGACAGAAAGAAAGAATGGCAGATGCAGAACTTTGTTCGCAGAGTAAAGAAATTTTGAAAATGAGACAAAAAATATTGGTGTGGACATGATCAAGTCTAAGGTGACAGTTATTTGTACAAGAAATAACTTGTTATCTGACACGCGATATTCATATCAAACACGAAAGCCCTACTTAGCTAAGCTTAATGAAATAGTATATTCTTATAAAGATTTATTTGAAACTGTATACCAGTACGTCTGAAAGATTCGAATTGTTTATCATTTTCATATGCTGAATACATTTTTCTTGTAGTGTCCCGCTGACAGGCGCTAGCGATCACGAGTCCGCGGGTGTCTTTTGTGAATGACAAAGACTAGAATTGCATGTCGAGAGAGCACGTCGTAAGAGGCGGCTAACTGTGTGACATGGCATAACACCGGCCATGGTTAGGTTGGTTTGTTAAGAGCAGCATAGATGGCATCTAAAAGGCTGCGGGTCTACTTTGCTCTAGTGTTTGAGTCTATCAAAGTGAACTCGCACATAGGTAAACCACCCTCTAAAAAAACTGGTTGTATGCAGACTCTGCAGTCTTCTAAGCCAGTATAAAGAAGTTAAGTTAATCGTGACATGTCTGGTGATCAAGCATTGTTTACTGAGTACGCAAACCAAGTTGTCCTTATGTTCGGATATGTGCTTGTGTGAAGTAATGTACTCTTATTTTAAGCTTGTCTGAAGTAGTGTACTCTTATAAGTTTGCATGAAGTAGTGTACTCTTACACGTTTGCCTGAAGTAGTGTACTCTTAAAAGTTTGTCTAAAGTAGCGTACTCTTATACGTTTGCCTGAAGTAGTGTACTCTTATAAGTTTGTCTGAAGTAGTGTACTCTTATAAGTTTGTATGAAGTAGCGTACTCTTATAAGTTTTTCTGAAGTCGTGTACTCTTATAAGTTTGTATGAAGTAGTGTACTCTTATAAGTTTTTCTGAAGTAGTGTACTCTTATAAGTTTTTCTGAAGTAGTGTACTCTTATAAGTTTTTTCTGAAGTAGTGTACTCTTATAAGTTTTTCTGAAGTAGTGTACTCTTATAAGTTTTTCTGAAGTAGTGTACTCTTATAAGTTTTTCTGAAGTAGTGTACTCTTATACGTTTGTATGAAGTAGTGTACTCTTATAAGTTTTTCTGAAGTAGTGTACTCTTATAAGTTTGTATGAAGTAGTGTACTCTTATAAGTTTGTATGAAGTAGTGTACTCTTATAAGTTTTTCTGAAGTAGTGTACTCTTATAAGTTTTTCTGAAGTAGTGCACTCTTATAAGTTTGTATGAAGTAATGTACTCTTATAAGTTTGTATGAAGTAGCGTACTCTTATAAGTTTTTCTAAAGTAGTGTACTCTTATAAGTTTGTATGAAGTAGCGTACTCTTATAAGTTTTTCTGAAGTAGTGTACTCTTATAAGTTTGAATGAAGTAGCGTACTCTTATAAGTTTTTCTGAAGTAGTGTACTCTTATAAGTTTGTCTGAAGTAGTGTACTCTTATAAGTTTTTCTGAAGTAGTGTACTCTTATAAGTTTTAATGAAGTAGCGTACTCTTATAAGTTTTTCTGAAGTAGTGTACTCTTATAAGTTTGTCTGAAGTAGTGTACTCTTATAAGTTTGTCTGAAGTAGTGTGCTCACACAAGGAAACCTTCCAATATAACGTTTCATTTTTGTTGTTGGTTCTTCAACGTTTCGGCTATATTCTTGTGACTGCTGAATGTATTTTTCATCTTGTCTCCTTATCGCTCCTCGCGAAGTACATTCGACAGCTGCAGCTACCCCCTTATAGGAAGTCTGAATTATTGCAGTGTTAGTTTTTTTCAGTAATTCGTTTTATATGATGAGTTTGTTAGCCCTATTAACAACTTTCTTTAGTCGTCTCATACAACATCAATCAATCAGTCAAAGGTCATCGCTTTTCTCGGTATATAGGCTATTGACAACATCTCGCCAGCACACATGGTTTCAGACTGCTCTGTCTACCTCTTCCCATATGTAATAATTTAATCAGCTCCTTCTCATTTTCTAATGTCCATGCATTTTTGGGTCCACCTCTTTCTCTTCCCTTGTAGATTCCATGCAAGAGTCTGCCTAGCTATATTGGGCAGTGTCTTACTCAATGTATGTTCTATCCAGTCCCATTTTCTTCTCTTAATTTGTTGTCCCAGTGACAGTTGCTACAGCAACAGAGATCCTGGGATGCCACCAAACACAAAATAAGCCATATGTGACCAAAGAAATTCTAGATCTTTGTGATTGAAGAAGGTCACTGAAAAACCAAAAACATCCACCTGATAAGGTTGGCAGATATAAAGAGGACAAGAAAGCAAAATAACAAAAGATTATAGAGGCGAAAGAAGCGTGGATATGTGAGCAATGTACAAACATCAAAGAGAGATTAAACGGAAAAGACGCAAAATGAGCATACCATGTGGTCAAAGAACTGGTAACACCAAGACAAGGCAGGAACCTTATGATCCAGGATAAAAGCGGCACGTGCCTTATTGAGGACAATGACTTACTGGCACGATGGACAGAATACTGTTCCGAGTTATACAACTATGAGGGACGGAACGAACCTGGGAAAACAATCCCACCAACAACTATAGAGGATAACCAACTGATAACGAAGGAAGAGGTAACTGCAGCGGTAAAGACATTGAGAAGAGGGAAGGCGGCCGGCGTGAACAATATACCAGCAGAGCTCTTACAGGCAGGTGGGGAGGTAATGGTGGAAGGCCTGACACACATCTGCAACAAAATATGGGCGACAGAAAACGTATGGACAAAATCAATGGTTATACCATTAGTTAAGTCTGGAAACCTAAAGAAGTGCCAAAATTACAGAACAAAAAGCCTCATTAGCCACCCTAGCAAGGTCATGCTTAGATTAATCCTCGACCGATTGAAACCCCAGGCAGAGAACATCATTGTTGAGGATCAAGCAGGGTTTTAAACAGGGAAGAAGCACTACAGAACAGATATTAAATTTAAGACTGCTAAACGAGAAATATCTGGAACAGCTGCAAAAACTGTATCATTGTTGACTTCAAGAAGGCGTTTGATAGGGTATGGCATAAAGCGCTATGGGCAACCATGAGGATGTATAAAATCAACGGACATATTATACATGTCCTTGAACACCTGTATGACAAGGCGTCCAGCGCACTATCCCCAACACTATCCAATATATTCCTTGAGGGAATTATGAGTGAGGCACTTGGGGGTCACGGTGGTACTGTCAAGATGGGGGGGGGGGGGGGGGGGAACCGGGTGCGAACGATTACCAACCTTCGTTTTGCAGATGAAATCGACGGGTTTGTGGGTTCAGAAACAGAACTCCAGGAATGGGTCAGAGAACTCGATGAAGCTGCAATTGACTATGGTATGGAGATAAACGCTGGAAAGACCAAATTAATGACCAACAACGCCGAAGCCTTCAATAGCAGGATAGAAGCTAATGACGAGGAACTCGAAGTGGTTCACCGTTTTAAATATCTGGTTTCGATTGTCAGTGATGAAGGATCAGCATATCAGGTGTTGGCCAGAATAGCACAGCCAAAAAGCGGCACTTGCACGGCTTAACAAAATCTTACAAGATTTACGGTTAGCACTAGGCACGAAAATCAGATTAATGCGTACATTGGTCATGTCAATATTCCTCTATGCTTGTGAGACATGGGCAATTACAGCTGACCTTCAGCGGAGGATACAGGCTTTAGAGATGATATGTTTCCGAAGATTTCTAAACGTCACGTACAAGGATCGAGTTGCAAATGAGGAAATGCGAGAAAGAATTACAACAGCAGTAGGGTCTTTTGAATACTTCTTGGCAACTGTCAATAGAAGGAAAATCGCTTGGTGCGGTCACATATCGAGATCAAATGGTCTTGGTGCGGTCACATATCGAGATCAAATGGTCTTGGTGCGGTCACATATCGAGATCAAATGGTCTTGGTGCGGTCACATATCGAGATCACATGGTCTTGGTACGGTCACATATCGAGATCACATGGTCTTGGTGCGGTCACATATCTAGATCAAATGGTCTTGGTGCGGTCACATATCGAGATCACGTGGTCTTGGTACGGTCACATATCGAGATCAAATGGTCTTGGTGCGGTCACATATCGAGATCAAATGGTCTTGGTGCGGTCACATATCGAGATCAAATGGTCTTGGTGCGGTCACATATCGAGATCAAATGGTCTTGGTACGGTCACATATCGAGATCACATGGTCTTGGTGCGGTCACATATCTAGATCAAATGGTCTTGGTGCGGTCACATATCGAGATCACGTGGTCTTGGTACGGTCACATATCGAGATCAAATGGTCTTGGTGCGGTCACATATCGAGATCACGTGGTCTTGGTACGGTCACATATCGAGATCACGTGGTCTTGATGCGGTCACATATCGAGATCACGTGGTCTTGGTGCGGTCACATATCGAGATCACGTGGTCTTGGTACGGTCACATATCGAGATCAAATGGTCTTGGTGCGGTCACATATCGAGATCACGTGGTCTTGGTGCGGTCACATATCGAGATCACGTGGTCTTGGTGCGGTCACATATCGAGATCACGTGGTCTTGGTGCGGTCACATATCGAGATCACGTGGTCTTGGTGCGGTCACATATCGAGATCACGTGGTCTTGGTACGGTCACATATCGAGATCAAATGGTCTTGGTGCGGTCACATATCGAGATCACGTGGTCTTGGTGCGGTCACATATCGAGATCACGTGGTCTTGGTGCGGTCACATATCGAGATCACGTGGTCTTGGTGCGGTCAGATATCGAGATCACGTGGTCTTGGTGCGGTCACATATCGAGATCACGTGGTCTTGGTGCAGTCACATATCGAGATCACGTGGTCTTGGTGCGGTCACATATCGAGATCACGTGGTCTTGGTACGGTCACATATCGAGATCAAATGGTCTTGGTGCGGTCACATATCGAGATCACGTGGTCTTGGTGCGGTCACATATCGAGATCACGTGGTCTTGGTGCGGTCACATATCGAGATCACGTGGTCTTGGTGCGGTCACATATCGAGATCACGTGGTCTTGGTGCGGTCACATATCGAGATCACGTGGTCTTGGTGCGGTCACATATCGAGATCACGTGGTCTTGGTACGGTCACATATCGAGATCAAATGGTCTTGGTGCGGTCACATATCGAGATCACGTGGTCTTGGTGCGGTCACATATCGAGATCACGTGGTCTTGGTGCGGTCACATATCGTATCACGTGGTCTTGGTGCGGTCACATATCGAGATCACGTGGTCTTGGTGCGGTCACATATCGAGATCACGTGGTCTTGGTGCGGTCACATATCGAGATCACGTGGTCTTGGTGCGGTCACATATCGAGATCACGTGGTCTTGGTGCGGTCACATATCGAGATCACGTGGTCTTGGTGCGGTCACATATCGAGATCACGTGGTCTTGGTGCGGTCACATATCGAGATCACGTGGTCTTGCAAATACGATCCTGCAAGGAAAGGTGCAAGGCAGACGACGAAGAGGCCGGCCCAAAAAAGAGGTTGGGAGGACAACATAAAATAATTGACCAATCTCCGACTAGAAGAGGCACAGGGAGTGACCTCTGATAGAGAAGGACGGCGTGGGGTTGTGAGGATGTCTTCATGTGTGTCTCAACGACCTCACTGGTTACGGGATGACCTGACCCGACATATGTTGTTTAATGTCTGGAGTGACACTCTTGCCTTTCCAATTCGGGTCTTTACTTCTGCGACAGTACCCCTTGTCGTCTCACTTGTGCTCTACAATTAGGCAAAAGCATCCACATATTCCATCCAGCTCGATTGGTTCTTTGTTAATCTGGTCCATTTTAAGGAGCTTGGTTTTCTTCATGTTGATATTGAACCTCAATGTGACTGATTGATCATTCCCCCTGTCAATGTTCTCTTGCACGTGACTATGACTGTATGACAAAAGTACCAGCTCATCTGCGCAAACCAGATCCTCCAACTGCGATCCACTAAATGAGTTCCGTCGTTCGATGTCTTCATCGTCCAATGTATAGCCAACAAAAACAGAAAGGGTGAGAGAAGGTATCATTGTCTCCCCCCTATTTGCATCCCGAAGCTGTCAATCAGTGATCCTTCTTGTATCACTCTGTTAACAGTATCTTTGTACATAACCTGCAAGAGGGTTATGAACTTCTCTGATATTACATAGTTTCTCAACAATTGCCAAAGAGCGCGTTGAACCACACTGTTAAGCCACATACTGTCTCGTACCACCCACTTTGCTAGCACTGTGTTATCAGCTCTGAACTGATGTGCACATTTGTTTGTCTGTGTTCCCCAACTCTGTGACTTCATGCGGACAAATGCTTATTCATAATGAGCATAAAACAAAACGGCCTTGTTATACGTTTACTACGACAAGTAAACACATTTCCTATGGTCTCAGAATACGCTTAAATCGTACATAAATTTGCTGTAGAAAATATTGTTGATGGAAAATTTAAAAGAAAGCCGCGCCACCAAGATGAATATTGGTGCCACGCCGCCAAAAGGAATATTGGCACCTATTCATACCACAAATATAAATGTATTCAGTACGCAAGCTATCACCAGACCTGGCCTCTGTGTGACATTCAAACAACTATACCTGTCCGCTACGTGAGAGATTTTGAGTATCACTGTTCGACAAAGCCGGAAGGCAAAAGAGAATCGCCGATGTGTCGTGTAGTGAGGCTGTCACCAGCGGTTGCGGCCATGCAGTCATCATATTCCAGACTTGGCTCATCGAGCTGGAAATGGCGTGATCAGTTTTGTGACCTGTTTTCGTTGTACTTGTTCGATCTTGTACTTGTGCCTGAGAAGACACTGATTCACTGGAGGCGGAAACTGTTGCTTCAAATCGTTGGATTCTCCTTGACTGTTGTTTCAATCGATCTCTGGAATCTAGCGTAAGTTCCACTGAGACGTGTTCAGTTCATACAATAAGAATCGATTACTGCTCTGTGGCCTGTTGCTTGTTGACCTTATTTCGACAGAAAGTAAAGAAGGAATTGTGTTAGCCCAAATTGCGTCGACTCTTGGTTTGAGTACTAGACTTAAAACTCATTTGTGTTTCGGTGTCTACTAGTGATTTGTGTGTATTCTCATGTAAGCATACGATATGTTTGTAGTTGTTCTATTCTTGACATGAAGGGGAGCTGAATTTATTAAGATGTTTAGATAATTCATACATTATACTCATGAACTAGTAACTAGACAGGGATTATCGATTCATTTTGTCTGTCGGCGCAGTGGCTTCTAGAAAACTATAAGCGTGATCCCATCAGTAACCAGCTAGCAAGAGTTTCTATACAACATGATCTTCCACTGACTTGGGCAAGATGAAGCTAGCACCATCATCATGTCTAGACTGTGTTATTTGAGTGCCTAATAATTATTATACATACCTGGTACATTAAACACGATGGTATAATACTGCCATTATCAAGTCTAACCTAATTGTCGGTCGATAAAATGTTTCTTTAGACGAGCATACGTTCCTGTCGACTAGACATGGTTTCTTTGGTTATTTCAGAGTGAATAAGACAGACATTACTAAATTTTGATCTTGGTCCAAAAAGAGCTGTGGTACCAAGAAACCACGAAGCTGTCATTGTCAAGGGGTGTTCAAAAACTCGCCATTGCTGCCCTTCTTGATTGCTTGCTTTGTTCTCTGTCCCACACATTTCTCAGCTTACTGAATGTAAGTCTCAGGCGCGATGGAGCGGCACATCGTCTGCTCTTGACTGGTGCACGCGCTATTTCATTGTTGCTTTTCCATTCACGACTTCATTCTAAAATGTCCTGGCATTTGTGTGTTTCTTTTCAATGTTATTTATCTCTTTAAATTCTGAGGAATGCATCTCAAGCACTGCACTTCGCAGGTTGGTATATGTCTATCTATCTCTTTCTCATTCTCTCTGTCCATAGCTCTTACCTTCTCTTCAGATATCAATTACAAGACATCCATAGCTCAATGTAGGCCGCGATGCGGTTTTATGTCAGTATCAAATCGCCTCAAAAATAGAGATATGAGAATGGTATTATGTCAGTATCAAATACTGATGCCTTAAGAAACTTATAAACTGTACCAGGGACATTTCGTTGGGGAGATCCAACATCGCATTTACAGTCGGCATGGTACATTAAGATGGAGATACACTATCGCACTTGGCATAATAAATCATGCTGATAGGCGCAGCACTTCAGTCGTTCGTTAAGCTATAATTGTCGTATGTCTGTTACAAAACGTAGTTCGCAAAATCAATGCTCATGAAAAACAAGTAGAATACATACACTAAGTAAATGTATTAAGATAATCAATAAGGACATTAAATTAGTTTCCCGCTTGAATTTCCTAGGCTGTCTATCCATCAGTTTTCAGGATCCATTTCCCCATTGATGCGTTTCTGTATCTGCCAGGTTTTACTGTATATGTTCTGATGAAACCAAATAACCCACATGCCCTCCTTGATACATTTTAATTTGTATACAAATATTAACTTTACCTAAAGCGACAATAAAGCATTGATATGAAACGTATATTTATTGTACATTAAACTATGCCCTTCTTCTTTGGTGCGTTTCGGCAGTTACTTCTCAACTATTCTATAGCCGCCTTTATATCGATGGAAGCCTTTATTTGTAGTTCTCAGGACCTGTCCGTGCTCTCTATTCCTCGCGATGAATCAGTTGGGTATAACCTCTAAATGGCGACGACAGAGAGGGGCAGAATTGATTACATGGGAACTCCTGTTCAGTTGGAATAGGTCATGTTACGTGAGCTGAGTGGGTGGCAAGCTTAGGCTTCTATTTCTGACGTAAAGGGATTATCGCTCTAATGCATCCGAACGGATTGAATGTTGGTTAACGGGAAGAAGGCAGAGAGTTGGCATAAATAAGGAGTACTCTGAGTGGTGTGAAGTAAAAAGTGGAGTGCCACAGGGCTCGGTTTTGGGACCAATATTGTTCTTGATATATATAAACGATTTGGACATTGGTATAGGATCCATGATTGACAAATTTGCAGATGACACAAAACTATGAAGAAGTGTCTAATCTATAGCAGAGGTGGATATATTGAGGTCGGATTTAGATACAATTCGAGACTGGTCTGTGAGCTGGCAAATGGAGTTTAATATAGATAAATGTACAGTCATTCACATGGGTAGATCCAACATCGAACATAATTACAGAATGGGCGAGAACAATATTAGAATGATAGATAAAGAAAGGGACCTAATGGTTAAAATAGAGCATACAGGAGAAATTAATGTGCAAGTCTAGATAGCAGTGAACAATGCAAATGCAATGTTAGGTATGATGAAAAGAAATATTAAACATAGAAGTAAGGAGGTGATTGTCAAACTGTATAAAGCATTAGTTAGACCTAGATTGGAGTACTGTGTACAGGTGTGGAGTTCTTATTGTAGATGAGATATAAACATGCTGGAAAGGATACAAAGAAGAGCGACAAAGCTGATAGTGGGATTCCAGAATTACAGTTATGAGGGAAGACTCAGAAAAACCGGCCTTCATTGTCTAGAAAAGAGAAAAATTCGAGGTGATTTAATACAGGCTTATAATATAATCACAGGAAAGGTTAAATTGGACTAGACCGAGTGTTTTTTTTCTTCAAAATATAACCACCAACAAGAACAAGAGGAATAGATACAGATTAACTAAAGGAAGGTCCAGATTGGATATTAGGAAATATTTTTTTAGTCAGAGAGTGGTGAATGCTTGAAATACATTACCCCAAAGGTGGTGGTGGCAGGGACAGTTAATGCATTTAAGAATAGATTGGATGTGCATAGTTTTTAGAGCAGGGAAATGCAGATGTGACTGGTTGTCTACAGACTCTGATGAGTCTTCTAAACCAGTATAAAAACGTTAAGTTAAGTCAAGTTAAGAACCCAGTTATAATTACAAAATAGCGACCACAGTGCGATATATTGCTCTAAATTCATTAAAATAACTAATTCAATGCTAGTTGACATCAGCGTCATTAAATAGTAATCTGCGTTAAGCTTCGTGATTTTCAGCGTTGTTCGTGACCTTTTGTCGGATTGGACCACTTCATATTTTAATGGTTTCTCAGATTCGCACAAAAAAATATTGTCTATGGTTGAGTGACTCGTGTCTATGAAAAGGGAAACATCTGTCCTTTAACTTTTTAAACATCGTGTCCTAAACTGAACTTGACTTCAACTCAATGAAAGTAGTAACAGCAGAAGTTGGCTGAAAAGAGCTATGATAGAGAAATCCCTTTTCAGATTTAGTTTCCAGTACAGGATTTACAGGCTCATCAACACGTCACGTCCCGACTGGCGTAGGCGACAATGTCTCTTCAAAGCATCATATCCTCCTACTTCTTCTTGTTATATATGTTTAAACCATCAGGCGAGCTTTCGCAATTAACTTAACCATTGACTGTAGTACTTCCTGCCCCGAGTAGGCCTATTGTAAATCAATTGTGCCGGTAGCGCTGCGTCAATGCCATGATCCATTCATCGTTTTCTCTCTCTCTTTCCTCTCTCTCGTTTCCTCTCTCCCTCTGTCTCTCTCTCTCTCTCTCTCTCTCTCTCTCTCCGTCACGCTTTATTCCTCTATTTTCCATCAGTTATGTCTTTGTTACAATGATAACAATTGATTATATCCCACCCAAAAAATAAAAAAGGAAGGATTTATTTCTGTTAAATGTTAATATCATCTGCTATCTATGATACAATACAGAGAGGTTGATATCTTCAGTCAATACGTATATCTTTAATCAAATTAACCAATACTGGTATCTTTAATCAAATAAATCAATAATGATATCTTTAATCAAATCAATCAATACTGATATCAAATCAAATCAATCAATACGTATATCTTTAATCAATCAATCAATCAATACTGATATCTTTAATCAAATCAATCAATACTGGTATTTTTAAACAAATCAATCAACACTGATATCTTTATTAAAATCAATCAATACAGGTATCTCACCACTGATTTAAAAAAACAAACCATGTACATTAACATCTCCACAGCATATATTATCTATTACCATTGCAGAAGCAGTATCCAAACCACATATTACTTTGCAATTTACAAATTCTGATATTGAATTCTCTACTGTTCTATGCTGTTGAACTGTCGAGTATTTTCTCTGCTTGTCTCTTACGCCTGTTTCCATCAATGTTACTTGTTATCAAATAGTGATATCACCTCTTTCTTTCTGATGAAAGTTGGCTCTTCATTTCTGTATTTGACTGGGATTTTCTTTTACTCTATATGTTTCTTAATATTCTCCTATAACAGTCCTGAACTTTCTTGTTTATTATCTCACTTAACTTTCCATTTACCGCTCGGTATACTGAATCATGTCACGACCTGGAAGCGAACACGATATATTTGCTGTCAGAAAAAAGATATATAACAACTTAGCTACTTTGATATGACTGAAATACTGTTATGTCTTTTGATTGTGTTGTACTTAAATATTTTAAATGAATACCACTATAGTTGAGAGATAAGGCACTTTGCCTCTAAGGAAACACACGAATAAAAGTACAAAACGCTGAGGTTTTGAATCCAACAAGTTTCAAGCATTCCCTGGTCACAAAGGAGGGGAGGGAGCACCAGCATCTAGTCATATTGGAGATGGACAAAAAATCTTGGAGATCCTGTATACATGCTGTGCATGTACAAGAACACTTGGCAGCTGAAAATCAAAAAGGGCAGGCTGTAAGCCACTATCCGAGCAAAACATTAGAAAGGTAATGAAATTCCTACCCAATGAGTCTCCTACTTTCTCCCCAGGTTTAGTTAGCCGCAGAAAGTAAAATGGGAAAAAGAACGTTCTAAGGATAGCTTTGGCTACCTGGAATCAAGCATAACTTGCCTGTTTGAATACCAGGATTCCAAGCAGATCTTATTTGTTAGTTGCCCATTGCAAGCGGTGAGGGCAACATCATAAGACGGTTTTGTGTTGAAATATATTGCCCTTTATTTGGATTATAGGGAGAAAGAAACTGCGCTGATCATCAACCTCACTTTGTGGTCCCAAGCTATCTTGAACCAGTGGGGGCAAGACAAAAGTTGAAAGGGGTAGAGATAACTAAGGATGCTAGCACTCTGGTCCCATCTTTCCTGAGACCAGGAGTCGCTTAAAACCTGCAGGATTCAATCATCCACCATTTCCATTCATCACTTTAAGAGGCGAGTGCCTTACCTGTCAACCCCTCAATCATATAGGCACAATGTATTAATTATGTGAGCTCACTGATGCTCATGTGACTAGGTGATTAGTTTTACGACAGTGAACTAATGTTTGTAATCATATATTTCAGATCTGATAAAGGACTATTATATCACTTCTGGAGGATTCTTGCTGATTCTAACAAACAATGGCAAGTAAGTTACAGGCATACAATTAGGTCCAACCTGGCATGGCCATGGCTGAATGAATGATATGTGTTGTTTGAATCTACTCGTTCTTCAATCTTGATGATATTTCTCCGGTAGTAGAGTACCTTTGCTTTTTTAATATCTAGAGATGTACTGAAAAAAGCTGAACTGGATCTCCTGGCTGCATTAAAATGTGAGACTTGTCAGTAGACTCAGCATTATAGGGATATCAGCGCCGATCTCTACCTTGCTGGCCAGTCTGCTGTAACGCTGCCAGTTTCCATGTGCACAACAAGGATGTCAGAATGTTTCACCTGAGCCTAGCATTAGTCTGAATACATATCTATTATTAAGTACATATGCAGGAATTCTAAAGTTTGAAACAATTTGGAGCTAGCTCAGTTAGACAGGAAATTGAGATAATATTACAGAAGCATGGATTGAAAAATAACATAGGAGAGTCATTGAGGTACACAAAAGAAAATTGCACCTCCTCGCATCATCTAGCGACACAAGTGGACAGATTAGATGATAATGACAGTAAAAAGAAGACAGAAAAGAAATGTATTTGTCTTCTCCTTCTTCCCTGTCTCTGAATGTTTTTATTTATAATAGTTATTGTTTGTTTATTTTCACATTAGATTTGGTCTCATTTTGGCAAGTGTAGGCCAAAGAATTTGTTCACTAAAGTTGTGGCTTCTGTAACACTTTGTTTTACATGATGCCATTTCTATGCACAACTCTTAGCAGACACCTTTAACAAGCATAGTACTGTGATCATTAGTTCAATATCCTGTTATGAGATTAATATATGGATTAGGTCGTCTGCACTAACATTTATATACATTTCATTAATCTTTATCATGTAATCATTTATGACACTGTTAAACATGATGCCTGTCATTGTCAGTTGTCATAAGCTGAATTATTCTTTTTATTCTCCCTTGAACAAAATTCTCCAGTTGTTTTTTGCTACTGATTGCTTTCTGAAGATAACTTTGTGAGCTCTGCCCACAAGATTTCAGTTGACTTGGCTGCCTCTTCAACTTTTCTTTACTAGACTATCTTTGATTTCCTTGCCCCTCTGTCAGTGGGTCTGAGTGGTAGAGAGCTCCCTTCTCATGGTACTAGTCCTGGGTTTGATTCCTATTATTGATACTCTCCCGTCAACCCAGCTGTAAATAATTATTGTCTTACTGTCATGTATGGAAAGATGACAAAAAATGGAATTGACCACACCAGCACATTTAAAGTCAAAGCCTAGTACAAATAAGTATTTCACACTTCATTCCCGACAGCTGTGACTGCTATACGACTACTTTAACCTTGATCATTTTACCCCCATGAATCTACTCACTTGAATTGAGAGAGTCAACATTTAATACAGCTTCCATTTCTTCCAGAAATCAGTTAAGCTCTTAACCAGTCTGATGTAAACAGAGTGGTACAGATTCGTGCTCTCCACAATAGACTGTTTTCAATCTCAGTAGTTCCTAATCTGGGGTCAATAGAGCTGTTGTTATGGATGAAATAATAAAAGTAAATACAATAGTTTGGATACCCATACTTATAAAGTTTAGACTCCCTGAACTTTGCAAAGGGTACATGGTATTGCTTTAAAGTGAACTGGTTCACATCTGTGGCATACCCTTACAATATTTTCTTTCTGCAAGTTTGTTATCTTTCAGGTGCTCCCAGGCTTATCTGCATTTTCATAATTCTTGTTACTACACATCATCGTTTTTGAACACCGCCCATCTTTAATTTTTGAACATGTCACAACATTAATGATTTAACATCACACAACATTAACGATTTAACATCACACAACATTAACTTTTGACATCACGCATCATTAATGTTTCAACTATCACCACTTTAGCATCAATATGCATTCAATTCAGGTCTTCTATCATTCCCTTTTAATTCACCTGAACACATCATGTATGCAATACTTGCCTGTTTGTACAGGACTAGTGAAAGCCAAGAAATATGACTGGAAGGATTCAAACATGGAGAAGGTTGGCTCAGCTGAAGATAGACATGTAAAAAGTATGTATACATAATGTTATATAAAAGACATAATTTGTGAGATGTCAGTTTGAGATGTGAAGAAAGCAATCAGCGAGATGTTTGGGATATCATACAAACGTGTTTCAGATCTAGCTTTCTTAAACTGACCTCAGCGTTGTTTTTTTTCTGATCGCTATCTCACTGATAATACATGTCTCCATCTGAAGCACATAGATCCACTACAATTTATCTTCTAAGCCCTAATCAAACCAATTAATATGTACTTGTTTGGAAGACTAATTTGAGCCATATTCCCAAGTACTTACACGCTCCACACAAAAACATGTCATCATTCATTTTCAAAAACAGATGTTTTGTAGAAAATAGAAAAGCACAAAACTTGTAACTACTAAATTAATTTTTTGATAATATTTCTCAAATCCAAATGAAAATTTGTGGATGTGTAACTCACTTTGAACTAGAAGGGCGCTTGGTAGAGGGTATGCCTCAGGTAGCGGCCATACACCTCTCGAACACCACATGAAAATCTCATTTTGTCTCTTCGTTAATAAATTTTGTTGCAAATGCTTTTGTATTAATATATTTATTCTATAGCAATTGAGTGAAATTTTTTTAGTTTTTTGGACTAAGAAAAAAGAAGGCTCACAATATGTGTATATTTATGTTCACATTTCTAATGTCTTTATTACCTGAGATTCTTCTTTCAGCTCTCAACAGTTTGTTAATGTTGGTAGTGTTGTTAGTATTGTTAGTATTGTTAGTATTGTTAGTGCTGTTGGTGTTGTTAGGGCTGTTGTTATTGGTGGTCTTGTTAGTATTGCTAGTAGAAAACAATGTTTTGGCTTTTATCTGATATTTCTACTTATTGTTATGGATTTTCACACTCTTAATACATTGGCACTGTACACTCTGTGCCGTTATGAGATCTGCGTCCTAAGGCAACTGCCTAGTTGGACCAATGGTATAACATGCCCAGAATGGTTCTGCATATTCCTCCCCACAGCGTATCTTTTGCTCTCCATGGTAACAACTAATGGTGGCTTCACAGAAGACACTGCCATCAGAGATGAAATGTTAAAGGATTTATTTTGCTAATTTTTAGCTTAATTTGATGAGTTGCTATGACCAGATTCTTACATCCCTGTCTTGCCTTCACAAATTGTAAGGCAGGTACCAATTTACAGCTGTGTAGACTGGAACATATTGAGACTTAGGATTGAACCCAGCACCTTTGCTATGAGAAGCAAACCCTATAGCCGCTCTGCTACTCAGGCCCTTTTGCATCCCACATACAGCTAAGTGACAAAGCAATAAACGTCTTTCCCTCTTTCTGGTTTCGTCCTGAAAAGAATGGTGTGTTCTAATTGATAACAAGGCTGCGATATCTGTACATTTTGTCTCGAAATATGGTTTCAGGATTATTGAAACCATGTTCACATTCTCTCTCTCTCTCAAGCGTAGCCTGTTTCCAGGCCCGCCACTTGGAGACTCTTGACCAGACTACACAAGCGTAGCCTGTTTCCAGGCCCGCCACTTGGAAACTCTTGACCAGACTACACAAGTGTAGCCTGTTTCCAGGCCCGCCACTTGGAAACTCTTGACCAGACTACACAAGCGTAGCCTGTTTCCAGGCCCACCACTTGGAGACAAAACAGAGTCTTAGTCAGCTAAATTTCATTGACCCTCATGCAAGCAGTTGGGGGCTGCTATCAGCACATTCACTGCTGCATCATCTGCCCTGTCTATCTGTGGAAGGGAGAGAAATAGTCAGATAAGCAATAATGGCTCACTGTCTTGCCATCTAATTAGTAACTCACATGTTAAACATAATACAGCCCCTATTTTCTTTTGAACATGTCATAAGAGCTACTAGGGAAGGTTGTGCATGGTTCTAGCAACCTCATCATGTAAAAATCATTGCTACGGATACTACACTACAAACAAATGTATTCAGGATTTTCTCAAATTCTGGTTTAGAATAAAACCAAATGCAGTGTTGCACCTATAACCTTTCACCTGGAGCGCCAGGTAAATGGTTATAATTAGTGCAGACTAGGCATAGGAGGAGGAGAGAGTGAAGATTAACACTTTACAGTTGGGTCTAATTTATTAGCGGGTATCACATTTGATGGTTGCATCATTGACAGAGGTGTGACAAGTTGAAATACCTCGGAGTGACATTTGATCGTAGTCTTTCCTATAAGTGCCATGTTGACTATACCGTATAAAGATGTAAGCGAGGGTTAGGAGCACTCAAGACCATGGCTGGTGCCAACTTGAAACAATGCCTCCTTTTCATCCTATTTCGTCAGGTCGTGTTGTCTGTTGTCGATTACGAACTGGGCATCCTCACACTATCAATAACACAGTGTGGAAGGTTGGAACGCATCCAGAATAAAGGTATGCGACTGGTTCTTGGCTGCACTAGAGATACCCTCATTGTGATGATGTGGTACATGTTGGGATTGTTATCGGTGACATCCCAAAGCCTATATGCGTGTCACCACAGACACGTGGCACCCTCTGTACAGTAGTATCTCAGACATAATGGAATCAAGAGTCAAGAGAAGGGTGTCATCGATGGCACAGGCAGAGACAACAATTGAACACGTCACCCCAGCTAAGACGATAGCCAAGGGGGGAAAATGGGTCTACACTGGTGATAGAATGATAGAGTACCAGAGAGTCATTATAACCTTCGGCAGAGAATGGAGCAACGGGAGAGCAGAGCACAAGGGGAATCAGATGATAACTGAGAACACGCAAGAGAATGATGCTGTCATATACACCGACGGATCAGTACTGCGCAGTGGTACATCAGGTTGGGGCTTCTGAGCTAGAGGGTGAAGACAGGTCATTGCTGAGCGCAGTAGGGCATATATTTCAATAACCTCCAGTGACCTCAGCACTGAAATGGAGATGTGAGACTTCTATAGCAACGGCAGTCACCGTGACAGATACTCAAGTAGTACTTCAGAAGGTACAGAAGGGATGGCAGCTGTTAAGGCCTCAAACCTCCAGGGGTTGACATGGATCTACTGTCCTGCTCATGCTGACATTATGGCTTTAAAAGCTCCCATCATGGGCACATTAGTGATGAATAGAAGTGACATTTTGAAATCAATCAATGACCCCATGTTAGATGAGGACACTGCAATAGATGAAGCAGCAATCCACAGGCTGCAAGGTTTCGACATTAAACGATGTTCGAGCAGAGTTGGGCGCATCATAGGACGGAGCAGGAGAGTGTACAACCACCGAGCTACAGGGACCATCAGTTTCCATACCCTACACCATTTGCTGAGAGAGACTGAGCACCAATGGGTATGCCATGAGTGCAGTAATGTTGATTCTTAGAAACAGAACAGAAATAGGAGACAAATCTAATCAATTAAGCCAGACTGTAAAGGGTTAAGACAAATCTATCAGCTAGGCCAGACTATAAAGGGTTAATGGAACCTTGGAACATACATAGTTTTTCCAGAATCCTTAATATCAAATTGCTTGTTGTTTGGCTTGCTCAGTATTACAACAATAAGCAGCACACCTTGCCTAGTGATGACCCTAGTAGTGATTTGCATGAATTGCAGTCAAAGATTTTCTGATAAGATCTAGGTAACTTTCACTTTTTTTTACTTTTTGACACATGTTGCCTTCATTTATGTGTTCTGATGGTAATTTTATAACAGCTGTTAAGTAGTTTAGCTGTGACTCATTTCATTTTGTTGTATTTAATTCCAGCTCAATCTGTTACTGTGCCTATCAGCAGCCTATTCCACATTTCTATGATTATCAGTAACACATGCCCTATGATCTTTATCAGTAGATTAATCTACATTTTGTTTCTAACAGAGGAATCAGCTAAAACTGAGCCTGCCTGGAAAGGAGCAGGAAAGGAGATAGGACTACAAGTCTGGAAAATAGTAGTATGTAGGACGTGGGTGTTGGGTGGCAGTTCAGGCTGTGTGTGGGAGAGTGTGAGTGTGTGGGAGAATGTTGGTGAGTGGAGGAGAGAGGGAGAGAGAGTGTGGGTGTGAGGGACAGTGTAAGTGTATTGGAAGTGTGAGCATGTAGGAGAGTGGGAGAGTGTTGATGTGTGGAGGAGAGAGGGAGAGAGAGAGGGAGTGGGTGTGAGGGACAGTGTAAGTGTATTGGAAGTGCGGGCATGTAGGAGAGTGGGAGAGTGTTGATGTGTGGAGGAGAGAGGGAGAGAGAGAGTGAGTGTATTGGAAGTGCGGGCATGTAGGAGAGTGGGAGAGTGTTGATGTGTGGAGGAGAGTGGGAGAGAGTGAGTGTATGTGAGAGTGTGAGTGTGTGCAAGTTTAGGGTGTGTGTGGGAGAGTCTGAGTGTGTGAGAAAGTGTGTGGTAAAGTGATAACTTCTCATGGCAATGGTCACCCCAGTTATTAGCACTCTCTAGTCAACCCAGCTGTGAATGGGACTTCATCTAACACAAATAAAAGCGGAGGTCAAGCACAGTGCAGTATCTAGCATTTCATTCTCTACAGCAAAATCTGGAATAACCTTGACCTTTTAATGATAGTGTGTATGTTTATTATAACATAACACATCAGTAGGGCATCCACTAAAGAACATAACACGTTAGTTGGGGTGCGGGGTTCTTCTAAATAACATAACATCCTAAAAACATATTGTTACTGGGATTGAGAAGCACTTGAAAACAGAGTAAAGACAAGAGTGAATTTGATGTTTACTAGTACATATGTGTTAGTGTTAGCACATACATGCACAACACACAGAAAGAGGGAAATGGTCACAGCATAAGGTCCCATTAAATAGTTATATTCTCTAACAAATAAGTCTCCTATGTTCTCCTTACCCTATCATTGTACATGTACATAATGACCAATGTTTGCTCTTTCTAAAAATCATTGTTTTATAATTAAGAAGAAAATAGATATTGGTTATGTTTACAATTTTCTGTTCTCAGAATTTTAAGGTTGTGACTTGTCCCAAGGATGAATATGGCAAATTCTTTGAAGGGGATTCCTATATAATCCTTAATGTAAGTAAAATTACTTAGTAATTTTTTTTCCCGTTCACCTTATTTCTCTAATCCCCAAGGCGGTGTGCGTTACACTGTGGTTTTTTTATTTTGCGCCTGTCGGCCCAGTCCATCCGACTTCAGCATGCATTTTTATGAAAGGGTCTGCTTCCTCCTGCATTTTCTAAGGGTTTGCTTCACCTGGGTAATGGCCGGTGCTGTGATGGGGATCGAACCCAGCTCCTTCTGGTTGTGAGCCGTGTCACTTAACCACTAGCCCATGCCGTCCCCACTTAGTCATTGAACTGTCATAGTAGTTCAACCCATAGTGTCCTTGCAGTTAAGTAGGACTACATGTTTCTCTGCCTAATACAGTGCTTTATTGAATACGTGAGCTATATTGCTTACTGTATTTAACCAGTATTTGGACAGTAATAATTTCATGCCAAATTGTTTTTGTTTTTTATCTTTAAATTATACCATTCCCAAATTGGAGCTGTGTAGCGCAGTGGTTAGCGCGCTGGCTTCGCATCTGAGTGGTCCTGGGTTCATTTCCCAGTTGAGGCGGTAATGTTTTTTTCAGACCGCAATGGCTCCCGGGTCGACCCAGCCTTAAATGGGTACCGGTTCAGTCCGGGAAGTAAAAGCGGCGATATAGCCGAGCCTTTGAAATGTGAGATCGCTAACACCTCACGCCCCTACGGCAGTAATGCTTTACTTTACTTTACTTTACTAATTTCCTGCGGGTAAAAATAATGTTCTCCAACCTTTTATAATGTGTTGCATCTGATAACGGAAACTTGTTCAATGATGAACTATATACATGAAGAAAAACTAAATAAAGTGACGGAACATTCAGCCAAACTGACTAAACATAAACAATCCTAAAACCAAACCGTTTAAAATCAATACCATAAGTAAATAGCCAGTCATGCTTGGAGGTGAGGCACTGGAAAAGGTGGACACCTTCACATATTTTGGCAGTACCATTGATGCTTCAAAGGGCACAGAGACAGATGTAAAGGCTAGAATTGGAAATGCAAAGGCAACATTTCTGTTCCTGAATAATATATGGAAATAAAGAGTAATACCAAGTTAAGATTGTTTCTTTCCAATGTCAAGTCAGTACCCCTGTACGGAGCAGAAATATGGAGAACAACAAAGGCAACACAGAGGAAACTTCAGTCGTTCATCAATAAATGTCTTCAGAGGATAATAAGTATAGACTGGCAGACGTGGTGAGGGATGAAGACCAATGGGAAAGGAGCTAGCAACAACCAGTGGAGCAACAAATCAACTGTAGGAAATGGGGTTGGATAGGACACACGCTATGGAAATCACCATCAAATTTGACCAGACACCCCCTGTTATGGAATCTACAGGTGAAGAGAAAGAAAAGTAAATGCTGAAATGCCTGGAGAAGAAACTGTGAAACTGAACTTTGGTTTCTGGATCTCAATGGAGAAAGACAGAAAGGGCAGCCCAAGTCTGAACTTGTTGGAAGAGGGCTGTCAATGACTTATGCACCGAAAGGAACTACATGCATTCATGATGATAGCCATCTTGATGAGGATAGGTACCTCTGATATGCTGCCATGTTAGTGTTACTTTGTGCATTCTTTGCTGAAACCCGCTGACTGTTTAGAGTGATAAACATACAGAATTCAAACTCATGTTGTTAATAAATATGCTGAATGAACTTAAATGCAGGATACAAATTATTGTAAGATTGATGGCAGCAGCAACAAACAGAGTTCATCAATCTTTATTTATGCCAGGAAATTTGTGTAATTTGTGCTGCATTTTAAATTTTAAACTCTACTTTGCTTGCACTGTTTGTCTGAGTACACTGTGTTGAAGAAAACAATTTAATTTTTGAATGAAACATGTTCAGCATGTTATGGGCACAGCTTCTGGTATTGTCAAGTTTGATAAATATTACTCCATCTTTTACAGTCAGTTAGACAATTATTTGTACAAATAAATATGTTTTGTTATTTGCCTTAAATTTATTGATTATATTTGTTTCATATCCTTATATTGCGTGTTTATTTATTAAATTCAATGCAGCTTTATTATTTTGGTTTTGCCATAAGAGTTACTTGTAAAAAATATTTATTTTGTTTTGCATTTATATATTGAATTTTATTTAAAGATTATTTTGGTGCATGCTTGTTTTTGTTTAAACTAATTCTACATGAACATACTTAACACAGATTTAGTTATTACTAATTTACAAACATTTTCCATCTAAACATTTTGTTGTTCCCGCTTGAATTAATCTTGATTTGTAGATTTGGTTTTTGTTTTGCATTAATATGCTGTCCTTGATTTAACAAACAACCATGCTACCATGCTAGACGTATTATGATGAAGAAGAATCAGTAAGTCTGAAATCTGAGTCACATGTATTTACGTCTGCTTAAATCTGGATAGATTTGTTTATGAGAGCTTGATCTTTATGTTAGGTGAACACACCATACACACATCCCCGTACACATACCCCATCATATCCTGCCTGAAGTCAAAATTTGTGTTTCAATTTTTGTTTTAAAACATGTATATAGAGGAAGTAATATATTCAGAATTGTCAGTAATGGAAACCTTTTACTACTGCCTGAAGCAACTTGTCATATTTCAAAAAAGGTAAAAGTTGAAGCTGCAGGTTTGTTAATTTTACATTCTGGCAAGAGAAGACATTTATTGACTTCACAAAGACAGCATAAATAGATAACTAATAAAAAAAAGGTTACAATAGATAACTAATAAATTCAAGGAACAGTAAAAATAATGAGTAAAAAATAGACTTACTTAAAAGTATTTCAGAGTCATTGTTGACATATGATTTTTATAGTCAACAGTAAAAGAGCAGATGGCTAAACAGTAAGAATACTGATCTGCTAGTCAGAAGAGCACTGCTCAATACCCAGTAACCAACATTAGGAATCTATGGGTTTTTTCTGTTTGCAGTGCAATAAAAACATTGACAGCAATACTGATTGAGGACTGTCAGAATAAATTGCCAATATTTCTCTGCTCTATAAATTCCAGAGGCTGATCTCAACAATTTTATAGTGATATGTATAGATTCATTGAAAAAGTATAATACTGTTACTGAAATGAATAATAAATATAACAGAAACTATATAGGTATAATATTATAGTATATAATAATGTATATATATAATATTTTATTTTATTTTAGTCACTTACCACTGACCACCATTATGTAGCAGTGGCCTATATCACCTTTAAGCATATATATATATCCTTTATAGCTTTGTTGCCTTCTTTAATCATCAGTGTCCATTTTGTTGTGTCCTCAATCATTACCATCTGCTTCTATCACACTAGCTCTTCTGTTATCACTGCAAGCACCTTCAGATTCACCTTGACAATAATGACCCCTGATCATATGACTCCTAATACCTGTATCTATTGGTGATTCCTAACACCTGTATCTATTGGTGATTCCTAACACCTGTATCTATTGGTGAATCCTAACACCTGTATCTATTGATGATTTGTAACACCTGTATCTATTGGTGATTTCTAACACCTGTATCTATTGGTGATTCCTAACACCTGTATCTATTGGTGATTCCTAACACCTGTATCTATTGGTGATTCCTAACACCTGTATCTATTGGTGATTCCTAACACCTGTATCTATTGGTGATTCCTAACACCTGTATCTATTGGTGATTCCTAACACCTGTATCTATTGGTGATTCCTAACACCTGTATCTATTGGTGATTCCTAACACCTGTATCTATTGGTGATTCCTAACACCTGTATCTATTGGTGATTCCTAACACCTGTATCTATTGTTCATGCAACCACCATCATCATTACTTTTTAAACTGCATCCTCAACCTCTGCTGCAACATGTACTTGCTACAATTAAGTTCATGTTCTGTCTTTGTTGTTCTCCTGCATCCTCAGTCCTTACAACTTTTTCTATGACAGTAGCTTTTCTGTTATCACTGTGAGCACCTTCAAAATTCATCATGAGAATATTGATCACTGATCACAAGATGCCTATCACCGATATATATTGTTTATGTAACCACCATCATCAACTTCTGCTGTAATATGTTGCACTTGCTACCAGTAAGGCCATGTTCTCTTTGTTGTTCTTCCACATCCTCAACTTCTGCTGCAATCCGTTGCACTTGCTACCAGTAAGGCCATGTTCTCTTTGTTGTTCTTCCACATCCTCAACTTCTGCTGTAATATGTTGCACTTGCTACCAGTAAGATCATGTCCTCTCTTGTCACGTGACTTTGACCAACACAACAACTGCTAGTACTGCCACTATGATCATCAACACCAAAACTGCACCAATCAAAAGCTTTTACAAAAATTGCCTTTGTATTACAACTGTTACCTTATCATGTACCTTATAAGTGCAGTTCTTAGCATCCGCAGTTAATATAAAGCTACTGCTATCATAGTAACACTACCTGATTCATTACTCCGCTGTGAGCAAGTAACATCGGGGGGGGGGGGGGGGGGGAGCAGGTTTGAACAAAGGACAAAGAGCATGATGTAGATGTACTACTAATTCATTGATAACTCTTGTGATATTACCATCACATTGATTGTATTTTGAATCTTTCTTATGTGACAGTTATGTTTCCACTTCTAGCATGTCTCTTGTAAACAATATTCCTGAAAATGTTTCAATACATCTTTGTAATTGATAATAAATAACCCATCCAGATAGGGTAGCAAAAGTTCATATCCTTGCTCATATTGTTGGTAGAAAAATATAAGAGATAAAACTTACGCTGTAGGAAATATTTCATCTAGTTTACTCATGCTCTAGAAATGAATAATGTATGAGCAATGGGAAATGTTTTCTCTTCCAATCATTTGATAGTCTCTTTAAGTTCAACCCCTCATTCTAGTCAAAGAACATGGAAATATGATGAATAAGAGTTAATTCTGAAGAGCTACTCTGGTGATTGGAGATTTGCTACTGTTTTGCTACAGAACCATTAATGCAACTTAAGCTGACTGATCTTAACGGATTATGGACTGGAAATGTTAAAAGACTATGAAATTTGCACAGAACTAAAATAGCAACATTAAACATTAACGAACTTGATGTAATGGAGTCGAAGCCGATAGAATTATAGGCAAGCACTAACATGGGAATTCTAGTGCTACCAGATATAAGAAAAAAAGGAACAGAACATCAAAGAGACACATGGAAACTAGATATTGTTGTAGAGTAGTGTCTGCATAAAGGAAAGAACCAAACATGGTGTAGATTCCTTGTATATCCAGATAAGTAAAGTTCATTGTAGAAACAGAATACATCAGTGAAAGACTAATACTTCTACAAACAGTTGAAAGCTCTATATGGTACAACAAGGTTGTCGTTAACAACGTTCCTTAGAAGCCTTTTGCAACAAGCATAACATGGTGCCATGGGCTATTAATTTCATCCATTGTTTCTCCCTTTCTTTTAATCTTTTTCTAATGCTACCGTCTCTGTATGATTTGCACTTTGTTTTTCTTCAGTTAAATCTTCCTTGTCATGCCAATAACAACCTCTTTAAAATTCTCTCTTTTTAAATAACTTAGATCTATTCCCACCTTGACCACCAAATTCATCAGAGATATTTTGTTGTGTGTTCTGTGCAGATTTTTCACATGAAAACTTTGACTAATTTGACATGTCCTATCTGGCTCTTGTGTTGGAGCTAATAAGAGATTGCTGGGATAGAAATAGCATCTTATGTATATAAAGTACTATTGATTTTGCTTCTGCTCGTTTCAAATGTTAACAAATTAAATCTAGGATATTCTTTTATTGATTTTTAGGGAACATCTGTTGTGATTAATAGCTGCTTCAATTGATTATTTCTTTTTCAATACTCTGCATGTATTACATCAATTACTTTATTTTTGATCAATAGCATAACATTGTGAGTGAACTTGTATTCATTATGAAGCGAGTGAATGTCCTAAAATTTGAAATGATTGATAGCTCTTAAAACGTTATAGGAAATTCAAAAGTAGAATAATAAATAAGAAACAATAATAAGTGAAAACCTGGTGCATAAGTTTTCAACAAATGCATGCGACGTCATCAAATGTCGACATGTCCATATCTGTTGAAGTTTTGTGGAAAGCTTTTCCATGTGTGGTTTGTCTAATTTTGTAAATTGTTCATTTCCTGATGCTGCTTCTTCAGCCTGCCTTGTAAAGTCATCTAAGAATTTCCTTTTGTTGGCATAAGTTTGACACCTTACTTCACTCTTTAGCTGCCTATACTGGTCTTCTTTCTTCTTCTTTTTGCTAATATTGTTTTGCCTTTTAGGATCAGGTTATGAAGAGATCTCTAGAACGAGCTCTACTATGTATAAGGTGGTTTTTCATGGTTTTTCATGGTTCTATACTGGTAACTGTACCTATTATTTAGACTAGAGGACTTTGTTTCTATTTGTTTCTTTTTGATTAGTTCTCTCATTTCTATAATTGTTAATGTTTCTAGTGTTGTCCAATCTTGTAATTTCCATTCATGGAATTACAAGCATGATGTGCAGCATTCTCTGATGTTGTTGAAATTGTGTTGAAGATACACCTTGTCCATATTTCATTCTGATTTTTTGCAATTTTCTAACGTTTCTCAACTTCTGACACAAAAGCTTTCCTTCAGATTAGTTATATAATATTTCCTTTGGTTTGTTACCCTTGGGCCTGTAGGTCTGACTGTTATATTATTTATAGCAACTACTACATGATGATTGCTTCATACATCTGCACCATTTTTTGCTTTCCCTGTTTTATAGGGAATGTCTGCACCTACTGTTGACCATTAAGTGATCTATTTGATTTTTATCATGTCCATTCAGAGAATCCAATGTTAAATTTTGAAAATACTTATGTGAGAAGAGTGTCCTCCAAATAACTAAATTGTTTAAAGTGCTGAAGTTGATCAATTGTTCACAGTTCTTATTTAGTGTTCTACAGTTCCATCTCCCCTTTCATATTCTGCTGCGTGTGTTATATTGTTTCCATTTATTTTTGTAGTTGCTAATAAAATTTGTCCTTTGCCCTATCGTTTGTTGGTGCAGCATAGCATTATATTATCACAGTGTTCTTATCAGTCCATTATTGATTGGTTTCCATTTCAGCAATATTCTCTCCATCCCCCTTCCCTCGTTAGGGTTTTCCTCATCAAACCCTATTCTCTTAGCCAAACTGCATGGTTGCAGTCTGTTTCCAATGCCACTACATGGAGACAGAATATGGTCTTCACCAACTATGGGTCACTGATTCTGACATGTAATCAATAGTTGCACATTTCAACTGTGATTCATTGACTGCGTCAGCTCATTCACTTCTGTTTATTTGTCCAATTGTCCATCTGCTCTTGATTATTCTCATATGTTATCTATAGTTGCACATTTCTGCTGCGATCTGTTTTAGTTTTCCAGTTTCATTCATCAACCTAACATTGCAAAAACTCAATTCTCATATCACGTCTTATGCTCATGCCAGTGTTTTCGTACTCCAGATATCCTCCCTTGGTAATGTAAGCTTTTGTTTGCTGTTTCTATAACAATAACTCTTTCTAGACAGAGGTGTCAGCCCTGTACCAAAACCACCAATTCTTGAGGACAAGTATGCCATTTTTTGTCTGTCCCGTCACCACTTGTCTTTCCCCTCATTACTTGTCTGTCCCCTCACCACTTGTCTGTCTGGCTTGGATGACCTGCCATAGATATATGTTCTCACTGGTATAACTCATTAGGTCTCTGGTGCATGTAAGTCCCTCTCCAACATTGCTATAAGATGATAGTCTTGGGGGAGGGAAATGTTTTAATGCTAGTACTGATAGTTATCAATTAAGTAGATATATTTACATAGCCAAGTGTATGACAACTAAAATGCATTATTTCACCAGCTGTCTTCATTACATTTCTCATATCAAATGTTCAGAAGTAATCTTGAATGCAAATATAGGCGGCAAGATAACAGCCAGCAAAGGTGGAGACCAGGGAGAGAAAATGACGATTAATAGGACACACTTTAAGAAAATGATTTAACAATATAACCAGATGTGTTCTGAATTGGAAATCACAAGCAAAGAGATGAGTGTTGATGCTGAAGACTACATGGCAACACAGGGGAGGTATAAGTAAAAGAATCTGAGATTTCATAGGCAGATCTCAAGAAAATGACCCATAATAGTTGATAGTAACATAAATAAGTTTGAGTCTGTTTAAACAAGGGCACAGATATTATGAAAATAACCTACATTTCCAACCAAAATGGCTTCATCAGGGACTAAAAATAACCCAATTTAAAATATCTAAGTAACAGAGAAAGAGTTTTCATATTTGAAATATAATCAAACAAATGTTGATTTTCTTTTTGTGTCCTTGTGTAAACTGATTCTACTGATTAATATAAACTATTTTTACTTTTATTTCTGCGTCTTTGTGTAAACTGATTCTACTGATTAATATAAAAATTTTTTGCTTTTGTTTCTGCGCCCTTGTATAAAATGATTCTAGTAATTAATATAATCATAAACATTTACTTATATTAGGTGTGTTAATTTTGAGGTCTGACGTTTTGTTCAGTTCAGTTCATCCCGTAACCCATCAAGTCGTTGGGGCACACACGAAGACACTCCCAAATTCCCACACCATCCCTCTCTGTCTGTCGCCGCCTGACGTATCTCACCGGGACGAAGGTCTGACCACTCAGCGATGTTGTCCACCCATCTCTTCCTTGGACGTCCTCACCCTCTCTGTCCCGGTACGGAACCAAAGAGCATCGAGTTGGTAATTCCGTTGGACCTCGCGACGTGCCCGCACCGTTACCTCTGGCTTCGATCCCTCTTTGCTGATCAACGATCCCGGATATTTGAAACGTTTTACCACCTCAAGTTCCTGCCTATTTGCCTCAGTAACAGATTTAAACCCTGTTATGTTATTGGTCATGAGCTTTGTTTTATCTGCATTTATTTCCATACCAAAACTCAGGGCCGCTCAATCCAATCTACCAATCAACTCCTGGAGTTCCCTTTCTGTGCTTGCCAATACATCAATATCATCCGCAAATCGGAAGTTTGTGATAAGCCTGTCCCCTATTTTAACCATGCCAACATGTCCGGTTAAGGTCGTCTCCATTATTCTCTCCAAGAATATATTGTGGGTGTGAGACAGGGATGTATACTCTTCCCAACACTCTTCAATATATTCTTGGAGAGAATAATGGAGACGACATTAACCGGACATGTTGGCACAGTTAAAATAGGTGACAGGCTTATCACAAACTTCCTATTTGCAGATGATATTGATGTATTGGCAGCCACAGAAAGGGACGTTTTGTAGGGTCCAACAAAAAAATGTTAATTAGAGAAATATAAGTATTACAGTAGTAGTGACTATTTCTGTGATATAATATTTAGTGTGGTAGTAATAGTAGTATTCATCATAATAACATGTTCTATTCCCCGTGGAGCACAGATCTTTAACAAAAACATGTTACGACCTCCTGCCCTGAGTTATCCATTCCAGGCTCTATACTCGTATATATTTTTCTTGCTTCTTTTATGTTTGATCACGTTTCCTTCTCTATGTGTGGTATGGTCTCCGACTGCTTCTCTTGCCCTGTGGATTCCAGAACAAAGACTGCCTTGCTATAGTGACATTAGTAGTCATTTTGGGTTAACTACTTTCTCTGTTACAGACATACAGAGAAGAGGGTGGAGACCAGTTGTTGTATGACCTACATTTCTGGATTGGAGCACACAGTACACAGGTTCATATGTGTGACTAAAAGTTATATGTGCTGTGTTATTAGTTATATTTGTTTTATTGTTGGTTATGATAGTAGTGTTGTTGGTTATGATAGTAGTGTTGTTAGTTACAATAGGTGTGTTGTTAGTTGTGATAGCTAGATTGTTAGTTGTGATAGCTATATTATTAGTTGTGTTGTTAGTTGTGATAGTTTGTGTTGTTAGTTATGGTAGTTGTGTTATTAGTTGTGATAGTTGTGTTGTTAGTTATGGTAGTTGTGTTGTTAGTTATGATAGTTGTGTTGTTAATTATGATAGTTGTGTTGTTAGTTGTGATAGTTGTGTTGTTAGTTATGGTAGTTGTGTTGTTAGTTGTGAAAGTTGTGTTGTTAGTTTGATAGTTGTTTTTCTGGGTTATGATAGTTCTGTTGTTAGTTATGGTAGTTGTGTTGTTAGTTATGATAGTTGTGTTGTTAGTTGTGATAGTTGTGAAAGTTGTGTTGTTAGTTTTGATAGTTGTTTTTCAGGGTTATGATAGTTCTGTTGTTAGTTATGGTAGTTGTGTTGTTAGTTATTATAGTTGTGTTGTTAGTTATGGTAGTTGTGTTGTTAGATGTGATAGTTGTGTTGTTAGTTGTCATAGTTGTGTTGTTAGGTATGGTAGTTGTGTTGTTAGTTGTCATAGTTGTGTTGTTAGGTATGATAGTTGTGTTGTTAGTTGTCATAGTTGTGTTGTTAGTTATGATAGTTGTGTTGTTAGTTGTCATAGTTGTGAAAGTTGTGTTGTTAGTTTCGATAGTTGTGTTTCGAGGTTTTGATAGTTTTGTTGTTAGTTATGGTAGTTGTGTTGATAGTTATGTTGTTAATTATGGTAGTTGTGTTGTTAATTATGGTAGTTGTGTTGTTAGTTATGGTAGTTGTGTTATTAGTTATTGTAGTTGTGTTGTTAGTTATGGTAGTTGTGTTGTTAGTTATGGGAGTTGTGTTGTTAGTTATGGTAGTTGTGTTGATAGATGTGTTGTTAATTTTTATTAGTAATAGCTTTAGCTATTAGCTCAAGGAAGATGGGACCAGATTGTTTGCATCCTGAGTTACCAATGTAGCTCGGGACCAGAGAGTGAGGTTAATGATCAGTGCATTAACTTTCTCACTATAATCAAAATACAGCCCAAGTTACACCAACAGGAGAAAAAACATCTGATGATGTCACCATCATGGCTTGCAATGGGCAACTAAATAACTAACTAACCATACCCTCCTGTGCTGTTTTTTTCTAGACTTCAGTGGGGTTTGATGTGACCAATGTATTTTAGTTTCCTAGACGCAATATTTTTACAAACCGATTTTGTTCTATATCCAGCCTCTTTAGTATTTATGTGCTTTTTTTTTCTACTTTACATGCTATCTTGAGCACTTTCATGTAGCATTTTACTTTAGGATTCAATCTTTTTCTTTAGTTTGTGTGTGTGGTTGTCGATCTCTCACATTCATATGTTGCCATTGGGAAGATTGAGGTCCTCAGGGTCCTTGTTTTTGTTATTTAGTAAGTGTTTTGCCATAAGTTTTTTTATTTTAGTCAACCTCTGCAATGCCATGCTCATTCTTCTTCTTACTTCTTTATGGCAATTTCCATTGTTGCTTATAATCAAGTCGAGATATTCAAAATTGTGATGTTCATAATTTCTTGCTTCTCTAGGACAACTGTCAGGTCTTTACCCTGTCAGTGCTCATTATCTTGATCTTGCTCATGTTCATGCATAGATTTTGTTCCTCGCTGTGTTTTTAAAACAGCAAGATAATCTTTTCCAGTCTTGCAACTCACCAGGAAAGGATAACTGTATCATCTACATATCTTAGTTCTGGTATTTCATTCCTGTTGATTGTCAACTGGTATAGCGTTTCATACTCTCTGCTATTTTTGACATTTTTTTTCTGCATAGATGTTGTCAAGATAAAGGGAGAGTATGCATCCTTGTTGTTTTCTATTTGTACCTCAAACCAGTCCATTGTCTCCAGTTGTTCTAATCATTGCTTGCTTTTCCAGATTCAGTGTTTCGATCAGTTCAATCAGGTCCACTGGGAACCCCATGTCTTTCATGATTCTCTATAGCATTTGATGTAAAACAGTAAAAAACTTTGGTGTAATCTGTAAAACAAGTATGTAAGTCAGCATTGTACTCTACATATATATTTGAAGTAAATATCTGAGTACAAAAACACATATTATGTGTCAGATAGATAGAAACAGCAATAATACAGTCAGTGAAAAAAATATAAACCTTCCTAAAAGAGGATGAAAGATGTCCAACAAATATTAACACCATTTAAAAGAAAAAATACTCAAGTAGACTTCCAGAAAATGAAACAAAAAATACAAACAAAGTGGAAATTAGCAATGGATGTCATGAAAAAGGTTTTCATCGTTGGACAAATAAAAAAAAGACAACAAGAATTAAGTTCAAATATTTATAAAACAAAAAGCAATAGTAGTTACAAAACAAAAATGCAAATCAAATGTTAGATAGTTAAGAACAACATCTAAACCAATGAACAAAATTGCAACCTTAATTCATAAAAGAAGATGGAAAATGTACTACTAAAATACCATGAATAGAAAATGCAGATTAGCTAATTAAAATCAAAACATTGACCAAGAAGAAAAATATAGTAATGGCAGTAAGGAAGAGGTTCATGGTTGTAGAACCAACAGTATTATTTCCCTGTATGTTTTACTGGTTACACCAAAAACGATGCCTATTACCAGTTGAACCGAAGAGAGCAGGTCGTTGTCTTCAGACTTCGCACTGGCCACAATAGACTGAGGTACCACCTATTCAACAAATTGAAGATAGGTGGTACCGACGAATGCCCGTGCGGTACTGGTAAAATGACCGCTGAACATCTGCTGCAGAACTGCCCGACATACGAGGATCAGAGAGAGCAGATGTGGCCATCACCAGTGGAACTGCAAGACAAGCTCTATGGCAGTGGCGACAGCCTCAGGATGACCGCCGCTTTTTTCGAAAAAATAATGGTTACTGTCTGACTGCGTACGAAGAAGAAGAAGAATTTCCCTGTATGTTTTCCTTTTAGGATGAGTACTGCACTGCAGCTTACAAGACAGTCGAACTGGACACGTTCCTAGATGATCTCCCAGTGCAACATCGTGAAGTGCAGGGCTATGAGTCTGATATGTTCAAGTTGTACTTCAAGTCTATCACGTGAGTTGCTATTGTTGAAGTGTCTTCTATTGTGATGATGAAGTTAATGCTTTTAACATCAGTAAAAGGGCCAGTGTAATCAATGTTGGTGGCAATATATACTGGATTATGCTGATGGTGATTTGGCTTGGTTTGGCTTCGTTCGTTCTCAATCTCCCGCAACTAAACCCTGAGACGGGCTTAAGTAACAGAATGTAGTCCAGAGAACGAAATGTGTTGTGTCGTAGTTTACAGCTTGACTGTGATATTTGCACCTTGCGGTCCAACACATCCGACTTCAGTAAGCATTTTTTGAATACCGGGTTAGCATTCCCTCTTCAATCCCTTCTCCTTAGCCAGTCTGCTCTGTTGCAGCCTGTTATCTAGGATCACCGCGTGGAGGTGTAGAAGAGTCTTGGCAGCTCTGGTTCGTTTGGCCCTGACGCTAGCCGTCAGCTATGGGTCACTGACCGCTGCTCAGCATCTTGATCCTTGATGGTGATTTGATTGTAATGTTGGGTGGTATGCATAATAGCAATGATGACGATAATGTAACAAGATCATGCAATGTTTATTCGGATCTAGTGTGCTAGAGGTCATCAAAGTAAAAACTTCAATAATGATAGATGGTGACCATTGTAATTGTAATATTGAGTACCAAGATGATAATAACTTTAATGATGAAATGTTTGAAGATGAGCTTGAATATTGATGATATCATTACCATTTTTATTGTAAATATCATTACCACTATGACAATAATGCTGCCAAGGAGATTGACGATAATGTAGATAACTGTTACATTTGTGAGGAAAATTGTCAGGATATTATAATTATATCAACTATAACACTCAGTATTAAAATAACATCAACTTTGACACTAAGTATTATAAGTATTATGGTGACACCAACTATGACACTCAGTATTATGGTGACACCAACTATGACACTCAGTATTATGATGACACCAACTATGACACTCAGTATTATGATGACACCAACTATGACACTCAGTATTTTGATGACACCAACTATGACACTCAGTATTATGATGACACCAACTATGACACTCAGTATTATGATGACACCAACTATGACACTCAGTATTATGATGACACCAACTATCACATTCAGTATTTTGATGACACCAACTATGACACTCAGTATTATGATGACACCAACTATGACACTCAGTATTATGATGACACCAACTATGACACTCAGTATTATGATGACACCAACTATGACACTCAGTATTATGATGACACCAACTATGACACTCAGTATTATGATGACACCAACTATGACACTCAGTATTATGATGACACCAACTATCACATTCAGTATTTTGATGACACCAACTATGACACTCAGTATTATGATGACACCAACTATGACACTCAGTATTATGATGACACCAACTATGACACTCAGTATTATGATGACACCAACTATGACACTCAGTATTATGATGACACCAACTATGACACTTAGTATTATGATGACACCAACTATGACACTCAGTATTATGATGACACCAACTATGACACTCAGTATTATGATGACACCAACTATGACACTCAGTATTATGGTGACACCAACTATGACACTTGGTATATGATGACACCAACTATCACATTCAGTATTATGATGACACCAACTATGACACTCAGTACTTAGTTTAGACCTAAGCTAAGTAAGCTACAGCTTAGGGCTACACAATGCACAGAGGCCTCAATAAATTTCAGCATACTGAGTAACATGTGAATAAAATAAATTGCATTTTTCACTTTAAATGACTTGCTATTTAAAAATGAAAAGGCAGATCAGTAAATGTTCTCAAAGTTTCGTGAGGCCTTCTTGTGTTATTTTTTAGCAAGGGGCCTCCAAGCTTTATATAGTTTATGGCAGTGGTTCCCAAACTTGTTGGTCCAAGTTAGTGCAACCAGAATTTGTCCACGGCACCCAAGTCAGAAAATAAGCTTGCTTAACAGTTGCAGTGCGCAGTTTATGAAAATATTGGAATGCTTTGCAGCACCCTTGTAAACCAGCCATAGCACCCCAGGGTGTTGTGGCACGCAATTTGGGAACCACTGACTTTGCTACCAAGTCTAAATCTGGCACTGATGATGCAGATGATGATTATGATGGTGGCAGTATCATTATAATATTGATGATCATAGTAAATGTGTTGAACATCAATTTCTGAAGATAGATATGCTAGTAATGGTAACTTTATGACGGTGTTGTTGGAGATGTGGTTATGGTGATGACAAAGGTTAAAGGTAATGCAAATGATTATGATGAAAGACAATTTACTGTAATTTCAGAATACTGAAGGGTGGAGCAAATAGTGGATTCAGGCATGTGAAACCTGAGGATTATAAACCCAGACTGTTGCATGTATCTGGTACCAGATCTAGTGTTACAGTAACTGAGGTACTTTTTCATTTATTGAGTTTTACATTTTATTGACACTTTCCAAGATTCCACTTTTCTTGAATTCAGACTAGGACTACAGCATTTAACAATTAATAAGTTGATTATTCATTAAGAATTGCTTGAGAGAATATTTGGGAAGAAAGAACCACAGTAGATTACTTTTGTGTTAAACCCAAAAATTAACATTTCAAATCAATCAATCAAAGCTTATTGCTCCTCTCAATGCATAAGCCATTGACCATATCTTGTCAGCATACACGATCCTGAGCTAGTTCTTCTGCCTCTCTTCAGGTGAAGCTGTTTAACTGTAGTTCCCTCTCACATTCTTTTTTCCGTGTATTTTTAAGTCTACCTCTCTTTCTCTTCCCTTGTAAATTTAGTGTGAGAGTCTGCCTAGCTGTGTTGGACGTTGCCATCTGCAACATTTGTCCGATTCAGTCCCATTTTCTTCTCTTAATTTGTTGTTCCAGTGGCTGTTATTGGTTTCTTTCCCACAGGTCTTCATTTCTTATCATGTCCATCCACTTTATGTTTATTATCCTTCAAAGGCATTTGTTAATGAAGGCCTGAAGTTTTTGTTGTATCGCCTTGGTCGTTCTCCATGTTTCCACTCCATACAAAAGCACTGAATTGTTGACACTGATATTGAATATTCTAACTGTGGTGTAAATCTTGATTTCTCTGGATCTCCATATGTTGTTTAGTGTCAGGAATGTCCCTCTTGCCTTTCCAATTCTGGCATTTACATCATGACGTGTCAATTGTGCTGCCCAAATAGGTAAAGGTATTCACCTCTTTCATCTACTTTCCCTTCAGCATGATTGGTTCTTTGTTAATGGGATTCATTTTAAGGAGCTTGGTTTTCTTGGTGTTGATATTCAGTACCAGTTTTGCTGATTGTTCTTTCACGCTGTCAGGTTTCCCGCTTTTGACTATGAATGTGTGACAAAAGTACCAGATCATCCCTGCAATCCAGGTCTTCCCTTTGTGATCATACTGTTCATAGAATACCAGTTCTCATTCCATCATTTGATGTCTTCATTATCCAGTCTATAGCCAACAAGAACAGAAAGGGAAAGAAAAGACATCCCTGTCTCACCTCTGTCTGTACCACGAAGCTGTCAGTCAGTGCTCCTTCATGCAATAATAGCTGCTGCCAATAACAAGTGAAGATCGCGACATCATCAAGCTTGCGCTGCAAGATGTGTTCTCATTTAATTGTAAAGTTCAATCCTGGCACGACAAACTCTGCCACACTTGAGTCACACATCTGAGGAGTCTGTTGTGGGGTTGTTGTGGATTCTGTTGCTTTGTGATCTGAACACTTTGTATTATGTTAGCACGTCAGGTGGAAAGGTGGCTCTGTGCAAAGCTTGCCTTTGTAATCCTGTTGTTGACCTCAAAGTCAGTATTCACTTCTCTGGTGAGGGTATTGCCTAGGTAAATGAAGCTATCGACTGCCTAGAGACATAGTTTTGTATAGTGATGTTTGTTTCACAGTGCGGCTTCCCAGGAGCAAATTGGAAGAGTATCTCAGTTTTCCTAGTGTTGATCATGAGACTAACGTTACTGCATGCTGCTGAAAACTCTGTCATGGTAGACAGCATATTTTGTTCTGAGCAGATGTTTAGAGCGCAATCATCTGTGAACAGGAGATCCAAGATGGTGGCATCAGTCACCTTGGTGTAGAACTTCAGGCGTCTCAGATTGAACAGCCAACTTTTCATTCTGTACCTGATATGCATGCTAGTAGCAACGCCATGTACATCATCAGATTCCATTGCTGTAAAGATCATACTAAAGAGTGTTGGTACCTGCACACATCCCTGTTTGACATCGTTAGTGACTGAGAAGGCTACAGATAATTCTCCTTCATGCAGTACTCGAGCTATTATGCAATTGTTAAGCTAGCAGACAACTGTAATGAATCTGCCTGAACAACCAAACTTCATCATGAGCCATTCTCTGCTGACTGTGCCAAAGGCCTTGATTAGGTCAATAAAACTGTGTTCAGGTCACAATGTTATGCTTGACATTTCTCTTGGAATTGGCAGGCTGCATGTATCGTGTTAACCCTCTCACGACTGTTTGAAAGCCGCACTGAGTCTCTGGGAGTAGACCCTGCTCAAGATGAATAGTTAACTGGTTGAGCAGGATTAGGGTCAGGATTTTGCCCATGATTCACAGGAGATTCTTCTGGGGTAATTGCAGGAGTAACAGTTTTTCTTTTGCTTATACAAGGGGACAATAAAGGCATCTTTCAAGTCCTGTGATATCTGTCATTCCAAATTGAACGGCACCTGCTTTGTAAACTTCAGCAGGAAGAGCATCTGACCTAGGAGGGCTTGCCACCAGACAATTTGGCTTCTTTTTCTTCTTCTACGTTCATTCTCAATCTCCCGCTACCAAGCCCTGAACAGGGCTTTGTAACTAGCAGGATGCAGTCCGGAGAATGAAATGCATTGTGTCGCTAGTTTACAGCTTGCACCTTTCAGTCCGACACATCCGTCTTTGGCGTTGATAATTTGGCTGATTGCTTTCTTGACTTAATCAATGCTTTGAGAAAATGTCGAACTTTTCGTTGGTCAAAGTTGTGCAGGTACTCTTACAGATTAGATTATACAGTTGTACATATTTACTCTTACATATTGGATCACAAAGTTGTGCAGATTTACTCTTACATATTGGATTACAAATTTGTACACATACTCTTAAAATAAATTTTACAGTTTATTTAGTTCATTCTTCTTCTTCTTCAATCAACTGATGCTATGCTTCTAGTCCAGTGAGTTTCCCAAAGAATACGGCATTTCAAGTCATTGCTGGCCCCCCACAGCTTTTCAAGCGTAGTCGCTACCCCAGATCAGACTGTCTCTCTTTGGTCTGGATAGGTTGGGCAGTCCTGCAAAATATGTTCTGGTGTTTGCTTGGGTGCTTCACAATCGCACGTGGCGGTGTCTCTGAGACCCATTCTGTGGAGATGGGCCTTGAGTCTACAATGTCCTGTTCTGAGTCTGAAGATCTTTGTCTGCCCATCTCTGCCAAGTTTGTCTATGCCATTTTCTAACTTGTATTCTTTGTGCTGGTCTGTCCATTCTGTTCTCATGGATCGTTTGTTGAGTATCTTTGTTTCTTTATAGCTCTGTGGATTTGGAGTCTGCGTGCCATTTAATTCATTCATTTAAAACATATTCAATAAATGTATTATTACTTCCAATTAGATACATTCGCAATGAAACATTTTGTAACAACAAAAATGTGTTCCATAAATTTGCTATTTAATGTACATAGTAAAATGCTGTCTAACATAAGCATATCATTTTATATCTTTGATGTGCAAAGAAAAAGTGTAATGTATTTTACAAATTTGTAATTGTTATCCACTCAGGTTCCAATGAACAAGTCAAAGGTCACATCAAATGATGTCTTTATACTAGACAAGGGACTGGAAATTTTCCAGTGGAATGGCAAATCTTGTAGTAAAGATGAGAAATACAAGGTAGACAATTGTTTTTATGGTACAGTGTGTCATACATTCATTATCTATTGAAGCTCACAATTTTTAATGATATTGCTTCATGTTTGAAATTCATAGGTCTTATTGTTTTGTTTTCTTTGATTGAAGTCTGGTTTTTCTATTGCTGCTTCTACTGCTAAATCAAATCAAAGTGTCTTTTCCTTTATATTTGTTTCATTCTTCTTCTTTTATCTTTTTTTCTATTTTGTCCTGTTTGTGCCTTTCAGCACCAGGTTCTGAAGAGGTTTCTTGACCGGGCCCTAGTATGTGCTTCATAAATGGGGAGTTTCACGGTGTCTGTTTCATTTATGTGACAAATGATGAATCTTATTCTGAGCATTTAAGAACTGGCAGTTATCTGCTATAACAAACTTTTTTTTCAAAAAATTAATGATTATTTTGTCCCCCAGATAAACTATGTTTTCGTTACAAATGATTGTATTCATTCTGTTAATAATGGTTGTATCAATTATAGTTATGGCGATAATAAGACCATTCCAACTTTCATATATTTTAAAGGCTGTTCAGGTTATCCAAGGTATAAAGTCTGAGAGGGGAGGAAAGCCAAACGTGGAAACTTTTGATGAGGATGACAATGGAGTAAGCCATTATTTGTTGTTTTTTTAGTTGTTATTGAAATTGTTGTTGTTGTTAATGATACTTTTGTTTTAAATACAGTTGTTTTTACTGCCTATCTGTTTCTAATATTAATCTTTGTATACAAGTGTCAGGGATAGCAACTGTACAACAAGATCTATTTTGTTACTGAGACAGTTGTCAAAATCATGTAACGTTAACAAATCAGCTAGCAAAAACTACAAATGTATATAAAATTGATGGTATGGGTTTTACACTAAAGGGCGCAAATATAAAATATAATCCTTTTTTTATATAACTGGTCTTAGGTAGGAATGAGTTCTGTTCATGAAAACACTCCTAGCCCAATTCTTCTTCTTCTTCTTCTTCGTACGCAGTCAGACAGTAACCATTATTTTTTCGAAAAAAGCGGCGTTCATCCTGAGGCTGTCGACACTGCCATAGAGCTTGTCTTGCAGTTCCACTGGTGATGGCCACATCTGCTCTCTCTGATCCTTATATGTCGGGCAGTTCTGCAGCAGATGTTCAGCGGTCATTTTACCGGTACCGCACGGGCATTCGTCGGTACCACCTATCTTCAATTTGTTGAATAGGTGGTACCTCAGTCTATTCTAGCCCAATTCAAGACTTAGTGGGAAGAGTGGAGACTTAGTCAAGAAGAATTGAAGTAAATGTGAGCACATCACATAGTCTTAAGGTCTTGGAGTGGTAAATTGGTCTCAGCAGAAAGACCTAGTCTGGTAGGACTGAAGTAGATATGAGCACATCATATTGCCTTAAGGTCCTTGTGTGGTAAATTGGTCTCAGAGTGAGACCTAGTCTGATAGGACTGAAGTAGATGTGAGCACATCCAATAGCCTCAAGTTCTTGTAGTGGTAAATTAGTCTCAGAGTTGAGACCTAGTCTAATAGAATTGAAGTAAATGTGAGCACATCTTAAGGTCTCAGTGTAGAAAAATAGTCTCAAAATGGAAAGTGGTGACCTGATCTTGGAGTGATGAAGTAGAATATGGGAACATCAAATAGCCTTTAGATCTCAGATATGTTACCGACAACTTGAAGGAAAGTCACGTCAGCAGACTCAGTCCTTTCATCATATCACCTTCATTGACCTGACAAAGGCATTTGATTTGGTTATCAGGGATGGACTCTTCAAAATAATTTATAAAATAAGCTGTCCAAGCAAACTGCTGCAACTAATAATATTATTCCATGAAGTCATGAATGAAACAGTCTAATTTAATGGTAGCATATCACAACCATTTGGTATTCGCAGGGGTGTTAAACAAGGTTGCGTCCTGGTCCAGACAATGTTCAAAGTCTTCTTTGCCACATACTGAAGCATGAATTTAGGAAGACAAATGAGGTAATCTGCTTTCGCAGCAAGTTGAATGGTCAGCTGTTTAGCCTTGCATGACTGAAGACCAAAGCGAAGCTCAGGGCGATCACCATCAGATACCTGATTTTAGCTAAGGATGCTGCAATTGTCACCAACAGTCAGTAGAAACTTTAGAGGTTGATAGATTGCTTCTCCCAGGCTTGCAAAGATTTTGGTCTCACAATAAGTCTCAGCAAAACAAATGTGGGAGGACAGGAAGAAGCGATGCCAACTCTTAACATAAAAAGATTTTGAAATGAAAGTTATGCACCAATGTACATACCTGGGGTCCCTCATTAAAGACAAGCACTCTCTCTAGACCCAGAAATAGACAGTTACATTGGCATAGCTGCTACTACATTTGCTTGTCTCACAACACATGTTTGGGAAAACCAAAAACTTATAATTAAAACCAAGGTCATAGTTTAGAATGCATGTGTCATCTGTACCCTCCTATATGGTAGCGAGATTTGGGTAATATGCCAAACAAGAGCACAGACTTTCATTTACATTGCCTGTGGTCCATTCTGGGAATTACATGTAGGAGCAAAGTAAGAAATGCAGAGGTGCATGGTTTCCCAAGCATGTACACTTTCCTTAGGAAATGAAGGTTATGATGCCTTGGTCATGTTTGTCGCATGGAAGATTGTAGCATCCTCAAAGATATCCTCTATGGACAAGTGAGGGATGGCAAAAGAGCAGTTGACCGGCCACAGCTGATGTTCAAAGATGTGTGACGTGAAGGTACTGGACATGTATCTGACATCCTGGAAAGACGAAACTGAAGACCGATGCAAGTGGAGATGTACCCTGTAGAGACACTTCATACTGGATGAAAAGAAGCTCTTGCAACATTGAGAAGTGAAACTACAATGCCACAAGAAGAAAGAAAACCAAAAACTCAGTAGAGAGTTACGTCTCCAAGATTACATCATCTTATTGTCAGTCATGACTGAAAAAAGACTGCTAGTACTACATAAACTATAAAAGTGTATATTGAATTTATAGATTCAAAGAAAATCAATGTAGAATTAGAATGTGCTTTTTGTTAGATGCAAATATAACAAGATATCAAATGTGAAGAGTTCTTAAATGAGGCTGTATTAAGTCTAAATCTTGCTGTGTTGTCAGAATGGCTTCTTTGACTACTTTGGGGAGAATGAAGATGATGATGACGATGATGATAGTCAGTTTAAAGATGATAATCTAACACCAGAACTTTACAGGTACAGATTTACAATTGTTTACATGTGTTTTTAGAACTGGTATAAAACATAGAATATTTTACATTTGAAAATCATATTTCATAATTTAGAATCAGAGTTTATAGTGACCAGATTTACCTTCCCTCTTTGGTCCCTAATCTTTCAGCCAGACTGCATGGTTGCAGTCTATTTCCAGGAGATGGAATAGGGTCTTGGAGAATATTGGTTACTGACCCTGGTGCAAGCAGTCAGTTATGTATGAGTTGCCGGCTGCTGTCAGCTCATTCACTGCTGCATCTTCATCCTCAGACCAGTTTTTGGTTAGGTTTATCCACTTTAAATTTAGTTGGTATTCATATTTGACTTAAGAGAATTACTCTTTAAACTAGGTCACTGGTGTAAAAGAGTTGTTCCATAATGGTTCCCATCTCATTGCAACATCCCTAGCTTTGAAGAGGATGGCAGATTGTCATTGACACAGTAAAGCTATCTCAACCTAATATAAATACAATTTATGAATGAGTAAAGAGGTTTATCAGGAGTAGATGCTTTACAAAGTCGGAAGCAGAACCACCAGGCCACTAAATATGTTACACATTATCTTCTCAACAGAGGTGAACAACAAATTGATGTTCATCTTTTCTTATCCGAGCTTGTGACTGGCCATGGCAGAGTTACTTTGAATATTATAGCATTGAAAACATCAGAAAGATATTTCAAAGTAGATATTTAGTTAGTGTGCAATTTGTGAATCATAGGCTGCCTGTGATCTTTGAGCAATAATGTTTCTAGATAATTTTATAGTATTTTGTTTTTGCAATAAATAATATACTAGCTTATCTGTAAGTAACATTTGCTATTCAAACAGAACCAAGCCATATAAAAGTATATTTAATGTTTTTTACTGTCGTCTTGATATTAATCTTTTTGGAATTTATTTGACCATGTCACATATATCATATATAGGGCCTATATTTTCCTATATTTTCATTTCATTCTTTCTTCATATCCTCAAATTTCTTAGATCTCTTTGTTAATTTAAGAAATAAAGATAATCATATGATTTCAGCATAATATATTTTTCTGAAACTGTTTATTTATATTGTTATTCTGAAATGTTAAATATCTATTACAAATGTACTGGATATGTATTGTGCATTCTAAACTATATTTTTCAGCCAATGATAAATGTATTTATTCCTTTTATAAATTGTTTCTTCAAGGTTATCTGATTCTTCTGGAGAATTGTGTTTCGAGAAAATAAAAGAAGGCAGGGCTTTCAGGAATGACTTCAAAAGCTCAGTAAGATGTACTTCGTTATCTGATACACCTTATTTTGTTTAATTATCATGTGTGTTTTTTAATGTATTTTTATCATGCTCACTTCTTCACCATTCATGTTTTAGTTAGAAGTCACTAGGCAAGGGCTAGGGACAAACCTAAATGTGTGTGATTATACAACTTCTGATAACAAATATGGAGATGTTCTAGAGCAAAGGTAATTTGTACTAGTTGAGTCATTTATCTTTGCTAATCATGTTTTAATCTGCTTTCCATCAATTGTTAAGGATGCCTTTGTATATGACAACAAGAAAGACTTGTTTGTGTGGTTAGGCAAGGGAGCATCAAAAGGAGAGGAGCTCAATGCCTTAGGATATGCTCATGTAAGTACACAGTAGACATACTTCTTTCTTAACATTTAACTTAACGTTTTTATACTGGTTTAAAAGACTGATCAGAGTCTGTAGACAACCAGTTTTATTTGCATTACCCTGCTCTAAATGCTATGTGCATCCAATCTATTCTTAAATGCATTAACTGTCTCTGCCTCCTTTACCTTCTGGGGCAATGCATTCCAAGCATTCACCACTCTCTGACTAAAAAAAATATTTCGTAATATCCAATCTGGACCTTTCTTTAGCGAATGTGTATCTGTGTCCTCTTGTTCTCGTTGGTGGTTGCATTTTGGAAAAACCTGTTATTGTCTAATTTAACCTTTCCTGTGATTATCTTAAAAACCTGTATTATCACCTTGAATTTTTCCCTTTTCAAAGCACTATATGCCGGTTTATCTGAGTCTTTCCTCGTAACTGTAATTCTGGAATCCCACTATCAGTTTTCTTGCTCATCTTTGTATCCTTTCCAGCATATTTATATCTCATCTACTATAAGGACTCCACACCTGTACACAGTACTCCAATCTAGGTCTAACTAATGCTTTATACAGTTTGACTATCACCTCCTTACTCCTATGTTTAATATTTCTTTTTATCATACCTAACATTGCATTTGCCTTATTCACTGCTACCTGGACTTGCTTACTCACTTTACCTGTATGCTCTATTACAACCCTAGGTCCCTTTCTTTATCTATCATTCTAATATTGTTCTCGCTCATTCTGTAATTATGTTCCATATTGGATCTACTCATGTGGTTGACTATACATTTATCTATATTAAACTCCATTTGCCATCTCACTTACCAGTCTCGAATTGTATCTAAATCCAACCTCAATATATCTACCTCTGCTATAGATGAGACACTCTTACATAGTTTTGTGTCATCCCCAAATTTTTCATCAACATGTAAGTAGACAATAGAAATACTTCTCTCATCAACATGTAAGTTCACAGTAGAAATACTTCTTTCAGTAACATGTACACAATAGAAATACTTCTTTCAGTAACATGTACACAATAGAAATACTACTTTCAGTAACATGTACACAATAGAAATACTTCTTTCAGTAACATGTAGACAATAGAAATATTTCTTTCATCAACATGTAAGTTCACAGTACAAATATTTCTTTCAGTAACATGTACACCATAGAAATACTACTTTCAGTAACATGTACACAATAGAAATACTTCTTTCAGTAACATGTAGACAATAGAAATACTTCTTTCATCAACATGTAACTAACTATACCATAGAAATACTTCTTTCATCAACATGTAACCACACAATAGAAATACTTCTTTCAGTAACATGTAGACAATAGAAATACTTCTTTCATCAACATGTAACCACACAATAGAAATACTTCTTTCAGAAACATGTAAGTATACAATATAAATATTTCCTTCATCAACATGTAACTAACTAACTATGCAATAGATATACTTCTGTCATCAACATGTAACTAACTAACTATACAATAGAAATACTTCTTTCATCAACTTGTAGCTAACTATGCAATAGATATACTTCTGTCCTCAACATGTAAGTACACAGTAGAAATACTTCTTTATTCTGCAACAATATGTGTTGTCATTAGTTAGTCTGTGCCATACATTGCACAATGTTGTTTTAATTGCAGTCAATAAATATTGTAGCTTTCCATCATGATTTATTTGTGTTCATTTAATTGCCTCTATTTTGCTACTTTGTTTATTAATTGAAGATCTTTGATTGAAGCTGCTCAGGATTCCAGACTGACATTTCTTTCAAATACGAACGGGGTGATTGAGTAAAAGAAATGTTCATCTTATCTTTCTCAGAAATTCCTGCAAAAGACATGCCATCCTCTTTTGCCCATCACTGTTATCAGAGAAGGCAAGGAAAATAAGTGGTTCAGGACTGCCATTGCTGCCTAATTGCACAGTTGTCATTTGTACAAGATTTGCTACCACGATTGTACAGGAATATGTTTTTAAAAAAATCAAATTGTAATTAATATTACAAAATTAATTTTAAAAACCAAGTTTATAGCACAAACATTTTTGCAACATTTTATTCATCGTTTCAGTTTGAATGCATTGACTAAAACAATCTTCGCACAAAACAAGAAAATGTTATAATATTTGTGGGCTCTTTGTATATATGCAGTGCAAATGATCAAGTTCTACAGGAAAGCTTGATGGCAATGTCATCATGTCAAACAAATTGCTCAGAAAACTTCTACCACCCTAAAGGCCATGCACTACTTTACTACCACAACCCCAAAGATCATGCACTTCTTTATTATCACCATCCCAAAGGCCATGCCCTACTTTACTAACACCAACCAAAAGGTGATACACTACTTTAGTTCCACCTCCCCAAAGGTCATGTACTACTTTACTATCAACCATCCTAAAGGTCATGCACTACTTTACTGCGACCAACCAAAAGGTGATACACTACTTTATTATCACCATCCCAAAGGTCATGCACTACTTTGCTACCACCAACCAAAAGGTGATACACTACCTTAGTACCACCTCACCAAAGGTTGTGCACTACTTTAGCATAGGTTCCCTGCAAACAAAAACCACATACAGTAGCTGCAAAGTATCTTCAGGAAGAAAAGAAAGAAAAAGAGAACATTGGAATCTTCATTTGGAAATATGGAATATGGAATCACATTGAAATATTGAAGATGTCTCTTGCAAAATAAATTCTGTAGCATCTCTCTCTCTCTCTCTCTCTCTCTCTCTCTCTCTCTCTCTCTCTCTCTCTCTTTTACAAGTGAAGAGGTTGTCTTGTCTTTCAGAAATGATGATAATGAGAATTAGGTTGTTTTTTTATTTGCTTTTGGTCAGTTAATTTTCATGCAACTAATGAAATTTAGATTCTACCTATTCTGTTGTTTATTAGTACTATAATTATGAAGACACATTTATTGTATGAAGCATGTATTTGGCAACTTGTGTGATGAATAACAGCAAATATTCAATATTTTTGTGTTATTAGCAAAGATCTATATTTCATTCCGTATTATGGTTTGTGTTTGACAATATTATTTTCATGAAAATGTTGTTCAAATAAACTTGTGCTGAGCTTAGTTAACTTGATGTTTCTCTGCTATTGGGTTACATAGGCATACTTGAGAAGGTGGACTGAGAGATTCTCCTGGCTGTAGTGTACTGTGAGGCTCCTCAGTAAGTTCACCACTATAGGGATTAAAAAGAATGTTGATTCCCACCTTGTTGGCCAGACTGCTGTCACACAGCCTGTTACCAAAAGCACAAATGAGGAGGGATCTTGATCTTCACCTGGCCCTGATTACTTTTTTTTTGCTACCTTTAATGAAAATAAAACAAAGCATACCAGGTCTACGGTCATAACAATTTTATTGTCTTTTACTATTTAGACTTATGTCATGTACAGACATAATGCTGGCATCATTTTTGTATGTTTTCTTATTCAGTTATAGCTATTGTTCTGATCCATCACTGACAACAGCAATAGAAATTGGTACTTCATATCTCAAATTAAAATAAATAAATAATGTGCATTACCAAGCTGGTACTTTTAATAGCACTTTTATTTTGTGCAAGCAGTGTATTTCTTGTAAATTATGTGAAATTAAAATACAATTTAAAAATTAAAATAGATGTTCAGGTATTAATAATAAGCTTCTGAAAATATAGAGATAAAGCCAATGCAATTGCTTTCAAGATGAAATAATCAACTGCTGCATATAGTTTGTGGTGATAGACTGTAGAACATTTTATAATTTCATAAAAGTAGAATTTATATATCAACATGGCCAAAACATCTTACAATTTCAACATTTTTCCAAAAGGAAAAACTGGTACATTTCATTATTAAACTTTCCTAACTCATATTTGTATAATTTGTTCAAACATATTTCTCTGTATTCTCTGTACTCGTTGTGTAAATGAGGCAAGTACAATTATTTATCTTATTCACAATTAACCTTGAATCTTTTCTTATACAATATTTATTTGTTGTGACAAAGGGGGCAGCCTTTTATTTCAACATTTTCCTATGCTATAAAAGAGTTTATAACCAAACTAAGAACTGTTGTTCCAAATCAGATTTATGAGTTCAACAATTCTGCAATGAAATTGGATGTATCATTGAAAATGTCAACACCATTTAACTATTATTGAGTATTTGACTGGAACATGCAGATATCAGCATAACATTTCATAAACTTCTGTAAATTGTGTTACCCTTTAAATTTTCTCAGCTTTTGTTTGGATCCTTGGGTTTTTATCGGGAGAATGCAATAGAACGAACGCATCCTACCGTACATGCCATAAGGGCAAAACATGAAGATTCGTTGTCATCAAGCAAAACAAACAATTTGCTATAGAAACCGCCACTGCGAGAACACATAAATGCTTTGACACAGTAGACCAACTGCAGTAGAGTTCTGAACAATAATGTAAGGATAAGGGTACCTTAATATGTGTGCTTGTTTCTTCTTCGGAGTTCATCCTGGAAAGAATGTTGTGACGTTGTCATAGCTTATAGCAAGGCTGCAATATTTTTGGAACTTTTCCGTTGGACACATCCGATTTCAGCTGGCTTTACTGACCCGAGTTTGCCTTCTCATTGTGATCCTTATCCCTAGCTAGATTACACTAGTAACTAGTACATCCTGTTTCCAGAGCCCCTATGTGGAGACATAATAAGGTCATGGTCAACTATGGTTGACTGACCCTGATGTAAACAGCCAACAATCAGCTATCAGTCATTGGCTGCTGTCAGCTACATTTTGGTCCATAAGTGTGCTTGTTTGTGAGAGTAGATTGTCATGGGAGCCAACTGTGATTCCCTCAAATAAATGTGACAGAGGAAAACTGATTGGGTTTTAGAATACATGACGGAAAAGAGCGTTTTTATCCAAACATTAAAGCACTGTTATGTGGATAACTATCTACATATAGTGTAGATTTAAACAACTATGTCTGATATTTATATACATAGTTTACCTTAAAATTTTTGACATTGCTTAATTATCATATACAAAGCATCTGAATGCCAGCCCCTATATCAGTGGCTCCCAAACTTGTTCTGGTTGCCCCAGTCCCATCCTGACTCCACAATCTCATGCCTGGTGTCCTTTTACGCAACATGAAAATGTCATTTTTCAGAACCACGGTTTTCAACGATCCACTTTGGAAAATTATAACAACGGCATTCAAAACAGTAACAATTTATTGAATATTTAAGTCCAATTACTTTTATTCGTTTATTAAACTTAACAACTTCATTTTACTGGTTTAGATAGCTCTATAGAGTCTTCCACTCTTAATGAAATATAATCATTGAACATGATCCAGAGATTTCACCTTTTCAAAGTCTGATAGTCATCTAGCGAGAATATTAGATACCACATTTAGTAACTAGGTAAAGTAGCTATTCTGATAATTCTTAATGTGATATATGGGTTTGAAGAAGTGATACCAATTTCCCAAAGTCTGGTTTAATAAAGTCACTTAATGTAAGTCTTAAATCAGTTAAATCTTAAATAAGTTAAGTAATCTGAAGTCAATCTCATTGCTTGGAGAGAAGTAGACTGACCACACTCAAACCAGGCTCCACTAAATATGATGTTTTAAATTAACAATAGGCTTCTTAACCATTCTCCCTAATGCAAGATAATGATCAGAAATTTCCTTCTGTAACCAAAATTCCTGATACGAAATCCTTAAGCTTTGGTTTCAGATCAATGTCATTTTGTAGCTCAATTGGTTCTTCCTTCACTACCCCAACTTCCTCAATATCTGAAAATAGATGAATCACCCAGTCTGGGATTTCTTTCATAAGAAGATTCTCGAATCACTCATATTTTCATGGAGCATATTCAAATGGTAAAAAAAAATTACAAATTGCTATCTTGTATCCTGCATTCTGTTGTAGATCAGACAAGCCCAGAAATTGGTATAGCTTGAGATGGCCTGTATTGCGCTTAAATAGAGTTAATTTTTAATAAACACAGATATAACAAATTTGACCTAATAAAATTTGTGTAATTTTCTTGCAAAAAATTCAGACAAATAAACAATGTCATGCCTGATTTCTTTGAGTTTGTTACTAAGCAAAGCATTTGTGCTTTCAGAAACACTATAACAGTGTCAAAAAGGTTGTAGAAGTGTCTCAAACAGTTTCAATTTGATAGCCAGCGAACTTCAGCATGAAACACCAAACGTTCAAGTCTTCATCATTCTCGGCACAGAGGTCACGGAAAAAACCATCAGTGAGAGAGTGGTCTTTAATTTTATTCCCCGCAGTAGTAACAGTGTGTAATGAATTGTGTAATGTTTTTTTGCAACAAGATATTGGCAATAAAAGGCAAGGTGAATGGTAAAGATATTTGGCACAGATTTTTCCTAGTAAGCAACACACCCATGGTAGGAACCAGTCATTGATGGGGATCCAGCAGTTGCACAAGCAAGTGTGTTAATAAGTAGAATTTCCTTTTCTTTGAAGAACTCAACCACACTAAATATTGACTCCCCTTTAGTATTGGTTTTTAGTTGCCTTGCAAATAACAACTCTTGAGCCCAGAACTCATCTTTTATAAAATGCCCAGACGAGAAGCAAAGACTTGTTACCTGGCAAAGTTGACTCGTCCAGCTGTAATGTAAATTCTGTTATTGTGCCACACAGTCTATCTTACACATTATGTACCATTGCATCTGTGGATCTGTGCACTGAATGTTGTTGCTGAGAGTAATCTTATATCATATTGTGGCCTTTACATAACACCACTTAGAACCTGACTATCTACTGGTACGATGAGCATCTCACCAATTGTATGTAACTTATCAGACATAGCAATCAACAAGATAATGATGTATGATGCATGTGAACCATCAATTTGTTGTGAAGCATTGCGAATCATATTTAACAGTGTTGGCCGTTTAAAAAAAAAATTTCACGAAGTGACTGAAAAAATTAAAAAATCTGCCTTGTCAGGATGGGCTTTCTTTAAATGATCAATCAGTCTGGAAAGCTTGCATCAGTAGTAAATATTTCACATAACAGGCACATTGGTAGCTTGCTGCTGATCTGTTGGTTTAGGTATAAATACATACTTGAAATATTCCAAACGTATCTACATTTCTTTTTTTTTTTTCCAGATTCTGCCATTTCCATTCTAATGAAATAGTGTTGTAATGTCAAAATTAGTTCTTATGCTAAATTACGATAACTAAAATGTAAATAGAGAAAATGTAGATGAGCATCTCACCAATTGTATGTAACTTATCAGACATAGCAATCAACAAGATAATGATGTATTGCACACAGTTTTGATTTACGCAATCTTCTTATAAGAAATCTGATTACATCAAATGTTAAAGGTGGTATTTCAACGCTAGAACCTGGATTATCATCTACTTACTTATTTTAATCCTGCCAGTTAGAAATGAGAAGCACTTTAGATTTGAAATTGAAAGTTCAGTTCTAAGAAAACTGCTAAACAGCTGGATTATTGGCAGAGCTTAAACATGACTAAATTCAGTTTCAGAAACAACTTTACACGGGGAAATAATGATTATATTGAATCGTGTGACATCTTTACGGAAAACAACACCAGAAAAAGGCATTAAAAAATAAATATGTTGGCTTTTATAAAAATTGTCAAAAAATAAAAAAGATGTCAGTTGCCAAACCAAAAAAAAGATGCTACAGTGTGATAAACTGAAAAATTATGGCATTTGGCAGATACATTGCCAAGATGGCAACCCTGGTCTAATTAGCTCTAGTGGTGTAGCCAAAGGAAGGAAGGTGGACGGGCTATGTGTCCTCACAAAGGGAGGTGTGGATGCATATGGTGGCTTCGGGGAATGAAATTGATACAGGCAACATAGTCTCGGAAATAAGCAGAAACTTGAAACAAGAAAAGGTATTTCACTAGCCAGCCATAAATAAGCAAATGACATGCACGGAAAAGACCAGCTTGAGTGCCCCCCCTGAGTCCCCCTTGCCTCAGTGCCCACCTATGCAATCCCACTGTCCACTTTGGAAACCACTGTTCTATATAATCTTGATGACAATTCAACTTCTGACAGCTACCCTTGACTTCTGTGACAGCTACCCTTCACCTGAGACAGCTGATCTTTACGTATATGACAGCTGCCCTTGACTTCTGGGACAGCTGCCCTTGACTTCTGTGACAGCTACCCTTCACTTCTGTGACAGCTACACTTCTCTTCTGTGACAGCTGCCCTTGACTTCTGTGACAGCTACCCTTCACTTCTGTGACAGCTACACTTCACTTCTGTGACAGCTGCCCTTGACTTCTGTGACAGCTACCCTTCACTTCTGTGACAGCTACCCTCACTTCTGTGACAGCTATCCTTCACTTCTGTGACAGCTACCCTTCACTTCTGTGACAGCTACCCTCACTTCTGTGACAGCTACCCTCACTTCTGTGACAGCTACCCTTCACATCTGTGACAGCCACCCTTCACTTCTGTGACAGCTACACTTCACTTCTGTGACAGCTGCTCTTCACTTATGTGAATTATGAACTTTCAACTCCACAGTGTCGAATCCGTGTACTTGTATGGTTCTGTAACCTGAGATAAAACTAAGACCTCTGCAAGAAAAGTTCAAACTGTCATGAATCATTGTCTGCACTGAATAGGATGTTTGAAATGGTACAACAGATCACTAATGTGGATCTACAAAGCAGAACTGGACACACTCCAGTAGTGCTTATGGTGATAGAAAGTACTGACATTAGGTCTGGCACACATTGCAGAAGCCAACTGACAGTATTACCAGACAGTTCCTGTTCTGGAATCCACAGGACAGATGATGTAGAGGCAGACGAAGGCACGCATGAAGAAGGGAGCTAGTGGACAACTTGAATGAATAGAAGTTGTGACCCGAGCTTGAACAGTTAGCACAAGATAGACATATGTAGCAAATAATTGGTAAAGACATATACTTCACTGGGAGCTCAGAGGTTTTGATTGATTGATGGTGGCTAACTGGAAAGAGTGCTATTCTAATGAATGAAAACTACTTGAAAGTCATTCTTTGGTCAATATTAACACAGTTGTGTAACTGTTGACAACTTTCAGAATTCATGATTTTTTTCAATCAGAGCTGTTGTCTTTAAAAATCACTGGCATGATTGTTCTTCCTATAAGGATCTAGCTTCCTGTAAGCATGCGCTCTCTACTCAACCATGGATAGCATCCTCTTGGCTATGCTAGGAAAACACATGTCTTAGTTTTTAAGAACTCTCTATAAAGTTAGTCTTCTTGTAATGAAGCACGCTTTGCTAAACTATGTACAACGTTCGCTGGGATACAAGTATATTATGGCATATTGGTATTTAAAAATAGTCAGCATACATACAGTATGGAACTATTGTGCAGCACTGAAAAGTATTTTACACTCGTAAGAGCTGAACACCAAGAAAATCATAGATGTGACACTTTGTGACTAACGGATATCATATTTTAAGTTAGTAATCAAAAAACATATTTACTCCTGGCTGCTCAGAATTTCATGTTATGCAAATATCCAAAAATTTTAACATTTTCATTTTGGTTGCACAAAACTGTTCTTTTAGTTGATCATGTTAGTGTTCAAGACAGTAATGTATGCACACACCTGTCTTAATTCAATCATGTAAGGAAAGAGAAAATTACTCAGCAGCCACAATCAAGTTGAGTGTTTCCAGAATACTTATGTTGCGGCCTGTCCTTGGAAAAAGTATTTGTGATACATAGACCTTGTTGAGTCCACAGCTCCAGCAACCTCTGACCATTGTTCTTTATCCTGCCAATACCATGATGTCCAACGCAGGTGGGACATGCTATGTTGTCCCCATCTACTCTAGCATTAAAGTTGCCAAGAAGGATGAGTGCTTCCTCCCTGGGGCTGTTCTGTTCTTGATCATTTTCTCCAGCTGTCCATAGAATTGATCCGTTGCTTAACCGAAGATGTCAGAGTTGGGGCATAGACGCTAAGGATATTAACAAGACCTGTAGCGATGATGAGGCGGAGGGCCAGTAACCTCTCAGAGCCCTCCTAAGGAGGATTGACTGAGGACATAAGTGTGTTTTTAATAGCAAAACCAATACCATGCTGTCGAAAATTCTCCGGTTCGTGTAGTGTAGTTTGTCTCCCTTAGAGAGCCACTAGAGGCAAGTCTCGTCTCCTGTAGGGCAGCTATGTCCACATTCAATCGAGAGAGCTCCATCCTCTTGAAGATCATCGGAGATGCCTGTAGTACACATAATACGCACGTTCCAACTTGCATATCGAAAAGCTGGAGTCTTCTTTTTATTTTTGGTTTTGTTTGGTGAAAAATTAATATCCGCTTGTCATGCATGCACTAAGCTCCAGACACCCACTGGAGCAGGCAGATGTTGGTGACCGGGAGCTGCCCTGCTGAGGCGAGTGGTGGACGATCAATGGGATGCGTTGATCCCTCCCACCGTCGAAGCTGACTCGTGGCTCCCCTTCCCCGCGCCAATCGGGTGGGACATAACTCGTAGACTGCCAGCTTTCGTGTTGTGTCCTCACTCAAGAAGGAGACTGGAGTAGCTTCTCCAGGTCGCAAGGCTAAGTGATGAATATGGAGACGCTGAGCTGACAAAACCACAGGATCTCCCTCTCGGCTTCACTGGTGTAATCCAAAACATGACAATTTGGCACCAGCTCCCCTGCAGGAGCTGCCGGAATGGTTTCGCAATTTTATACTATCCACCTTAGGTGCTCTCACTCTGGATTTTCTGTCTGGGTTTACTCTCATAGCCCTACCCTCTCCCGAGGTTTCCCCAAGGCGGTAGAGTCATTGCCCGCAGATACTAGTTACTCGAGACATCCGATGATACTCTCATCGTCCCAAGACTAGCCAGCACTCCCTGGCACTTGTGGGTTTAAAATCAGAGTTCCCCCTCTCCTAGGCGAACTGCCTGATCAGGTTAACGAGCTTCGTCTACCCAGGTTTAGAGTCAGACTTTACCTTCTCTTAGATTGGCTGCCAACCAAGGCTATTGAGCCCAATCTGCATGCCTAGTTATACCGCCGGGTACTCGGTCGCGCCCCACAGCAGGCTCTGTAAGAAACAGGGGGCCCTTTGAAGATGCTGTTGGGGACACAATAACGTAGGAGATGTCATTGGCATGGAAACTCCTGCCCAGCAAGCTGAACAGTGAATCCAGCGACGATCACTATATCTGGAAAGAAGAGGCTATAACAGATGCTTCACTTTCCTTTAACGATCGGGATATCCAGCCCAGACCTCGTTACCCTCAAACAAGCATTTAACATTGATAAATAAGTATGTATTAAAGGGATTTAAACACTTATTTAGGTAATAACATTCACTGTTTGGTTAGTTTTATGAGAAAAATTAGAATAACATGTGAAAGTATAAATTGTACATATGATATGACCAAATGCTTAGAAAGAGGAGAAGATAAAAAAGAAAAAGTGAGAATCAGAGATAGAAAGATTGGAAAAAGAGACATAATTTGAGAACATAAAATGAAAAGTAGTGATAACTAGAGAATATGGTAAATAAATATGTCCGAAGAAAGTGAAGAAAAATTATTTTAAATAATAACACTCACATTGATTTATTTAATAGTTTATTTATAGTGATGCTGATAACATGGCAGCGGTGATGTTAGTGATGACGACTGTAATGGGTATTTTAGTGATTTTGATGAAGAGTATTGTGATGACAATGATGATAATAATGGTAATGATGATGGTGGTGGTGAGTTTTAGTTATGGCACTGGTGCTACCATCATTCCAATTAAAAGATAGCCAGTCATTCCCAGGATGATGAGGGTAGCGTCTGGTCAGGCAAAACACACTGATCAGAGAATGTTAGCCAGGGTAAGGAGAAATATATTGGCCAAGACCCTCACCTGACCTCTTCGTTAGTCGTCCTGGAAACGGACTGTTGTCGAGGACAACAGTCTGGCTAACAAGGTGAGGTTCGACGTGATCTTTGTAGTAGTGAGTGACACACAGATGAAGCTGAGCGTAGCACAAGCTCCTGGAGGACCCCGGTTCACCTTCATCAGCAAACTCAGAATGTGAGAAAAGCTACGACAACCTGCCAATTAACACCCTTTCCAGGGGACATATAAGAGTAACCTACTCATTGTGGACATTCGCAAACAACAACTGTCATTCCAATCAAAAGATATCCAGTCTTACCATCATTCCAATCAAAAGATATCCAGTCTTACCATCATTCCAATCAAAAGATATCCAGTCTTACCATCATTCTAATCAAAAGATATCCAGTCTTACCATCATTCTAATCAAAAGATATCCAGTCTTACCATCATTCCAATCAAAAGATATCCAGTCTTACCATCATTCCAATCAAAAGATATCCAGTCTTACCATCATTCCAATCAAAAGATATCCAGTCTTACCATCATTCCAATCAAAAGATATCCAGTCTTACCATCATTCCAATCAAAAGATATCCAGTCTTACCATCATTCCAATCAAAAGATATCCAGTCTTACCATCATTCCAATCAAAAGATATCCAGTCTTACCATCATTCTATTTAAAAGATATCCAGTCTTCAAATCATTCCAATCAAAAGATATCCAGTCTTACCATCATTCCAATCAAAAGATATCCAGTCTTACCATCATTCTAATCAAAAGATATCCAGTCTTACCATCATTCTAATCAAAAGATATCCAGTCTTACCATCATTCTAATCAAAAGATATCCAGTCTTACCATCATTCTAATCAAAAGATATCCAGTCTTACCATCATTCTAATCAAAAGATATCCAGTCTTACCATCATTCTAATCAAAAGATATCCAGTCTTACCATCATTCTAATCAAAAGATATCCAGTCTTACCATCATTCTAATCAAAAGATATCCAGTCTTACCATCATTCCAATCAAAAGATATCAAAATATAAAATCAAAATATCAAAACAAAATTTGATGAAAAAACAAAAAAGATGAAGACAAAGAACAGAAACATGCAAATCAAACATGTACAGTGAAAATAATGGGAGCCAGATTTGACTACTTCAATACCTTCAAGATGCCTCTGGCTGAGTGGTTTGGATGTCGGCCTTCTGATCAGGAAGACGTACACCCAAAACCTTGGTAAGGCATAGATTTCTCTATCTGAGGAAGCATCTAGCCTGTATAATGTGTGGTGACCTGCTGAGGGCATCCCAGTTATTGAAACAATAGCTGTAGTGGCAGGATAGGATATCAACATTATTTCAAAAAATCTATCCTCATAGTGGTTAGCTTACTGAAAATACTCACACTGCACTACAGTCTGGAGGATCTAGGTTCACCTTCTTCAGTACTCAATGGGATATAAGAAGAGTCTACTGTAACCTACTACTAGAGGAACAGTTATCAAGAGTGAAGAACTCAGTATGTGTAGCTTCAAGCTATGATAACATCAGATCAGTACAACAGTACATGTAGTTTCAAGCTACAATAACATCAGGATCAATCCAACAGTACATGTATCTTCAAGGTATGATAACATCGGAATCAATCCAACAGTACATGTATCTTCAAGGTATGATAACATCAGAATCAATCCAACAGTACATGTATCTTCAAGGAATGATAACATCTGAATCAATTCAATAATTTAGTCATAAAATGGGCATTAAAACGGCCAAATCGAGTTAAATTTAAAGCTAGACTTGTCAAGTGGTAATCCAGGAAATCATAAAGGAAAATGATCTTTGTCATCGCCAATCATAACAGGATCATAAATAGTTTTGCATCTTCACTTTAAGATCGAAAATCATCTTCAATTTAAGATCGAAAATCATCTTCACTAAGATCGAAAATCATCTTCACTAAAATCGAAAATCATCTTTACTTTAAGATCGAATATCATCTTCGCTTTGATCGAATATCATCTTCACTTAAGATCGAATATCATCTTCACTTAAGATCGAATATCATCTTCACTTAAGATCGAATATCATCCTCACTTTAAGATCGAATATCAAAGAAGTCACCGTTTACACTTTCTGTATAAATAGACTTGCCACCGTACCACGGCATGTCCCTGGAGGAAGGATCATCGTCTGCAGCGCCCAGGCCTTGCCACATCTTCCCCAGCAAGAGATCTCTACCGTCAGGTCCGAACTCCTGCGAGTGCTTGCCCACGAATAAGGGCGTCTCTATAACCACATCTTCTTTGCCTTCCACGCGAACCTGGAAACAGTCAAACAATATGTAGGCTCAAGTTGCTATTTTCCCTGCTGTCTACGTTTGGCAGAATTGCTGAAGCCAGGCTGAGGTCATTAAAGTAGACACAAGTAAGGGGTGAGACGGTTTGCTCTGTGTCGCATCAGAGGACCAGCTTCTGTCTTGGGTGATTGGCTTAGGATGAGAGACAGAAGAGATGGCGAATTGATGGGGAAGTGCTGGAGGGTGAGACAGGATGGACGGGGGAATGGGTTAGTTGACGAGGAGGGAGGAGGGATGGAGGTGTTGAAGAGTGAGGAGTTGAGGGAAGAGGTTGACTGGTAGGTTGAGAAGCAGAAGAGATGGACGAGTTGATGGGGAAGTGCTGGAGGGTGAGAAAAGATGGGTGGGGCGATAGGTTGGTAAACAGGGGTGGGGGATGGAGGAGGAGTTGGTCTTAACTTTATATGTCGTGTAAAAAGTTACATCTGGGGTGAGGGGGAACTGGGTATATGTGAGGGTGAGGAGGGATGGTAGAAGTAAGCCCTAAAAGTGTCATGCCTAAAACTGATGTATAAGCGACTACTGACAAGCAGGTCCCTCAGGTTTCTGTCCCGTTTGTAGGCGACAAGGGGAGGATCGGGAAAAACTATACGAGTGACATGATCAGAGTGAAGAATAGAGAGATGGCGGAGTAGGATATCCCGGAAAGGGGCGCAATAAGATTTACATAAGTCAGTAGCATGCCCTTTGCAGAACGTCGCTTCTTACAATCGTCAACCTGTTTGGGTGTTATAATTTTCTTGGCAAGTGACAAGACATAAATTAAATGCGAATTTTTGGTACAAAACAAATGAACGTTTATGATACAAAACAAAAATGACAAAACATGTGAATATCATTAAAGAAAATGTAGGCGTTATGGGAAAAAAAACTATTAAGAAGGCCTTGTAACGGCTTAATCCGAAGTAGACCCATACAAAAATTACCAAATGAAGATTAATACTGCCTCAATGATTACCCATCATGTAATAAACACGAAAATTAAACCATTCAATAAATCTTCACTTCGGTTGGTTTTCGCCAGAACAAAGGCACAAGTCTTTCATCCTTCGCCATTCTAACCCGTGTAGGTTACTCACCGAAACAAAGGCACAGGTCTTTCACCTTCCGCCATTCTAACCCATGTAGGTTACTCACCAAAACAAAGGCACAGGTCTTTCACCTGCCGCCATTCTAACCCATGTAGGTTACTCACCGAAACAAAGGCACAGGTCTTTCACCTTCCGCCATTCTAACCCATGTAGGTTACTCACCAAAAAAAAAGGCACAGGTCTTTCACCCTTTGCCATTCCAACCCATGCAGGTTGCTTAGGGGAGACATAAAAACAATTATGTTTTTAATGTGTGCTTTCCTTTCATGAGTTGTTTCGCAACAAACTCTCAGACTTAATGGTGTTTGATTCTATCAGGAGGCAGATCACTTAATATATGTTCTATCTATATCATTTGTTCTAGCATTATTACGAGGCGTGCTAAAATGAAACCGGACCAAACTGCAACAAGTGAACTTACATACAATGCGCATGATGACGTCACTTCTGGTGTAAACAGCACATACCAACCGTCAAGTTTGCAATATTGGATTATCCTCCGACTCATAGTTTCCTTAGCAGACTGTTGAAAATATGGCGGGTGTGATTCGGAATCCATCCAGAGTTGATCAGCGAGCGGTGATTCCGTTTCTAAAAGATGACGGGTGTCGACCAGTTGACATTCATCGCAGAATGCAAGCAGTGTATGGTGACAAAAGTGTGTCAAAGACAACAGTGAAGAACTGGACATCAACGTTTAAAGAAGGACGTGAGTTAACCCAACAATATGCGCCTGATCCGGTCTCGGTAGTTCTTTCGTTAACTCACGTCTTCTATAAACATCGTTGTCCAGTTCTTCACTGTTGTCTTCGACACACTTTTGTCACCATACATTGACTGCCTTCTGCGATGAATCTCAACTGGTGCACATTCCTCAGCTGTTAGAAACCGAATCTGAATGGATTCCTTATCACACCTACAATGTTTTCAACGGTCTGCTGAGAAAACTATGAGTGGGAGGATAATGAAATTTTGCAAACTTGACGGTTGGTATGTGCTGTTTACACAAGAAGTGACGTCATCATGCACATTGTACGTATGTTCACTCGTTGTAGTTTGATCCGGCTTCATTTGAACACGCCTCGTATATTAATTGTTGCAAGTGATTTATGAAACAATTCATTTTGAACTGGATATGAATCTTAGTTACTAATTGCACCGTGATTTCCCTTGCGACATAGCTAGCTATTCGCATCATTTAACCAGAAGAAGTACTGATCAATAAGCTTGAATTAGACTCCTCGGAAAATTACATTGTGTTTAAAAATGAAAGCTCGTAGAAGACAACCATTTTCATGAATAAATTGAAGAAAAGAAATGTTAACTTTAAACAAAAGTTGACGGTTGGGGCACAGGACTAGATGCGGCGTCAAACAGTAGTGGTACCGGTACTAAATAAGTTTCGTGTTGGTGGTCGTTAGGATAGGATATGTCATAAGATTGGATGATATCTATAGAGCAAGGGAGAATGATAGAGGAGAAATAGTTCCGAAACGAGCATATGTCTAGCAACGCGCTGCCGTATTGATAACAGACAACAGGTAATTGATAATAGAATGAAATACATGCCCCAGGTCACGGGGAAGAAAATAGGGAAGGTTGCAGGCTTTACATTGTGCGGGCCAAGATTCAATACAATTATCCGGGGACGGCGTGGGATAGTGGATAAGTGACACGGTTCACAATCCGAAGGTGCTGGGTTCGATCCCCATCACAGTACCGGCCGTTACCCCTGGGAAGCAAACCCTTAGAAAATGCAGGAGGAAGCAGACCCTTACATAAAATGCGTGCTGAAGTCGGATGCACTGGGCCGACAGGTGCAAAATAAAAACCACAGTGCAACGCCCACCACCTTGGGGAACAGAGAAATGAACCGAACGACAAAAAAATATATATATAATTACCCCAACGCGGCGGACCACTTGCGAATGTATAATGTGAGACCCCATCCTAGAGAGTTAAGAAAAATGTTGGTCCTTGCATGTGGTCCCTTGTGGGACTGTACTGAATCCCTCGCCAAAGCCCGTGTGTTCTTAGTAGTGGTAGATGTCGTAGAAATGTTAATATTAGACAGTATTGTTAGTCACACAAAGAATTCCCCTCTTGGAAGGATGCAGGTCCTTCTTCTTCTTCTACTTTTGTTCTCAATATCCTGCTACCAAGCCCTGTATAGGACTTTGCAAGTAGCAGGATGCAGTCTGGAAAAGGGAATGCGTTGTGTCGCTAGTTTACAGCTTGACTGCGATATCTGCACCTTTGGGTCCGACACATCGGTCTTCCGCAGATGTAGTGGTCATATTGCCTGCTCGCCGAGATCCACATTGGAGGTTAAGAGACTTGCATGACTAACTATATGTCTGAAGGTATTATCAGGTCTGATGATCCGATTCCTACATGGTAGTTTACTATCACTTTTACCGTAACCTAGTGAGACCTGTTATTAAACTTACAAATTTTGGCGGGATCCTGGACAATGTTTCTTCTTCCTTCTTCATTCTTCTTCTTCTTCTTCTTCTTCTTCTTCTTCTTCTTCTTCTTCTTCTTCTTCAACTTCTTCTTCTTCTTCTTCTTCTTCTTCTTCTTCTTCTTCTCCTTCTTCTTCTTCTTCGTACGCTGTCAGACGTCAACTTGTATTTGTTCGAAGAAAGCAGCTGTCATCCTGAGGCTGTCGACACTGCCATAGAGTTTGTCTAGTGTTGTCACTGGTGATGGCCACATGTGCTTTCTCTGGTCCTCGTATGTCAGGCAATTTTGCAGCAGATGTTCGGCGGTCATTTTCCCTGTACCACAGGTGCATTCGTCAGTGCCACCTATCTTCAGTTTATTGAATAGATGGTACTTCAGTCTGTTGTGGCCTGTGTGGAGTCTGAAGACTACGACCTGCTCTCTTCTGCTCAACTGGTAATAGGCATCGTTTTTTGTGTAGCCAGTATGTTCTGTTTCCCATTTGGCCATGTATCTGGCCCTAATAAACCTTTTGGACTCTTCGTAGGTCACACTAGAATCTGGTTGTGGTAGTCTTACACCTTCATTTGCCAGTCTGTCTGCCTCCTCGTTGCCTTGGATGTTACATTGGGATTGAACCCACTGTATCCCTACTCTTTTTGGTGCGAACTGCTGGCATAGTTGACAGAGTACTGCTTTTAAATCATTAAGTTCTGTATTTTTCTGGCTTTTTAGTCCTGTAACCACGGACAGGGCATCTGTAAACAGGGCTATCTGGCTTTCATTGCTTTCGCCTGTCAGCATTGCTTCTACTGCAGCCTTCAGTGCATCTGCCTCCGCTCTGAAATTGCTTGAGAATTTTCCAGTTGCCACTGCCAGTGTTATTTTTCTGCCATTTGTTAGTCTCAGGAATACCCTTCCCCCTCCATTCTGTGTTGTGTTTGTTACAGAACCGTTGGTGTATGCATGGGTCCAGTCCATGCTTGGGTAGTTTTTCGCTATGTACCTCAGGGTTATGTCCCTTCTTTTTGTTCAGTCTGGCTGTTCTTGTTTCCAATACCTGGTATATTTTCTACTACCTCCGGAATGATATGCTGCTTCCATGTGGGTTTGCGTACAGTAGGGATGAGCTTTGGTGTTGTTATGGTGTTCATATGGTCTTCGCTCATCTTTGCTTTGGCTATTTCTGCAAAGTTTCTCCGCTTTAGTTTCTCTTTTCCAAATCTATTTAGTCTCTGATGCATTGGAAGATCTGCCAGTCTTCTGCGTTTCTCTGCTTGCTGCTGGGCTCTGCTGCCTCTTCTATCGGTCATGGATTGCAGATTTATAATCTTTTCAAGTTCTACAATTGGCGTTGACTTCATGCCTCCTGTTATAACTCTCATGGATTGGTTTTGAAGTTTGCTAATTTTATCAAAGTTTGCCTTTGCTGCTGTCGCCTATGCCGCAATGCCATACTCGAGAACTGGTCTCACTCTTCCAGTATACAGTTTCTTGAGTATTCTTTCGTCTGCTCCACAGCTTGTGCCAGCAAGTTTCATCATGATTCCCATTCTTTGTCTGGCTCTCATTCTGTTTCTCTCGATCTGACTGTTCCATGTCATGCGCCGATCAAATGTGACGCCCAAGTAGTTGGGCAAGTAATTCAAAAGCGTGTACCGAAAAAACGTAGTTTGTAAAATGTTCCCTTGTTTATATGTTTTATTTGAGCGTTTTTCCAGATGTAAGAACACGTTATTAATTGTGTCTGTGTATAACTGAGCGCATACAGAAATAATTATGTCATGTTACTAATAATATAAAAATGCCTTGCCTTGAACTGAAACAAGTACTTGATGCTGATAATCTTGCAGTGTTCTAGTCCAGAGTCAGGCAAATATGGTGGGACAGGTAATAGGACGTGACGCCAGCGTCTCCCACTGAGCAAGGTCACGTCATATACGTCATCACGCTTGCTCAGGTACTGCCTGAAAAGGTAGAACACGTGACATCAAAGGTGTTCTGACGGAGACAGGAGAACTTGCTTAAGTTGAGTCAAGTCTTACAAGGAGGTATGCACCTGCACACCCAACAACCTTTAAATCCCAAAACGTACCCGACAACTCTGAAATAGTGTGACAATTAGAAGAACAATATCCCTTTTCGAATTTCGGGTCTCAAATGTAGCATTTCATGCCATGGATTGGAGACCTTGCGAGTGGGGCTGCATACATCTGTAATAAGTCTGCTGTCAAATAGCGTTCAGTGTAAAAGTATAATGCCGATTAAATGTATTTGTCAAAACTGACATGGTACGAAACGACTGATTAAAGAGTTTTTCAAACAAAGTATGGACTTTGGACGGACTGATACAGCGTACGAAGAAGAAGAAGAAGAAGAAGAAGGACATATCTTTTGCAAAATATAAACCAAACCAGCACTGTTGAACGTCGTAAAATCAATGGCTGAACACGCACTGCGCTCTCAGCTGACAACATCATCAGCATTGGCGTCTCAGTCTCTGCAGCCAATTCGCGTGGCGCCCTGTGAGTTTTATCCAACTCTGCCTCCTGTATTTCGACACTGTCTGCTGTGACTGTAGAGACCGATCCACAAGTCAAAGTTCCTGCCACAGATCATACAGCCATACTGGCTTGCCAGAGTATCCATCGATCTCTTTAGTCTCTCTCTCTCTTTTTTCTGCAGCCAGAAGGCCTCTATGAGCGCCGGTAGCTATGTCCCTTTCAACTGACTGTCTCCAAACAGCTTGATCCTGAGAAATCGTTTCCCTGGTTTCGGATGGGATGTCGCATGACTTCATGTCACTCCTGCATGCGTAATTGAATCGCTGTATTGGACAATCGATTCTCCAACCTCCATATTAGACAATCGATTCTTCAACCTCCATATTGCACAATCGATTCTTCAACCTCCATATTAGAAGATCGATTCTTCAATCTCCATATTGCACAATCGATTCTTAAACCTCCATATTAGACAATCGATTCTTCAACCTCCATATTGCACAATCGATTCTTCAACCTCCAATGGCCAGCTACCCATCGAGGGTATCCTGTGACAGTATCTCGTCTTCCATGCGGTAAACATGCCCCAACCATCGAATGTTTCGTTGCCTCAACAGCGAGTACATGGGACGACAACATGAATACTGGTAGCGAGCTTGTGCAAAGTCATGAAGGACGTCCGCAAACATATCTTTCCCAACGTCAAAGTGTTCGTCAGTTAGACAATTCTCACTGGTCCATGAGCAAAATCATCAGAATTGAACATAATTCAGAACGTTTTAAGAAACATGGCGACAGAGTTGGCTGAATGCCACAAAGAGAAACGGCTTTTCCTGCCACGATTTTTTGCGTCGCTTAGAAAGCGGTCAATTTGTTTTTCACGTAGGAAAAACTTTTAAACTCTTGCTTGCTCTACAAATAGGACGATTGAGTGGACCTGACCTACAAATAGGACGATTGAGTGGACCTGACTTACAGATAGGAAGATTGAGTGGACCTGAACTACAGATAGGAAGATTGAGTCGACCTGACCTACAAATATGAAGATTGAGCGGACCTGACCAACATATTGGAAGAATGAGTGGACCTGACCTACAAATATAAAGAGTGAGTGGACCTGACCTACAAATATAAAGAGTGAGTGGACCTGACCTACAAATATAAAGAGTGAGTGGACCTGACCTACAAATATAAAGAGTGAGTGGGCCTGACCTACAAATATAAGGAGTGAGTGGACCTGACCTACAAATATAAAGAGTGAGTGGACCTGACCTACAAATATAAAGAGTGAGTGGACCTGACCTACAAATATAAAGAGTGAGTGGACCTGACCTACAAATTTAAAGAATGAGTGGACTTGACCTACAAATATAAAGAGTGAGTGAGCCTGACCTACAAATATAAAGAGTGAGTGGACCTGACCTACAAATATAAAGAGTGAGTGAGCCTGGCCTACAAATATAAAGAGTGAGTGGACCTGACCTACAAATATAAAAAGTGAGTGAGCCTGGCCTACAAATAGGAAAAACGAACGGGCCAACCTACAGATACGCGAAACGATCGGGTGTATGTATCAATTGTGGCCAGAAAAAGTCAAGTATCTGCTAACCAGCCGCTGCAAACAAAACTTCAGGAAATCAGTCATGGTTTCTGTAGGTGTCTCGTCACTGGACCACACAAATCAGTCATGGTTTCTGTAGGTGTCTCGTCACTGGACCACACAAATCAGTCATGGATTTTGTTGGTGTCTTATCCCTGGACCATACAAATCAGTCATGGTTTCTGTTGGTGTCTTATCACTGGACCACACAAATCAGTCATGGTTTCTGTTGGTGTCTTATCACTGGACCACACAAATCAGTCATGGTTTCTGTTAGGTGTCCCATCACTGGACCACACAAATCACTCATGGTTTCTGTTAGGTGTCCCATCACTGGACCACACAAATCAGTCATGGTTTCTGTAGGTGTCCCATCACTGGACCACACAAATCAGTAATGGTTTCTGTTGATGTCTCGTCACTGGATCACACAAATCAGTCATGGTTTCTGTTGGTGTCTCATCACTGGACCACACAAATCAGACATGGTTTCTGTTGGTGCCTCATCACTGGACTACACAAATCAGTCATGGGTTCTGTTGGTGTCTCATCACTGGACCACACAAATCAGTCATGGCTACTGTTGGTGCCTCATCACTGGACCACACAAATCAGTCATGGTTACTGTAGGTGTCCCATCACTTGACCACACAAATCACTCATGGTTACTGTAGATGTCCGATCACTGGACCACGCAGATCAGTCATAGTTTCTGTTGGTGTCTCATAACTGGACCACACAAATCAGTCATGGTTTCTGTTGGTGTTTAATCACTGGACCACACAAATCAGTCATGGTTTCTGTTGATGTCCCATCACCTGACCACACAAATCAGTCATGGTTTCTGTTGGTGCCTCATCACTGGACCACACAAATCAGTCATGGTTTCTGTTGGTGCCTCATCACTGGACCACACAAATCAGTCATGGTTTCTGTTGGTATATATCATTGGTCTACACAAATCAGTAATGGTTTCTGTTGGTATCTATCATTGGTCCACACAAATCAGTCATGGTTTCTGTTGGTGTCTATCATTGGTCCACACAAATCAGTCATGGTTTCTGTTGGTATCTATCATTGGTCCACAAATCAGTCATGGTTTCTGTTGGTATCTATCATTGGTCCACAAATCAGTCATGGTTTCTGTTGGTATCTATCATTGGTTCACACAAATCAGTCATGGTATATGTTAATGTCTATCATTGGTCCACACTGGAACTCATTTTATTTCACATGATATGAAGATTGATGAATATTCCTACAGTAATGTATTGTTCATGACGTTCCTCTTCCAGACGTTAAGGAAATGTCCGTGTTGTTCATGACGTTCCTCTTCCAGACGTTAAGGAAATGTCCGTGTTGTTCATGACGTTCCTCTTCCAGACGTTAAGGAAATGTCCGTGTTGTTCATCTTCTAGTCTAATCATAGTTGTGCTGCTCGCTCAGAAGACATGAGTTCATTGAATCGAAGCCATCAAATTGTCCAGATTGTAGCCCAGTGTAAGATCATGTCTACCGACAGAAAATGTGCAGTTCTGATGAGGTTACCAGTTGAAACATTGTCTCACATTGGGCATATCTTTCTTGACAATAGGCACACTACGGATGATGTGGTCAACATTACGGCAGCCGCCTTTATTTTCCCAGATTATTCTGACATCCATTTGTTTGGACTGGATTTACTCCCCGGAGCAGTTTATCGATCGGGAAAACCCGCACCAACTGGACACCCAGTGCACTAAGCACTACACGACCTTGTATGCTTGTATATAAGTTTCATGTTTTTGTTAGAATACCATTTTGTCTGCGATTATACCTTTTATATTGGAGGCAGCGTGGCCTATGTTGAAACTCACTCGGTTTCGCAATTCCAACGCACTGGCAAGAATCCGTCATGCCCAGTTTGGCAGATACGGTTGTTTTTTCTTTGCACGATCGTTTCTCCTCGTACGGAAAGTAATACCAACCTACCGTACTGCACACCTGCCAAGAAACCAAATAAGTTAGCGGTTGTAGGAGCGACGGGTCTGTAAAGGATGCTACTTATTCTTTAAAATAATTGTATGGCAATCAAGAACACATCACATCGTACGCTCGCTCACGCTCTTGACACGGACAATTAAGTCTCACCTGAAAACTATTTCGTGACCTTCAGCATAAAAGTGACTTTCCAGAATAAGGGAGGCCTGGATGAGAGTGATCTCCTTTCCAGTCCAGTTGCCCACCTCAGCATCTATGGCGATGTTGTCTCCTGGCACTGCGGCGCATTTATCGATGGTACACTCCACCTTTACCTGTTTGATGATTGGAAACTTGTTGTCAGGCCTTTGGTGGTACCCGAATTGAAAAGAATAGTGCCAATGTAACCATCCAAACATATTCTAAGCTGGGACTAAATATGGTTGTGCATGGAGCAAGCATTCTCATCATGTAAAATTATTGTTATTGAAACCTGAACGGGGGCAGATGTATTGGTGTCCCTATACTTTACTTGGAGCGAAAAGAAGAATCACCAACCATCACTAGGCCTGAAGCGTGTTCACTTAATCACAATCAACATTATTAGGCCTGGAGCGTGTTCACTTAATCACAATCATCATTATTAGGCCTGAAGCGTGTTCCCTTAGTCACAATCAACATTACTAGGCCTGGAGCGTGTTCACTTAATCACAATCATCATTATTAGGCCTGAAGCGTGTTCACTTAATCACAATCATCATTATTAGGCCTGGAGCGTGTTCACTTAATCACAATCATCATTATTAGCCCTGAAGCGTGTTCACTTAATCACAATCATCATTACTAGGCCTGGAGCGTGTTCACTTAATCACAATCATCATTACCAGGCCTGGAGCGTGTTCACTTAATCAAAAGTTAGTTCCATCTTCAATACCCTGTGCCAAGTCATCATCAGGTTACAACTAAGGATATTGATTTTCAGCATACACAAAAAACGATGCCTATTACCAGTTGAACAGAAGAGAGCAGGTCGTGGTCTTCAGACTTCGCACTGGTCACAACAGACTGAGGTACCACCTATTCAACAAATTGAAGATAGGTGGCACTGACGAATGCCCGTGTGGTACCGGGAAAATGACCGCTGAGCATTTGCTGCAAAACTGCTTGACATACGAGGATCAGAGAGAGCAGATGTGGCCATCACCAGTGGTAACACTAGAAAAGCTCTATGGCAGTGTCGACAGCCTCAGGATGACCGCTGCTTTTTTCGAAAAAATAAAGGTTGATGTCTGACTGCGTACGATGAAGAAGAAGAAGAAGAAGATTCTCAGCATATGAAATCATGAACACATGCATCTTCCCTCGTGCCAACTTACAGATGAGAAACATGGACCATCAGACGAATACTGAAGGACAACATTGAATGAAACAGGGAAGATTTCAGATTTCTATAGATAACGAAAAAGAAAATAAACGTCCAAAGAGGAACTGGATGTAGTACAGAATCGACTCGCAAACAACATTACGGCTAGGAAATGAACATATTTTTGCAACATCAAATGTGGCAATAGTTAAGATAAATTTGATACTTGAGGGTATGGTCCTGTATCTGGAAAACTAGGAATATACGGACCAAAGAGAAGGTAGACAAAGGTCATTAAAGATGTTTTGATGGTGATAGTGATGGAGGCAACCAGAACTGGTTAAAGGCCTTACAGACTTACAGAGCAGCTGTGATGTGAGTGACGTTCTGCATAGGACATGATACATTATCTTCTTGTTCGATCATCCTCAGATCAAAGTCTCGGTTTCTCTTACAAAGGACGCCGCTGTTTGTGTCTCACGAGCCAGTATTGCTCTCTCTCGTGCTGCGCGAGCTCGCAGTTTTGTAGGATGTGTTTTACAGGCATGCGATCTCTTCACACGTTCACCTGTCATCTGTCTCAATTCTCATTTTGTTGTAAAGATTAAACGTGAGTATATTATGCCCATTTCTCAGTCTAAAGTTGTGACTTGTTCTTCTCTAGTTGAATCACAGAAGCCGTCTTCTTGCCGGAAGTGGGCGTGTTGTTCGTCTCATTTTCCTCTGGTTGACTCTAATTATAGTTTTGACCTCATTATATGTGATGCTCATGTTTGTAAATGGAGAAACTCGTCCACACTTTGCTAGTTTGTCTGCAGGTTCATTGCTTCGATATTGCAGTGGGTAATGGGCGTTGGAGGGGGGGGGGGCCTCTATTGAACGACATTGGGTGTTCTGCTGATAGCTGTGTCAGGTAGTAAATGCACCGCTCCAGATCTTCATCTTTATGCTGTTTTGGCACTGCTAATAGCGGTGAGACATTAGTCAGGAATACAATGTTTTCTTGGTGGATATTTTAATCTAGGATTACAAGCTCAGCAGCGGCCTTCAGTGGCTTACGGCCAATAATGTTATCGACTTTAACTATAATGTTACCCTTCCTGAGTAAAGTCCAATAAAGTAACGACTTTTCTTTAATGTCTTTTCACTGTAAAGTTCCACAGGAAGTTCAGGACGTCTGAGGACCAGGAAAGGTTCACTGGTGATGGTCGTGTTCCTTTCATCTTCGCAGTCCAACTTAACCTGTCATAGAAAACAAGAACATATTGGGTACTGAGTTTAATAAGGGCTGTGAGAAGACTTAACTATAGAAGATAATGTATCTGCTTTTAGCCAAACACAGACGAATGCATTGCTCGTGTAGAACATGGAGTACTCATTATAAGTCCGCTGTAACATTGCAAGAATTTTGTAGGGGACTAAACAGTGTTGTGTATGGGGCTAGCAGAAACCACCATAAGTAGAACGTATAAAATGCTTTTGTGCATGGGTCAGCCCCGAGACAACTGCATTGATGCCCCCTTGCTTCACAAAGAAGAGTGAATTGAGGTAAGGAGAAGATACGAATGGTGTCATTAGAAATGAAGTGTGTATTATTATGAAGATACACACATAAGGAGCCGAGTAGCGCAGTGGTTAGCGCGCTGGCTTCGCATCTGAGTGGTCCTGGGTTCATTCCCCAGTTGAGGCGATAATGTTTTTTCAGACCGCAATGGCTCCCAGGTCGACCCAGCAGTAAATGGGTGCCGGTTCAGTCCGGGAAGTAAAAGCGGCGAGGGAGAATAGATGGCTTTCGTCCTCATATAGCCGAGCCATTGAAATGTGAGATCGCTAACACCTCACACCCCTACGGCAGTAATGCTATGGGTTACTTTACTTTTACACATATAAGAAAGAACAGGACCGCTGTACCCTCCCATGCATGTTGTAAAAGAAAGGCTAAGACAGGGGCGAACAAATGTATTTAGGAGCCATGAATTGTTGTATGGTTGTACACATGCCGGGCGGTATGTGTGAATTGTTCTGGAAAATATGAATTCTAAATGTACGAATTTAATTGTTATTATTTCTTCAAACTAATTCATATTTATTGTTGGTGCTTCATTTTGAGTCGTGCATTTGCTGCATAACACGATACCGAAAGTTTGACGTTTAATGTCGGCGGAAGGAGGGCAATATAACGCGGGAGAATATTCAATTCTGTGTTCCTTAAAATGGAACGGGAATCTACGTGACGTGAGAAAGCGTGGCAGTTAATAAGTCATTGGTACTTAAACGTTAGAAGCCACAACACTATTTCTAGGCGCCATGGCAACCTGACTCCCGAGATTTGTCGTGCACGCAGCTGCCAACCTCATCTTGTGAATGAAAGTACCACGGAGACCAACTTTACAATAACACGTACATGCGCTGACACTGATATGTTAGAAGACCGACATTCACTTGATGGTCAGCTGTCTCTCTAGAATCCTTCACTGCGATCCACAGGAAGTGTTTATATGAGATTAAATACAGTCAGGTATACCTTGAATTTGTTAATAGTATGAAGGGCATACGGTCAAGGGAACAGTGAATGGTTAGGTAATTTGAAGGCGATATTGTGAACGATAAAGGGAATATGAAGTGTAAGATAAAACGGTTTCCCAATGGCCGAGATGAGAACAGAACCACTGCTACGCTGAGATCATGTCGTTAAAGGCGACTAACAATGTGTCTAATCTATGCCACAGAACACTCTCCAACTCGTGGTTTTGAAAATCCATCTATTCATACAGGTCAAAAACCCGATAGTTCCCATAAACTTCTGGATTTGAAAGAAAGCTCTATATAAAAAAAACAACGTATTTCGGGGTTCAGAAGAAAGCGATCATATTTAAAGAGTTTTACAGTATTTTAGACGGGTCAAAACAAAGTCCGCCCGTGTGTTATAGGGGCCTGAAAAGATAATAGAACAATAACACTGTAATCTAAGAAATATGTATAAAGAGCCGATTAAGAGGGAGTAGGCATGGAGCAGACTACACCATTATCCACGAGAGAAAAAGACAACAAGACCCGTACAGCCCCCTTTCCTGTAGATTAAGATGGCCATGGTACAGCTCTCGAAACAAGAGGGGAGACTAAGCAAATAAGAAACAACAATGTTTAATTGGATTACTTACTTTTGCCAGGTAGGTGACTTGTCCATAAACGCCGTTGAATGTGGATGGGATGTCGGAGGGGAGTAGATATTTAAAACCAAACTGATGAAGACCTTCATGTAAAAGAATAGAATTGTCGTAGCCGATGTCCAACAGAGGTTTGGCTGACTCCATGTGAATCTCAGATGCTTGATACACCTGCGTGTTAGGGTGGACGTGTAAGAGTTTCAATTAAATCAATCTACCGTGCCTATCATCCTCAGCATCGCCTATGTACGCATTGATTTGGAAAATGTAGCAATAACATGATAATAAGTAAATATTAAAAAGCATGGGTCGCTGTAGTCAAGAGATTAAGGCACTCGCCTCTCACAGTGATGAACGGAAAGGGTGGGCGATCGAATCCCGCAAGTTTTAACCGCTGGTCTCACGGGAGGTAAGACCAGAGTGCCTGCATCCCGAGTTATCTCCAGTCGTCTCGACCAATAGTCTTGCCACTGATCTAGGGTAACTCGGGATAAGAGTGAGATTGATGACCAGCGTATATTCTTCCTCACTATAATCTAAATATAGCGCATCACATGATTAAGACAAAACCGTCTGGTGTTGTGGTCATCATCGCTTGCGATGGGCAAAAACTCATAAAAAAAGCAACATTATTGGGTCCAAACTTTCATTTATACGAGTTCTAAGACCTGTTTCTGTCGCAATACCAGTGCATTTTCTATTTTACTTCGGTGTTTATTTTGTGAATTGGCGTATTATCATTATCGGTTTTAAAAAAAAAAAAAATTTTTATTTTTTAAATTTATTGAATTTTGTCAACATCTACTGTCGACTAATATTTGAAAAATGATCACCATTCATGTCGATTTTTTCCCGTGCGTCATCTTGAATGCTGACGTCATGTAGTTAGTGGTTTCCCACACAGTGGCGCGTTCGTCTGCTTGAATGTTGGCCTAATGTGGTTCATGGTTTCCCACACAGTGACGCGTTCGTCTGCTTGAATGTTGGCCTAATGGGGTTCATGGTTTCCCACACAATGACGCGTTCGTCTGCTTGAATGTTGGCCTAATGTGGTTCATGGTTACCCACACAATGACGCGTTCGTCTGCTTGAATGTTGGCCTAATGTGGTTCATGGTTTCCCACACAATGACGCGTTCGTCTGCTTGAATGTTGGCCTAATGTGGCTCATGGTTTCCCACACAGTGACGCGTTCGTCTGCTTGAATGTTGGCCTAATGGGGTTCATGGTTTCCCACACAATGACGCGTTCGTCTGCTTGAATGTTGGCCTAATGTGGTTCATGGTTACCCACACAATGACGCGTTCGTCTGCTTGAATGTTGGCCTAATGTGGTTCATGGTTTCCCACACAATGACGCGTTCGTCTGCTTGAATGTTGGCCTAATGTGGTTCTTGGTTTCCCACACAATGACGCGTTCGTCTGCTTGAATGTTGGCCTAATGTGGTTCATGGTTTCCGACACAATGACGCGTTCGTCTGCTTGAATGTTGGCCTAATGTGGATCATGGTTTCCTACACAGTGACGCGTTGGTCTGCTTGAATGTTGACCTCATGTGGATCATGGTTTCCTACACAGTGACGCGTTGGTCTGCTTGAATGTTGACTTAATGTGGTTCATGGTTTCCTACACAGTGACGCGTTGGTCTGCTTGAATGTTGACCTTATGTGGATCATGGTTTCCTACACAGTGACGCGTTGGTCTGCTTGAATGTTGACCTCATGTGGTTCATGGTTTCCTACACAGTGACGCGTTGGTCTGCTTGAATGTTGACCTTATGTGGATCATGGTTTCCTACACAGTGACGCGTTGGTCTGCTTGAATGTTGACCTAATGTGGTTCATGGTTTTCCACACAGTCACGCGTTGGTCTGCTTGAATGTTGACCTAATGTGGTTCATGGTTTCCCACTATGTGACGCGTTGGTCTGCTTGAATGTTGACCTAATGTGGTTCATGGTTTCCCACTATGTGACGCGGTGGTCTGCTTGAATGCGATTTGAAGTTGCTGATCCCGTTATCGATGCAAGTAACTATTTTTTTCAACTACGCCGTTATTTATTCGGTACAAATACAATTATTGTTTTTGTTTGCGAATGCCCACAGTGAGTAAGTTTACTCTTTTGTGCGCCTAGAAAAGGACGTAAAGTGGCGGGTTGCAGTAGCTTTCCTCACATCCCGTGCGTGCTGATGAAGAAATACAATTATAATATTAACATGGTAAAGACGAGTAACATTGCGGGCACAAAAACAATGAGAATAGCACGTTACAACCGAAACACCTTGACGAGGTACAAGGAACAACACAAATCCAAATGACTATCAGATCATAACCTCAGCGATCGATACATAGGTAGATGAATTGATCAGAAATAGGCAAACGATAATAACAACAGTTGGCCATCGCAAGTGTAGATGGCGACAGCGCCAGTACAGTTTGGGGGTTTATTTTTGGTTACGAATCTTCTAGGTTCGAACACTGCACCCCGAGGGTTTTCGGGGTTTATGTTGTTGTTTTTGCGTTCGCCTTATTTCTCTAATCCCCAAGGAGGAGTGCATTGTACTGTGGTTTTTATTTTGCGTCTGTCGGCCCAGTGCATCCTACTTCAACTTGCATTTATGTAAGGGCCTGCTCCCTCCTGCTTTTTCTAAGCGTTTGCTTCCCCGGTGGTACGGCCAGTGCTGTGATGGGACTCGAACCCAGCACCTTCCGTGTTGCGAGCAGTGCCACTTAACCACTAGCCCACGCCGTCTCCGCGCCGCATGATGTGATCTCATATACATGTTCTGCAGTCTCTGTCGCACGTGGGTCACACGCGCAAGAAACGATCATGCGGTCGTTGTGCCTTCTGAATGTGAGGGCAGTTCGCTTTCTCTAAGCCTAAGCGGTGATATTCCGCTAGGTGAACCATGACTTTGTGTGATGTTGGTGCGTCAGGTACAAAGGTTTTTTTACAATGGTCTCCCATGAGGGACATCTATGTTGAAACTTCTCAACGACATTTAAAAAAGTCTTTGTCGCGTTTCTGCTGTATCCCAAATGCGCGCCTGTCTGTTCTCAGCTGACAGTGCTGCAGTCGCTTATCGGACATACGAACGACATGATCCGTCCATCTTATCAAATCGTCGTACATACATATACACACACACACATACACATTGAATCAGGCTTTGCTAAAGGGTGGTTATGACAAATGTAATATTGGACCTATACTTCAACAAATGACTGAAATCAGACCTTTCAAAAAGCTGGTTAAGGTAAGCCAACTGCAGTGTTGCACCTATACTTCAACAAATGACTGAAATCAGACCTTTCAAAAAGCTGGTTAAGGTAAGCCAACTGCAGTGTTGCACCTATACTTCAACAAATGACTGAAATCAGACCTTTCAAAAAGCTGGTTACGGTAAGCCAACTGCAGTGTTGCACCTATACTTCAACAAATGACTGAAATCAGACCTTTCAAAAAGCTGGTTAAGGTAAGCCAACTGCAGTGTTGCACCTATACTTCAACAAATGACTGAAATCAGACCTTTCAAAAAGCTGGTTAAGGTAAGCCAAATGCAGTGTTCCATCTATACTTCAACAAATGACTGAAATCAGACCTTTCAAAAAGCTGGTTAAGGTAAGCCAACTGCAGTGTTGCACCTATACTTCAACAAATGACTGAAATCAGACCTTTCAAAAAGCTGGTTAAGGTAAGCCAACTGCAGTGTTGCACCTATACTTCAACAAATGACTGAAATCAGACCTTTCAAAAAGCTGGTTAAGGTAAGTCACCTTCAGTGTTGCACCTATACTTCAACAAATGACTGAAATCAGACCTTTCAAAAAGCTGGTTAAGGTAAGCCAACTGCAGTGTTGCACCTATACTTCAACAAATGACTGAAATCAGACCTTTCAAAAAGCTGGTTAAGGTAAGCCAAATGCAGTGTTGCATCTATACTTCAACAAATGACTGAAATCAGACCTTTCAAAAAGCTGGTTAAGGTAAGCCAACTGCAGTGTTGCACCTATACTTCAACAAATGACTGAAATCAGACCTTTCAAAAAGCTGGTTAAGGTAAGCCAAATGCAGTGTTGCACCTATACTTCAACAAATGACTGAAATCAGACCTTTCAAAAAGCTGGTTAAGGTAAGCCAAATGCAGTGTTGCATCTATACTTCAACAAATGACTGAAATCAGACCTTTCAAAAAGCTGGTTAAGGTAAGCCAACTGCAGTGTTGCACCTATACTTCAACAAATGACTGAAATCAGACCTTTCAAAAAGCTGGTTAAGGTAAGCCAACTGCAGTGTTGCACCTATACTTCAACAAATGACTGAAATCAGACCTTTCAAAAAGCTGGTTAAGGTAAGTCACCTTCAGTGTTGCACCTATACTTCAACAAATGACTGAAATCAGACCTTTCAAAAAGCTGGTTAAGGTAAGCCAACTGCAGTGTTGCACCTATACTTCAACAAATGACTGAAATCAGACCTTTCAAAAAGCTGGTTAAGGTAAGCCAAATGCAGTGTTGCATCTATACTTCAACAAATGACTGAAATCAGACCTTTCAAAAAGCTGGTTAAGGTAAGCCAACTGCAGTGTTGCACCTATACTTCAACAAATGACTGAAATCAGACCTTTCAAAAAGCTGGTTAAGGTAAGCCAAATGCAGTGTTGCACCTATACTTCAACAAATGACTGAAATCAGACCTTTCAAAAAGCTGGTTAAGGTAAGCCAAATGCAGTGTTGCATCTATACTTCAACAAATGACTGAAATCAGACCTTTCAAAAAGTTGGTTAAGGTAAGCCAACTGCAGTGTTGCATCTATACTTCAACAAATGACTGAAATCAGACCTTTCAAAAAGCTGGTTAAGGTAAGCCAACTGCAGTGTTGCACCTATACTTCAACAAATGACTGAAATCAGACCTTTCAAAAAGCTGGTTAAGGTAAGCCAACTGCAGTGTTGCATCTATACTTCAACAAATGACTGAAATCAGACCTTTCAAAAAGCTGGTTAAGGTAAGCCAACTGCAGTGTTGCACCTATCGTTCAAAAATTTGAGCAACAAGCTCATTATTTAACGATTACCCACAGAAGGTCATAAGAAAGTCAAACGAAGACAAATAGTAGAAGCTGTAAAAACACGTGTAAGTGTTGACTAAGATGGCGTGTTCTAACTTGGACAAGCACAGTTCTATTAGTGTTTCCTGTTGGTGCTGTGATTTATTTGTGTTCTGCATAGCTGCAAGTAAGTCATCAGCTGGGGTTAGATTCAAGATGTCCTAGAGACTATTCGTGTTTCTATAACAGCACTAGTGGGTCATTATAGCTGAGAGGTAAGACGCTCGCCTATTGAGAAATGAAAGACAACGCCAAAGAGTGAGATGTTCAAATCTCACAATTTTCAAACGACCCCTGTTCTTGATGGAAGAGAGGTCAATGTCTACTCATAGCGGTGATTGTCGATACATTAGGATGTCGCTAATGGAAGTGAGGAAAATGTCTAGTCATAGCGCTGATTGTCGATACACTGGGACGTCGCTTAATGGAGGCGAGGTCGATGTCTAGTCATAGCGGTGATTGTCGATAAATTAGGATGTCGCTTAATGGAGGTGAGGTCAATGTCTAGTCATAGTGCTGATTGTCGATACATTAGGATGTCGCTTAATGGAGGTGAGGTCAATATCTAGTCATAGCGCTGATTGTCGATACACTAGGACGTCGCTTAATGGAGGTGAGGTCAATATCTAGTCATAGTGCTGATTGTCGATACACTAGGACGTCGCTTAATGGAGGTGACGTCCATGTCTCGTCATAGCGATGATTGTCGATGCACTAGGACGTCGCTTAATGGAGGTGACGTCCATGTTTAGTCATACCGGTGATTGTCGATACACTAGGACGTCGCTTAATGGAGGTGACGTCCATGTCTAGTCATAGCGGTTATTGTCGATACACTAGGACGTCGCTTAATGGAGGTGACGTCCATGTCTAGTCATAGCTGTGATTGTCGATACATTAGGATGTCGCTTAATGGAGGCGAGGTCGATGTCTAGTCATAGCGGTGATTGTCGATACACTAGGACGTCGCTTAATGGAGGTAATGTCAATGTCTAGTCATAGCGTTGATTGTCGATTCATCAGGATTTCGCATGTAAACGTTGTGGTTGTGCACTTAAAACAACCAATGGCAGATACAAATCAAAAAGAACATTGTTGTCCGCTTTTCGGGGAAAAATTATAAAGGTAGCAAAATTCTGACCCTTATTTGGTCTGTTTGAAGGGCAAAACGGAGTCGCTCCTCCGTCATGTGAAGACACATTAAGTCAACCACCTTAATGTCTGCACATTCGATTAAAAATATGTACAAAAACCCATACAATCGCAGGTTAGAAAATGAGTGGATAAGAGAGAAGATTGCTTCCCCAAAGTATAAATGACAACCAGGCTGGAGTTGCCTTTAGGGACACTCCCTACAGTGGTCTAGGAACATAAAATACACTTGCCTTCTTCTTAGTTGTGGATTCCCACGAGACAGTTGCTGTTCCTAGGAAGTATATGGCGAGTCCTCGCACTCTCTGGGAGCTCTTCAGGTGTAAGGAAACTATTCCCTTCATTTCTTCTCCTGGAATGTAGAACTGCCGCGAACTTCTCGGATTTTCCTCGTCATCACCATACTGGAAGTGGATTAGCAGGTCCTCTACGGACATTGTGGACTTAGCTTCTGTAAATTAATGCTCGATATTCAGAGGCACATCAACTTCAAATTTCTGAAAACAGAATAATGTACGTATATCAATATGTTATAGGGCTCGTACCTAGAGCAAGCATACTGTTCTTCTTCATCTTCGTTTGCTGAAACACTGCGGGATCCGGCAGAGGCTCACCTCCGTAATCAATCAGAAGTGTAAGGGGGTGTGGTGAATATGTTGTGTGGGGTGTGTGTTGTGTGAGGTATGTGTGTTGTGTGAGATATGTGTGTTGTGTGAGGGTGTGTGTTGTGGGAGGGTGTCTGTGTTGCGTGAGGGACTAACAGAAACATTTGACATTGAATCTGTGATTCGTCTGGGATGTCTTGTATAACGTGTTATATTTCTGCTGACATGTGATTTTATAATGAGATAGACTGTGGTACATATGGGTAGTGGCGTGGACCTTGTTTAGACAATCCGGGGACATGGTCTTTGCAGATGATATGTTTCTCCTATCTCACGGCCAACTTCGAGGGTGGTGGAGGACGGGGACCACTGGACTGGGTGGATCTGGAGATGCAGTGAAGATAGGAATGATAAAACTGAGTCCGGCGGGTAGCTCTGCTGCTAACATATTTGGGCAGCGCCGCTTGAGAAAATAAGGCTTCACATACATTGGGATCATCGTGGACAAGGTGGATATGGAGATCGTATGCCTGCTACAGTGTAGCCTTTGTCATATTGAAAACTGTATCAAACTTTGATGTGGGGACGGCGTGGGCTAGTGGTTAGTGACACGGCTCACAACCACAAGGTGCTGGGTTCGATCCCCATCACAGCACCGGCCGTTACCCAGGGGAAGCAAACCCTTCGAAAATGCAGGAGGAAGCAGACCCTTATATAAAATGCATGCTGAAGTCGGATGCACTGGGCCGAAAGGCGCAAAATAAAAACTACAGTGCAACGCACACCGCCTTGTGGATTAGAGAAATAAGGCGAACGCAAAGAAGAAGCAGAAAAGAAGAAACTATGATATAGGATTTCCATTTCTAGGATAGAAAAGATGGCGGCGATGTAATCGCGCGCTTTTCACACGAGCCTTCCGTTGTATTGGAATACGAAGAAATAAGTAAATTTTTATTTTTTAAATGCGGGACATGATTTTTTTGGTTTTTTTGTGTGTGTGTTTTCTGGAACTTCGAAACCTGTACAAACAAACCCGACAAGAAACGTTCAAAACTATTACAGCAGCTCCAGCTGGCTGCCTGCCGTAGCAGATGGTGTAAGGGGTCTGCACTAACTATACTCTCACTTCAAACAAATTAACTACGACACTAATGGAAAATAAAATACAATGAAACTTTATTTCTACACGTTCACAACTAACTGCCCAATCTTTACTCAAAACAAGACATGTCTGGCTGTAAGAAATTATTAACTAAACTGAACTTAAAGAACCTTGATAGCCGAACCGTAACATGATAGACGAACTGTAACTTGATAGCCGAACCGTAACTTGATAGCCGACCCGTAAATTGATAGACGAACTGTAACTTGATAGCCGAACCGTAGCTTGATAGACGAACTGTAACTTCAGACGAACCGTAACTTGATAGCCGAACCGTAAATTGATAGACGAACTGTAACTTCATAGACGAACCGTAACATGATAGACGAAGTTTAACTTGATAGACGAACTGTAACATGACAGACGAACTGTAACTTGATAGCCGAACCGTAAATTGATAGACGAACTGTAACTTCATAGACGAACCGTAACTTGATAGACGAAGTCTAACTTGATAGACGAACTGTAACTTGATAGCCGAGCCGTAACTTGATAGCCGAGCCGTAACTTGATAGACGAACTGTAACTTGATAGACGAACTGTAACTTCATAGACGAACTGTAACTTCATAGACGAACCGTAACATGATAGACGAAGTGTAACTTGATAGACGAAGTGTAACTTGATAGACGAACTGTAACATGACAGACGAACTGTAACTTGATAGCCGAACCGTAAATTGATAGACGAACTGTAACTTGATAGACGAACTGTAACATGACAGACGAACTGTAACTTGATAGCCGAACCGTAAATTGATAGACGAACTGTAACTTCATAGACGAACTGTAACTTCATAGACGAACCGTAACTTGATAGACGAAGTCTAACTTGATAGACGAACTGTAACTTGATAGCCGAGCCGTAACTTGATAGACGAACTGTAACTTGATAGACGAACTGTAACTTCATTGACGAACTGTAATTTAATAGACGAACAGTAACTTGACAGCCGAGCCGTAAATTGATAGCCGAGCCGTAAATTGATAGCCGAACCGTAACTTGATAGACGAACTGTAACTTGATAGACGAATAGTAACTTGATAGACGAACTGTAACTTGATAGACGAACTGTAACTTGATAGACGAACTGTAACTTCATAGACAAACTGTAACTTGATAGACAAACTGTAACTTCATAGACGAACTGTAACTTGATAGACGAACAGTAACTTGATAGCCGAGCCGTAACTTTATAGCCGAACCGTAACTTGATAGACGAACTGTAACTTCATAGACGAACTGTAACTTGATAGACGAACTGTAACTTCATAGACGAACTGTAACTTGATAGACGAACAGTAACTTCATAGACGAACAGTTATGTGGATTGCCTCAGAATGGAAGATTCATGTTATTCTGCAACCCAGGGGATTCGTCCGTGGCCCTATTCTCATCGTCAATGATGGCTTGTAGTGATCGATGAGCGTTGGATCGCTGTGCTTACAGAAAATCTCTCTAGTTTTGCGCTGGATTTTTAAGATACTTCTGTTCGACGCTGATTCTTGAGGGAATTCTGCTAAGGCGTTGATTCTTGAGATACTTCTGTTAGACGCTAGACGATTCTGTCCTCTTGTCTCTACGCTATCTCGCAATCCAATGATATCGACTTGTCTCTCCGATCCTTTCTCTGCAATGATCTGATTTGGGCTCTTCTAGTTAGCTATATCCGCGGCTTTTTCCAGATCTCGTACCTAGTTTTCTTTTCAAGATTTCATAAAAACCAGTAAATAGCATTCGTCACTATTGATCATGTACTGATCTGTGACAGGCGACTAGGCGTTATGCAAGGTAACATAGTTTTAACATTTACATGGCTTGGAAAGCCAACGCTATGCATTCCAAGCATTCCTATGTCCAGATTTGAGTACATCTGAACTGGATAGCTTTGTTAGTTTTAATTCTATAAGAAACAACTGAATGGCTACTGACTATCAATGCTCTAATCCCACCCTTTCTAACTTAAATAAAACATGTCTAAAATCCTATCCCTATTAAATCTACACAGCTAAGATCTGTTACACAAATTTAAAAGTAATAATAATAATTGCTTATCACAATCCAAGATGGCGACATCATCAAACTATTTCGGTGAAATGTGACTGTACAGACTATTCCTAGAACGGTAAACCATGTCACATTCAGGGCACACATGCGGGGAGCCGGAATCGTTGTGAGTTCTTCCAGGTGGTACGGTCCTGTGCAAGCATCTCCCATAATGTGACATTAATATTGAAACATTTCAGAGACACTTTCAAGGAATGTAAAACTACAGCCTGACAAGGGGTTACGGGACAATGGGTCAGTGGAATTTAACAAATAAGGTGGGTCCCATGTCAACAATTATAAAATCTTCATGGACTAAGCCGCAGCCTATGTGAGGTGGGGTGGCCAGTTCCCTTCCTTACTGTTTAATCCTTCCCCAACGCATACGTCATGTCCCATTTACAGCTGGGTCTACTGGAAGAGCGGTCGTAACAGGAAAGAACCACGCCCGGATTGTGTTCTGTCCGTATATGGTTTCGAGCGCTGGCGTGGTGTAATCCCAGTCTAAACAAGCCAGCCCATTATCGACTAGGCTAAAAATAATATTTTTAAAAACATTTTAAATTATGTCTGCCCAGGATCGGTCAAACTTTAATAGATTATCAGGTCACAATGTGTGCGCAATTTCAGCTTTTTAGGTTATCCCCATCTCCTTGTTGGTTAAAATAGGATAACTTGAATTATAAATTGAATTCCAACGCCAAATCTAGTTAAATATAGACTTTTAAAAATACACAAACAAGAATTTAGTCCGTTATGAAATTATTAATAGATACATGGGGTAGTCTGTCCCACAGTGTCCCATTCGTTGTGTGTAGGAGGAGTGGGCTACATTCTAAGTCTTCAATGCTTGTGACCCATTTTCGAATGTGTAAACAATGCTGATCTAGGCATCGATACGTGTTGTCGATATTGCTATCATAGACTGTATCGGCGGTGTCAGATTTCATGTGCAACCAAGAGGAACAGCTTGAGCAAAAGAAAAACAGACGTTTTGCGCTAGCTGACAGTGTCAGAGAGAGGGGGGGGGGGCAGGAGAGAGAGAGAGAGAAGGGGGGGGGGGCAGGAGAGTGAGAGATATATAGAGAGAATGATCACGTCAGCTTCGCTTCAGCGAGTCGACACGCCATGGAATCAAAACGTGCGACGAAAGCAACTTCTGACAAGAACCTCTATCTCTGGTGCTGAAGTCAGTTGTCTCTCCAGACTGACAGAATGTGAACATCAACATCCGGGCAGGGGCTCTTTGACATCTGTCGGTCCTCTTGTTATGGAGTGGAGGAGTGGGGAATAGAGTAGAGGCGTGGGAGATGGAGTAGAGGAGTGGGAGATAGAGTAGAGGAGTGGGGGATAGAGTAGAGGCGTGGGGGATGGAGTAGAGGAGTGGGGGATGGAGTAGAGGAGTGGGGGGAAAGAGTAGAGGCGTGGGGGATGGAGTAGAGGAGTGGGGGATAGAGTAGAGGAGTGGGGGATAGAGTAGAGGAGTGGGGGATGGAGTAGAGGAGTGGGGGAGGGAGTAGAGGAGTGTGGGATAGAGTAGAGGCGTGGGGGATGGAGTAGAGGAGTGGGGATGGAGTAGAGGAGTGGGGAATGGAGTAGAGGAGTGGGGGAGGGAGTAGAGGAGTGTGGGATAGAGTAGAGGCGTGGGGGATGGAGTAGAGGAGTGGGGATGGAGTAGAGGAGTGGGGAATGGAGTAGAGGAGTGGGGGAGGGAGTAGAGGAGTGGGGGATGGACTAGAGGAGTGGGGGATGGAGTAGAGGAGTGGGGGATAGAGTAGAGGCGTGGGGGATGGAGTAGAGGAGTGGGGGATAGAGTAGAGGCGTGGGGGAAGGAGTAGAGGAGTGGGGGATAGAGTAGAGGCGTGGGGGATGGAGTAGAGGCGTGGGGGATGGAGTAGAGGAGTGGGAGATGGAGTAGATGAGTGGGGGAGGGAGTAGAGGAGCGGGGGAGGGAGTAGAGGAGTGGGAGTAGAGGAGTGGGGGAGGGAGTAGAGGCGTGGGGAATGGAGTAGAGGCGTGGGGAATGACCAGGTTTGATGCTGGGAGATTCATGTTCTAAAGAATCAACTTCACTGCACGTCGGGCATACCCATAGGTGCTCAATCTCTCTCAGTAAATGGAAAAGGGTGTAGATACTGATGGTTCCTGCAGCTCGTTGGTTGTACATACAGAAGCTCCATCCTCTCTTTCTCTCGAACCTCTTTCGATACCAAAGATCTTCTGTAAGTGAACTGCTGATTCATCTATTGTGACTCTATCATCTACCATAATGACATTAATAGACCTCAAAATGTCAGCCCTATCCATGTTTAGAGTACCCGTGTTTGCCTGCAAGGTCTCCTGAGTGTCTTTGACCATCTCATGCCTATCTGAGCCGGTGATGTACGTCATCTGTAAATGTTAGTTGTCGGTCACCTTTCTTGTGTCGATGATAAACAGCACTGATGACAGTGAAGAACATTGTGACAGTCATGAACACGCCTCGGCCCTGGTGCCTGGTCCAAAGCTGGGTGCAAATTGTTCTCTTAATCAGGGAAGATGATATCCAACTCACTAACTATAGAATGACTCCACACTGCTTCAAACAGTGCACGATGGTCCCAAAATTGATTCGAGTCTTGTTATATCAAATTCTGAATAGTATCTGTGTCATTTGTCTTTGAAGTTACAATGGTGTCAGTTTTTATCTAGCCATGTCCTCAGCTTGTGGTTTGCTTCCTTCTTCTTTGGTTAGTCGATCTGCCTCCTCGTGATCATGTGTCTGAATAAGGGAACGGCGTGGCCTAGTGGTTAAGTGACACGGCTCACAACCAGAAGGTGCTGTGTTCGCCACCACAGCACCGGCAGTTACCCCTGGGAAACAAACCTTTAGAAAATGCAGGAGGAAGCAGACCTTTAAATAGAATGCATGGTAAAATCGGATGCACTGGGACAACAGGCGCAAAATAAAAACCACAGTGCAATGCACACCGCCTTGTGGATTTGAGAAATAAGGCAAACTAAAAAAAAAATGTGCTTCCTCCTTCGTTGGTTAGTCTATCTGCCTCCTCATGTACATGTATCAGAGTGCAGAAAGCCACAGAAAAAGTCACTACGACCCATGTAATGAGGTGTCTTAGATACACAGAAAATAGGACGTTCACAAAAGCATAATAAGAAACGAAGAGCTCCTGGAGATTGATAGAAGGAATTGGCGAAGAAGTGCAATAAGTGAATAAGGTGACCGTGGTTAAACACCTAGAGAAGACGGTCCAGTCAACTAGCATTTTGCGTTATCAAATAAAATTGGGAAAGGTCTAGAATGGAGGACAGCTCAGAAGACGACCAAATGTAGAGAGACGGACATTGGAGAGATCATGCCATAACACATTCAGCGCAAGTCGTGAAGTCAATATGAGATTAACAATGGTCCCTAACTGCAGCGCGTCACGACATAAGAAGTGAATGGAAGAAAAGCAAACATGACATGGCAATGTTCTCAAAGAGTAAGTTTCTGTAACCTCTATAATTTTTTGTCTGTATTTTTTACACAAATCGTTTTGTTTTCAAGAATGATCTTTTGCATGAGTCATGTGAACCTGACATCTACCGAAATTAAACAAAAACTAGTTGCACAGAATGGGAAATCTTCAACTACTAAACTCACTAACAGAATCATGATGTTGTTGGGGTTGCCCGTTAAAATGGATGAAAATACTGGTACAGGAAAATATTGATTTATCTCTCTAACTTTATACTTCTTCTGTAGCAGATCCCACTGATTGCCCTAGGGTTATTCTAACTTAAACGTTACCACACTCAACCACAACATTCATGACCACATACAGCAAATAACATAGCTCACAGCAGATGGCATATTTATTATATAATACTCATACAAAAAAAAATTGTAGTGAAATTACAAACACAATACAATGCATATGATCTTAACTAAATATTCCTATATTATATATATGTTAATATACATATTAACTAAAGCGGAAATTTTAAGCAGTAGCTATTGATGGAATTCCCAACTATCAAAAACCTAGTTCTATTGTCGTGACACACCCATCTAGATCTCACCTAGTCGATCTACAAGCTCGCTTAACTCGTCATGACATACCTGGTTCACAATGTGTCCTGCGTACAACACACGTTCAGATTATCTATTAATACAAAACGCACACACCTATTTGAGCGATCATGTTCTATCACTAACATTCGTACAACAGTCTATCAAGTCGGTGAGCTAAACGGACTCCTATCTACATTCACTCATCCCCTCTCCATGCCAGCCTGCTTGAGCTACACTTTGGCTAGTGTTATATACTCTCAAGCAGTATCAGAGCTGACCAATGGATCTCAGGAGTATGGCTCTATTCAGTCGTTATTGGAACGAATTACTCTGAACCCCTGTCACTCATCTATCGCAGCAAGCTCCGCTGCCCTCCCGTCTGTCACTCATCCCCCCCCCCCCATTCCCCAAATCGGAACGCCAGTGGTCAGTTCATACCTGTACATTCTTTCCCCAACTCCGATTCCCTTTGTTGAGACGGTGAGTGACCTTGGCGTAGTGACCAGACAGAGGGTGACCTTGGCACGCATTCAGGTACCTTTGTTATCAGCAACCACATCACCCCTGCCCTAAACTCTCTTGCTCGGGGTGGAACTGTTACACTTCGCCCCCCCCCCCCCCCCCATCTCTCCCTCTTCTTCTTTCGCTCCTATTTCCACTTGGAAACCTCCAACGGCGAGCTTAATTTATGTCATGTGTCTGAGAACCTAAACAAAACAACCAATGATATATAAACAACCAATGTAATCCTATTATCTCGGTAGCCCTTCCCTTCTCTCTTATCGCTGGGGTGGAGCTTTTAGGTATCAGTTTCTTAGTGCATTTGTTTGTGTATTCTTCTTCCACCTCTCGTTCCTCTGGTCTTCCGCCTTGATTGTATACTTGTGAGTTCCGATGCCTCCTTGGTTAAGTGTATTTTCAGCACACGCAACAGATGTAGATCTGAGTTTGAAGGGACGTAGTGTGCTGATCGAAGTGCGATGAGCTCCTTTCTGAAGTACCGTATGTTTGACAAGGTCAGGATAACCTCCTTCGTTTCAGTGTTCATGCTTCGTTATCTGGGTCACGATACAGCACGGAGCGACACTAGCCTTTGACCGGGTCAAGTTTCGGCCACGCTTTGTCCCATCGAAACTGTACACATCAGTCTACCTTTCACGACTAAAAATACACTGTTATATACTTCGTTGCATCACTTCTTTCACATTAGTATGCTTAATTCACAAGTCGGCACATTTATATCCAGGAATCACGTTAATAGTCCGAGAGTTATCATAGAAAACACAAACAAAACACCGTTTTATCAAGAGGGAAATCGACTGCGACCATGTCCGGCGCCATCTTGACCCACCTCGTGTGCCCGATATGTAGCAGATGTTTTCGTGCTCGCATTGGCCTGTTCAGCCACATGCGCACCCACACCCAACAGGGAAATCTGTGACAAGGATGATGTCGGCGGTCCTCATCGACAACGATGGACAGCTATTATTATTATTATTATTAATCCTATAGAATGTTTGCCAAAAGTTGTCTTATCATTATTTATTGTTCTTCCTAGAAAAAAAGATGTTTGTTACGCTGTGTCGTAGTTTACAGCAAGGCTGCCACATCTTCGCTTTTAAGCACAGCATATTTTTAGAAACAGGTTTGCCTTTTCTCTTCAACCTCTATCATCTCTGCCAGACTAAACGGGTTCAGTCTATTTCCAGGGCCGGCGCTTGGAGGCGGAATAGAGTCTTGAACAGCTCTGGTTCGCTGACTGCTGTCATCTTGTTCAGTGCTTCGTCTGCACCATTAACAGTTGTGAGACGGCTACATCGTAGCTTATTTCATTGTTTTTGTAAATCTCAGTGCAGCTCAAACGTTTATCCATGTGTGTCGATTATAAGTCACAGAAAATATGTCTTAAAATAACTTCTGTGGTTGAATGTGACGGGCCTTGTTATGAGAGGACTTAATTATACCAAACCAGAGACCAAATAAACTCTACAAGAATATCAATTATTGGTCAGAGAATGCAAGAATTTCGAATGATTGTTAGGTAAGATAATAACAATGGCCAATGTTTACAGTCACACTTGGCAGTGGGGTGATCTAGAAATCGATTTGGTATTAATGTGATTTGTCCAATAACCAATATGTACTGCATACGTTGAGGATAATAGTGCGATGTGTAGATTGTATAGCTGTCCAGTGAGGCGTGAATGGGTCATGGCGCATGTCATGCAATGTATGTGTGCCATGCTGATCCTATTCCCACTTTATTCATTTAAACAAAAAATTCTGACAAGCAACTCCTCTCCTTGTGTACATTCTGGGTTGGCCTGTTTTTAATCTCAACTTATAATGCACGACTGCTTAACAAATAATAAAGTTATATTTAATCCTTACCTTACAACTATTATGTATACAGAATGTTCAACTAAATAAAAGCCTTAGCCTGCTGTCCAAGAAAGCAGAAACAATAATACAACTTTAAAAGCAAAAATTGAACAGCGAAAGGGCCTTAAATATAGACAATTGTGGAGTTGTTGTTACGGATCCAGCAGCACACGGCTCTCCACCTTCGGCCCAGTGCTATGTATTTTATGCGTTCGCCTTATTTCTTTATTCCCCAAGGTGGTGTGTTTTGCAGCTGTGTTTTTATTTTTATCAATCCATATAGGACGATGAGGATATCGTCTGGTCAGGCAAAATACACTGATCAGAGAATGTTACGGTTAGGAGAAATATACTGGCCAACACCCTCACCTGACCACCTCGTTGATCGTTATGGGAAACGTGCTGTTGTCGAGGACAACAGTCTGGCTAACAAGGTGAGGTTCGACGTGATCCCCGTAGTAGCGAGCGATACGTAGATGAAGTCAAGCATAACACAACCGCATGATGGACCCCGGTCCACCTTCATCCGTACGCTCTTGATGTGAGGAAAGCTACTGCAAACCCGCCACTTAACCTCATTTTTCAGGGTGCACAAAAGAGTGACCTACTCTTTGTAGGCATTCGCAAACAACAACAACAACACGAATCCCTACAGCTCGAGGCTTGAGACAAACTCTCAAGCTTTGGAATCCTCTGTTAGAACCAGCACTTCGCATTCCCGAATAAAACAAGATAGAACAAGGACGTGGGGAGACGTACGGAAAAAAACAAAATAAACTGAACAAAATACAAATACCAGATAGATATATGATCACTCCGTCGGGAGAGGGTTGTGCCAGTATCACATCTGCATCACCAATATTAATGGCAACCACCAATCACGAGGAGAGGAGACTAGCGTCAGATCTGGCAACCCCCAATCACGAGGAGATGAGACTAGCGTCCGATCTGGCAACCACCAATCACGAGGAGATGAGACTAGCGTCCGATCTGGCAACCACCAATCACGAGGAGAGGAGACTAGCGTCCGATCTGGCAACCACCAATCACGAGGAGATGAGACTAGCGTCCGATCTGGCAACCACCAATCACGAGGAGAGGAGACTAGCGTCAGATCTGAAAACCACCAATCACGAGGAGAGGAGACTAGCGTCAGATCTGACAACCACCAATCACGAGGAGAGGAGACTAGCGTCAGATCTGACAACCACCAATCACGAGGAGAGGAGACTAGCGTCCGATCTGGCAACCACCAATCACGAGGAGAGGAGACTAGCGTCAGATCAGACAACCACCAATCACGAGGAGAGGAGACTAGCGTCAGATCTGGCAACCACCAATCACGAGGAGATGAGACTAGCGTCCGATCTGGCAACCACCAATCACGAGGAGAGGAGACTAGCGTCAGATCTGACAACCACCAATCACGAGGAGATGAGACTAGCGTCCGATCTGGCAACCACCAATCACGAGGAGAGGAGACTAGCGTCAGATCTGACAACCACCAATCACGAGGAGAGGAGACTAGCGTCAGATCTGACAACCACCAATCACGAGGAGAGGAGACTAGCGTCATATCTGACAACCACCAATCACGAGGAGAGGAGACTAGCGTCAGATCTTGCAAACTAAACTTATCAGACTATGTTAGTAAGGGTCAAGCTAAACATATTGATCAGACTATGTTAGTCAGGTCAGGTGAAACATACTGATCAGAATATGTCAGTCATGGTCAAGCTAAACATACTGATCAGACAATGTTAGTCAAGGCCAGGAGAAACCTACTAATGAAAACCACACCTCAGATCCAAGCTGTGATTCCAAGAAACAAGTTGCCTTGCGAGGAGTGGATCGGCACTGCGATCCCCATAGTAATGAGTTTACTTAAAAGCATCACATTGCACTACATCAAGGAGGACCCTGTCCATCTCATGTACTCCTCGGGGAGCCACTGTAACCCGCCACCAATGAAAGTCGCCAAGAGCACCTAACTCAAATACGTGCGGCATTAGCAGCAGCAAATCACCACCAACCACAATATCTAACAATAGTAGTATCCCCTCCACCATCACTGAAATAATGTATTGCCACTCGTCATTTTTTGTCAACATAAATCCAGAATAAATCGTCACAAACACTATCATCTAGACAAGCAAGACGAAGTACGCCAAGAACACACAACATCAAACTAACCTTCAAGCTGATTGAACTCTCTCTCATTCGTCGGCCACAAAAACTGTATAAAAATCAGCCTTCCTTCCAGAATATGCAGGAACGCCACTGAAAATATCCAAAGGCTATTGACATAAAATGCGGCAAATAAAGGGAAGTTTAAACACTTTCTAATGCTAATGTGCAATATTAACCACGTGTATTCGATGTACAGCCGCTAACATCGCTAAGTGTTTGGTTTTAATAACAAATATCGAACAGCCGAGTAACCACAGCCATAAAATGCAGTCTTATCAATCCTGCCCTTTCTACTGGCAGAGCCGAAATCTATTGGCTGATAAATGCAATGACACAAAACACGAAATGGTTAAGGGCGTGAAAAGGTGTTTCGAAATTGATGACCTAAATGTCGGCCGGTATGGGTGGAGTAACATGGGTGCGGTCTGCAATAGGTAACTTAAGGGAAAGTCGAGTCAGTATCGTTAGCTGGTACAATAAGATAGGGCTTCGGGCGGTTCTCAATGGGTGAGAGTACATTTCAGTGCAAATTACCCGCGGCAATTTAGGCGTGTCCGCTGATACGCTCGTGTCAACCCACACACGGCGCGTGACATGAAATTTCCTTTGAGCCGCTATGGAGCTGAATGTGACGGGGACGTAACATTATAATATCTCGAATCAATAAGCCATTAAGAATAGATGCACAATAAAGAAGATCATCCTGGTTGTTGTTGCTTGTGAGTGCTCACGATGAGTAGGTTGACTTTGGGCGCCCTGCAATGAACGTTAGGTGGCGGGTTGCAGTAGCTTTCCTCACATCACGAGCGTGCTGGTGAAGGTGGACCGAGGTCCAGGCGGTTGTGATATGCTTGGCTTCATCTGCGTTATCGATCACTACTACGGGGATCATGTCAATCCCTCACCTGGATGTTGAATCTAGCGTTGATGGATAGCTCTAGTACCGAGAGTCTATGATTGAGATGTTGAATGTAGTGTTGATGGATAGCCTCTAGTACCGAGAGTCTATGATTGAGATGTTGAATCTAGCGTTGATGGATAGCCTCTAGTACCGAGAGTCTATGATTGAGATGTTGAATCTAGTGTTAATGGATAGCTCTAGTACCGAGAGTCTATGATTGAGATGTTGAATCTAGCGTTGTTGGATAGCTCTAGTACCGAGAGTCTATGACTGAGATGTTGAATCTAGCGTTGATGGATAGCTCTACTACCAAGAGTCTATGATTGAGATGTTGAATCTAGCGTTGATGGATAGCCAATAGTACCGAGAGTCTATGATTGAGATGCTGAATCTAGCGTTGATAGATAGCTCTAGTACCGAGAGTCTATGATTGAGATGTTGAATCTAGCGTTGATGGATAGCTCTAGTACCGAGAGTCTATGATTGAGATGTTGAATCGAGCGTTGATGGATAGCCTCTAGTACCGAGAGTCTATGATTGAGATGTTGAATCTAGCGTTGATGGATAGCCTCTAGTACCAAGAGTCTATGATTGAGATGTTGAATCTAGCGTTGATGGATAGCTCTAGTACCGAGAGTCTATGATTGAGATATTGAATCTAGCATTGTTGGATAGCTCTAGTACCGAACGTCTATGATTGAGATGTTGAATCTAGCGTTGATGGATAGCCTCTAGTACCGAGAGTCTATGACTGAGATGTTGAATCTAGCATTGTTGGATAGCCTCTAGTACCGAGAGTCTATGATTGAAATGTTGAATCTAGCGTTGTTGGATAGCTCTAGTACCGAGAGTCTATGATCGAGATGTTGAATCTAGCGTTGATGGATAGCTCTAGTACCGAGAGTCTATGATTGAGATGTTGACTCTAGCGTTGATGGATAGCTCTAGTACCGAGAGTCTATGATTGAGATGTTGAATCTAGCGTTGATGGATAGCCTCTAGTACCGAGAGTCTATGATTGAGATGTTGAATCTAGTGTTGATGGATAGCTCTAGTACCGACAGTCTATGATTGAGATGTTGAATCTAGCGTTGTTGGATAGCTCTAGTACCGAGAGTCTATGATTGAGATGTTGAATCTAGCGTTGATGGATAGCCTCTAGTACCGAGAGTGTATGATTGAGATGCTGAATCTAGCGTTGATAGATAGCTCTAGTACCGAGATTCTATGATTGAGATGTTGAATCTAGCGTTGTTAGATAGCTCTACTACCGAGAGTCTATGATTGAGATGTTGAATCTAGTGTTGATGGATAGCCTCTAGTACCGAGAGTCTATGATTGAGATGTTGAATCTATGGTTGATGGATAGCCTCTAGTACCGAGAGTCTATGATGGAGATGTTGAATCTAGCATCGTTGGATAGCTCTAGTACCGAGAGTCTATGATTGAGATGTTGAATCTAGCGTTGATGGATAGCTCTAGTACCGAGAGTCTATGATTGAGATGTTGAATCTAGCGTTGATGGATAGCTCTAGTACCGAGAGTCTATGATAGAGATGTTGAATCTAGCGTTGATGGATAGCTCTAGTACCGAGAGTCTATGATTGAGATGTTGAATCTAGCGTTGATGGATAGCCTCTAGTACCGAGAGTCTATGTTTGAGATGTTGAATCTAGCGTTGATGGATAGCCTCTAGTACCGAGAGTCTATGATTAAGATGTTGAATCTAGCGTTGTTGAATAGCCTCTAGTACCGAGAGAGTATGATTGAGATGTTGAATCTAGCGTTGATGGATAGCTCTAGTACCGAGAGTCTATGATTGAGATGTTGAATCTAGCGTTGTTGGATAGCTCTAGTACCGAGAGTCTACGATATAGATGTTGAATCTAGCGTTGATGGATAGCTCTAGTACCGAGAGTCTATGATTGAGATGTTGAATCTAGCGTTTATGGATAGCCAATAGTACCGAGAGTCTATGATTGAGATGCTGAATCTAGCGTTGATAGATAGCTCTAGTACCGAGAGTCTATGATTGAGATGTTGAATCTAGCGTTGATGGATAGCTCTAGTACCGAGAGTCTATGATTGAGATGTTGAATCTAGCGTTGATGGATAGCCTCTAGTACCGAGAGTCTATGATTGAGATGTTAAATCTAGCGTTGATGGATAGCCTCTAGTACCGAACGTCTATGATTGAGCTGTTGAATCTAGCGTTGATGGATAGCCTCTAGTACCGAGAGTCTATGATTGAGATGTTGAATCTAGTGTTGATGGATAGCTCTAGTACCGACAGTCTATGATTGAGATGTTGAGTCTAGCATTGTTGGATAGCTCTTGTACCGAACGTCTATGATTGAGATGTTGAATCTAGCGTTGATGGATAGCCTCTAGTACCGAGAGTCTATGATTGAGATGTTGAATCTAGCATTGTTGGATAGCCTCTAGTACCGAGAGTCTATGATTGAAATGTTGAATCTAGCGTTGTTGGATAGCTCTAGTACCGAGAGTCTATGATCGAGATATTGAATCTAGCGTTGATGGATAGCTCTAGTACCGAGAGTCTATGATTGAGATGTTTACTCTAGCGTTGATGGATAGCTCTAGTACCGAGAGTCTATGATTGAGATGTTGAATCTAGCGTTGATGGATAGCCTCTAGTACCGAGAGTGTATGATTGAGATGCTGAATCTAGCGTTGATAGATAGCTCTAGTACCGAGATTCTATGATTGAGATGTTGAATCTAGCGTTGTTAGATAGCTCTACTACCGAGAGTCTATGATTGAGATGTTGAATCTAACGTTGATGGATAGCCTCTAGTACCGAGAGTCTATGATTGAGATGTTGAATCTAGTGTTGATGGATAGCTCTAGTACCGAGAGTCTATGATTGAGATGTTGAATCTAGCGTTGTTGGATAGCTCTAGTACCGAGAGTCTATGACTGAGATGTTGAATCTAGCGTTGATGGATAGCTCTACTACCGAGAGTCTATGATTGAGATGTTGAATCTAGCGTTGATGGATAGCCTCTAGTACCGAGAGTGTATGATTGAGATGCTGAATCTAGCGTTGATAGATAGCTCTAGTACCGAGATTCTATGATTGAGATGTTGAATCTAGCGTTGTTAGATAGCTCTACTACCGAGAGTCTATGATTGAGATGTTGAATCTAGCGTTGATGGATAGCCTCTAATACCGAGAGTCTATGATTGAGATGTTGAATCTATGGTTGATGGATAGCCTCTAGTACCGAGAGTCTATGATTGAGATGTTGAATCTAGCATCGTTGGATAGCTCTAGTACCGAGAGTCTATGATTGAGATGTTGAATCTAGCGTTGATGGATAGCCAATGGTACCGAGAGTCTATGATTGAGATGCTGAATCTAGCGTTGATAGATAGCTCTAGTACCGAGAGTCTATGATTGAGATGTTGAATCTAGCGTTGATGGATAGCTCTAGTACCGAGAGTCTATGATTGAGATGTTGAATCTAGCGTTGATGGATAGCCTCTAGTACCGAACGTCTATGATTGAGATGTTGAATCTAGCGTTGATGGATAGCCTCTAGTACCGAGAGTCTATGATTGAGATGTTGAATCTAGCGTTGATGGATAGCTCTAGTACCGAGAGTCTATGATTGAGATGTTGAATCTAGCATTGTTGGATAGCTCTTGTACCGAACGTCTATGATTGAGATGTTGAATCTAGCGTTGATGGATAGCCTCTAGTACCGAGAGTCTATGATTGAGATGTTGAATCTAGCGTTGATGGATAGCCTCTAGTACCGAGAGTGTATGATTGAGATGCTGAATCTAGCGTTGATAGATAGCTCTAGTACCGAGATTCTATGATTGAGATGTTGAATCTAGCGTTGTTAGATAGCTCTACTACCGAGAGTCTATGATTGAGATGTTGAATCTAGCGTTGATGGATAGCCTCTAGTACCGAGAGTCTATGATTGAGATGTTAAATCTAGTGTTGATGGATAGCTCTAGTACCGAGAGTCTATGATTGAGATGTTGAATCTAGCGTTGTTGGATAGCTCTAGTACCGAGAGTCTATGACTGAGATGTTGAATCTAGCGTTGATGGATAGCTCTACTACAGAGAGTCTATGATTGAGATGTTGAATCTAGCGTTTATGGATAGCCTCTAGTACCGAGAGTGTATGATTGAGATGCTGAATCTAGCGTTGATAGATAGCTCTAGTACCGAGAGTCTATGATTGAGATGTTGAATCTAGCATCGTTGGATATCTCTAGTACCGAGAGTCTATGATTGAGATGTTGAATCTAGCGTTGATGGATAGCTCTAGTACCGAGAGTCTATGATTGAGATGTTGACTCTAGCGTTGATGGATAGCTCTAGTACCGAGAGTCTATGATTGAGATGTTGAATCTAGCGTTGATGGATAGCCTCTAGTACCGAGAGTCTATGATTGAGATGTTGAATCTAGTGTTGATGGATAGCTCTAGTACCGACAGTCTATGATTGAGATGTTGAATCTAGCGTTGTTGGATAGCTCTAGTACCGAGAGTCTATGACTGAGATGTTGAATCTAGCGTTGATGGATAGCTCTACTACCGAGAGTCTATGATTGAGATGTTGAATCTAGCGTTGATGGATAGCCTCTAGTACCGAGAGTGTATGATTGAGATGCTGAATCTAGCGTTTATAGATAGCTCTAGTACCGAGATTCTATGATTGAGATGTTGAATCTAGCGTTGTTAGATAGCTCTACTACCGAGAGTCTATGATTGAGATGTTGAATCTAGCGTTGATGGATAGCCTCTAGTACCGAGAGTCTATGATTGAGATGTTTAATCTATGGTTGATGGATAGCCTCTAGTACCGAGAGTCTATGATTGAGATGTTGAATCTAGCATCGTTGGATAGCTCTAGTACCGAGAGTCTATGATTGAGATGTTGAATCTAGCGTTGATGGATAGCTCTAGTACCGAGAGTCTATGATTGAGATGTTGAATCTAGCGTTAATGGATAGCTCTAGTACCGAGAGTCTATGATAGAGATGTTGAATCTAGCGTTGATGGATAGCTCTAGTACCGAGAGTCTATGATTGAGATGTTGAATCTAGCGTTGATGGATAGCCTCTAGTACCGAGAGTCTATGTTTGAGATGTTGAATCTAGCGTTGATGGATAGCCTCTAGTACCGAGAGTCTATGATTAAGATGTTGAATCTAGCGTTGTTGGATAGCCTCTAGTACCGAGAGAGTATGATTGAGATGTTGAATCTAGCGTTGTTGGATAGCTCTAGTACCGAGAGTCTATGATATAGATGTTGAATCTAGCGTTGATGGATAGCTCTAGTACCGAGAGTCTATGATTGAGATGTTGAATCTAGCGTTGATGGATATCCTCTAGTACATAGACTCTATGATTGAGATGTTGAATCTAGCGTTGATGGATAGCCAATAGTACCGAGAGTCTATGATTGAGATGCTGAATCTAGCGTTGATAGATAGCTCTAGTACCGAGAGTCTATGATTGAGATGTTGAATCTAGCGTTGATGGATAGCTCTAGTACCGAGAGTCTATGATTGAGATGTTGAATCTAGCGTTGATGGATAGCCTCTAGTACCGAGAGTCTATGATTGAGATGTTAAATCTAGCGTTGATGGATAGCCTCTAGTACCGAACGTCTATGATTGAGATGTTGAATCTAGCGTTGATGGATAGCCTCTAGTACCGAGAGTCTATGATTGAGATGTTGAATCTAGCGTTGATGGATAGCTCTAGTACCGAGAGTCTATGATTGAGATGTTGAATCTAGCATTGTTGGATAGCTCTTGTACCGAACGTCTATGATTGAGATGTTGAATCTAGCGTTGATGGATAGCCTCTAGTACCGAGAGTCTATGATTGAGATGTTCAATCTAGCATTGTTGGATAGCCTCTAGTACCGAGAGTCTATGATTGAAATGTTGAATCTAGCGTTGTTGGATAGCTCTAGTACCGAGAGTCTATGATCGAGATATTGAATCTAGCGTTGATGGATAGCTCTAGTACCGAGAGTCTATGATTGAGATGTTTACTCTAGCGTTGATGGATAGCTCTAGTACCGAGAGTCTATGATTGAGATGTTGAATCTAGCGTTGATGGATAGCCTCTAGTACCGAGAGTGTATGATTGAGATGCTGAATCTAGCGTTGATAGATAGCTCTAGTACCGAGATTCTATGATTGAGATGTTGAATCTAGCGTTGTTAGATAGCTCTACTACCGAGAGTCTATGATTGAGATGTTGAATCTAGCGTTGATGGATAGCCTCTAGTACCGAGAGTCTATGATTTAGATGTTGAATCTAGTGTTGATGGATAGCTCTAGTACCGAGAGTCTATGATTGAGATGTTGAATCTAGCGTTGTTGGATAGCTCTAGTACCGAGAGTCTATGACTGAGATGTTGAATCTAGCGTTGATGGATAGCTCTACTACCGAGAGTCTATGATTGAGATGTTGAATCTAGCGTTGATGGATAGCCTCTAGTACCGAGAGTGTATGATTGAGATGCTGAATCTAGCGTTGATAGATAGCTCTAGTACCGAGATTCTATGATTGAGATGTTGAATCTAGCGTTGTTAGATAGCTCTACTACCGAGAGTCTATGATTGAGATGTTGAATCTAGCGTTGATGGATAGCCTCTAATACCGAGAGTCTATGATTGAGATGTTGAATCTATGGTTGATGGATAGCCTCTAGTACCGAGAGTCTATGATTGAGATGTTGAATCTAGCATCGTTGGATAGCTCTAGTACCGAGAGTCTATGATTGAGATGTTGAATCTAGCGTTGATGGATAGCTCTAGTACCGAGAGTCTATGATTGAGATGTTGAATCTAGCGTTGATGGATAGCTCTAGTACCGAGAGTCTATGATTGAGATGTTCATTCTAGCGTTGATGGATAGCTCTAGTACCGAGAGTCTATGATTGAGATGTTGAATCTAGCGTTGTTGGATAGCTCTAGTACCGAGAGTCTATGATTGAGATGTTGAATCTAGCGTTGATGGATAGCTCTAGTACCGAGAGTCTATGATTGAGATGTTGAATCTAGCGTTGATGGATATCCTCTAGTACAGAGAGTCTATGATTGAGATGTTGAATCTAGCGTTGATGGATAGCCAATAGTACCGAGAGTCTATGATTGAGATGCTGAATCTAGCGTTGATAGATAGCTCTAGTACTGAGAGTCTATGATTGAGATGTTGAATCTAGCGTTGATGGATAGCTCTAGTACCGAGAGTCTATGATTGAGATGTTGAATCTAGCGTTGATGGATAGCCTCTAGTACCGAGAGTCTATGATTGAAATGTTGAATCTAGCGTTGATGGATAGCCTCTAGTACCGAACGTCTATGATTGAGATGTTGTATCTAGCGTTAATGGATAGCCTCTAGTACCGAGAGTCTATGATTGAGATGTTGAATCTAGCGTTGATGGATAGCTCTAGTACCGAGAGTCTATGATTGAGATGTTGAATCTAGCATTGTTGGATAGCTCTAGTACCGAACGTCTATGATTGAGATGTTGAATCTAGCGTTGATGGATAGCCTCTAGTACCGAGAGTCTATGATTGAAATGTTTAATCTAGCGTTGTTGGATAGCTCTAGTACCGTTAGTCTATGATCGAGATGTTGAATCTAGCGTTGATGGATAGCTCTAGTACCGAGAGTCTATGATTGAGATGTTGACTCTAGCGTTGATGGATAGCTTTAGTACCGAGAGTCTATGATTGAGATGTTGAATCTAGCGTTGATGGATAGCCTCTAGTACCGAGAGTCTATGATTGAGATGTTGAATCTAGTGTTGATGGATAGCTCTAGTACCGAGAGTCTATGATTGAGATGTTGAATCTAGCGTTGTTGGATAGCTCTAGTACCGAGAGTCTATGACTGAGATGTTGAATCTAGCGTTGATGGAAAGCTCTACCACCGAGAGTCTATGATTGAGATGTTGAATCTAGCGTTGATGGATAGCCTCTAGTACCGAGAGTGTATGATTGAGTTGCTGAATCTAGCGTTGATAGATAGCTCTAGTACCGAGATTCTATGATTGAGATGTTGAATCTAGCGTTGTTAGATAGCTCTACTACCGAGAGTCTATGATTGAGATGTCGAATCTAGCGTTGATGGATAGCCTCTAGTACCGAGAGTCTATGATTGAGATGTTGAATCTAGCATCGTTGGATAGATCTAGTACCGAGAGTCTATGATTGAGATGTTGAATCTAGCGTTGATGGATAGCTCTAGTACCGAGAGTCTATGATTGAGATGTTGAATCTAGCGTTGATGGATAGCTCTAGTACCGTTAGTCTATGATTGAGATGTTGAATCTAGCGTTGATGGATAGCTCTAGTACCGAGAGTCTATGATTGAGATGTTGAATCTAGCGTTGATGGATAGCCTCTAGTACCGAGAGTCTATTTTTGAGATGTTGAATCTAGCGTTGATGGATAGCCTCTAGTACCGAGAGTCTATGATTGAGATGTTGAATCTAGCGTTGTTGGATAGCCTCTAGTACCGAGAGACTATGATTGAGATGTTGAATCTAGCGTTGATGGATAGCTCTAGTACCGAGAGTCTATGATTGAGATGTTGAATCTAGCGTTGTTGGATAGCTCTAGTACCGAGAGTCTATGATTGAGATGTTGAATCTAGCGTTGATGGATAGCTCTAGTACAGAGAGTCTATGATTGAGATGTTGAATCTAGCGTTGATGGATATCCTCTAGTACAGAGAGTCTATGATTGAGATGTTGAATCTAGTGTTGATGGATAGCTCTAGTACCGAGAGTCTATGATTGAGATGTTGACTCTAGCGTTGTTTGATAGCTCTAGTATCGAGAGTCTATGACTGAGATGTTGAATCTAGCGATGATGGATAGCTCTACTACCGGGAGTCTATGATTGAGATGTTGAATCTAGCGTTGATGCATAGCCTCTAGTACCGAGAGTCTATGATTGAGATGTTGAATCTAGCGTTGATGGATAGCTCTAGTACCGAGAGTCTATGATTGAGATGTTGAATCTAGCGTTGATGGATAGCTCTAGTACCGAGAGCATATTATAGAGATGTTGAATCTAGCGTTGGTGGATAGCTCTAGTACCGAGAGTCTATTATTGAGATGTTGAATCTAACGTTGATGGATAGCCTCTAGTACCAAGAGTCTATGATTGAGATGTTGAATTTAGCGTTGATGGATAGCCTCTAGTACCGAGAGTCTATGAATGAGATGTTGAATCTTGCGTTGATGGATAGCATCTAGTACCGAGAGTCTATGATTGAGATGTTGAATCTAGCGTTGATGGATAGCTCTAGTACCGAGAGTCTATGATTCAGATGTTAAATCTAGCGTTGATGGATAGCTCTAGTACCGTTAGTCTATGATTGAGATGTTGAATCTAGCGTTGATGGATAGCTCTAGTACCGAGAGTCTATGATTGAGATGTTGAATCTAGCGTTGATGGATAGCCTCTAGTACCGAGAGTCTATTTTTGAGATGTTGAATCTAGCGTTGATGGATAGCCTCTAGTACCGAGAGTCTATGATTGAGATGTTAAATCTAGCGTTGTTGGATAGCCTCTAGTACCGAGAGACTATGATTGAGATGTTGAATCTAGCGTTGATGGATAGCTCTAGTACCGAGAGTCTATGATTGAGATGTTGAATCTAGCGTTGTTGGATAGCTCTAGTACCGAGAGTCTATGATTGAGATGTTGAATCTAGCGTTGATGGATAGCTCTAGTACCGAGAGTCTATGATTCAGATGTTAAATCTAGCGTTGATGGATAGCTCTAGTACCGTTAGTCTATGATTGAGATGTTGAATCTAGCGTTGATGGATAGCTCTAGTACCGAGAGTCTATGATTGAGATGTTGAATCTAGCGTTGATGGATAGCCTCTAGTACCGAGAGTCTATTTTTGAGATGTTGAATCTAGCGTTGATGGATAGCCTCTAGTACCGAGAGTCTATGATTGAGATGTTGAATCTAGCGTTGTTGGATAGCCTCTAGTACCGAGAGACTATGATTGAGATGTTGAATCTAGCGTTGATGGATAGCTCTAGTACCGAGAGTCTATGATTGAGATGTTGAATCTAGCGTTGTTGGATAGCTCTAGTACCGAGAGTCTATGATTGAGATGTTGAATCTAGCGTTGATGGATAGCTCTAGTACAGAGAGTCTATGATTGAGATGTTGAATCTAGCGTTGATGGATATCCTCTAGTACAGAGAGTCTATGATTGAGATGTTGAATCTAGTGTTGATGGATAGCTCTAGTACCGAGAGTCTATGATTGAGATGTTGACTCTAGCGTTGTTTGATAGCTCTAGTATCGAGAGTCTATGACTGAGATGTTGAATCTAGCGATGATGGATAGCTCTACTACCGGGAGTCTATGATTGAGATGTTGAATCTAGCGTTGATGCATAGCCTCTAGTACCGAGAGTCTATGATTGAGATGTTGAATCTAGCGTTGATGGATAGCTCTAGTACCGAGAGTCTATAATTGAGATGTTGAATCTAGCGTTGATGGATAGCTCTAGTACCGAGAGTCTATGATTGAGATGTTGAATTTAGCGTTGATGGATAGCCTCTAGTACCGAGAGTCTATGAATGAGATGTTGAATCTTGCGTTGATGGATAGCATCTAGTACCGAGAGTCTATGATTGAGATGTTGAATCTAGCGTTGATGGATAGCTCTAGTACCGAGAGTCTATGATTGAGATATTGAATCTAGCGTTGTTGGATAGCTCTAGTACCGAGAGTCTATGATTGAGATGCTGAATCTAGCGTTGATGGATAGCTCTAGTACCGAGAGTCTATGATTGAGATGTTGAATCTAGCGTTGTTGGATAGCTCTAGTACCGAGAGTCTATGACTGAGATGTTGAATCTAGCGTTGATGGAAAGCTCTACCACCGAGAGTCTATGATTGAGATGTTGAATCTAGCGTTGATGGATAGCCTCTAGTACCGAGAGTGTATGATTGAGTTGCTGAATCTAGCGTTGATAGATAGCTCTAGTACCGAGATTCTATGATTGAGATGTTGAATCTAGCGTTGTTAGATAGCTCTACTACCGAGAGTCTATGATTGAGATGTTGAATCTAGCGTTGATGGATAGCCTCTAGTACCGAGAGTCTATGATTGAGATGTTGAATCTATGGTTGATGGATAGCCTCTAATACCGAGAGTCTATGATTGAGATGTTGAATCTAGCATCGTTGGATAGCTCTAGTACCGAGAGTCTATGATTGAGATGTTGAATCTAGCGTTGATGGATAGCTCTAGTACCGAGAGTATATGATTGAGATGTTGAATCTAGCGTTGATGGATAGCTCTAGTACCGAGAGTCTATGATTGAGATGTTGAATCTAGCGTTGATGTATAGCCTCTAGTACCGAGAGTATATGTTTGAGATGTTGAATCTAGCGTTGATGGATAGCCTCTAGTACCGAGAGTCTATGATTGAGATGTTGAATCTAGCGTTGTTGGATAGCCTCTAGTACCGAGAGACTATGATTGAGATGTTGAATCTAGCGTTGATGGATAGCTCTAGTACCGAGTGTCTATGATTGAGATGTTGAATCTAGCGTTGATGGATACCTCTAGTACCGAGAGTCTATGATTGAGATGTTCAATCTAGCATTGTTGGATAGCTCTAGTACCGAACGTCTATGATTGAGATGTTGAATCTAGCGTTGATGGATAGCCAATAGTACCGAGAGTCTATGATTGAGATGCTGAATCTAGCGTTGATAGATAGCTCTAGTACCGAGAGTCTATGATTGAGATGTTGAATCTAGCGTTGATGGATAGCTTTAGTACCGAGAGTCTATTATTAAGATGTTGAATCTAGTGTTGATGGATAGCCTCTAGTACCGAGAGTCTATGATTGAGATGTTGAATCTGCCGTTGATGGATAGCCTCTAGTACTGAGAGTCTATGATTGAGATGTTGAATCTAGCGTTGATGGATAGCCTCTAGTACCGAGAGTGTATGATTGACATGCTGAATCTAGCGTTGATAGATAGCTCTAGTAACGAGATTCTATGATTGAGATGTTGAATCTAGCGTTGTTAGATAGCTCTACTACCGAGAGTCTATGATTGAGATGTTGAATCTAGCGTTGATGGATAGCCTCTAGTACCGAGAGTCTATGATTGAGATGTTGAATCTATGGTTGATGGATAGCCTCTAGTACCGAGAGTCTATGATTGAGATGTTGAATCTAGCATCGTTGGATAGCTCTAGTACCGAGAGTCTATGATTGAGATGTTGAATCTAGCGTTGATGGATAGCTCTAGTACCGAGAGTCTATGATTGAGATGTTGAATCTAGCGTTGATGGATAGCTCTAGTACCGAGAGTCTATGATTGAGATGTTGAATCTAGCGTTGATGGATAGCCTCTAGTACCGAGAGTATATGTTTGAGATGTTGAATCTAGCGTTGATGGATAGCCTCTAGTACCGAGAGTCTATGATTGAGATGTTGAATCTAGCGTTGTTGGATAGCCTCTAGTACCGAGAGACTATGATTGAGATGTTGAATCTAGCGTTGATGGATAGCTCTAGTACCGAGTGTCTATGATTGAGATGTTGAATCTAGCGTTGATGGATACCTCTAGTACCGAGAGTCTATGATTGAGATGTTGAATCTAGCATTGTTGGATAGCTCTAGTACCGAACGTCTATGATTGAGATGTTGAATCTAGCGTTGATGGATAGCCAATAGTACCGAGAGTCTATGATTGAGATGCTGAATCTAGCGTTGATAGATAGCTCTAGTACCGAGAGTCTATGATTGAGATGTTGAATCTAGCGTTGATGGATAGCTCTAGTACCGAGAGTCTATGATTAAGATGTTGAATCTAGTGTTGATGGATAGCCTCTAGTACCGAGAGTCTATGATTGAGATGTTGAATCTGGCGTTGATGGATAGCTTCTAGTACCGAGAGTCTATGATTCAGATGTTGAATCTAGTGTTAATGGATAGCTCTAGTAAAGAGAGTCTATGATTGAGATATTGAATCTAGCGTTGATGGATAGCTCTAGTACCGAGAGTCTATGATTGAGATGTTGAATCTAGCGTTGATGGATAGCCTCTAGTACCGAGAGTGTATGATTGAGATGCTGAATCTAGCGTTGATAGATAGCTCTAGTACCGAGATTCTATGATTGAGATGTTGAATCTAGCGTTGTTAGATAGCTCTACTACCGAGAGTCTATGATTGAGATGTTGAATCTAGCGTTGATGGATAGCCTCTAGTACCGAGAGTCTATGATTGAGATGTTGAATCTAGCGTTGTTGGATAGCTCTAGTACCGAGAGTCTATGACTGAGATGTTGAATCTAGCGTTGATGGATAGCTCTACTACCGAGAGTCTATGATTGAGATGTTGAATCTAGCGTTGATGGATAGCCTCTAGTACCGAGAGTGTATGATTGAGATGCTGAATCTAGCGTTGATAGATAGCTCTAGTACCGAGATTCTATGATTGAGATGTTGAATCTAGCGTTGTTAGATAGCTCTACTACCGAGAGTCTATGATTGAGATGTTGAATCTAGCGTTGATGGATAGCCTCTAATACCGAGAGTCTATGATTGAGATGTTGAATCTATGGTTGATGGATAGCCTCTAGTACCGAGAGTCTATGATTGAGATGTTGAATCTAGCATCGTTGGATAGCTCTAGTACCGAGAGTCTATGATTGAGATGTTGAATCTAGCGTTGATGGATAGCTCTAGTACCGAGAGTCTATGATTGAGATGTTGAATCTAGCGTTGATGGATAGCTCTAGTACCGAGAGTCTATGATTGAGATGTTCATTCTAGCGTTGATGGATAGCTCTAGTACCGAGAGTCTATGATTGAGATGTTGAATCTAGCGTTGTTGGATAGCTCTAGTACCGAGAGTCTATGATTGAGATGTTGAATCTAGCGTTGATGGATAGCTCTAGTACCGAGAGTCTATGATTGAAATGTTGAATCTAGCGTTGATGGATAGCCTCTAGTACCGAACGTCTATGATTGAGACGTTGTATCTAGCGTTGATGGATAGCCTCTAGTACCGAGAGTCTATGATTGAGATGTTGAATCTAGCGTTGATGGATAGCTCTAGTACCGAGAGTCTATGATTGAGATGTTGAATCTAGCATTGTTGGATAGCTCTAGTACCGAACGTCTATGATTGAGATGTTGAATCTAGCGTTGATGGATAGCCTCTAGTACCGAGAGTCTATGATTGAAATGTTTAATCTAGCGTTGTTGGATAGCTCTAGTACCGTTAGTCTATGATCGAGATGTTGAATCTAGCGTTGATGGATAGCTCTAGTACCGAGAGTCTATGATTGAGATGTTGACTCTAGCGTTGATGGATAGCTTTAGTACCGAGAGTCTATGATTGAGATGTTGAATCTAGCGTTGATGGATAGCCTCTAGTACCGAGAGTCTATGATTGAGATGTTGAATCTAGTGTTGATGGATAGCTCTAGTACCGAGAGTCTATGATTGAGATGTTGAATCTAGCGTTGTTGGATAGCTCTAGTACCGAGAGTCTATGACTGAGATGTTGAATCTAGCGTTGATGGAAAGCTCTACCACCGAGAGTCTATGATTGAGATGTTGAATCTAGCGTTGATGGATAGCCTCTAGTACCGAGAGTGTATGATTGAGTTGCTGAATCTAGCGTTGATAGATAGCTCTAGTACCGAGATTCTATGATTGAGATGTTGAATCTAGCGTTGTTAGATAGCTCTACTACCGAGAGTCTATGATTGAGATGTCGAATCTAGCGTTGATGGATAGCCTCTAGTACCGAGAGTCTATGATTGAGATGTTGAATCTAGCATCGTTGGATAGATCTAGTACCGAGAGTCTATGATTGAGATGTTGAATCTAGCGTTGATGGATAGCTCTAGTACCGAGAGTCTATGATTCAGATGTTAAATCTAGCGTTGATGGATAGCTCTAGTACCGTTAGTCTATGATTGAGATGTTGAATCTAGCGTTGATGGATAGCTCTAGTACCGAGAGTCTATGATTGAGATGTTGAATCTAGCGTTGATGGATAGCCTCTAGTACCGAGAGTCTATTTTTGAGATGTTGAATCTAGCGTTGATGGATAGCCTCTAGTACCGAGAGTCTATGATTGAGATGTTGAATCTAGCGTTGTTGGATAGCCTCTAGTACCGAGAGACTATGATTGAGATGTTGAATCTAGCGTTGATGGATAGCTCTAGTACCGAGAGTCTATGATTGAGATGTTGAATCTAGCGTTGTTGGATAGCTCTAGTACCGAGAGTCTATGATTGAGATGTTGAATCTAGCGTTGATGGATAGCTCTAGTACAGAGAGTCTATGATTGAGATGTTGAATCTAGCGTTGATGGATATCCTCTAGTACAGAGAGTCTATGATTGAGATGTTGAATCTAGTGTTGATGGATAGCTCTAGTACCGAGAGTCTATGATTGAGATGTTGACTCTAGCGTTGTTTGATAGCTCTAGTATCGAGAGTCTATGACTGAGATGTTGAATCTAGCGATGATGGATAGCTCTACTACCGGGAGTCTATGATTGAGATGTTGAATCTAGCGTTGATGCATAGCCTCTAGTACCGAGAGTCTATGATTGAGATGTTGAATCTAGCGTTGATGGATAGCTCTAGTACCGAGAGTCTATGATTGAGATGTTGAATCTAGCGTTGATGGATAGCTCTAGTACCGAGAGCATATTATAGAGATGTTGAATCTAGCGTTGGTGGATAGCTCTAGTACCGAGAGTCTATTATTGAGATGTTGAATCTAACGTTGATGGATAGCCTCTAGTACCAAGAGTCTATGATTGAGATGTTGAATTTAGCGTTGATGGATAGCCTCTAGTACCGAGAGTCTATGAATGAGATGTTGAATCTTGCGTTGATGGATAGCATCTAGTACCGAGAGTCTATGATTGAGATGTTGAATCTAGCGTTGATGGATAGCTCTAGTACCGAGAGTCTATGATTGAGATATTGAATCTAGCGTTGTTGGATAGCTCTAGTACCGAGAGTCTATGATTGAGATGCTGAATCTAGCGTTGATGGATAGCTCTAGTACCGAGAGTCTATGATTGAGATGTTGAATCTAGCGTTGTTGGATAGCTCTAGTACCGAGAGTCTATGACTGAGATGTCTAATCTAGCGTTGATGGATAGCTCTACTACCGAGAGTCTATGATTGAGATGTTGAATCTAGCGTTGATGGATAGCCTCTAGTACCGAGAGTGTATGATTGAGATGCTGAATCTAGCGTTGATAGATAGCTCTAGTAACGAGATTCTATGATTGAGATGTTGAATCTAGCGTTGTTAGATAGCTCTACTACCGAGAGTCTATGATTGAGATGTTGAATCTAGCGTTGATGGATAGCCTCTAGTACCGAGAGTCTATGATTGAGATGTTGAATCTATGGTTGATGGATAGCCTCTAGTACCGAGAGTCTATGATTGAGATGTTGAATCTAGCATCGTTGGATAGCTCTAGTACCGAGAGTCTATGATTGAGATGTTGAATCTAGCGTTGATGGATAGCTCTAGTACCGAGAGTATATGATTGAGATGTTGAATCTAGCGTTGATGGATAGCTCTAGTACCGAGAGTCTATGATTGAGATGTTGAATCTAGCGTTGATGTATAGCCTCTAGTACCGAGAGTATATGTTTGAGATGTTGAATCTAGCGTTGATGGATAGCCTCTAGTACCGAGAGTCTATGATTGAGATGTTGAATCTAGCGTTGTTGGATAGCCTCTAGTACCGAGAGACTATGATTGAGATGTTGAATCTAGCGTTGATGGATAGCTCTAGTACCGAGTGTCTATGATTGAGATGTTGAATCTAGCGTTGATGGATACCTCTAGTACCGAGAGTCTATGATTGAGATGTTCAATCTAGCATTGTTGGATAGCTCTAGTACCGAACGTCTATGATTGAGATGTTGAATCTAGCGTTGATGGATAGCCAATAGTACCGAGAGTCTATGATTGAGATGCTGAATCTAGCGTTGATAGATAGCTCTAGTACCGAGAGTCTATGATTGAGATGTTGAATCTAGCGTTGATGGATAGCTTTAGTACCGAGAGTCTATTATTAAGATGTTGAATCTAGTGTTGATGGATAGCCTCTAGTACCGAGAGTCTATGATTGAGATGTTGAATCTGCCGTTGATGGATAGCCTCTAGTACCGAGAGTCTATGATTGAGATGTTGAATCTAGCGTTGATGGATAGCCTCTAGTACCGAGAGTGTATGATTGACATGCTGAATCTAGCGTTGATAGATAGCTCTAGTAACGAGATTCTATGATTGAGATGTTGAATCTAGCGTTGTTAGATAGCTCTACTACCGAGAGTCTATGATTGAGATGTTGAATCTAGCGTTGATGGATAGCCTCTAGTACCGAGAGTCTATGATTGAGATGTTGAATCTATGGTTGATGGATAGCCTCTAGTACCGAGAGTCTATGATTGAGATGTTGAATCTAGCATCGTTGGATAGCTCTAGTACCGAGAGTCTATGATTGAGATGTTGAATCTAGCGTTGATGGATAGCTCTAGTACCGAGAGTCTATGATTGAGATGTTGAATCTAGCGTTGATGGATAGCTCTAGTACCGAGAGTCTATGATTGAGATGTTGAATCTAGCGTTGATGGATAGCCTCTAGTACCGAGAGTATATGTTTGAGATGTTGAATCTAGCGTTGATGGATAGCCTCTAGTACCGAGAGTCTATGATTGAGATGTTGAATCTAGCGTTGTTGGATAGCCTCTAGTACCGAGAGACTATTATTGAGATGTTGAATCTAGCGTTGATGGATAGCTCTAGTACCGAGTGTCTATGATTGAGATGTTGAATCTAGCGTTGATGGATACCTCTAGTACCGAGAGTCTATGATTGAGATGTTGAATCTAGCATTGTTGGATAGCTCTAGTACCGAACGTCTATGATTGAGAAGTTGAATCTAGCGTTGATGGATAGCCAATAGTACCGAGAGTCTATGATTGAGATGCTGAATCTAGCGTTGATAGATAGCTCTAGTACCGAGAGTCTATGATTGAGATGTTGAATCTAGCGTTGATGGATAGCTCTAGTACCGAGAGTCTATGATTAAGATGTTGAATCTAGTGTTGATGGATAGCCTCTAGTACCGAGAGTCTATGATTGAGATGTTGAATCTGGCGTTGATGGATAGCCTCTAGTACCGAGAGTCTATGATTCAGATGTTGAATCTAGTGTTAATGGATAGCTCTAGTAAAGAGAGTCTATGATTGAGATGTTGAATCTAGCGTTGTTGGATAGCTCTAGTACCGAGAGTCTATGACTGAGATGTTAAATCTAGCGTTGATGGATAGCTCTACTACCAAGAGTCTATGATTGAGATGTTGAATCTAGCGTTGATGGATAGCCAATAGTACCGAGAGTCTATGATTGAGATGCTGAATCTAGCGTTCATAGATAGCTCTAGTACCGAGAGTCTATGATTGAGATGTTGAATCTAGCGTTGATTGATAGCTCCAGTACCGAGAGTCTATGATTGAGATGTTGAATCGAGCGTTGATGGATAGCCTCTAGTACCGAGAGTCTATGATTGAGATGTTGAATCTAGCGTTGATGGATAGCCTCTAGTACAGAGAGTCTATGATTGAGATGTTGAATCTAGTGTTGATGGATAGCTCTAGTACCGAGAGTCTATGATTGAGATGTTGACTCTAGCGTTGTTTGATAGCTCTAGTATCGAGAGTCTATGACTGAGATGTTGAATCTAGCGATGATGGATAGCTCTACTACCGGGAGTCTATGATTGAGATGTTGAATCTAGCGTTGATGCATAGCCTCTAGTACCGAGAGTCTATGATTGAGATGTTGAATCTAGCGTTGATGGATAGCTCTAGTACCGAGAGTCTATGATTGAGATGTTGAATCTAGCGTTGATGGATAGCTCTAGTACCGAGAGCATATTATAGAGATGTTGAATCTAGCGTTGGTGGATAGCTCTAGTACCGAGAGTCTATTATTGAGATGTTGAATCTAACGTTGATGGATAGCCTCTAGTACCAAGAGTCTATGATTGAGATGTTGAATTTAGCGTTGATGGATAGCCTCTAGTACCGAGAGTCTATGAATGAGATGTTGAATCTTGCGTTGATGGATAGCATCTAGTACCGAGAGTCTATGATTGAGATGTTGAATCTAGCGTTGATGGATAGCTCTAGTACCGAGAGTCTATGATTGAGATATTGAATCTAGCGTTGTTGGATAGCTGTAGTACCGAGAGTCTATGATTGAGATGCTGAATCTAGCGTTGATGGATAGCTCTAGTACCGAGAGTCTATGATTGAGATGTTGAATCTAGCGTTGTTGGATAGCTCTAGTACCGAGAGTCTATGACTGAGATGTTGAATCTAGCGTTGATGGATAGCTCTACTACCGAGAGTCTATGATTGAGATGTTGAATCTAGCGTTGATGGATAGCCTCTAGTACCGAGAGTGTATGATTGAGATGCTGAATCTAGCGTTGATAGATAGCTCTAGTAACGAGATTCTATGATTGAGATGTTGAATCTAGCGTTGTTAGATAGCTCTACTACCGAGAGTCTATGATTGAGATGTTGAATCTAGCGTTGATGGATAGCCTCTAGTACCGAGAGTCTATGATTGAGATGTTGAATCTATGGTTGATGGATAGCCTCTAGTACCGAGAGTCTATGATTGAGATGTTGAATCTAGCATCGTTGGATAGCTCTAGTACCGAGAGTCTATGATTGAGATGTTGAATCTAGCGTTGATGGATAGCTCTAGTACCGAGAGTATATGATTGAGATGTTGAATCTAGCGTTGATGGATAGCTCTAGTACCGAGAGTCTATGATTGAGATGTTGAATCTAGCGTTGATGTATAGCCTCTAGTACCGAGAGTATATGTTTGAGATGTTGAATCTAGCGTTGATGGATAGCCTCTAGTACCGAGAGTCTATGATTGAGATGTTGAATCTAGCGTTGTTGGATAGCCTCTAGTACCGAGAGACTATGATTGAGATGTTGAATCTAGCGTTGATGGATAGCTCTAGTACCGAGTGTCTATGATTGAGATGTTGAATCTAGCGTTGATGGATACCTCTAGTACCGAGAGTCTATGATTGAGATGTTCAATCTAGCATTGTTGGATAGCTCTAGTACCGAACGTCTATGATTGAGATGTTGAATCTAGCGTTGATGGATAGCCAATAGTACCGAGAGTCTATGATTGAGATGCTGAATCTAGCGTTGATAGATAGCTCTAGTACCGAGAGTCTATGATTGAGATGTTGAATCTAGCGTTGATGGATAGCTTTAGTACCGAGAGTCTATTATTAAGATGTTGAATCTAGTGTTGATGGATAGCCTCTAGTACCGAGAGTCTATGATTGAGATGTTGAATCTGCCGTTGATGGATAGCCTCTAGTACCGAGAGTCTATGATTGAGATGTTGAATCTAGCGTTGATGGATAGCCTCTAGTACCGAGAGTGTATGATTGACATGCTGAATCTAGCGTTGATAGATAGCTCTAGTAACGAGATTCTATGATTGAGATGTTGAATCTAGCGTTGTTAGATAGCTCTACTACCGAGAGTCTATGATTGAGATGTTGAATCTAGCGTTGATGGATAGCCTCTAGTACCGAGAGTCTATGATTGAGATGTTGAATCTATGGTTGATGGATAGCCTCTAGTACCGAGAGTCTATGATTGAGATGTTGAATCTAGCATCGTTGGATAGCTCTAGTACCGAGAGTCTATGATTGAGATGTTGAATCTAGCGTTGATGGATAGCTCTAGTACCGAGAGTCTATGATTGAGATGTTGAATCTAGCGTTGATGGATAGCTCTAGTACCGAGAGTCTATGATTGAGATGTTGAATCTAGCGTTGATGGATAGCCTCTAGTACCGAGAGTATATGTTTGAGATGTTGAATCTAGCGTTGATGGATAGCCTCTAGTACCGAGAGTCTATGATTGAGATGTTGAATCTAGCGTTGTTGGATAGCCTCTAGTACCGAGAGACTATTATTGAGATGTTGAATCTAGCGTTGATGGATAGCTCTAGTACCGAGTGTCTATGATTGAGATGTTGAATCTAGCGTTGATGGATACCTCTAGTACCGAGAGTCTATGATTGAGATGTTTAATCTAGCATTGTTGGATAGCTCTAGTACCGAACGTCTATGATTGAGATGTTGAATCTAGCGTTGATGGATAGCCAATAGTACCGAGAGTCTATGATTGAGATGCTGAATCTAGCGTTGATAGATAGCTCTAGTACCGAGAGTCTATGATTGAGATGTTGAATCTAGCGTTGATGGATAGCTCTAGTACCGAGAGTCTATGATTAAGATGTTGAATCTAGTGTTGATGGATAGCCTCTAGTACCGAGAGTCTATGATTGAGATGTTGAATCTGGCGTTGATGGATAGCCTCTAGTACCGAGAGTCTATGATTCAGATGTTGAATCTAGTGTTAATGGATAGCTCTAGTAAAGAGAGTCTATGATTGAGATGTTGAATCTAGCGTTGTTGGATAGCTCTAGTACCGAGAGTCTATGACTGAGATGTTAAATCTAGCGTTGATGGATAGCTCTACTACCAAGAGTCTATGATTGAGATGTTGAATCTAGCGTTGATGGATAGCCAATAGTACCGAGAGTCTATGATTGAGATGCTGAATCTAGCGTTCATAGATAGCTCTAGTACCGAGAGTCTATGATTGAGATGTTGAATCTAGCGTTGATTGATAGCTCCAGTACCGAGAGTCTATGATTGAGATGTTGAATCGAGCGTTGATGGATAGCCTCTAGTACCGAGAGTCTATGATTGAGATGTTGAATCTAGCGTTGATGGATAGCCTCTAGTACCGAACGTCTATGATTGAGATGTTGAATCTAGCGTTGATGGATAGCCTCTAGTACCGAGAGTCTATGATTGAGATGTTGAATCTAGCGTTGATGGATAGCTCTAGTACCGAGAGTCTATGATTGAGATGTTGAATCTAGCGTTGTTGGATAGCTCTAGTACCGAGAGTCTATGATCGAGATGTTGAATCTAGCGTTGATGGATAGCTCTAGTACCGAGAGTCTATGATTGAGATGTTGACTCCAGCGTTGATGGATAGCTCTATTACCGAGAGTCTATGATTGAGATGTTGAATCTAGCGTTGATGGATAGCCTCTAGTACCGAGAGTCTATGATTGAGATGTTGAATCTAGTGTTGATGGATAGCTCTAGTACTGAGAGTCTATGATTAAGATGTTTAATCTAGCGTTGTTGGATAGCTCTAGTACCGAGAGTCTATGACTGAGATGTTGAATCTAGCGTTGATGGATAGCTCTACTACCGAGAGTCTATGATTGAGATGTTGAATCTAGCGTTGATGGATAGCCTTTAGTACCGAGAGTGTATGATTGAGATGCTGAATCTAGCGTTGATAGATAGCTCTAGTACGGAGATTTTATGATTGAGATGTTGAATCTAGCGTTGTTAGATAGCTCTACTACCGAGAGTCTATGATTGAGATGTTGAATCTAGCGTTGATGTATAGCCTCTAGTACCGAGAGTCTATGATTGAGATGTTGGATCTATGGTTGATGGATAGCCTCTAGTACCGAGAGTCTATGATTGAGATGTTGAATCTAGCATCGATGGAAAGCTCTAGTACCGAGAGTCTATGATTGAGATGTTGAATCTAGCGATGATGGATAGCTCTAGTACCGAGAGTCTATGATAGAGATGTTGAATCTAGCGTTGATGGATAGCTCTAGTACCGAGAGTCTATGATTGAGATGTCGAATCTAGCGTTGATGGACAGCCTCTAGTACCGAGAGTCTATGTTTGAGATGTTGAATCTAGCGTTGATGGATAGCCTCTAGTACCGAGAGTCTATGATTAAGATGTTGAATCTAGCGTTGTTGGATAGCCTCTAGTATTGAGAGGCTATGATTGAGATGTTGAATCTAGCGTTGATGGATAGCTCTAGTACCGAGAGTCTATGATTGAGATGTTGAATCTAGCGTTGTTGGATAGCTCTAGTACCGAGAGTCTATGATTGAGATGTTGAATCTAGCGTTGATGGATAGCTCTAGTACCGAGAGTCTATGATTGAGATGTTGAATCTAGCGTTGATGGATATCCTCTAGTACAGAGAGTCTATGATTGAGATGTTGAATCTAGCGTTGATGGATAGCCAATAGTACCGAGAGTCTATGATTGAGATGCTGAATCTAGCGTTGATAGATAGCTCTAGTACCGAGAGTCTATGATTGAGATGTTGAATCTAGCGTTGTTGGATAGCTCTAGTACCGAGAGTCTATGATTGAGATGTTGAATCTAGCGTTGATGGATAGCCTCTAGTACCGAGAGTCTATGATTGAGATGTTGAATCTAGCGTTGATGGATAGCTCTAGTACCGAGAGTCTATGATTGAGATGTTGAATCTAGCGTTGATGGATAGCCTCTAGTACAGAGAGTCTATGATTGACATGTTAAATCTAGCGTTGATGGATAGCCTCTAGTACCGAACGTCTATGATTGAGATGTTGAATCTAGCGTTGATGGATAGCCTCTAGTACCGAGAGTCTATGATTGAGATGTTGAATCTAGCGTTGATGGATAGCTCTAGTACCGAGAGTCTATGATTGAGATGTTGAATCTAGCATTGTTGGAAAGCTCTAGTACCGAACGTCTATGATTGAGATGTTGAATCTAGCGTTGATGGATAGCCTCTAGTACCGAGAGTCTATGATTGAGATGTTTAATCTAGCATTGTTGGATAGCCTCTAGTACCGAGAGTCTATGATTGAAATGTTGAATCTAGCGTTGTTGGATAGCTCTAGTACCGAGAGTCTATGATTGAGATGTTGAATCTAGTGTTGATGGATAGCTCTAGTACCGAGAGTCTATGATTGAGATGTTGAATCTAGCGTTGTTGGATAGCTCTAGTACCGAGAGTCTATGACTTGGATGTTGAATCTAGCGTTGATGGATAGCTCTACTACCGAGAGTCTATGATTGAGATGTTGAATCTAGCGTTGATAGATAGCCTCTAGTACCGAGAGTGTATGATTGAGATGCTGAATCTAGCGTTGATAGATAGCTCTAGTACCGAGATTCTATGATTGAGATGTTGAATCTAGCGTTGTTAGATAGCTCTACTACCGAGAGTCTATGATTGAGATGTTGAATCTAGCGTTGATGGATAGCCTCTAGTACCGAGAGTCTATGATTGAGATGTTGAATCTATGGTTGATGGATAGCCTCTAGTACCGAGAGTCTATGATTGAGATGTTGAATCTAGCATCGTTGGATAGCTCTAGTACCGAGAGTCTATGATTGAGATGTTGAATCTAGCGTTGATGGATAGCTCTAGTACCGAGAGTCTATGATTGAGATGTTGAATCTAGCGTTGATGGATAGCTGTAGTACCGAGAGTCTATGATTGAGATGTTGAATCTAGCGTTGATGGATAGCTCTAGTACCGAGAGTCTATGATTGAGATGTTGAATCTAGCGTTGATGGATAGCCTCTAGTACCGAGAGTCTATGTTTGAGATGTTGAATCTAGCGTTGATGGATAGCCTCTAGTACCGAGAGTCTATGATTGAGATGTTGAATCTAGCGTTTATGGATAGCTCTAGTACCGAGAGTCTATGATTGAGATGTTGAATCTAGCGTTGTTGGATAGCTCTAGTACCGAGAGTCTATGATTGAGATGTTGAATCTAGCGTTGATGGATAGCTCTAGTACCGAGAGTCTATGATTGAGATGTTGAATCTAGCGTTGATGGATATCCTCTAGTACAGAGAGTCTATGATTGAGATGTTGAATCTAGCGTTGATGGATAGCCAATAGTACCGAGAGTCTATGATTGAGATGCTGAATCTAGCGTTGATAGATAGCTCTAGTACCGAGAGTCTATGATTGAGATGTTGAATCTAGCGTTGATGGATAGCCTCTAGTACCGAGAGTCTATGATTGAGATGTTCAATCTAGCGTTGATGGATAGCCTCTAGTACCGAACGTCTATGATTGAGATGTTGAATCTAGCGTTGATGGATAGCCTCTAGTACCGAGAGTCTATGATTGAGATGTTGAATCTAGCGTTGATGGATAGCCTCTAGTACCGAGAGTCTATGATTGAGATGTTCAATCTAGCGTTGATGGATAGCCTCTAGTACCGAACGTCTATGATTGAGATGTTGAATCTAGCGTTGATGGATAGCCTCTAGTACCGAGAGTCTATGATTGAGATGTTGAATCTAGCGTTGATGGATAGCTATAGTACCGAGAGTCTATGATTGAGATGTTGAATCTAGCATTGTTGGATAGCTCTAGTACCGAACGTCTATGATTGAGATGTTGAATCTAGCGTTGATGGATAGCCTCTAGTACCGAGAGTCTATGATTGAGATGTTGAATCTAGCATTGTTGGATAGCCTCTAGTACCGAGAGTCTATGATTGAAATGTTGAATCTAGCGTTGTTGGATAGCTCTAGTACCGTTAGTCTATGATCGAGATGTTGAATCTAGCGTTGATGGATAGCTCTAGTACCGAGAGTCTATGATTGAGATGTTGACTCTAGCGTTGATGGATAGCTCTAGTACCGAGATTCTATGATTGAGATGTTGAATCTAGCGTTGATGGATAGCCTCTAGTACCGAGAGTCTATGATTGAGATGTTGAATCTAGTGTTGATGGATAGCTCTAGTACCGAGAGTCTATGATTGAGATGCTGAATCTAGCGTTGTTGGATAGCTCTAGTACCGAGAGTCTATGACTGAGATGTTGAATCTAGCGTTGATGGATAGCTCTACTACCGAGAGTCTATGATTGAGATGTTGAATCTAGCGTTGATGGATAGCCTCTAGTACCGAGAGTGTATGATTGAGATGCTGAATCTAGGGTTGATAGATAGCTCTAGTACCGAGATTCTATGATTGAGATGTTGAATCTAGCGTTGTTAGATAGCTCTACTACCGAGAGTCTATGATTGAGATGTTGAATCTAGCGTTGATGGATAGCCTCTAATACCGAGAGTCTATGATTGAGATGTTGAATCTATGGTTGATGGATAGCCTCTAGTACCGAGAGTCTATGATTGAGATGTTGAATCTAGCATCGTTGGATAGCTCTAGTACCGAGAGTCTATGATTGAGATGTTGAATCTAGCGTTGATGGATAGCTCTAGTACCGAGAGTCTATTATTGAGATATTGATTCTAGCGTTGATGGATAGCTCTAGTACCGAGAGTCTATGATTGAGATGTTGAATCTAGCGTTGATGGATAGCTCTAGTACCGAAAGTCTATGATTGAGATGTTGAATCTAGCGTTGTTGGATAGCTCTAGTACCGAGAGTCTATGATTGAGATGTTGAATCTAGCGTTGATGGATAGCCTCTAGTACCGAACGTCTATGATTGAGATGTTGAATCTAGCGTTGATGGATAGCCTCTAGTACCGAGAGTCTATGATTGAGATGTTGAATCTAGCGTTGATGGATAGCTCTAGTACCGAGAGTCTATGATTGAGATGTTGAATCTAGCGTTGATGGATAGCCTCTAGTACAGAGAGTCTATGATTGACATGTTAAATCTAGCGTTGATGGATAGCCTCTAGTACCGAACGTCTATGATTGAGATGTTGAATCTAGCGTTGATGGATAGCCTCTAGTACCGAGAGTCTATGATTGAGATGTTGAATCTAGCGTTGATGGATAGCTCTAGTACCGAGAGTCTATGATTGAGATGTTGAATCTAGCATTGTTGGATAGCTCTAGTACCGAACGTCTATGATTGAGATGTTGAATCTAGCGTTGATGGATAGCCTCTAGTACCGAGAGTCTATGATTGAGATGTTTAATCTAGCATTGTTGGATAGCCTCTAGTACCGAGAGTCTATGATTGAAATGTTGAATCTAGCGTTGTTGGATAGCTCTAGTACCGAGAGTCTATGATTGAGATGTTGAATCTAGTGTTGATGGATAGCTCTAGTACCGAGAGTCTATGATTGAGATGTTGAATCTAGCGTTGTTGGATAGCTCTAGTACCGAGAGTCTATGACTTGGATGTTGAATCTAGCGTTGATGGATAGCTCTACTACCGAGAGTCTATGATTGAGATGTTGAATCTAGCGTTGATGGATAGCCTCTAGTACCGAGATTCTATGATTGAGATGTTGAATCTAGCGTTGTTAGATAGCTCTACTACCGAGAGTCTATGATTGAGATGTTGAATCTAGCGTTGATGGATAGCCTCTAGTACCGAGAGTCTATGATTGAGATGTTGAATCTACGGTTGATGGATAGCCTCTAGTACCGAGAGTCTATGATTGAGATGTTGAATCTAGCATCGTTGGATAGCTCTAGTACCGAGAGTCTATGATTGAGATGTTGAATCTAGCGTTGATGGATAGCTCTAGTACCGAGAGTCTATGATTGAGATGTTGAATCTAGCGTTGATGGATAGCCTCTAGTACCGAGAGTCTATGATTGAGATGTTGAATCTAGCGTTGATGGATAGCTCTAGTACCGGGAGTCTATGATTGAGATGTTGAATCTAGCGTTGATGGATAGCCTCTAGTACCGAGAGTCTATGTTTGAGATGTTGAATCTAGCGTTGATGGATAGCCTCTAGTACCGAGAGTCTATGATTGAGATGTTGAATCTAGCGTTTATGGATAGCTCTAGTACCGAGAGTCTATGATTGAGATGTTGAATCTAGCGTTGTTGGATAGCTCTAGTACCGAGAGTCTATGATTGAGATGTTGAATCTAGCGTTGATGGATAGCTCTAGTACCGAGAGTCTATGATTGAGATGTTGAATCTAGCGTTGATGGATATCCTCTAGTACAGAGAGTCTATGATTGAGATGTTGAATCTAGCGTTGATGGATAGCCAATAGTACCGAGAGTCTATGATTGAGATGTTGAATCTAGCATTGTTGGATAGCCTCTAGTACCGAGAGTCTATGATTGAAATGTTGAATCTAGCGTTGTTGGATAGCTCTAGTACCGTTAGTCTATGATCGAGATGTTGAATCTAGCGTTGATGGATAGCTCTAGTACCGAGAGTCTATGATTGAGATGTTGACTCTAGCGTTGATGGATAGCTCTAGTACCGAGATTCTATGATTGAGATGTTGAATCTAGCGTTGATGGATAGCCTCTAGTACCGAGAGTCTATGATTGAGATGTTGAATCTAGTGTTGATGGATAGCTCTAGTACCGAGAGTCTATGATTGAGATGCTGAATCTAGCGTTGTTAGATAGCTCTAGTACCGAGAGTCTATGACTGAGATGTTGAATCTAGCGTTGATGGATAGCTCTACTACCGAGAGTCTATGATTGAGATGTTGAATCTAGCGTTGATGGATAGCCTCTAGTACCGAGAGTGTATGATTGAGATGCTGAATCTAGGGTTGATAGATAGCTCTAGTACCGAGATTCTATGATTGAGATGTTGAATCTAGCGTTGTTAGATAGCTCTACTGCCGAGAGTCTATGATTGAGATGTTGAATCTAGCGTTGATGGATAGCCTCTCATACCGAGAGTCTATGATTGAGATGTTGAATCTATGGTTGATGGATAGCCTCTAGTACCGAGAGTCTATGATTGAGATGTTGAATCTAGCATCGTTGGATAGCTCTAGTACCGAGAGTCTATGATTGAGATGTTGAATCTAGCGTTGATGGATAGCTCTAGTACCGAGAGTCTATTATTGAGATATTGATTCTAGCGTTGATGGATAGCTCTAGTACCGAGAGTCTATGATTGAGATGTTGAATCTAGCGTTGATGGATAGCTCTAGTACCGAAAGTCTATGATTGAGATGTTGAATCTAGCGTTGTTGGATAGCTCTAGTACCGAGAGTCTATGATTGAGATGTTGAATCTAGCGTTGATGGATAGCCTCTAGTACCGAACGTCTATGATTGAGATGTTGAATCTAGCGTTGATGGATAGCCTCTAGTACCGAGAGTCTATGATTGAGATGTTGAATCTAGCGTTGATGGATAGCTCTAGTACCGAGAGTCTATGATTGAGATGTTGAATCTAGCATTGTTGGATAGCTCTAGTACCGAACGTCTATGATTGAGATGTTGAATCTAGCGTTGATGGATAGCCTCTAGTACCGAGAGTCTATGATTGAGATGTTGAATCTAGCATTGTTGGATAGCCTCTAGTACAGAGAGTCTATGATTGAAATGTTTAATCTAGCGTTGTCTGATAGCTCTAGTACCGTTAGTCTATGATCGAGATGTTGAATCTAGCGTTGATGGATAGCTCTAGTACCGAGAGTCTATGATTGAGATGTTAACTCTAGCGTTGATGGATAGCTCTAGTACCGAGAGTCTATGATTGAGATGTTGAATCTAGCGTTGATGGATAGCCTCTAGTACCGAGAGTCTATGATTGAGATGTTGAATCTAGTGTTGATGGATAGCTCTAGTACCGAGAGTCTATGTTTGAGATGTTCAATCTAGCGTTGTTGGATAGCTCTAGTACCGAGAGTCTATGACTGAGATGTTGAATCTAGCGTTGATGGAAAGCTCTACCACCGAGAGTCTATGATTGAGATGTTGAATCTAGCGTTGATGGATAGCTCTAGTACCGAAAGTCTATGATTGAGATGTTGAATCTAGTGTTGATGGATAGCTCTAGTACCGAGAGTCTATGATTGAGATGTTGAATCTAGCGTTATTGGATAGCTCTAGTACCGAGAGTCTATGACTGAGATGTTGAATCTAGCGTTGATGGATAGCTCTACTACCGAGAGTCTATGATTGAGATGCTGAATCTAGCGTTGATAGATAGCTCTAGTACCGAGAGTCTATGATTGAGATGCTGAATCTAGCGTTGATGGATAGCTCTAGTACCGAAAGTCTATGATTGAGATGTTGAATCTAGGGTCTATGGATAGCCTCTAGTACCGAGAGTCTATGATTGAGATGTTGAATCTAGCGTTGATGGATAGCCTCTAGTACCGTGAGTCTATGATTGAGATGCTGAATCTAGCGTTGATGGATAGCTCTAGTACCGACAGTCTATGATTGAGATGTTGAATCTAGCGTTGATGGATATTCTCTAGTACCGAGAGTCTATGATTGAGACTTTGAATCTAGCGTTGATGGGTAGCTCTAGTACCGAGAGTTTATGATTGAGATGTTGAATCTAGCGTTGATGGATAGGTCTAGTACCGAGAGTCTATGATTGAGATGTTGAATCTAGCGTTGTTGGATAGCTCTACTACCGAGAGTCTATGATTGAGATGTTGAATCTAGCGTTGATGGATAGCTCTAGTACCGAGAGTCTATGATTGAGATGTTGAATCTAGCGTTGATGGATAGCCTCTAGTACCGAGAGTCTATGATTGAGATGCTGAATCTAGCGTTGATGGATAGCTCTAGTACCGAGAGTCTTTGATTGAGATGTTGAATCTAGCGTTGATGGATAGCTCTAGTACCGAGAGTCTATGATTGAGAATTTGAATCTAGCTTTGATGGATAGCTCTAGTACCGAGAGTCTATGATTGAGATGTTGAATCTAGCGTTGATGGATAGCTCTAGTACCGAGAGTCTATGATTGAGATGTTGAATCTAGCATTGTTGGAAAGCTCTAGTACCGAACGTCTATGATTGAGATGTTGAATCTAGCGTTGATGGATAGCCTCTAGTACCGAGAGTCTATGATTGAGATGTTTAATCTAGCATTGTTGGATAGCCTCTAGTACCGAGAGTCTATGATTGAAATGTTGAATCTAGCGTTGTTGGATAGCTCTAGTACCGAGAGTCTATGATTGAGATGTTGAATCTAGTGTTGATGGATAGCTCTAGTACCGAGAGTCTATGATTGAGATGTTGAATCTAGCGTTGTTGGATAGCTCTAGTACCGAGAGTCTATGACTTGGATGTTGAATCTAGCGTTGATGGATAGCTCTACTACCGAGAGTCTATGATTGAGATGTTGAATCTAGCGTTGATAGATAGCCTCTAGTACCGAGAGTGTATGATTGAGATGCTGAATCTAGCGTTGATAGATAGCTCTAGTACCGAGATTCTATGATTGAGATGTTGAATCTAGCGTTGTTAGATAGCTCTACTACCGAGAGTCTATGATTGAGATGTTGAATCTAGCGTTGATGGATAGCCTCTAGTACCGAGAGTCTATGATTGAGATGTTGAATCTATGGTTGATGGATAGCCTCTAGTACCGAGAGTCTATGATTGAGATGTTGAATCTAGCATCGTTGGATAGCTCTAGTACCGAGAGTCTATGATTGAGATGTTGAATCTAGCGTTGATGGATAGCTCTAGTACCGAGAGTCTATGATTGAGATGTTGAATCTAGCGTTGATGGATAGCTGTAGTACCGAGAGTCTATGATTGAGATGTTGAATCTAGCGTTGATGGATAGTTCTAGTACCGAGAGTCTATGATTGAGATGTTGAATCTAGCGTTGATGGATAGCCTCTAGTACCGAGAGTCTATGTTTGAGATGTTGAATCTAGCGTTGATGGATAGCCTCTAGTACCGAGAGTCTATGATTGAGATGTTGAATCTAGCGTTTATGGATAGCTCTAGTACCGAGAGTCTATGATTGAGATGTTGAATCTAGCGTTGTTGGATAGCTCTAGTACCGAGAGTCTATGATTGAGATGTTGAATCTAGCGTTGATGGATAGCTCTAGTACCGAGAGTCTATGATTGAGATGTTGAATCTAGCGTTGATGGATATCCTCTAGTACAGAGAGTCTATGATTGAGATGTTGAATCTAGCGTTGATGGATAGCCAATAGTACCGAGAGTCTATGATTGAGATGCTGAATCTAGCGTTGATAGATAGCTCTAGTACCGAGAGTCTATGATTGAGATGTTGAATCTAGCGTTGATGGATAGCCTCTAGTACCGAGAGTCTATGATTGAGATGTTCAATCTAGCGTTGATGGATAGCCTCTAGTACCGAACGTCTATGATTGAGATGTTGAATCTAGCGTTGATGGATAGCCTCTAGTACCGAGAGTCTATGATTGAGATGTTGAATCTAGCGTTGATGGATAGCCTCTAGTACCGAGAGTCTATGATTGAGATGTTCAATCTAGCGTTGATGGATAGCCTCTAGTACCGAACGTCTATGATTGAGATGTTGAATCTAGCGTTGATGGATAGCCTCTAGTACCGAGAGTCTATGATTGAGATGTTGAATCTAGCGTTGATGGATAGCTATAGTACCGAGAGTCTATGATTGAGATGTTGAATCTAGCATTGTTGGATAGCTCTAGTACCGAACGTCTATGATTGAGATGTTGAATCTAGCGTTGATGGATAGCCTCTAGTACCGAGAGTCTATGATTGAGATGTTGAATCTAGCATTGTTGGATAGCCTCTAGTACCGAGAGTCTATGATTGAAATGTTGAATCTAGCGTTGTTGGATAGCTCTAGTACCGTTAGTCTATGATCGAGATGTTGAATCTAGCGTTGATGGATAGCTCTAGTACCGAGAGTCTATGATTGAGATGTTGACTCTAGCGTTGATGGATAGCTCTAGTACCGAGATTCTATGATTGAGATGTTGAATCTAGCGTTGATGGATAGCCTCTAGTACCGAGAGTCTATGATTGAGATGTTGAATCTAGTGTTGATGGATAGCTCTAGTACCGAGAGTCTATGATTGAGATGCTGAATCTAGCGTTGTTGGATAGCTCTAGTACCGAGAGTCTATGACTGAGATGTTGAATCTAGCGTTGATGGATAGCTCTACTACCGAGAGTCTATGATTGAGATGTTGAATCTAGCGTTGATGGATAGCCTCTAGTACCGAGAGTGTATGATTGAGATGCTGAATCTAGGGTTGATAGATAGCTCTAGTACCGAGATTCTATGATTGAGATGTTGAATCTAGCGTTGTTAGATAGCTCTACTACCGAGAGTCTATGATTGAGATGTTGAATCTAGCGTTGATGGATAGCCTCTAATACCGAGAGTCTATGATTGAGATGTTGAATCTATGGTTGATGGATAGCCTCTAGTACCGAGAGTCTATGATTGAGATGTTGAATCTAGCATCGTTGGATAGCTCTAGTACCGAGAGTCTATGATTGAGATGTTGAATCTAGCGTTGATGGATAGCTCTAGTACCGAGAGTCTATTATTGAGATATTGATTCTAGCGTTGATGGATAGCTCTAGTACCGAGAGTCTATGATTGAGATGTTGAATCTAGCGTTGATGGATAGCTCTAGTACCGAAAGTCTATGATTGAGATGTTGAATCTAGCGTTGTTGGATAGCTCTAGTACCGAGAGTCTATGATTGAGATGTTGAATCTAGCGTTGATGGATAGCCTCTAGTACCGAACGTCTATGATTGAGATGTTGAATCTAGCGTTGATGGATAGCCTCTAGTACCGAGAGTCTATGATTGAGATGTTGAATCTAGCGTTGATGGATAGCTCTAGTACCGAGAGTCTATGATTGAGATGTTGAATCTAGCGTTGATGGATAGCCTCTAGTACAGAGAGTCTATGATTGACATGTTAAATCTAGCGTTGATGGATAGCCTCTAGTACCGAACGTCTATGATTGAGATGTTGAATCTAGCGTTGATGGATAGCCTCTAGTACCGAGAGTCTATGATTGAGATGTTGAATCTAGCGTTGATGGATAGCTCTAGTACCGAGAGTCTATGATTGAGATGTTGAATCTAGCATTGTTGGATAGCTCTAGTACCGAACGTCTATGATTGAGATGTTGAATCTAGCGTTGATGGATAGCCTCTAGTACCGAGAGTCTATGATTGAGATGTTTAATCTAGCATTGTTGGATAGCCTCTAGTACCGAGAGTCTATGATTGAAATGTTGAATCTAGCGTTGTTGGATAGCTCTAGTACCGAGAGTCTATGATTGAGATGTTGAATCTAGTGTTGATGGATAGCTCTAGTACCGAGAGTCTATGATTGAGATGTTGAATCTAGCGTTGTTGGATAGCTCTAGTACCGAGAGTCTATGACTTGGATGTTGAATCTAGCGTTGATGGATAGCTCTACTACCGAGAGTCTATGATTGAGATGTTGAATCTAGCGTTGATGGATAGCCTCTAGTACCGAGATTCTATGATTGAGATGTTGAATCTAGCGTTGTTAGATAGCTCTACTACCGAGAGTCTATGATTGAGATGTTGAATCTAGCGTTGATGGATAGCCTCTAGTACCGAGAGTCTATGATTGAGATGTTGAATCTATGGTTGATGGATAGCCTCTAGTACCGAGAGTCTATGATTGAGATGTTGAATCTAGCATCGTTGGATAGCTCTAGTACCGAGAGTCTATGATTGAGATGTTGAATCTAGCGTTGATGGATAGCTCTAGTACCGAGAGTCTATGATTGAGATGTTGAATCTAGCGTTGATGGATAGCCTCTAGTACCGAGAGTCTATGATTGAGATGTTGAATCTAGCGTTGATGGATAGCTCTAGTACCGAGAGTCTATGATTGAGATGTTGAATCTAGCGTTGATGGATAGCCTCTAGTACCGAGAGTCTATGTTTGAGATGTTGAATCTAGCGTTGATGGATAGCCTCTAGTACCGAGAGTCTATGATTGAGATGTTGAATCTAGCGTTTATGGATAGCTCTAGTACCGAGAGTCTATGATTGAGATGTTGAATCTAGCGTTGTTGGATAGCTCTAGTACCGAGAGTCTATGATTGAGATGTTGAATCTAGCGTTGATGGATAGCTCTAGTACCGAGAGTCTATGATTGAGATGTTGAATCTAGCGTTGATGGATATCCTCTAGTACAGAGAGTCTATGATTGAGATGTTGAATCTAGCGTTGATGGATAGCCAATAGTACCGAGAGTCTATGATTGAGATGTTGAATCTAGCATTGTTGGATAGCCTCTAGTACCGAGAGTCTATGATTGAAATGTTGAATCTAGCGTTGTTGGATAGCTCTAGTACCGTTAGTCTATGATCGAGATGTTGAATCTAGCGTTGATGGATAGCTCTAGTACCGAGAGTCTATGATTGAGATGTTGACTCTAGCGTTGATGGATAGCTCTAGTACCGAGATTCTATGATTGAGATGTTGAATCTAGCGTTGATGGATAGCCTCTAGTACCGAGAGTCTATGATTGAGATGTTGAATCTAGTGTTGATGGATAGCTCTAGTACCGAGAGTCTATGATTGAGATGCTGAATCTAGCGTTGTTGGATAGCTCTAGTACCGAGAGTCTATGACTGAGATGTTGAATCTAGCGTTGATGGATAGCTCTACTACCGAGAGTCTATGATTGAGATGTTTAATCTAGCGTTGATGGATAGCCTCTAGTACCGAGAGTGTATGATTGAGATGCTGAATCTAGGGTTGATAGATAGCTCTAGTACCGAGATTCTATGATTGAGATGTTGAATCTAGCGTTGTTAGATAGCTCTACTACCGAGAGTCTATGATTGAGATGTTGAATCTAGCGTTGATGGATAGCCTCTAATACCGAGAGTCTATGATTGAGATGTTGAATCTATGGTTGATGGATAGCCTCTAGTACCGAGAGTCTATGATTGAGATGTTGAATCTAGCATCGTTGGATAGCTCTAGTACCGAGAGTCTATGATTGAGATGTTGAATCTAGCGTTGATGGATAGCTCTAGTACCGAGAGTCTATTATTGAGATATTGATTCTAGCGTTGATGGATAGCTCTAGTACCGAGAGTCTATGATTGAGATGTTGAATCTAGCGTTGATGGATAGCTCTAGTACCTAAAGTCTATGATTGAGATGTTGAATCTAGCGTTGTTGGATAGCTCTAGTACCGAGAGTCTATGATTGAGATGTTGAATCTAGCGTTGATGGATAGCCTCTAGTACCGAACGTCTATGATTGAGATGTTGAATCTAGCGTTGATGGATAGCCTCTAGTACCGAGAGTCTATGATTGAGATGTTGAATCTAGCGTTGATGGATAGCTCTAGTACCGAGAGTCTATGATTGAGATGTTAATCTAGCATTGTTGGATAGCTCTAGTACCGAACGTCTATGATTGAGATGTTGAATCTAGCGTTGATGGATAGCCTCTAGTACCGAGAGTCTATGATTGAGATGTTGAATCTAGCATTGTTGGATAGCCTCTAGTACAGAGAGTCTATGATTGAAATGTTTAATCTAGCGTTGTCTGATAGCCCTAGTACCGTTAGTCTATGATCGAGATGTTGAATCTAGCGTTGATGGATAGCTCTAGTACCGAGAGTCTATGATTGAGATGTTAATTCTAGCGTTGATGGATAGCTCTAGTACCGAGAGTCTATGATTGAGATGTTGAATCTAGCGTTGATGGATAGCCTCTAGTACCGAGAGTCTATGATTGAGATGTTGAATCTAGTGTTGATGGATAGCTCTAGTACCGAGAGTCTATGTTTGAGATGTTGAATCTAGCGTTGTTGGATAGCTCTAGTACCGAGAGTCTATGACTGAGATGTTGAATCTAGCGTTGATGGAAAGCTCTACCACCGAGAGTCTATGATTGAGATGTTGAATCTAGCGTTGATGGATAGCTCTAGTACCGAAAGTCTATGATTGAGATGTTGAATCTAGTGTTGATGGATAGCTCTAGTACCGAGAGTCTATGATTGAGGTTTTGAATCTAGCGTTATTGGATAGCTCTAGTACCGAGAGTCTATGACTGAGATGTTGAATCTAGCGTTGATGGATAGCTCTACTACCGAGAGTCTATGATTGAGATGCTGAATCTAGCGTTGATAGATAGCTCTAGTACCGAGAGTCTATGATTGAGATGCTGAATCTAGCGTTGATGGATAGCTCTAGTACCGAAAGTCTATGATTGAGATGTTGAATCTAGGGTCTATGGATAGCCTCTAGTACCGAGAGTCTATGATTGAGATGTTGAATCTAGCGTTGATGGATAGCCTCTAGTACCGTGAGTCTATGATTGAGATGCTGAATCTAGCGTTGATGGATAGCTCTAGTACCGACAGTCTATGATTGAGATGTTGAATCTAGCGTTGATGGATATTCTCTAGTACCGAGAGTCTATGATTGAGACTTTGAATCTAGCGTTGATGGGTAGCTCTAGTACCGAGAGTTTATGATTGAGATGTTGAATCTAGCGTTGATGGATAGGTCTAGTACCGAGAGTCTATGATTGAGATGTTGAATCTAGCGTTGTTGGATAGCTCTACTACCGAGAGTCTATGATTGAGATGTTGAATCTAGCGTTGATGGATAGCTCTAGTACCGAGAGTCTATGATTGAGATGTTGAATCTAGCGTTGATGGATAGCCTCTAGTACCGAGAGTCTATGATTGAGATGCTGAATCTAGCGTTGATGGATAGCTCTAGTACCGAGAGTCTTTGATTGAGATGTTGAATCTAGCGTTGATGGATAGCTCTAGTACCGAGAGTCTATGATTGAGAATTTGAATCTAGCTTTGATGGATAGCTCTAGTACCGAGAGTCTATGATTGAGATGTTGAATCTAGCGTTGATGGATAGCTCTAATACCGAGAGTCTATGATTGAGATGTTGAATCTAGCGTTGATGGATAGCTCTAATACCGAGAGTCTATGAATGATGAAATGGACGTCGCGAACTCGGTGGACTGCTTGTGGTGTAACGATGAAGCCAACTCCAGCGAACGTGCTTCCTAATATTAGGACCCCGAAATGGACTCCTGCTGTTTCTTTATCAAAATGGTACGGGAGTGTATTGAACTACTTATTTTAAAACTCATATTAAAATTTATTTTTAGTTTTCGTTTACACAGTTTAGCAGAAGCTCATAATCTATTTATGTACATACAATTCTGGACAGATGTACACAATAGTTGAAGGTGTACTTTGTAACGGCCCGGATAGCACGAGGAACATGCTTAACTAGCCTGCATACTATGGCGTTCCTTCAGCTGCAGGTGTCGGTGTACGGAAGGAAACATAATTTAGCTTCTATTTATACCTGTGGAATTCCGTGGCAAAGTGGTTAAGCCGTCGGCCTCGTGATCAGGTGGTATGGGTTTGAGTCCGGATTCCGCCGCCTTTTTCACGGGTGCTTGGTGCGAAGTTCCCTGCATCTCGTAGTCACCCACTGGTCGTCTTGTCCTTGACTTGCCACTGGGGTTAGGCGGCTCGAAACGAGAGAGTGAGGATAAAAAGTAGTTAATCCTTACTAACAAGGGGACGGCGTGGTCTAGTGGTTAAGTGGAACGGCTCACAATCCGAAGGTGCTGGGTTCGATCCCCATCACAGCACCGGCCGTTACCCCGGGGAAGCAAACCCTTAGAAAAAGCAGGAGGAAGCAGACCCTAACATAAAATGCATGCTGAAGTCAGATGTACTGGGCCAACAGGCGCAAAATAAAAACCACAGTGCAACGCACACCGCCTTGGGGATTAGAGAAATGAGGCGAACGCCAAAAAAAAATAAAAAATCTTTACTAAAAATAGGACCTATTTATTTAATTAATTGTGCCATCATCGTCTACGATGGACGATGGCCTTTGCCTTTGCCTTGTACTGGTTCAGGAAAGAGGAGAAATGTATCAGGAGACATTAGATAAAGTGTACCTTCGAATTCCCATCCCTCGATCTAAAACTCCCCGCTCTTTCTGAATATTGTAAGTTAATATTATCTGCATATTTACGTATACACGACAGTGCATTTGTCTGCCGCTACAATAGATTTATTATGTATCATAATACCTAACGAGAACACTGTTCTCTATATGTCTGACGATCGTGTATCAGTTTAGTCAAGTATGTCAGATACAAACATTAAGTCAGTTTTCGGGTGGGAGCATGGGGTGGTTGAGGACATAATATTTAGAATCCCACTCTTGGACCAAAGAGCAGTTTTTTTTGTCTTTGTTTTTGTTGTTCCTTCGCCTTATTTCACTATTCCGCAAGGTGGTATGCGTTGCACTGTGGTTTTTATTTTGCGCCTGTCGGCCCAGTGCATCCGACTTCAGCATGCATTTTATGTAAGGGTTTGCTTTGTTCTGCATTTTCTAAGGGTTTGCTTTCCCGGGGTAACGGTCGGTGCTGTGATGGGAATCGAAACCAGCATCTTTAGATTGTGAGCCGTGTCACTTATCCACTAGCCACCGCTGTCCCCACAAAGAGAAGTCTAAATACAGAAAGCCGGCGCCACGTAATGGCACGTTTTCTAAGAACAGCAAAGGTCAAGTCTCCATGGTTACAGTATTACCTCTTCCCACGCTTCTAAAGGTTGACTAAACGGTGAATGTTATGGTTAACTAATGTCAGGTATATCTGATTACACTGTGCTCTTAACATGACATTATCCTGACGTCAGTCTGTCAGACGTATGCCAGGATGCCAACAATATTAGATATGTTTTCTTTTATGTTCTTAAAACTTTGAAGAATTATTATTAAAGACATTTTGTGATTTTCTACTGCACAAGTTTTGGAATTCGTAAATACAGTTTTTTATTCAATTTTCGTTAGGGCTTCATTTTTACATCAGATAAATACTTTTGTTTTTAACCTCTGCATGTTCGTTAAATGTTTTAATTATGTTTTTTTTTAATCCGTTTCTCAATTTGGTGATGGTGAATGTGTCTCAGGGAGCGAGATCATGTTGGGCCTATAGAGAAACAAGTGTTTGAGCTATGATAAGACGGCTAGACTGTCAGCCATTGTTCAGGAACCGTTCAGGTGAAAGGATCATGTTTCCATGTGTTCACAAGTCTAGTAAAGCAACACACTCATAGACACAAAATATCAAGAAGCTTTCTGATCACGTAGGTACAAACATACGTTAGAGACTCTACATTCACCTTACACACTGTTTGATGTGCCCAGAGCAATACCTGTACATACCTTCTACCTAAGTATTCAATCCCCCCTCACTACAGACTAACTGCGTTATTTCCCAAACCATTGACAGACCTATAGGTCAACTCGTCAAACATATGAACTGTGGGATAGCATGATCATAACCAAGTTACACGTTTGAAATCTAGGGCGTCATCTATAAATACTACTACCATTTGTCTCTGTGTGGGTATGAATGTAATACGCGAATATTATTCCGGCGTGTGTATACAGTGTTGGTAGTGAGAGGTGTGAGAGAGAGGGTAGCGAGTCTGCTTGTAAAGGTCAAGGTAGGTCCGTAGCATATACTGTTGTCGGAGATGAAGTGTTATTTAGTTTATTGTATTAGAACTCGGCTGTATTCGTATGTCCATTATATGATAGATAGACACACATTTTCCGCAGCTGGTACAGCACGGATGTCCATTATATGATAGATAGACCCACATTTTCTGTAGCTGGTACAGCACGGATGTCCATTATATGATAGATAGACCCACATTTTCTGTAGCTGGTACAGCACGGATGTCCATTATATGATAGATAGACCCACATTTTCTGTAGCTGGTACAGCACGGATGTCCATTATATGATAGATAGACCCACATTTTCTGTAGCTGGTACAGCACGGATGTCCATTATATGATAGATAGACCCACATTTTCTGTAGCTGGTACAGCACGGATGTCCATTATATGATAGATAGACCCACATTTTCTGTAGCTGGTACAGCACGGATGTCCATGTGCTCTCTAGACGTTCTGATCACTGTCTATCCTAGGCTGTCTACACGTCTATCCTAGACTGCTGCTTGTCTATCCTAGGCTGCTGCTCGTCTATCCTAGACTGCTGCTCGTCTATCCTAGACTGTCTGCTCGTCTATCCTAGACTGCTGCTCGTCTATCATAGACTGCTGCTCGTCTATCCTAGGCTGCTGCTCGTCTATCATAGGCTATCTGCTCGTCTATCCTAGACTGCTGCTCGTCTATCCTAGACTGCTGCTCGTCTATCCTAGACTGCTGCTTGTCTATCCTAGGCTGCTGCTCGTCTATCCTAGACTGCTGCTCGTCTATCCTAGACTGTCTGCTCGTCTATCCTAGACTGCTGCTCGTCTATCATAGACTGCTGCTCGTCTATCCTAGGCTGCTGCTCGTCTATCATAGGCTATCTGCTCGTCTATCCTAGACTGCTGCTCGTCTATCCTAGACTGCTGCTCGTCTATCCTAGACTGTTGATCGTCTATCCTAGACTGCTGCTCGCCTATCCTAGACTGTCTGCGCGTCTATCCTAGACTGCTTCTCGTCTATCCTAGACTGCTTCTCGTCTATCCTAGACTGCTGCTCGTCTATCCTAGACTGCTGCTCGTCTATCCTAGACTGCTGCTGGTCTATCCTAGGCTGTCTGCTCGTCTATCCTAGACTGCTGCTCGTCTATCCTAGACTGTCTGCGCGTCTATCCTAGACTGCTGCTAGTCTATCCTAGACTGTCTGCGCGTCTATCCTAGGCTGTCTGCTCGTCTATCATAGACTGCTGCTCGTCTATCCTAGGCTGCTGCTAGTCTATCCTAGGCTGTCTGCTCGTCTATCCTAGGCCGTCTGCGCGTCTATCCTAGGCCGTCTGCGCGTCTATCCTAGGCTGCTGCTCGTCTATCCTAGGCTGCCTACGCGTCAATCATAGGCTGTGTCTATCCTAGGCTGTCTGCACGTCTATCCTAGGCTGTCTGCGCATCTCTTAGGCTGTCTGCGCGTCTATCCTAGGCTGCTGCTCGTCTATCCTAGGCTGCTGCTCGTCTATCCTATGCTGTCTGCGCGTCTATCCTAGGCTGCTGCTCGCATATCCTAGGCTGTCTGCTCGTCTATCCTAGGCTGTCGACACGTCTATCCTAGGCTGCTGCTCGTCTATCCTAGGCTACTTCACGTCTATCCTGTGCTGCCCGAGTGTCTATCCTAGTCGACTGCTCGTCTATCCTAGGTTGCCTACAAACTCAGGCCCTCGTTGCATTCAACGTTCCTTAACTCGCCTGTCCAGGCTGAACGATGCTTAGCCAGGTATTCCCTGGTGGTATGACATCACTTACGCGAGTCCTTCTCGTTGTCACCGAATTGCTTGTTTACGTAGCCATGTCATAGCCTTTCTTGACTCAGCTCGTCACACTTAAGCCTCCTGGCCTTCGAGCAAGGTAGGACCAACCCATCTAAGCTGAGCTTTCTGCAAAAGTGCATCAATGTGGGCTTGCTGACTCTGGATTTGACCTCATCTGTAATATGGTTCTACCAGTGAATATAGAGTAAGCGCCTCACCACGTTGCACGGAAATCGTTTAACCTCCTGACATCTCTTAACTTAACTTAACATAACATCTTTATACTGTTTTAGAAGACTCTGCAGAGTCTGCATACAACCAGTTTAATTTACATTACCCTGCTATAAAAGCTATGCGCATCCAATCTATTCTTAAATGCATTAATGGTCCCTGCCTCCACTACTTCCTGTGGCAATGCATTCCACGCATTCACCACTCTCTGACTAAAAAAACTTTAAATATTTCGTAATATCTAATCTGGCCCTTTCTTTTGTTAATTTGTAGATATGCCCTGTTATTTTTGTAGGTGGTTGTATTTTGAAGAAAAAAACTTGTTATAGTCTAATTTACCCGTTCCTTTGATTATCTTATAAACCTGTATTATCACCTCGAATTCTTCTCTTTTCTAGACACTGTAAGCCGGTTTTTTCTCTTTCCTCATAACTGTAATTCTGGAATCCCACTATCAGTTTTGTCGCTCATTTTTGTATTCTTTCCATCATGTTTATATCCCCTCTATGCTAAGGACTGCACACCTGTACAGAGTACTCTAATCTAGGTCTAACTAATGCTTTATACAGTTTGACTATCACGTCCTATGTTTAATATTTCTTTTTATCATACCTAACATTGCAGTTGCCTTTTTACACTACTACGTAGACAGTCCAACTCTCACACGCGCAGATAAAGGAGGGGAAGATGGCGGCACGCAGACTTTCAGCGTAGTCCTTATTCTGCTTCCTCGACGTGCCCACATTAGCAAACACACTCTAGCAACAACTGTGCTGGTCTTTGCTATTCTATTTGCCAGTTTAAGAACTAATCTCGACAGCGGGCTTGCCATGCAGACGACTATCCCCCCCCCCCTCTTGCAATGTGTGTCTCCTCACTGTGTCCGGCCCTTTACAGTTTACACGTGTTATATGGGACTGCTTGATACACGACCTCTGTTTTCGTTACTTTAATCGTCAAGTCAAAGCTGTTATAACCAGTAGAGAAACTAGTAAAACCTTAATCAACTTTTACTAGTTTCTTTCATGTTTTTTTTCTCATTATACACATCCACAGAACCGCTGCAGCCTCGCCTTATTATAACCAGTAGAGAACCGGTCCACGCCTTCCTCTATATTCTGTTCTGAGCACTGTTCAGAACATTTTATTTGCAAATAAGAATTCATATATCTTATCGCGCACTACCTTGGGTTTGGAATTCAATCTGTGGGAATTCAATAGACTGCTGTCATCCATGCACAACTGAATGGGAATGGTATAATCGCTATCCTTAAAAACGGTCGTCTGCACAGCTGGAAGGAATGGGTCGAGGTAAGCAAGCACTCGTCTATGTTTCACACCGTTTTTGTTTAAACCTCAAATAATGGCGACTAACAGGCTGCGGGTCTATTTTTTTGAGTATTTATGTTGATTAAGATGGACTTGTGCATCGGTTAACTACTCTCCAGGAACTTGTCCCAAATGCAGCGGAGTAATAAGCTGCTCGAGCCTAGCCCGCTAAACAGGAAATCCTACTCCTGTTTTACAGTAAGCTCACGCCAGAACTGAGACCTGTACAGGGACATCTGTGTCTGTAGAAGTACAGGTCGAGTAAGACTAAGATGTTGAGCTCTCGCTGTTGTCCAGTATTCGTGCTCGCATGTCTTCGTTGGGCAGTTCCACTAGAGTTACACATTTGACAAGGCAGTCGGACGTGGCCAGCATCTGCCATAGCCCACCTGTGCTGGCAGTATCGTGAGGTCAATGAACGTGTTGTGTAGAGCACGATCTTGGGGGCTAGGTTCGAGCAGCTTAATACTCTGCGTTGAGACAAGAGCTTACGGAGGGTGGTTATCCGATGTGCGAGTTTATCTTAATAAACTCAAACACTAGAGCAAAGTAGACCCGCAGCTTGTTAAGTGCCATTTATGCTGCTCTAAACAAACCACATAACCATGGCCGGTGTTATGCCATGTCACACAGTTAGTCGCCTTTTACGACATCCTCTCTATTGAGCAGTGATGCTATTCTTGTCCTTGTTATACACAAAGACCCGGCGGACCACTTGGAATGTTTGTTGCTGTGTGATATAGAATTATGATATCATGTGTTTATTGTTGTTGTTGTTTCTATATTAACATGTCATTCGCATATTCTTGTCGTTTTCTTGGAGCTTATATTTTATGTAAGTTGCCCATCGCAAGCGAAGAGGCGACATCATCAGACTGTCCTCGTGCTGAAGATGTAACTTGCGCTGAATTTGGATTATAGTGAGATCAAGATGCTGAGCAGCGCACGCATAAGCTGCAGTGGTCAGCGACCCATAGATGACTGCTAGCATCAGGGCCAGCGAACCAGAGCTGCCAAGACGCTTTTACACCTCCACGCGGTTATCCTGGATAACAGGCTGCAGTATGGCAGACTGGCTAAGACGAATGGATCGAAGAGGGAATGCTAACCCGGTACTCAAAAAATGCTTGCTGAAGTCGGATGTGTTGGACCGAAAGGTGCAAATATAGCAGCCAAGCTGTAAACTACGACACAACGCATTCCGTTCTCTGGACTACGTTCTGCTACTTAAGCCCTTTCATGGTTTGTTATCGGAAGATTGAGAACGAACGAAGAAGAAGAAGAAGAAGAAGGATCATAGTGAGAAAGAATCTGCGCTGGACACCAGTCTCACTCTCTCGTCCTGAGTTACCGGGAACCAGTGGCAAGACACACAATCAAGACGACTGGAAGTAGCTCAAGGTGCAGACATTCAGATCATACAATCCGTGAGACCAGGGGTAGCTTGAAACTTGGGGCAGTGGATCGCCCACCGTTTCCTTGACGATTTGAGAGACGAATGTCGTACCTCTCGACAGCAGCAGCCCCCACGCGTTGACTTAAAGACGCTGCTGCTGACCAGCGCCCACATCTGTAGGTCTAGTTGAGAGACCATTAACCCATGGCTGAGGAGAGATTCCGATCGTGGACTACAATGAAAATGGATGAAATTTCCAAGTAGATCGTGCACACCAGCCAAGGACGGTGCGCAATCTGTAGTGACGTCCTATCCAAGAACGTGTATTCTATAATACATGAAGAACAGATCGTGTTTTCTCTGAATTCAGAGGACAATTACACACACAGCCTTCTTGTGAATAGCGTAGAACATGCTAGAAAATTATCACCACACAACACTACGCTCCATACATTAATTGGAACGAACAATCCACACGAACATCGCAGACCATGAGAGCAGCTGTTGCTTCGTCGCCATCTTACCCAATAGGTACCTAGTAAACTAGGTACCCATTTACACCTGAGTCGACTGGATTGCGGGGATCTAACCTGGTATCTTTGCCGTGAGAATCGACTAGTCTACCACTCTGCCACTCATAAGTACGAGTCACAGGTAAACTCAGAAAGTAGTATCAGATGATGGTAGCATACTAACATATGAAAATAGCATATTAACACAGGAATGGAAAATGCATCTCCTCACTACTCTTACCCTACACAAAGACAGGACAGACTACATGAAAGAATGTCTTACAATATATGTTTACAATGAAAGACACCACATTAGTCTGCACGAGTTGTTATCTAGTTAGTCAGCTTGGGAATACAATGTTGGAAGCCACGCCTTTCACAGGTCAATGAGCTAGTCTGGGTCAAATACAAATGCCTGTCAAAGTTTGTCCTTGTAACACGATCAACGTACACCCACCATGAATGTTGACATCCTACGAAACTAACGATGCATTAACTTGGCGATACGACGACTATTGGAGTGTGCATGTATTATTTTGATAACGTAAGCCCAAGATAATTTACGCCGCATAACGTCTGTTCGGACAACATCCAACCGAATATACGTCCGTGGTTTGATGAAATATCGATCGGAGAACAACACGTAGGCGACATAATAGGGTGTAGGAAAAGCAGCATCGACCGATCCTGCATGCCGCCTTTGTATCTCATGTCTGTGTACACAGTACAACGTAATTGTGAGGTCAGGTGCAAAATGATACATTAATAACCAAAAATACAGTACATCAGAACCGATAACATCAGGAGATGGGAACACCAACGCCAGTATTAGACTACATCAAAAGACATCAACTCAAATAGTTTGGCCTCGTAACAAGCCTACCACCACGCAGCACCCCCCCCCCCACCCCCCCCCTTCCCCAAACAACCAATGCTGTTTAGATTCAACGGATTCAAGGCCAAAGACCGACCATGAAAAAAGTGGCGTTCGGAAATATCTGAGGCGGTGAATGCCACTGCGCATGAGGCACACAGACGGGCCCGTTCTAGAGATCTCTTCACAACCTGACGCTGCAAGTCGAAACAAGACAATGGAAAAGAAGAACAAGACAGTACAATGGTCTTGATGGTCATGATAGACGTCTGTTACTGGTCTAAGTGCCCAGTGTACTGTACTTTCTTTCGTTATATTTATGTAAACTTAGCCTAGTTACAAATAAAATGTTTGCCGAATATAAGTACTGTCTGTACACCGTATCTTGTCTATGTATTCAATACCGGTACACTGCAGTATCCCACATAACTTTGAAAAGTATAGGGTGTTCGCACAACGTCCAACTCACATTACGTCCTATTTCCGAGAACGGCTAGTGGACGCTTAGAAGAGCATGCCGACACACAAGTTGTTGTTGCTATTGTTGTTGTTGCTATTGTTATTGTTGTTATTGTTATTGTTGTTGTTGTTGAATGCCCACAATGACTTTTGTGCTCCACGAAAAGGACGCTAAGCGTCCGTTTGTTGTAGCTTCCCTCACATCCCGAGCGTGATGATAAAGGTGGCCCGGAGTCCTCCAGATGGTTTTGCTATACTTTGCTTCATCTGCGAGTCGCTCACTACTTCGGGGATCACGTCGATTCCTCCCCTCGTTAGCAAAGCTGCCACGAAAGAAGCCCGTTTCCAGGGAGGACTACGAGGAAGTCAAGGTGAGACTCTTGGCCAGTATATTTTACCTGACCATGACTGATATGACTGATCAGTATGTTTTACCTGACCATGACTGATCAGTATGTTTTACCTGACCCTGACTGACATGACTGATCAGTATGTTTTACCTGACCCTGACTAACATGACTGACCAGTATGTTTTACCTGACCCTGACTGACATGTCTGATCAGTATGTTTTACCTGACCCTGACTGATCAGTATGTTTTACCTGACCATGACTGACATGACTGATCAGTATGTTTTACCTGACCATGACTGACATGACTGATCAGTATGTTTTACCTGACCATGACTGATCAGTATTTTTACCTGACCATGACTGACATGACTGATCAGTATGTTTTACATGACCATGACTGATATGACTGATCAGTATGTTTTACCTGACCCTGACTGACATGACTGATCAGTATGTATTGCCCCTGACCAGACGTCAGCCCCACCCCCTCCCCTAACACGTCTACGTGCTGACATCTCGTGGAAGAGACAGTCGACCGTGTCACTACATGTGTATTTAAGTTAGCTCAAGCCGCAATCTTCTGCGTGGTCACCCATGTTGTAAACGTAAGTCCACTGTAACCTTCCAAGCATGAAGTTCAGACGACTGAAGAGGCTCTACATGGAGCTGGCAGGTTTATAATGTTAAACCATTTCGTCTCAAGTCGCCACTGCAGATGCTCGTATGCACCCAGTAAATGGACCAGCTGTAGTTAATGGAGAATTGATGAGTCAACCACGTCACAATATACGAATAAATCAAGTTACAATCAACGAATAAATCAAGTTACAATCAACGAATAAATCAAGTTACAATCAACGAATCAATCAAGTTACAATGCTACATACTGCTCATGACTGCCTGGGAAACACAATACATCATGCAAATAAAAAGAATTAAAACTTCGCTTCACTTCATTTCTTATTATTATCACCTTTCCTGAGCTTTTAGCTATTGGAGGTTCTAGCTGATAGTGCTGGATCTTCCGTGGCTTTCTTCCCAACCCGGACAGAAACCAGAGTAGCATCAGGCGCCTTCCCGACTACAGAGGGGAGGTTGATGAACTCGACGGTGTGTAGTGTCGAGTTAAATAATTAAAAGAAACCATTTCGGTCTCACCATTTCCACCAACAAACGGGGTCTCCATTGAAGTCCCGAATCCGTTAGTTCCAGTGTTTAAAGCTTTATTAAAGGGCATGGGGCACGTTTCTTATAGTGTAATGTCGAGTTGGACACATTCACCTTTGGGCATGTGGCACGTTTCTTATAGTGTAATGTCGAGTTGAGCACATTCAGCTTAGGGCAGTTCTGACATGATTACACCCGGCGGAGTAAATGCCCAGCAGCTAAACGTCAATAGTCCCTCAAAGTCTAATTAAGAGACTGGCGAACTGTTGAATAGACTAGTCTCGCTCGTTATCGGAATGAATCACTCGTCTTACCTCGCGCTGCAACCAAGGACACAAACTCGTAAGTCAGTCCACCTACAGTACATTACATTTTTTCTTTTTTTTTTTAAAAACTTCGTTGATTTAAAAAAAATTAAAATGAAAGTTTTTCTTCACTTGATCTCTTCTTTTTCTTATTCTTCTTCGAACGCTCTCAGGCGTCAACGTGAATAAGTCTAAAGAATGTAGTGGTACGCCAGAGACTGCTGGTTTCTCCATAGAGCTTGTCTAGGTTGGTATCGGCGATGGCCACACACGCTTTATTTGTTCCTCTTATGTTGGACACCTTTGTAACAGATGGATCAGCAGACATTGCGTCAGTATGTACACATAAAGATCAGCAGACATTGCGTCAGTATGTACACATAAAGATCAGCAGACATTGTGTCAGTGTGTACACAGATGGATCAGCAGACATTGTGTCAGTGTGTACACAGATGGATCAGCAAACATTGTGTCAGTATGTACACAGATGGATCAGCAGACATTGTGTGAGTATGTACACAGATGGATCGGCAGACATTATGTACAGTATGTACACAGATGAATCAGCAGACATTGTGTCAGTATGTACACAGATGGATCAGCAGACATTATGTACAGTGTGTACACAGATGGATCAGCAGACATTGTGTCAGTATGTACACAGATGGATCAGCAGACAGTATGTACAGTATGTACACAGATGGATCAGCAGACATTATGTACAGTATGTACACAGATGGATTAGAATCTACATCGGACACCACAACGGCGACCTAGACAACCACACCAGCAGGAGAGACCTGTATTCATTTCATAGCTGAAACAACAGCTGTATATGCAACCACTCATATTTTTATCCGCCAAAAACATAACTACAAGAAAAAAAACTGGCATTCTAACAGACTCCAGGAGTGTACTCCAAGCCAACTCAAGCACCAAATAAGATAGACTCTCACATGAATTAAAATTTAACATCGGGTTGGTATCCCCAAAAACATATCTAGTTGTACAGAGTATTTCGGCCTACTGTGGTATCCTTGGAAACGAGAAGGCAGATGAGCTCGCAAATGCCGGAAGTGACGCCCTCAGACTCGCCATCCACATAGCTATGAAGAAGCAAAACCACTCATCAAGATCCATGAGGACAGAATTGAGATACCACCACAAAGAATACAAGCCATAAACATACAGCAAAGACAAACTTAGCAGAGATGGACAGACAAAGATCTTCAAACTCAGAAAGGGAGATTGCAGACACAAAACTCGCCTCCACAGAATGGGTCTCAGAAACACCGCATGTGCGGTTGTGGAGCACCCAAGAAAACACCAGAAGATATCTTGGAGGACTGCCTTATTTATACAGACAAAAGAGAGAAAGTCTGGCCGGTTGAAGCGACCCTACTCGAAAAGCTGTGGGGGACCGGCGAAGACCTGAAACTCACAATCTCCTACGTGAACCTGACATGGTAGCACATCATCAGTTGATCGAAGAAGTCCCTCTGTATTGTCATCTGTCGTTAGAATTTCTGCTGCAGTTTTCAAGGCTTCTGGTTCTACTTTGAATTTACTTGAAAATGTTATAGTCGCCATTTACAGCTGTCTTTGTGTAATGTTTTTTCTTAAACTTAAAAATATCCCTGCACCTCCCTTCTCTGTGGCATTTGTTGTTGGTACGTACACCTGTGTATACATGGGTCAACCAGTTGTTGGTACGTACACATGTGTATACATGGGTCAACCAGTTGTTGGTACGTACACCTGTATATACATGGGTCAAGCAGTTGTTGGTACGTACACCTGTATATACATGGGTCAACCAGTTGTTGGTACGTACACCTGTGTATACATGGGTCAACCAGTTGTTGGTACGTACACCTGTATATACATGGGTCAAGCAGTTGTTGGTACGTACACCTGTGTATACATGGGTCAACCAGTTGTTGGTACGTACACCTGTGTATACATGGGTCAACCAGTTGTTGGTACGTACACCTGTATATACATGGGTCAAGCAGTTGTTGGTACGTACACCTGTGTATACATGGGTCAACCAGTTGTTGGTACGTACACCTGTATATACATGGGTCAACCAGTTGTTGGTACGTACACCTGTATATACATGGGTCAACCAGTTGTTGGTACGTACACCTGTATATACATGGGTCAACCAGTTGTTGGTACGTACACCTGTATATACATGGGTCAACCAGTTGTTGGTACGTACACCTGTATATACATGGGTCAAGCAGTTGTTGGTACGTACACCTGTATATACATGGGTCAACCAGTTGTTGGTACGTACACCTGTATATACATGGGTCAAGCAGTTGTTGGTACGTACACCTGTATATACATGGGTCAACCAGTTGTTGGTACGTACACCTGTATATACATGGGTCAACTAGTTGTTGGTACGTACACCTGTATATACATGGGTCAACTAGTTGTTGGTACGTACACCTGTATATACATGGGTCAACTAGTTGTTGGTACGTACACCTGTATATACATGGGTCAACCAGTTGTTGGTACGTACACCTGTATATACATGGGTCAAGCAGTTGTTGGTACGTACACCTGTGTATACATGGGTCAACCAGTTGTTGGTACGTACACATGTGTATACATGGGTCAACCAGTTGTTGGTACGTACACCTGTATATACATGGGTCAAGCAGTTGTTGGTACGTACACCTGTATATACATGGGTCAACCAGTTGTTGGTACGTACACCTGTGTATACATGGGTCAACCAGTTGTTGGTACGTACACCTGTATATACATGGGTCAAGCAGTTGTTGGTACGTACACCTGTGTATACATGGGTCAACCAGTTGTTGGTACGTACACCTGTGTATACATGGGTCAACCAGTTGTTGGTACGTACACCTGTATATACATGGGTCAAGCAGTTGTTGGTACGTACACCTGTGTATACATGGGTCAACCAGTTGTTGGTACGTACACCTGTATATACATGGGTCAACCAGTTGTTGGTACGTACACCTGTATATACATGGGTCAACCAGTTGTTGGTACGTACACCTGTATATACATGGGTCAACCAGTTGTTGGTACGTACACCTGTATATACATGGGTCAACCAGTTGTTGGTACGTACACCTGTATATACATGGGTCAAGCAGTTGTTGGTACGTACACCTGTATATACATGGGTCAACCAGTTGTTGGTACGTACACCTGTATATACATGGGTCAAGCAGTTGTTGGTACGTACACCTGTATATACATGGGTCAACCAGTTGTTGGTACGTACACCTGTATATACATGGGTCAACTAGTTGTTGGTACGTACACCTGTATATACATGGGTCAACTAGTTGTTGGTACGTACACCTGTATATACATGGGTCAACTAGTTGTTGGTACGTACACCTGTATATACATGGGTCAACCAGTTGTTGGTACGTACACCTGTATATACATGGGTCAACTAGTTGTTGGTACGTACACCTGTATATACATGGGTCAATCAGTTGTTGGTACGTACACCTGTATATACATGGGTCAACCAGTTGTTGGTACGTACACCTGTATATACATGGGTCAACTAGTTGTTGGTACGTACACCTGTATATACATGGGTCAACTAGTTGTTGGTACGTACACCTGTATATACATGGGTCAACCAGTTGTTGGTACGTACACCTGTATATACATGGGTCAACTAGTTGTTGGTACGTACACCTGTATATACATGGGTCAAGCAGTTGTTGGTACGTACACCTGTATATACATGGGTCAACCAGTTGTTGGTACGTACACCTGTATATACATGGGTCAACCAGTTGTTGGTACGTACACCTGTATATACATGGGTCAAGCAGTTGTTGGTACGTACACCTGTATATACATGGGTAACCAGTTGTTGGTACGTACACCTGTATATACATGGGTCAAGCAGTTGCTTGGGTAGTTATTCTCTATGTGGTTCACAGTTAGGGCTCCTCTTTCTGTTTATGTCTGGCTGCTTTTCTTCGGGAATGTTTTCTATCAGCGCTAGGACACGCTTTTTCTTTAGGTTGGAAGTATGCGTGTAGTGTGCAGCATAGGTTTTATTTCTGGTCCATCATTTGTATGATCTGTTCTCTATTTCTGGTGCATCATTTGTAGGATCTGTTCTCTATTTCTGGTGCATCATTTGTAGGATCTCTTCTCTATTTCTGGTGCATCGATTGTATGATCTGTTCTCTATTTCTGGTGCATCATTTGTAGGATCTGTTCTTTATTTCAGGTGTGCATCATTTGTATGATCTGTTCTCTATTTCTGGTCCATCATTTGTATGATCTGTTCTCTATTTCTGGTACATCATTTGTATGATCTGTTCTCTATTTCTGGTGCATCATTTGTAGGATCTCTTCTCTATTTCTGGTGCATCGTTTGTATGATCTGTTCTCTATTTCTGGTGCATCATTTGTAGGATCTGTTCTTTATTTCAGGTGTGCATCATTTGTATGATCTGTTCTCTATTTCAGGTGCATCGTTTGCATGATCTGTTCTCTATTTCTGGTACATCATTTGTATGATCTGTTCTCTATTTCTGGTACATCATTTGTAGGATCTGTTCTCTATTTCAGGTGCATCATTTGTATGATCTGTTCTCTATTTCTGATACATCATTTGTATGATCTGTTCTCTATTTCTGATACATCATTTGTATGATCTCTTCTCTATTTCCGGTGCATCATTTATATGATCTCTTCTCTATTTCTGTATCACTGATATTAATGTTGCTTCGTTTGAATCTTCCCCTCCCGAACCCATTTATTCTCTGGTACATTAGGTGGTCTATCAGCCTTCTTAATCTCTATCTTGTTGTTGGGCTATGCTGTCTCTCCTGTACTCCATTGGTTGCAGGCTCCATATTTTGCCCATTCTCCAATAGCGGCGGTCCTCGTGCCTGTTGTTATAATTTGCATTGCTTGGTTTTGAACTATATTTATTTTGTCAAAGTTTGATTTGGCTGCTATACCATATTCTAGGACTGGTCTCAGCTTCTTTAATACACTTTCATCTGCACGACAAGTTGTTCCTGCAAGTTTTTACACGACTGCCATTCTCTACCTTGAACACGCACGGTTTTTCTCGATGTTTTCCACATCAACCGCCGAACAGAGGTGATATCAAAGGTGATATCAAAGGTAATATAAAAAAAGTTAGAGTTCTCATCAAGGTACAGATGTGTTACCATTTAGCCTTAATTGAGAGCTCTGTGATTTGTATGAGAATGACAAGATTGTATATGTGCTTTTTTTCTTCCATTATCTTCATTAGCCATGTCTTGATATACGTCTCCAGTGATGTTAGGGCATGATGCATCCAAACGCTTGCCGTTGGGTTGTTTTCTTATGAGATCTACAAAACCAAGTTGTCTTCAAAAACGATCTTTAAATTTGAAGATTGTAGATAATTGATCTTGCGTCTTCTGTGTATACTAGTTTATCAAACTGACACAGCGAAAAGGAACAGGACGGCATGCTAGAATACGCTACTGGATCTGGGTAAGTTGTTTGACTTGAGTGATGTGGTGTTCCTTGACTGTGGTGATGTGGTGTTCCTTGACTGTGGTGATGTGGTGTTCCTTGACTGTGGTGATATGGTGTTGTGGTGTTCCTTCACTGTGGTGATGTGGTGTTCCTTCACTGTGGTGATGTAGTGTTCTATGACTCTGGTGATATGGTGTTCTGTGAATGTGGTGATATGGTGTTGTGGTGTTCCTTCACTGTGGTGATGTGGTGTTGTGGTGTTCCTTCACTGTGGTGATGTGGTGTTCCCTGACTGTGGTGATATGGTGTTCCTTGACTGTGGTGATATGGTGTTCCTTGACTGTGGTGATATGGTGTTGTGGTGTTCCTTCACTGTGGTGATGTGGTGTTGTGGTGTTCCTTCACTGTGGTGATGTGGTGTTCCCTGACTGTGGTGATATGGTGTTCCATGACTGTGGTGTTCCCTGACTGTGGTGATATGGTGTTCCTTGACTGTGGTGATATGGTGTTCCTTGACTGTGGTGATATGGTGTTGTGGTGTTCCTTCACTGTGGTGATGTGGTGTTGTGGTGTTCCTTCACTGTGGTGATGTGGTGTTCCATGACTATGGTGATATGGTGTTCCTTGACTGTGGTGATATGGTGTTCCTTGACTGTGCTGATATGGTGTTCCTTCACTGTGGTGATATGGTGTTCCTTCACTGTGGTGATGTGGTGTTGTGGTGTTCCTTCACTGTGGTAATATGGTGTTCCTTGACTTGTAATGTGGTGTTCCTTGACTTGTAATGTGGTGGTCCTTCACTGTGGTGATATGGTGTTCCTTGACTTGTAATGTGGTGGTCCTTCACTGTGGTGATATGGTGTTCCTTGACTGGTGATGTGGTGGTCCTTCACTGTGATGATATAGTGTTCCTTGACTGTGGTGATATGGTGTTCTTTGACTGGTGATGTGGTGGTCATTCACTGTAGTGATGTGGTGGTCCTTCACTGTGGTGATATGGTGTTCCTTGACTGGTGATGTGGTGGTCCTTCACTGTGGTGATGTGGTGTTCCTTCACTATGGTGATATGGTGTTCCTTGACTATGGTGATGTGGTGTTCCTTCACTGTGGTGATGTGGTGTTGTGGCGTTCCTTCACTGTGGTGATGTGGTGTTGTTGTGTTCCTTCACTGTGGTAATATGGTGTTCATTGACTGTGGTGATGTGGTGTTCCTTGACTGTGGTGATATCGTGTTTCTTGACTTGTAATGTGGTGGTTTTTCACTGTGGTGATATGGTGTTCCCTGACTGGTGATGTGGTGGTCCTTCACTGTGGTGATATGGTGTTCCTTGACTGGTGATGTGGTGGTCCTTCACTGTGGTGATATGGTGTTCTTTGACTGGTGATGTGGTGGTCATTCACTATGGTGATGTGGTGGTCCTTCACTGTGGTGATATGGTGTTCCTTGACTGGTGATGTGGTGGTCCTTCACTGTGGTGATGTGGTGTTCCTTCACTGTGGTGATATGGTGTTCCTTGACAGCTGATGTGGTGGTCCTTCACTGTGATGATATAGTGTTCCTTGACTGTGGTGATATGGTGTTCTTTGACTGGTGATGTGGTGGTCATTCACTGTGGTGATGTGGTGGTCCTTCACTGTGGTGATATGGTGTTCCTTGACTGGTGATGTGGTGGTCCTTCACTGTGGTGATGTGGTGTTCCTTCACTGTGGTGATATGGTGTTCCTTGACTATGGTGATGTGGTGTTCCTTCACTGTGGTGATGTGGTGTTGTGGTGTTCCTTCACTGTGGTGATGTGGTGTTGTGGTGTTCCTTCACTGTGGTAATATGGTGTTCATTGACTGTGGTGATGTGGTGTTCCTTGACTGTGGTGATATCGTGTTTCTTGACTTGTAATGTGGTGGTTTTTCACTGTGGTGATATGGTGTTCCCTGACTGGTGATGTGGTGGTCCTTCACTGTGGTGATATGGTGTTCCTTGACTGGTGATGTGGTGGTCCTTCACTGTGGTGATATGGTGTTCCTTGACTGGTGATGTGGTGGTCCTTCACTGTGGTGATGTGGTGTTCCTTCACTGTGGTGATATGGTGTTCCTTGACTATGGTGATGTGGTGTTCCTTCACTGTGGTGATGTGGTGTTGTGGTGTTCCTTCACTGTGGTGATGTGGTGTTGTGGTGTTCCTTCACTGTGGTAATATGGTGTTCATTGACTGTGGTGATGTGGTGTTCCTTGACTGTGGTGATATCGTGTTTCTTGACTTGTAATGTGGTGGTTTTTCACTGTGGTGATATGGTGTTCCCTGACTGGTGATGTGGTGGTCCTTCACTGTGGTGATATGGTGTTCCTTGACTGGTGATGTGGTGGTCCTTCACTGTGGTGATATGGTGTTCTTTGACTGGTGATGTGGTGGTCATTCACTATGGTGATGTGGTGGTCCTTCACTGTGGTGATATGGTGTTCCTTGACTGGTGATGTGGTGGTCCTTCACTGTGGTGATGTGGTGTTCCTTCACTGTGGTGATATGGTGTTCCTTGACAGCTGATGTGGTGGTCCTTCACTGTGATGATATAGTGTTCCTTGACTGTGGTGATATGGTGTTCTTTGACTGGTGATGTGGTGGTCATTCACTGTGGTGATGTGGTGGTCCTTCACTGTGGTGATATGGTGTTCCTTGACTGGTGATGTGGTGGTCCTTCACTGTGGTGATGTGGTGTTCCTTCACTGTGGTGATATGGTGTTCCTTGACTATGGTGATGTGGTGTTCCTTCACTGTGGTGATGTGGTGTTGTGGTGTTCCTTCACTGTGGTGATGTGGTGTTGTGGTGTTCCTTCACTGTGGTAATAGGGTGTTCATTGACTGTGGTGATGTGGTGTTCCTTGACTGTGGTGATATCGTGTTCCTTGACTTGTAATGTGGTGGTTTTTCACTGTGGTGATATGGTGTTCCCTGACTGGTGATGTGGTGGTCCTTCACTGTGGTGGTATGGTGTTCCTTGACTGGTGATGTGGTGGTCCTTCACTGTGGTGATATGGTGTTCTTTGACTGGTGATGTGGTGGTCATTCACTGTGGTGATGTGGTGGTCCTTCACTGTGGTGATATGGTGTTCCTTGACTGGTGATGTGGTGGTCCTTCAATGTGGTGATGTGGTGTTCCTTCACTGTGGTGATATGGTGTTCCTTGACTGGTGATGTGGTGGTCCTTCACTGTGGTGATATGGTGTTCCTTGACAGGTGATGCGGTGGTCCTTCACTGTGGTGATTTGGTGTTTCTTGACTGGTGATATGGTGGTTCTTCACTGTGGTGATATGGTGTTCCTTGACTGGTGATGTGGTGGTCCTTCACTGTGGTGATGTGGTGTTCCTTCACTGTGGTGATATGGTGTTCCTTGACTATGGTGATGTGGTGTTCCTTCACTGTGGTGATGTGGTGTTGTGGTGTTCCTTCACTGTGGTGATGTGGTGTTGTGGTGTTCCTTCACTGTGGTAATATGGTGTTCATTGACTGTGGTGATGTGGTGTTCCTTGACTGTGGTGATATCGTGTTTCTTGACTTGTAATGTGGTGGTTTTTCACTGTGGTGATATGGTGTTCCCTGACTGGTGATGTGGTGGTCCTTCACTGTGGTGATATGGTGTTCCTTGACTGGTGATGTGGTGGTCCTTCACTGTGGTGATATGGTGTTCTTTGACTGGTGATGTGGTGGTCATTCACTATGGTGATGTGGTGGTCCTTCACTGTGGTGATATGGTGTTCCTTGACTGGTGATGTGGTGGTCCTTCACTGTGGTGATGTGGTGTTCCTTCACTGTGGTGATATGGTGTTCCTTGACAGCTGATGTGGTGGTCCTTCACTGTGATGATATAGTGTTCCTTGACTGTGGTGATATGGTGTTCTTTGACTGGTGATGTGGTGGTCATTCACTGTGGTGATGTGGTGGTCCTTCACTGTGGTGATATGGTGTTCCTTGACTGGTGATGTGGTGGTCCTTCACTGTGGTGATGTGGTGTTCCTTCACTGTGGTGATATGGTGTTCCTTGACTATGGTGATGTGGTGTTCCTTCACTGTGGTGATGTGGTGTTGTGGTGTTCCTTCACTGTGGTGATGTGGTGTTGTGGTGTTCCTTCACTGTGGTAATAGGGTGTTCATTGACTGTGGTGATGTGGTGTTCCTTGACTGTGGTGATATCGTGTTCCTTGACTTGTAATGTGGTGGTTTTTCACTGTGGTGATATGGTGTTCCCTGACTGGTGATGTGGTGGTCCTTCACTGTGGTGGTATGGTGTTCCTTGACTGGTGATGTGGTGGTCCTTCACTGTGGTGATATGGTGTTCTTTGACTGGTGATGTGGTGGTCATTCACTGTGGTGATGTGGTGGTCCTTCACTGTGGTGATATGGTGTTCCTTGACTGGTGATGTGGTGGTCCTTCAATGTGGTGATGTGGTGTTCCTTCACTGTGGTGATATGGTGTTCCTTGACTGGTGATGTGGTGGTCCTTCACTGTGGTGATATGGTGTTCCTTGACAGGTGATGCGGTGGTCCTTCACTGTGGTGATTTGGTGTTTCTTGACTGGTGATATGGTGGTTCTTCACTGTGGTGATATGGTGTTCCTTGACTGGTGATGTGGTGGTCTTTCACTGTGGTGATATGGTGTTCCTTGACTGGTGATGTGGTGGTCCTTCACTGTGGTGATGTGGTGTTCCTTCATTATGGTGATATGGTGTTCCTTCACTGTGGTGATATGATGTTTCTTGACTGGTGATATGGTGTTCCTTCACTGTGGTGATGTGGTGTTCCTTCACTATGGTGATATGGTGTTCCTTCACTGTGGTGATATGGTATTCCTTCACTGCGGTGATATAGTGTTCATTGATGAACTCTATAATGAAGGTTGACCTCCCGCGTGTTACCTTCGATGAATGTGCCATTGACAGATGTGACAGGTTGAAATACCTCGTAACTGTTGATCGTAGCTGCTCATGTAGATACCACGTCGATCAGACCATACAGAGATACAAGCGAGGCTTGTGTGCACTTGGGACTACGACAGCGGCAAACTTGGAACAACAACTACTTGTCTTCCTATATCGTCAGTTGGCATTGTCAGCTAAATAATACGGATTAAGCATCCTCCCGATATCAAGATTATATAGTGAACGGTTAGAACGTACCAGAATGAAGGAATGGAACTGGTTCTGTTGTGTGCTAGAGATAACCCGATCTGGAAGATCAGGTACATGCTAGGACATCTGTCTGTGACATTCAGGTATAAATTGGCACAGGTGAACAACCATATGCGGGTTACTACAAACAGGCGACACCCATTACACAGAAACACATCAGACGTCAATGAATTCCTTTAACAGGACCACTTATCGTGTCAGACAGTTAATCCCTACTTTAGAAGATACAAAAAAGGCTGGATAATAAGGAAGGTGAAGTATCCTGGTCCATGATGCAAGGTCTGCTATACTCTTATAATTTAATTATCTTTAAACATCAATGTTTCTAGAATGACTTTCACGCAGTTATATGTTCACTTTAATGTAGGAATATTATTGTTATTGTTACTGTAATCTGGCAAAGATGGCGCCATAACTGGCTGCGAGTCTACGTTTCTCTACTGTTTTGGATCATTATGGATGCCGCCAGACCACGGATTTGCCTGGAATTCACACTAGTCGACGACTTACACTTGTGTTCACGGAAACGTGGTGTTATTTTCCGTCCAGACATGTTATTTCGTTCTTTTTTTGTGATTTCTTCCATCCGTTTATCCTGGTCTGGACGCCGGCTGAATGGAACTACGCTTATACCTGTGTTGTATCTCACGGGTTAATTCTGCCGGTTCACCTTCACGAATTTGGCGTGTGGGAATTTTAGATGCTACTATGATGAGCTGAATACAGCTGGGGAGAGATGCCAGACTCACTCACACGCTGAGTGTTGTCCATACGACCTCTTGTGGTTATCGAAAAGGCACGACAAACTGCGTTAGATGCCATCCCACCTTTCTACCCTGCGGGTTACATGTTTACGGAAAGGCTTCGGTGGTAACCCTGAGGCAAACTCTGCATCCTATGCTATCTCCAGTCGTCTCGATGAATCTCTTGCCACTAGCAAAAGGTAGCTTAGGCTCTGTGAGTAAGGTTGACAAAAGGCGCAGTTTCTTCCTCACTTTAATCCAAATCACCGCGCAAGTCACCCATTTCAGCGGACACAGCAAGAGATACGACTGTCCACACGGCTGAACAAAGAGAGTGGTCTTCATCACTTGTGATGGACAACTATTATTGTTACTCAATTACTGGACGACCAGTTCCTCAGCGGCGATTACGACGCTTCGGGTCCCAACTTCATTTCCATTGTCTTCTGTCTTGGTCCACGGTGGACCACAGGGTGATAAGTTTCCCGTATGAAGCATCATAGATGTTGTTTCTGAGTTCGAGGGAGCCAGACTAGCGCGTAAGTGGTCTTCCCCGTGATCGTCATCTGTCTCGTGCGTACCAGACGGCTGTCGCTGTGCTCCAACGGTCCTCAGTGGTACCAGACTGCTGTCGCTGTGCTCCAACGGTCCTCAGTGGTACCAGACTGCTGTCGCTGTGCTCCAAAGGTCATCAGTGGTACCAGAATGATGTTGCTGTGCTCCAACGGTCCTCAGTGGTACCAGACTGCTGTTGCTGTGCTCCAACGGTCCTCAGTGGTACCAGACTGCTGTTGCTGTGCTCCAACGGTCCTCAGTGGTACCAGACTGCTGTTGCTGTGCTCCAAAGGTCATCAGTGGTACCAGAATGATGTTGCTGTGCTCCAACGGTCCTCAGTGGTACCAGACTGCTGTCGCTGTGCTCCAAAGGTCCTCAGTGGTACCAGAATGATGTTGCTGTGCTCCAACGGTCCTCAGTGGTACCAGACTGCTGTCGCTGTGCTCCAACGGTCATCAGTTCTCCTATTATTTATATTATTATTACTATTATTATTGTGCAATACTGATCAACATTATAATGTATGTTTAATCCTAGTTTTATTTTAAATAAAAAATGGTTTAAAGTAAGAAAACGTACAGCAACTTTAAACATCTAATACATTTGTTTTTTGTTGCGTTCGCCTTATATCTAAATTCCTCAGGGTGGTGTGCGTTGCACAATGTTTTTATTTTGCACCTGTCGACCCAGTGCATCCGACTTCGGCATGCATTTCATGTTAGGGCCCACTTCCTCCTGCATTTTCTAATGTACTGTGAGGGGGGTCGAACCTAGCACCTTCGAGTTGTGAGCCGTGTTACTTAACCACTAGCCCACGCCGTCCCCTTAATAATATATTTAATGTAAGTGAATTTCCAAATCTGAACACATTGAACAATTGGTTATTTCTTGTAGTTTGCACATAATATTTGATGTCTTATCCAACATTGAAGATGTAAAACTGGCGTGATTAATCTTGTTTTCATTTCATCTATTAAAGTCACATCCTCAAGGCATCTACAGAATCATGTTGTATAGCAGGCGAAGTGGCACCTAAAACTGTTTCAGTTTTTAATCCACTGCCCAGAAGTGGATCTGTTAGGGCCTCCGAATATGTCAAACAACTGCCTCTATTTAAAGATGTTACCGATTCGTCATGGCCTCTCTGTGGTAGATTTTCTTAGCTAAATAACAAATTTGCTGCAATCAATCTTTTGAGAATTTCTTCTTTTATTTTGTACTTGTTCATTGTGTAGATTAATATTAGCCATGTGTTGAGAATCAATCATAACATCGATTATTTGTGTTGCGGACAATTTACACTACAAAATAATCTGAGTTTGGTACCGTCTGTGACTAAGAACAGAAACTCAAAGATGCAGCAGTGATTGATTGAGCTGTCAGCGGCCAACGACGTATAGCTGAATGCTTCCATCAGAGTCAGCGACCCAGATCTGGCAGCACCCAACGACACATAGCTGAATGCTTCCATCAGTGTCAGCGACCCAGATCTGGCAGCACCCAACGACACATAGCTGAATGCTTCCATCAGAGTCAGCGACCCAGATCTGGCAGCACCCAACGACACATAGCTGAATGGTTCCATCAGAGTCAGCGACCCAGATCTGGCAGCAGCCAACGACGTATAGCTGAATGCTTCTATCAGAGTCAGCGACCCAGATCTGGCAGCAGCCAACGACGCATAGCTGAATGCTTCCATCAGAGTCAGCGACCCAGATCTGGCAGCAGCCAACGACGTATAGCTGAATGCTTCTATCAGAGTCAGCGACCCAGATCTGGCAGCAGCCAACGACGCATAGCTGAATGCTTCCATCAGAGTCAGCGACCCAGATCTGGCAGCACCCAACGACACATAGCTGAATGCTTCCATCAGAGTCAGCGACTCAGATCTGGCAGCACCCAACGACACATAGCTGAATGCTTCCATCAGAGTCAGCGACCCAGATCTGGCAGCACCCAACGACACAAAGCTGAATGCTTCCATCAGTGTCAGCGACCCAGATCTGGCAGCACCAAACGACACATAGCTGAATGCTTCCATCAGAGTCAGCGACCCAGATCTGGCAGCACCCAACGACACATAGCTGAATGGTTCCATCAGAGTCAGCGACCCAGATCTGGCAGCACCCAACTACGTATAGCTGGATGCTTCCATCAGGGTCAGCGACCCAGATCTGACCAAGACCTTATTTCGCCCCCAAGAGCTTTCCTGAAAACAGACTGCACAAGTATAGTCTGGCTAAGAGAATAGGGATTACATTAGGAAGTCCGGTACCCAATGAGTATAGGTGAAATCTGATGTGTTTGGCCGAAAGGTGCAGATATCGCGGCCTCGATGTAAAGTATGATGTAACGCCACAATGTCCTTTTCAGGTCGAACGCCGAATAATAATAATAATAATAATAAGAAGAAGAAGATCAATAAAACAGGTTTGGTCCACACTCCATTTTCATTTGAGAACAGTACACAATGCTAATAGAAACGTCTGTTTATTTTTTTGCAAGCAGTGATCCACGGAAGTAACTGCCTTCCCAGTATGATTTTAATGGGAAACAACTAACGACGCGGCGGCAAAAGCAATGCTTCAGTTATTTCCCATGGATAATCTTGACACCGTGTTTAATTTATTTACGGATGTAATAAATAAAACAGTTAATATATTATGGCACTTTAATGTTGACGCTTTAATTCTTAAAGGCAAACCTGAATCAATAATGAATAAAATAAATAACATTTTGTTGGCTCTGGATGATAACAGATTTTTCGACAACAAGTTCGAAGTCACGATGGCCGAGTGGTTAAGGCGTTGGACTCGAAATCCAATGGGATTTTCCTGCGCAGGTTCGAATCCTGCTCGTGACGATATTTTTTTTTACATTCAAACATGTATCAACAAAATTAAAAGATGGGCCTTTTAAAAAAGAAATATCCCACGATTTTTTTAGACACCAACAAATAAATATTTAAAAAAAAAACTGTGTACTTGATCTTGATGATCCGTTTCTCGACGCTGCCGTGGGTTTCATCTTCTCCTCCAGCGGACCTTGCCTTAGGCCACCGAAGTCCAATGGGTTGACATTTCACCAGAGGCGTCTCGGATGTTGTTGCGTACAGCATGGGAGTCTGACCAACGTATTGGGGGTCTTCCATGAGGTTTCTTTTAACCTCTGGGGTACCAGATTGCTGTAGCCGTGCTACATCGACCATCATTTCTTAACTTAACGTATTTATACTGGTTTAGAAAGACTGCAGTCTGTATACAACCAGTTTCATTTTTAATTTCCTTGTTCTAAAAGTTTTGCCCATTCAATCTATTCTAAAATGCATTAATTGTCCCTGCTTCCACTACTTCCTGTGACAATGCATTCCAAGCATTCGTCCCTCTCTGACTAAACAAATATCTCCTAATATCAAATATAGACCTTTCTTTAGTTAATTTGTAGCTTTGAGCTCTTGTATGAATTAGAATTAGAATATGTGGTTGTATTTTGAAAAAAAAGCGTGTTTTAGTCCCAACGTCTGACCTACCCATCTATGTTTTGTCTTGTCAGTATAGATTACCGCATCATTCATCAAGGGCTATTTATACTAATCCATCTTGTTTGTTTTTGAGACTGGGAATTAGTTTCCCTGCGTCGTCTTCAATATTTACTTCGTGTGGTTCCTGGTTTTCCAACTCAATGAACGCTTCTTGTTTTCATCATAGCTGCCTAACTCAATGAACGATCCTTGTTTTCCTCATAGCTGACTAACTCAATGAACGATCCTTGTTTTCCTCATAGCTGACTAACTCAATGAACGATCCTTGTTTTCCTCATAGCTGCCTAACTCAATGAACGATCCTTGTTTTCCTCATAGCTGCCTAACTCTACATTTTGAATTTGGAAAGTACGTTGTTTAATGACAGATCGAGGATCCGCCAACATGTGGTACGAGGCGTGTTCAAATGAAACCGGACCAAACTGCACCAAGTGAACATACGTACTATGCGCATGATGACGTCACTTCTGGTGTAAACAGCACATACCAATCGTCAAGTTTGCACAATTGCATTATCCTCCGACTCATAGTTTCATCAGCAGACCGTTGCAAACATGGCGGGTGTGATATGGAATCCGCCCAGAGTTGATCAGCGATCGATGGTTCGGTTTCTAACAACTGAAGGATGTTGACCAGTTGACATTCCTCGCAGAATGCAGACAGTGTTTGGTGACAAAAGTGTGTCTAAGACCACAGTGAAGAATTGGACAACGATGTTTAAAGAAGGACGTGAGTTAACGCAACAATATGCGCCTGACCTGGTTTCGAAGATCATTCGTTAACTCACGTCCTTCGTTAAACACCGTTGTCCAGTTCTTGGGGAAACCTGGAGGCTGATCAAAGGGAATGAAAGGAGATTGCAGGTTTTTGTCAACAAATGCCTGAGAAAGATCCTTGGTATAAAAGGGTTTGGCAAAGTTACAAACGACAGACTGTGGGAGAGAGCGGTACAAGGTAAATTGAAACAGGAAAATCTTAGGAAGAAAGTGGAGATGGATGGTTCATACATTAAGAAAGTCCAAGCCTGTATCGCCAGGCAATCCCTTTCATGGAACCCCCAGGGAAGGAGAGGTATAGGCAGACCAAGGAATACATGGAGACGAGATCTGGAGCCGGAAGTAAAAAAAAAGGAAAAAGCTGGAAGGAAGTGGCAAAGATTGCACCGGACAGAGCTGGTTGGCGAGGGTTGGTGATGGCCTATGGATCCCTGGGTGGTAGAAGGCTTGGCGAGGGTTGGTGATGGCCTATGTACCCCTGGGTGACAGAAGGCTTGGCGAGGGTTGGTGATGGCCTATGGATCCCTGGGTGGTAGAAGGCTTGGCAAGGGTTGGTGATGGCCTATGTACCCCTGGGTGGTAGAAGGCTTGGCCAGGGTTGGTGATGGCCTATGTACCCCTGGGTGACAGAAGGCTTGGCCAGGGTTGGTGATGGCCTATGTACCCCTGGGTGACAGAAGGCTTGGCGAGGGTTGGTGATGGCCTATGTACCCCTGGGTGACAGAAGGCTTGGCGAGGGTTGGTGATGGCCTATGGATCCCTGGGTGGTAGAAGGCTTGGTGAGGGTTGGTGATGGCCTATGTAGCCCTGGGTGGTAGAAGGCTTGGCCAGGGTTGGTGATGGCCTATGCGGGCCTGGGTGGTAGAAGGCGAAAGAGAAAGAGAGTGAGAGCTACTGAATGGAGGTATGACAAAAATACGTATTTACAGTATGAAGGAATACGCGAAACACCTTGAGATTACGTGAGGGAGTTGAGTCAGTACCCCCTACATATAAAGTCCAAGCACCATGCCATGACGTCACGCAGAATAGACTTTGGTTACAGAGGTCACGCGAAGTTCATTGGACGGTATGGTTCCCTTATGAATTGTTTCATTGAAAGAGGAATATTGGAAAAGTATATTTTTATTTCGAAGCGTATCGTTTGCCTTAGGACTTGTTTAATTGAAAGCGGAACATAGAAATGGATATTTTATTTTGATGTTATGAATACTTTTATTTACTATTTTTTGTTAATGACTTGCAAGAATTAAGTTAATCACAGCAACATTGACATGGAAACTTATTCAATTTTATGAAAAAATAATTTTGATAATCTTGATATCAAGAGCAACTTGAATTATAAATCTTGTCCATAATTAAAACATAAAATCTGGTCTTCAGACTGCAACGTTTCAAACCATTTGATGAATGCATATAACAACAATAACACGTAAGACAAAACCTTATTATTGCAAGTACTTTAGTTTTATTTGACAACACAGGTAGTTAAAGGTAATGGTTTTAAAACACAATGACAAAAGGAAGACCTAGGTCAAATAAGAAAAAGCTCTTGTGGGGTAACTCTGAGCACAAGTAGCATGTGCACAACATATTTATAGTTTGATGGAGAGCTATTTATCAGAAATATATATGAACTAATTCACTTTGTAACAGTTTGAAGCTTTCGTTTCTTTGCATGTTTATTCTTTGTATAATTTTTTCCTTTGCAATAGTTCTTAATAAATGTATTTGTGGCTGCCATAATGAGATATTTTGTGACCAAGTCAATACTATGCTCTTCTGAACAATCTCCACTTATATACATTTCTTTTTCGCTAAGTATTTTCCTTTCAAGGGTATACATTATGTCGATGATTGATTACATTTTAAAATAGTCTTTCTAAGCCAGCGGAAACAAGTTTTTGGCTGTCAGTTTATGTATGTGTTACAGTATCAGGTACATTAGGTTGAGGATACAGAAGACCTCTGTCCAATTTTTGTGTTAGCTCATATTGGCTTCGTGTCAATATCAGCAAGTACAACTTACAGAAAGTGCATTTCAGTTTCTTTATAGTAGAAAATGTACAATATCTTGCGACATATGTTAAAATAGGGATTCAATCAATGACATTCTGTAAATCATCATCAGTAACAATTACTTTTCCCTTACAGAAAGGAAGTGATTCATTTCTTACATCTTTGCTAAATTCATCAACTTCCTTTTGATCTACATCAACATGAAATTCCCCATACTTTGCTGAATGTATTTTTAGAGGGTTAATACTCTGCACACGAAGTTTGCTTTCCGCCTCAAAAACCTGTCGTAAAGAAATTAAATACTGCGAGCCAGCAAGTTTGCGAAACTGTTCAAACCTACATTCCATGGCATCTGTTTGAATTTTTCCTGTTAAAATATATGAATATCCCAACTCTTCTGCACAATATGATGTTAGCTCTATTACTGCATGTGTTGTGTGTCTTAAAGAATGAAATGTTTCTCTAGTCAAAACTTCTGTTGCACACTTGCTGGCCATCCATTTGTCCAGCCAGTTACAAAACTTATTTAAGAAGGTCGGTTACAAGGGATCTCCAACGTTCTCTGTCTCTGGCATTTAAAGGCATTAATTTTCTCCCTTCAACTGTTTATTCATTGTCTACGTTTCAGCAGCATCATACACTAAGGACGAATAAAAATTACATTTATAATGTTGATCACCAATCCATATTATTTACGTCTGGTTTTGTCTATATTATTATCTATCAGGTCATTGTGTCATCAAGACCCTGACAATTCTTTGTTTTCTTCCCCTGTGATTTGAGTATTTCTGGTCCTTCATTATTCTGTTCCTGTGGCTTGTGTACTTTGTTTTCATGGAATAGTTCACTGACATATTCTGCCCACTTCTTTTGCAATATCTTCCTCATCAAATATGATTTGCCATCTCTGCTTTTAGTCTAACCAACCACTTCCAATTTCTTCATTAACATGGGGCTGCCTTTCTTATTGTGCACAACCATTATCCTACAAACATTTTCCTAAATCCATTTGTCATTTGCCAATCTACACAACCTACAAATGTTCTGGGGTGCCCTAAGCTTTCTTCCTAAAAAAGTAATAGACAAATGGTGCATACATAAAGCTTGTCCCCCTTTACAGGATTGGATCAATATATCCCCTATTGTGTTACTAGAACTGTCCACATTTCCCTATATTTGTTTATTCTATTCATGAGAAATGTACGAGAAGATGAGAACAATGAAAGTTTCGACCTATTTACGATTGGGGGGTACGAGATTCCAGAGTTACGATACGCAGATGACACAGTGAAACTATCAAGAAGTGCGGAAGGGCTAGAGCAGCTACTTTCAGCCGTTAATGGACATAGTAAAGATCAAAATCTGTTCATAAACATAAACAAAACAAAGATAATGACCACCGATAAAACACAATGTCAGCATAGATTTACAGTGGGTGGTGAGGAAATAGATCAGGTTACACATTTTGAATATCTGGGCCCCAGAATTGACAAAAATGGTGACTGCTCGAAAGAAATCAGAAGAAGACTAGCTATGGCAATGCCGAGACTGAACAGCCTGAAGAAATTATGGCAGGGCACCAATAAAACGATAAAAGTAAAAGTCTTGAGAGCCTGTGTTTTTCCTGTGGCAGCTTATGGCCGTGAAGCATGGACGATTACCAAAACTTCTAGACAAAGAATCAAATCCTTCGAGTCAAAATGTTACAGAAAGATCCTCAGAATACCCTGGACAGAGAAAAGAACAAATGTAGACATTCGGCAAAAGTTGAGCATAGAGGAGAACTGGTTTATCAATTCCATTTTGGCTAGAAAATGCAAATACTTTGGTCACATCAAGAGACACAACGGTCTTGAGAGAACAATGATGGAAGGTATGGTGCCAGGCAAATGAGGAAGGAGTAGACCAAGAAGACGATGGCACCAAGATATCCAGGAATGCCTGAATATGACAGTGGCGGAAGCTGGTGTTTTGGCAAGGGAACGAGTTTCTTTCAGACAGACTGTGATGGGAGCGACGTTCTACAAAGGACATGCTGCTTGATGATTCATGTAACCCCCAGCGAATTGACCGAATTGTATAACTACTGATGTCCTACTTAAGTAGATACACTGTTTTTTATAATGACTTGAAAATGAATTGACCAAATAAAAATGTTAAAACATTTGACTCACTCTAGCATTATCAGTTGGACTGAAGTTGGCTCTGCTTAGAGTCGTAATCTTATCCAATCTTTTCGAAGTTGTGCATCGTCCTATTGCAGCACAATAATAAGACATTGTCAACGACGACTTCGATTAAATATAGACGAGTCTAAATGATACTAAACACTTAAATGGTGAAAACATTCTGGTGAGGTAAGAACACAGATATGAGTTGGAAGATCGCAGACAGGAAACTTGTCACGGACGTCTGTTGTCTACGTCACGATTTCTGCACATTACTGTGGTTAGACTTTTCATATACAGGGGGTATTGGTTGATTTGAAGGAGAAGAAGAAGAAGAAGAGGAAGAAGAAGAAGAAGAACAGCGACAATTGAACAAAAAAATATAAAGAGTATCAATATAGAATAAACTCATGAATAATGTCAATAAAGGCCACATGACGTCAAGCACCATCTTTCGCCTGAGAATAATCCACTGCAGACTATTGAGACCTACGAAGCCAAATCTGGCCAGAGGGAGCTGTGGGACTGACACCCGGATCTTGAGAGGACTGTAGACCGTCCTAGCGACGGGACTGTAGATCTAGCATTACCAAAAAGCCTGAGCGCAGAAGAAGAAGAAGATGATGACCACACGGCGTAACTAAGACAAACGTCATTAGATGACAAAAATAAAACAACACACAATAAACATACCTTGATAAACAAACTATTGGTCTGTGCTTACTGTAAAACCTGTCTCGTTCAAGCTACATGTAAGAGTTTACTGAATGTATTCATGTAAACAAGTTAATGACTGCATACCGGCTAATAAACTACTATATTTTGGTACGGTAAACATTGTACAGATGTGTTAAAGGTAAAATGTCATTTGTGATTTTGTTCCCCCCAAAAAGACAACCGGAATTCCCTGTGTGACTCATCCATTCTTGCAGCAGGTGAATTCCTGGATGAGTTGTCTGCCTCGGTGTTCCGGTGACGTCATTCACTTACTGACATTCACATGTGAGTCTAATCATCCAGTGGGTGTGTTGTTTACGAAACTTCTATACTAGATATTGCTAGCTGAAAAGTTGTCCATGATTGCGAGTTTTTAGTAGCTCTTCTTAAATCCCGGGACGTATTGAAGAAGGTGGGGTTTGGGCATTCCTCGCTTTGCTGCAATGCAAGACTTTTCAGCAGGTTCACAACTAAGGGGTCAGTGTGCAAATCGACGCCATGTTGTTCAGCAATTCAGTTTGTCTGTGGGTTAACGGTGGGGGCGTGGTCAATGTGTTTCACTACGTGACCGTGACGTCTTTAACTTTCGCAGGGCCTGAGCATCGTGGTGGAGTACATGTTTTTGTGTTTGTCGTTGGAGTTGAAATATTGACTGATGTTCGTGTATGTGTTTGATGGCAGTGTGTGCGTGTTTGTATGTGAGTAGATGTTATCTAAATGTTGATTACCATGTTTGTGTGTGTGTGTGTGACTGTGTTATAAAAAATGTTGATACCACGGGGGCTTGTGTGTGTGTGTGTGTGTGTGTGTAACTGTAGGTGTTATTTAAAATGTTTATACCACGGGTGCTAGTGTGTGTGTGTGTGACTAGGTGTTATTAAAATGTTGATTGCCACGGGCGGGTGCTTGTGTACGTGTTTGCGTGTGTGGCTGTAGGTGGTATTACAATGATGATTGTCATGTGTATGTGTGTGTGTTTGTGTGTGGTGTGTGTGTGCGTGCTTGGGTGTGTGTGGGTGGGTGTGTGTGTGAGTGGTGTGTGTATATATACAACACAAGCACTGTCATCAGTCATAGACACGAGCACAGCTACAGTCGGTGCACAGATGCAGGCGCCGACTTCCTGAAGTTGAAACGAGACAAGAGGTTCAGTAGACATCTGCCTTATGTGAGACAAGAGGTTCAGTAGACATCTGCCTTATGTGAGACAAGAGATTCAGTAGACATCTGCTTTATGTGAGACGAGACAAGAGATTCAGTAGACATCTGCCTTATGTGAGACAAGAGATTCAGTAGACATCTGCCTTATGTGAGACAAGAGATTCAGTAGACATCTGCCTTATGTGAGACAAGAGATTCAGTAGACATCTGCCTTATGTGAGACAAGAGATTCAGTAGACATCTGCCTTATGTGAGACAAGAGATTCAGTAGACATCTGCCTTATGTGAGACAAGAGATTCAGTAGACATCTGCCTTATGTGAGACAAGAGATTCAGTAGACATCTGCCTTATGTGAGACAAGAGATTCAGTAGACATCTACCTTATGTGAGACGAGACAAGAGATTCAGTAGACATCTGCCTTATGTGAGACAAGAGATTCAGTAGACATCTGCCTTATGTGAGACAAGAAATTCAGTAGACATCTGCCTTATGTGAGACAAGAGATTCAGTAGACATCTGCCTTATGTGAGACGAGACAAGAGATTCAGTAGACATCTGCCTTATGTGAGACGAGACAAGAGATTCAGTAGACATCTGCCTTATGTGAGACGAGACAAGAGATTCAGTAGACATCTGCCTTATGTGAGACGAGACAAGAGATTCAGTAGACATCTGCCTTATGTGAGACGAGACAAGAGATTCAGTAGACATCTGCCTTATGTGAGACGAGACAAGAGATTCAGTAGACATCCGCCTTACGTTGAGACGAGACAAGAGGTTCAGTAGACATCTGCCTTACGTTGAGAAGAGACAAGTCTCGGTAGACATCCATTTTGTGTAAGCTGAGAGGTGGCCATCAGACGAGCGAGGACAGATAGATGAGAACTGAGAAATTGTAGAAAGACAGCATTATATCAATGCACAGACAGACGGTGAATAGAATAATTGCTAGATTCCGACCACGTGATTAGAACTCTTGGTAACGTTTAGTGCTAGAGTAAGTCCTGTGCTAATTGCACGAACCGATAGAAGTAATCATAGTCAGTTAGAGAAGTGATGATAACAAACTTCTTGAGAGACATTAGAATTAATAAATAATTGATGAACAATATAATATGATCTATGGGCCTAGTGTTTTGATATGATGTGTATGATGTTGGTGAAATAAACATTCTTTGTTTTACTTTTGTTAAAAGAATTCTTAGTAGTTAAAGTAAAGTGTGAGTTGAGGAGTGGTAGAGGTAAGGAAGAAAGATAGAAATAAAAGGGATACAGTAATATTAGACCTGCTACATAATAGATTAAATAGCACTGTGACCTAGGATAGAAATAACGTTAACCCTGTCACAACCGCTCATGCTGGAAAAACTGGGGACTTCATCCTGGCTATATGACTGAAGATTTACCATGATCAGAAAACCCATGGAAAAACTGGGGACTTCATCCTGGCTATATGACTGAAGATTTACCATGATCAGAAAACCCAAACGCAGAAAAAGAAAAAAATACAATTGGAATAGTTTTAGAACATTTCTTGCTTAGACATTCCTCTTCTGCATGAATGTGTCTTTTTGTATAGACTTGCTATTGGTCGTATTGGCAATCTATGAATGTGTCTTTTTGTATAGACTTGCTATTGGTCGTATTGGCAATCTATGAATGTGTCTTTTTGTATAGACTTGCTATTGGTCGTATTGGCAATCTATGAATGTGTCTTTTTGTATAGACTTGCTATTGGTCGTATTGGCAATCTATGAATGTGTCTTTTTGTATAGACTTGCTATTGGTCGTATTGGCAATCTATGAATGTGTCTTTTTGTATAGACTTGCTATTGGTCGTATTGGCAATCTATGAATGTGTCTTTTTGTATAGACTTGCTATTGGTCGTATTGGCAATCTATGAATGTGTCTTTTTGTATAGACTTGCTATTGGTCGTATTGGCAATCTATGAATGTGTCTTTTTGTATAGACTTGCTATTGGTCGTATTGGCAATCTATGAATGTGTCTTTTTGTATAGACTTGCTATTGGTCGTATTGGCAATCTATGAATGTGTCTTTTTGTATAGACTTGCTATTGGTCGTATTGGCAATCTATGAATGTGTCTTTTTGTATAGACTTGCTATTGGTCGTATTGGCAATCTATGAATGTGTCTTTTTGTATAGACTTGCTATTGGTCGTATTGACAATCTGTTGAGTTAGTTTAGAATCGAATGAGAACATTGATCAACACCTCCCTCAACTGTTCGACTGTATTGGTGTATTTAGGCGTGGTGGTGGGGACTTCATTGCTCACCCCTCCTCTCCATCCTCTTTTCAAGCACGCCTCTTCACGTGTCGAGTCTTAGTATTAGTGTTTAGAGCGCATATTTCTCGTAACTAAGTTGTTGAGACGACCGAGTGGTCCGCAGGGGTCTTTATGTATGACGACAAAAATAGAACCACTGCCCCACAGAGCGCATGTCTTAAGAGGCGACTAACTATGTGACATGGCATAACACCGGCCATGGTTAGGTAGTTTGCTTACAACATCATAGATGGCGCCTACCAGGCTGAGGGTCTACTTTGCTCTAGTGTTTGAGTCTATTAAGATGGACTTGCGCATCGGTTAACCGCCCTCGCAGCGTTTGTCCCAACGCAGCGGAGTATTAAGCTCCTCGAGCGTAGACCGGTAATCAGGAAATCCTCTTTCCGGCTACATCCAGCTCATACCAGAGCTTGGACTTGCATAGGGACGTCTGCCTCTGTAGAAGTACAGGTCGACTAAACACTAAGGAAAAGAAGACGTTACTGAGTATTCCAAGTCTAGCCAGGCTCAAGTCAAAGCAGGCGTCACTGATGAATACCCGAGTAACTGTTAGGGGAAAGCAAGACACCGTGGATAGAACTGGTCACATCACATACAAAAAGCTGAGACCTAGTAGTACAACGAAGTCTTTAACACGACATCTCTGACGGCAGCGTCCGTTATGTGATTACCTATTTTAGTTTTTTCAACACGTGTATTGTAAATAACATGTCCGACTTGCTGGTTCTGCGTATATGTATTGTGTCACTGTCCGTATGCGAGTATTTGTTTAGTTTTTAATGTATGTAAACGCTTGTGTATTTATGTGTCTGTTTGTGTTTGTTTGTATGTGTTTGTGTGTGTTTGTACACATACGAGTGCTGAAAATCCAGTACACACGCTGCAGACAAAACAGTGAGCACACGGCATACACACTTGATGTGCTGTCCGCTGACATTTAGTAAGTTCACCCAAAACGGAGATTCCGTGGTCCGTGACTCGGTGACGTCATGTTCTTGCCGTCCTGCTCTAACAAGTGCATAAGACACTGTCGTCAGGGATAAAGTGTTGGAGACTATACTATACTAGGCCACAGCTTTTTATGAGGTGGAGCAGGGGGTGGAGGGAGGGGAGAGAGAGAGGGAGCCGGTTATATAATTCACCTTCATGTAGATATCCAAACTGTCATTTACTATGAATGTAGTAAAAAAAAGCGCGCTAGGAGGTTTATGGATGTCGCCGGCAACCTCATCATGCAAAGAACAGTACAGCAGAAATAACTGCGGCAAAAGTACATACATTTGTTAAAGTGCAGACTCATTGCAGGGAGACCAACTGTAACGTTTAGCATGGCTTCTATGGAAGACACAAGCAAACAAAGGTACTATTTATTGTTAAGGAGCAAATTGTCTCTGTTTGTCTTTGTGCCTCTCTCATTCTATTTCTCTCTTAATGTATGTCTCTCTGTGAATTTCTCTCTCTCTCTCTGTCTACCTCTCTCTGGCTGTTTCTCTCTCTCTCTCTCTCTCTCTCTCTGTCAGTATTTCCCTATCTAAGTCTTCTTATTTGTCTGTTTTTCTTTCTGTCTTTGTATGTCTCTCTCTGTCTGTCTGTCGCTCTGTCTTTTTGTCTTTCTATGCATGTCTTTTTCTGTCTCCCTCTATCTGTTTCTGTTTTTCTATCTCTGTCTGCCTCCCTCTGTCTGTTTGTTTTTCTATCTACATCACATTGTCATATGTCTGCCTCTCAATGTCTGCCTCTCACTGTATCTCTCTCTGTTTGTTGTTATCTCTCTATGTCTATCTGTCTGCCTCTGTCATTTGTCTGCCTCTCTCTGTGTTTGTCTATATCTCTTCCTCTTTATGTGTCTGCATCTGTCTGGACGTATCTTTATCTATCTCTCATTTGTCTGATTTCCTGTCGGTCGATCTGTCTGTCTGTCGCTCTCAATCTCTCATAATATCCCCGAAACAATGTGACGCAATCACATCGCCTTCTCTATAAACCATCAGAGAAGTGAGTCGGCTCAACAGGTATTTTCCTCTGGATGTTTTCCAATGATTCACCGCCAGGAAGTCTGGAAGTGGCTGAAAAAGAACAACATATGACGTCATATAATTTCCCGCCCTTGAATGTGTGCCATAGAATCCATGCTGCACGTGAATGTTTTGCTTCCATTTATAAATAACAAGTTTATAATATCTGCACGTAAGTATTCGATGTGTGTGTGTCTCTCTGTGTGTACTATATATGTGTGTGTACTTTCTGTGGGTGTGTGTGTGTGTGCATGTGTACTCGTTTTAATTTAGTTTTTAAAATATGACTTATGTAATTATGTTTCTATTTGGTCTGTGTTATACAATAACACACCGATACACAAGAAAGTAATGGCGCTGTTTACCTGCAAAACGCAGCACAATATAAAGGTATCTTGGTCAAGAGAAACGCAGGGATCCTGTTTTCATTGGTGAGAACCAGTACGTGACTGCAACATGTCTCTCTGCATGAGAAGCTGTATGGCTGTGGTGTCATGGCTTGACACCCCCAACAGTTGAAAAGTGGACTGTTATGTGACGTCACTACCCCAATTCGGTGCTAAAAATAGATATCAGATGCTAAAATTATATATTTGATTTACTTAGCGTGAATTACGGGATAAGTACCCAAAGAAGTATCATCTTACCGTCATGTACACCAGTCCAGTGCATAGCGCCCCTTGGCTAAGGAAGGCCTACTGGACTTACAAGACTTCAAATAATGATCTACTATAAAAACTCGATAACTTCAAGTCTCCAGAATCCAGACATGTAGTTGACACATTATCGCTCCAGTGGTCTTGGGATACCTGTTATCGCCCGTCCTTGTCAACTGTACATAGGATAGCTTCTTGCCACTTTATTAGAAAAGCCTTGATTGTTAATAGGAGTGAGAGTTGAAGAAGGCAGTGAAAGGGCACCATTGCTTAGCTGGGTTTAGTATACCAGGTGCAGCCAATCCTGCCTTGAGTAGAGGACTTCCAAACAAGTTAGAGCTGAAGAAGGCAGTGAAGTGGCACCATTGCTTAGCTGTGCTTAGGATACCAGGTGCAGCCAATCCTGCCTTGGCTAGAGGACTTCCAAACAAGTGTGGGCTGAAGAAGGCAGTGAATGGGCACCATTGCTTAGCTGTGCTTAGGATACCAGGTGCAGACAATCCTGCCTTGGCTAGAGGACTTCCAAACAAGTTAGAGCTGAAGAAGGCAGTGAAGGGGCACCATTGCTTAGCTGTGCTTAGGATACCAGGTGCAGCCAATCCTGCCTTGGCTAGAGGACTTCCAAACAAGTGTGGGCTGAAAAAGGCAGTGAATGGGCACCATTGCTTAGCTGTGCTTAGGATACCAGGTGCAGCCAATCCTGCCTTGGCTAGAGGACTTCCAAACAAGTGTGGGCTGAAGAAGGCAGTGAATGGGCACCATTGCTTAGCTGTGCTTAGGATACCAGGTGCAGCCAATCCTGCCTTGGCTAGAGGACTTCCAAACAAGTGTGGGCTGAAGAAGGCAGTGAATGGGCACCATTGCTTTGCTGTGCTTAGGATACCAGGTGCAGCCAATCCTGCCTTGGCTAGAGGACTTCCAAACAAGTTAGAGCTGAAGAAGGCAGTGAATGGGCACCATTGCTTAGCTGTGCTTAGGATACCAGGTGCAGCCAATCCTGCCTTGGCTAGAGGACTTCCAAACAAGTGTGGGCTGAAGAAGGCAGTGAATGGGCACCATTGCTTAGCTGTGCTTAGGATACCAGGTGCAGCCAATCCTGCCTTGGCTAGATGACTTCCAAACAAGTGTGGGCTGAAGAAGGCAGTGAATGGGCACCATTGCTTAGCTGTGCTTAGGATACCAGGTGCAGCCAATCCTGCCTTGGCTAGAGGACTTCCAAACGAGTGTGGGCTGAAGAAGGCAGTGAATGGGCACCATTGCTTAGCTGTGCTTAGGATACCAGGTGCAGCCAATCCTGCCTTGGCTAGAGGACTTCCAAACAAGTTAGAGCTGAAGAAGGCAGTGAATGGGCACCATTGCTTAGCTGTGCTTAGGATACCAGGTGCAGCCAATCCTGCCTTGGCTAGAGGACTTCCAAACAAGTGTGGGCTGAAGAAGGCAGTGAATGGGCACCATTGCTTAGCTGTGCTTAGGATACCAGGTGCAGCCAATCCTGCCTTGGCTAGAGGACTTCCAAACAAGTGTGGGCTGAAGAAGGCAGTGAATGGGCACCATTGCTTAGCTGTGCTTAGGATACCAGGTGCAGCCAATCCTGCCTTGGCTAGAGGACTTCCAAACAAGTGTGGGCTGAAGAAGGCAGTGAATGGGCACCATTGCTTAGCTGTGCTTAGGATACCAGGTGCAGCCAATCCTGCCTTGGCTAGAGGACTTCCAAACAAGTGTAGGCTGAAGAAGGCAGTGAATGGGCACCATTGCTTAGCTGTGCTTAGAATACCAGGTGCAGCCAATCCTGCCTTGGCTAGATGACTTCCAAACAAGTGTGGGCTGAAGAAGGCAGTGAATGGGCACCATTGCTTAGCTGTGCTTAGGATACCAGGTGCAGCCAATCCTGCCTTGGCTAGAGGACTTCCAAACAAGTGTGGGCTGAAGAAGGCAGTGAATGGGCACCATTGCTTAGCTGTGCTTGGGATACCAGGTGCAGCCAATCCTGCCTTGGCTAGAGGACTTCCAAACAAGTGTGGGCTGAAGAAGGCAGTGAATGGGCACCATTGCTTAGCTGTGCTTAGGATACCAGGTGCAGCCAATCCTGCCTTGGCTAGAGGACTTCCAAACAAGTGTGGGCTGAAGAAGGCAGTGAATGGGCACCATTGCTTAGCTGTGCTTAGGATACCAGGTGCAGCCAATCCTGCCTTGGCTAGAGGACTTCCAAACAAGTGTGGGCTGAAGAAGGCAGTGAATGGGCACCATTGCTTAGCTGTGCTTAGGATACCAGGTGCAGCCAATCCTGCCTTGGCTAGAGGACTTCCAAACAAGTGTGGGCTGAAGAAGGCAGTGAATGGGCACCATTGCTTAGGTGTGCTTAGGATACCAGGTGCAGCCAATCCTGCCTTGGCTAGAGGACTTCCAAACAAGTTAGAGCTGAAGAAGGCAGTGAATGGGCACCATTGCTTAGCTGTGCTTAGGATACCAGGTGCAGCCAATCCTGCCTTGGCTAGAGGACTTCCAAACAAGTGTGGGCTGAAGAAGGCAGTGAATGGGCACCATTGCTTAGCTGTGCTTAGGATACCAGGTGCAGCCAATCCTGCCTTGGCTAGAGGACTTCCAAACAAGTGTGGGCTGAAGAAGGCAGTGAATGGGCACCATTGCTTAGCTGTGCTTAGGATACCAGGTGCAGCCAATCCTGCCTTGGCTAGAGGACTTCCAAACAAGTGTGGGCTGAAGAAGGCAGTGAATGGGCACCATTGCTTAGCTGTGCTTAGGATACCAGGTGCAGCCAATCCTGCCTTGGCTAGAGGACTTCCAAACAAGTGTAGGCTGGATAAGGCAGTGAATGGGCACCATTGCTTAGCTGTGCTTAGAATACCAGGTGCAGCCAATCCTGCCTTGGCTAGATGACTTCCAAACAAGTGTGGGCTGAAGAAGGCAGTGAATGGGCACCATTGCTTAGCTGTGCTTAGGATACCAGGTGCAGCCAATCCTGCCTTGGCTAGAGGACTTCCAAACAAGTGTGGGCTGAAGAAGGCAGTGAATGGGCACCATTGCTTAGCTGTGCTTAGGATACCAGGTGCAGCCAATCCTGCCTTGGCTAGAGGACTTCCAAACAAGTGTGGGCTGAAGAAGGCAGTGAATGGGCACCATTGCTTAGCTGTGCTTAGGATACCAGGTGCAGCCAATCCTGCCTTGGCTAGAGGACTTCCAAACAAGTGTGGGCTGAAGAAGGCAGTGAATGGGCACCATTGCTTAGCTGTGCTTAGGATACCAGGTGCAGCCAATCCTGCCTTGGCTAGAGGACTTCCAAACAAGTGTGGGCTGAAGAAGGCAGTGAATGGGCACCATTGCTTAGCTGTGCTTAGGATACCAGGTGCAGCCAATCCTGCCTTGGCTAGAGGACTTCCAAACAAGTGTGGGCTGAAGAAGGCAGTGAATGGGCACCATTGCTTAGCTGTGCTTAGGATACCAGGTGCAGCCAATCCTGCCTTGGCTAGAGGACTTCCAAACAAGTGTAGGCTGGATAAGGCAGTGAATGGGCACCATTGCTTAGCTGTGCTTAGAATACCAGGTGCAGCCAATCCTGCCTTGGCTAGATGACTTCCAAACAAGTGTGGGCTGAAGAAGGCAGTGAATGGGCACCATTGCTTAGCTGTGCTTAGGATACCAGGTGCAGCCAATCCTGCCTTGGCTAGAGGACTTCCAAACAAGTGTGGGCTGAAGAAGGCAGTGAATGGGCACCATTGCTTAGCTGTGCTTAGGATACCAGGTGCAGCCAATCCTGCCTTGGCTAGAGGACTTCCAAACAAGTGTGGGCTGAAGAAGGCAGTGAATGGGCACCATTGCTTAGCTGTGCTTAGGATACCAGGTGCAGCCAATCCTGCCTTGGCTAGAGGACTTCCAAACAAGTGTGGGCTGAAGAAGGCAGTGAATGGGCACCATTGCTTAGCTGTGCTTAGGATACCAGGTGCAGCCAATCCTGCCTTGGCTAGAGGACTTCCAAACAAGTGTGGGCTGAAGAAGGCAGTGAATGGGCACCATTGCTTAGCTGTGCTTAGGATACCAGGTGCAGCCAATCCTGCCTTGGCTAGAGGACTTCCAAACAAGTGTGGGCTGAAGAAGGCAGTGAATGGGCACCATTGCTTAGCTGTGCTTAGGATACCAGGTGCAGCCAATCCTGCCTTGGCTAGAGGACTTCCAAACAAGTGTGGGCTGAAGAAGGCAGTGAATGGGCACCATTGCTTAGCTGTGCTTAGGATACCAGGTGCAGCCAATCCTGCCTTGGCTAGAGGACTTCCAAACAAGTGTGGGCTGAAGAAGGCAGTGAATGGGCACCATTGCTTAGCTGTGCTTAGGATACCAGGTGCAGCCAATCCTGCCTTGGCTAGAGGACTTCCAAACAAGTGTGTTGTATCTTGCCCCAACTGCAGTCATTATCAAAACAAAATGTTTGTTAGCAAAACACAAGAGTTGTAGCCAGGAAGACTATATTTGCTGATAGATGTTATATGCTCTGATACATACAAAACGTAGTCTTCTCTGTAGTTGGAAATAGCATAACATTGTCAAAACGGCGTTCAACCCCTTTAAGAAAAACAACAACACTAAACAACAACACTAAACAGTAACACCAACAGCAACAATAACAATGTGAAATGGCTGCCATGTTTGATGTGATAATAAACGTTTCTGTGTTGGTGCAGTAAATGAGCCAGATTTGTTTATGTTATAATTAACCTTTGACCTTCAGTACCGATATAGTATCATGTATTTTTGCTTAGTCCATTTCATGACCTGCTTCTGTTCGTTATCACGTGACCTGTCATCATACTATTCTTACACTCATTTGATTACTATGTCTTTCTTCCATACTTCCCCCTAGATGCATTACTATAAGTTCTTTTTCGTATTGTTTTATATGTATGTATTTCCTTATGTACATATATGTTACTAGTATGTTTGTGTAAATGTGTCTGTTTAAATATGGCCTGCAAAACGGGGTCGTAAAATTAAATGTCGCAAAACAAGACCAAAGTATCATATAAATTAACGAGATGGGTTCAACAATTTCAAAAAGTAAAAGCATGTACTAATATTATGTTCTTTACAATCAATTAAATATGTTAAACATTTAAAACTGATTATTTGCAACCTGACAACCATTAGACCACCCCTACGTGCAAGCGATGTACGTCCAATGAAGCTTCGTTTCGTTCACATTAGAAGCTTAATCAAGATGATAGAAGATGCTTGTCTTACATTAGGAGGAAGGATATTTGTTTCCGTCACCACAACGTCACCAGCAGCAGCCTTACCAGATACTTTCAAACTGTGAAATTCTGCAACAATTTTTAAACCGATGAAACTACCGTTGGCTGGACGTAAATATTTGCTGTGGTACAAGATTCGACACATGTTTCATCAAATAACGACTTTGGCGTGTCCAGAATTACCATCTGTGCAACACGAACATTATTTTGGTTCAGATGGTCAATCTACAACACGAACATTATTTTGGTTCAGATGGTCAATCTACAACACGAACATTATTTTGGTTCAGATGGTCAATCTACAACACGAACATTGTTTTGGTTCAGATGGTCAATCTACAACACGAACATTATTTTGGTTCAGATGGTCAATCTACAACACGAACATTATTTTGGTTCAGATGGTCAATCTACAACACGAACATTGTTTTGGTTCAGATGGTCAATCTACAACACGAACATTGTTTTGGTTCAGATGGTCAATCTACAACACGAACATTGTTTTGGTTCAGATGGTCAATCTACAACACGAACATTGTTTTGGTTCAGATGGTCAATCTACAACACGAACATTGTTTTGGTTCAGATGGTCAATCTACAACACGAACATTGTTTTGGTTCAGATGGTCAATCTACAACACGAACATTGTTTTGGTTCAGATGGTCAATCTACAACACGAACATTGTTTTGGTTCAGATGGTCAATCTACAACACGAACATTGTTTTGGTTCAGATGGTCAATCTACAACACGAACATTGTTTTGGTTCAGATGGTCAATCTACAACACGAACATTGTTTTGGTTCAGATGGTCAATCTACAACACGAACATTGTTTTGGTTCAGATGGTCAATCTACAACACGAACATTGTTTTGGTTCAGATGGTCAATCTACAACACGAACATTGTTTTGGTTCAGATGGTCAATCTACAACACGAACATTATTTTGGTTCAGATGGTCAATCTACAACACGAACATTATTTTGGTTCAGATGGTCAATCTACAACACGAACATTGTTTTGGTTCAGATGGTCAATCTACAACACGAACATTATTTTGGTTCAGATGGTCAATCTACAACACGAACATTATTTTGGTTCAGATGGTCAATCTACAACACGAACATTATTTTGGTTCAGATGGTCAATCTACAACACGAACATTATTTTGGTTCAGATGGTCAATCTACAACACGAACATTATTTTGGTTCAGATGGTCAATCTACAACACGAACATTATTTTGGTTCAGATGGTCAATCTACAACACGAACATTATTTTGGTTCAGATGGTCAATCTACAACACGAACATTATTTTGGTTCAGATGGTCAATCTACAACACGAACATTGTTTTGGTTCAGATGGTCAATCTACAACACGAACATTATTTTGGTTCAGATGGTCAATCTACAACACGAACATTATTTTGGTTCAGATGGTCAATCTACAACACGAACATTATTTTGGTTCAGATGGTCAATCTACAACACGAACATTATTTTGGTTCAGATGGTCAATCTACAACACGAACATTGTTTTGGTTCAGATGGTCAATCTACAACACGAACATTGTTTTGGTTCAGATGGTCAATCTACAACACGAACATTATTTTGGTTCAGATGGTCAATCTACAACACGAACATTGTTTTGGTTCAGATGGTCAATCTACAACACGAACATTGTTTTGGTTCAGATGGTCAATCTACAACACGAACATTGTTTTGGTTCAGATGGTCAATCTACAACACGAACATTGTTTTGGTTCAGATGGTCAATCTACAACACGAACATTGTTTTGGTTCAGATGGTCAATCTACAACACGAACATTGTTTTGGTTCAGATGGTCAATCTACAACACGAACATTGTTTTGGTTCAGATGGTCAATCTACAACACGAACATTGTTTTGGTTCAGATGGTCAATCTACAACACGAACATTGTTTTGGTTCAGATGGTCAATCTACAACACGAACATTGTTTTGGTTCAGATGGTCAATCTACAACACGAACATTGTTTTGGTTCAGATGGTCAATCTACAACACGAACATTGTTTTGGTTCAGATGGTCAATCTACAACACGAACAAATTCTCAATTTTGTCATTGTCACACTGCGTCTATAAGTTGTTTTAGAGGATGATACATTTGTTATCCCCCATATTGTGTATACGTATGGATGTGTGTGTGTGAGTGTGTATGTGTGAGTGTGCATGTGTGGGAGTGTATGTGTGGGTGTATCTGTGTATGTGTGAATATGTGTGTTCGTGCGGGTGTTTATCTGTGTGTATGTGTGTATTTGTGGGCGTGTATCTCTATGTATGTGTAGCTGTTCGTGCATCTCTGTGTATGTGTGTGTATCTATATGTGTATCTGTGTGTATGTTTGTGTATATGTGTGTATGTGGGGGTGTATGTGTGTGTATATATTTATGTGTATCTATATCTATTATGTGTAACCGTTGTTATAGTAGAAAACGTTAAACCCAACGCCTTACACACATCCTACATACGCTCACCACACACTCTGCGACTAGTGACAATCATGTTCTTCCTAATTGTTTGTGTTTTGTTGTTTGTTTTGCACCCCAACCCATAACCCCCCCCCCCCCCCCCCACCCCTTTCCACCTTTACACAGATACTGCTTTCAGCTTAGAATTCATGATTACACGCATACAATGTATTATTTAACATTAAACATAACACTGTTATTACACTAGACAACCCGTTTACAATTGAGGTAAAACTCTCAGCGAAACCAACATTCCGCGCTCTGAACGTACACGTATCGTTACATCGCAAAGAATCCCCCAAGTAGCACGAAAAACAAAAGCAACAAACAGTGCGCGTTTAAACGCACACGTGTGGCTGTGAAGTGTTACTAAGTTACGATTTAGTTGTTATATTCAAATTTGTAGTCAATTTATCTGGTTTATATTTAGAAATAGAAGGTAATGTAAAGCGTCGTAGAATGAACAATCGCAAAGCGAATGTAAATTTGTGTGTCTATATATGCTCAGTGCTGGAATGTTGCATACATTTATAGGTCTACATATTTGTATATGTACGTATGCATGTGTGTACGTATTTATACATGTGCCCACATTTTAAAATATATGCGTTTTTATGCAATCAAATAATTTCTTGTTGAACCTTTTCCGCGGGAAGGAAGACTAACGTCAGGTCAGCCAAAATATACTGATCAGACATGTTAGTCAGGGTCAGGCAAAACATCCTGATCAGACATGTTAGTCAGGGTCAGGCAAAATATACTGATCAGACATGTTAGTCAGGGTCAGGCAAAACATCCTGATCAGACATGTTAGTCAGGGTCAGGCAAAATATACTGATCAGACATGTTAGTCAGGGTCAGGCAAAATATACTGATCAGATATGTTAGTCACGGTCAGACAAAATATACTGAACGGACATGTTAGTCAGGGTCAGTCAAAACATACTGGCCAAAGTCCCTCACCTTGGCTACCTCGCAACCCTTCCTGGAAACTGGCTGTTTTTTTATGGCAGCCTGGCTAACAAGGTGGGGGAACGACGTGTAATGAGCACAACCACCTGGAGTACTTTGGTCAACCTTCATCAATACGCTCAGGATCTGAGGAAAGCTATTGCAACCCGCCACTTAATGTGCTTCTCAGGGCGCACAAAAAGTGCAAGCCTACTCATTGTGGGAATTCGAAACAACGAAACAACAGCATATTCCATCATAACTGGCTTATCGTGATTATGATTTCTCACAAATGACTTCTGATCAATTCGTATTTTGTGTCATGACAATGTTATCTGTTTTTGGTGTGATGTGTTAGAAGTTTTCATTTGTGTTATTCTCTGTCCAAGAAGAAGACCTTGTTGCCGTAACGTATGCTGCGTTTTGTTTCTGTTTCCGTGCGGTAACTGCCCTTGCTTGTGTTATTTATCCAGATTTTACAGGAGATAAATCTGAAAAGTCTGGTCATTGATCCCGTCATGTCGCCACTGTGTCAGAAAAATAATATCACTGTCCTCAAATGATATCAACGATAGGTCAGCAAGACGAACTTTACTGAATGTTATCTTTGGATTGTCTAAATATGTGTACTGATACCATTTGTTTCCACTAAGATAGGAATCCGTTCACAGTCTGGGAAGTATGGTCACAGATGATATCAGAATGGGCAGCGAGATGTAAGAAATCATTCAAAAATGGGCAGCGAGATAGAAGAAATCATTCAAAAATGGGCAGCGAGATGGAAGAAATCATTAAAAAATGGGCAGCGAGATGGAAGAAATCATTCAAAAATGGTCAGCGAGATGGAAGAAATCATTCAAAAATGGTCAGCGAGATGGAAGAAATCATTCAAAAAACAATAGCAGGGACTTACTAGTTATCACTATTACTAAGACATAGAAACATTCCACCGGAGAAACAATCCACATAATCAGATAGACATACATACAAACTCTCTGTTATCAGTGTCTCACATAGACCAACAAGCAAGGTGTACACAATGTGACACATCAAATATGATTCGTGAAAAGCGTTCAAAGTCCATAGATGTGACAGAGTTATGTGAATAAATCCAACAGAAAGTGGTATTTACATACTTGCCATGCCTGGCAACCTCACAAAGTATTGAACCAGGATTAAACCGCCATGGAAGATCTTTCGTTCGTTACCATGGGATCAGCTAAAGTAGATAGTTCTTGCATTTTTGGATAACTCAACACATGTTCGGTGTCTTGGATGGCTCCGTATTCGTAGACATCGCGATCCGCATATCCTCATTTTGTCGTTCGATCTGCACCTAGACTCTCTTAATCTGTTTAGGGCTCTCCACACAGGGTATGACATGCAATGTCCTGTACAGGGTATGACATGCAATGTACCGTACAGTGTATGACATGCAATGTCTTGTTGATAGTTGTTCTTTGATTTCATCCATTCCACACCATATCTTTGAGTCCATTTCGATGCGGTTTTGCTCAGGTTTCTGGTCTGTAAACTGTACAAAAAGTAGTGACATCGTTGTATATAGAATTTACTGACAGATAAAGATGTAAAGGGCTTAGGTGACATGAATGCCTCAATATCTACACACATCACACGCACTTTACACAATACAGATTTACATCAGAGCGAGATGATCAAGCAAAGAATGGATTGAAAGTGTTGAAGAAACATTACTGTTAAGGGGATTGATAACAGCAGCGGCCACTACACTTGTCGCACACAAAAGAAGAATACACTTCATAAGGACGGTCATTAACATAAATAGACAACGACATCACGAAGTGTTTAGATCTAGAATCCCATATTTGTGTGTGTGGATCATTAACCCTTTCTGGAAGTCTTGGAAAGTGTATTAACTGTAAAATCTCGTACAATGGATTGTTGACGCCATTAAATTATAGTTATGAAATTATAAATTTAAAAAATATTAGATGCTGTAAAATAAATGATTCTCAATTTACAAACTATATTCTTTTTCTTTTTGTTATTTTTCTCCTTCTTATTTTTTCTTCTTCTCCTTTTCTTCTTCTTCTTCTTCTTCTTTTTCTTCTTCTTCTTTTTTCTTCTGTTTTTTCTTCATCTTTTTCTTCAATTTCTTTCTATTCTTGTTCTTATTCTTCTTTTTCTCTTCTTTTTCTTCTTCTTCTTCATGTTCTTCTTCTTCGTATTATTATTAATATTATTGTTATTATTAACCGTATTATTCATCCTATCGCTCCTTTTGGGAAATCAGGTCCAACACTACATTTGGCTTCCCTAAATATCTTCAGGAGATCCTGTTACCAACCACCTGCACCGTGGCTGTGTAGCAATGTTTTTCTACATTATGAGGTTATCAAGCACAGACACAACCTTCATTTGTCGAATATTGCGACATGCATAAAAGAAAGCAGTGGTCCTAATCGGTAGCCATAAGGAACCACTGCGATGACGCAAAACATAACAAGGCAACATGTTCACCAACGCGAGAATTTTTATTTGTGCACTTAAATGTTAGTGTCAATAGCGATGTGTTTTGTTCTCATATCATCCATGTTCATGTACCCGCAGGTTGAGAGAGTCTGCGTTAGGATGTGCATACATGCGAGAGAATCGGTCTGTAGTTGGTAGCCTTGGGACACATCCTGAGTTATTAGTATTTATTTGAAAGTCTGAAAGTGAGTGGGTGAGCGAACGAGTGAGTGAGTGAATGAGTGTTTCAGCAACATTTGTGATTAAATGTGTGAGTGATTCGGTGAATTAGTAAACAACTGATCGAGTAGGCAGGCAGACGGTAGATGTGTAAGAAAAATGGTTATTGGATTTGTGAGTGAATAAATGACTGGGTTAGTTCAAAGTAAGGACAGTGAATATGTGCCTAAATCTAAATGACTGAGCAGTTGAATTGGTAGTTTAGTTAGTTAATTAGTTAGTTAGATAGGTATGTAGTTAATTAGTTAGTTAGATAGCATGTTAGTTAGTTAGTTAGTTAACTAGTTAGTTAGTCAATATGTTAGTTAGTTCATTAGTTGGTTGGTTGGTTAGTTGGTTTGTTAGTTATTTGGGATCAAGATGCTGAGCAACGCATGAGCTACAGTGGTCAGCGACCCATAGCTGACTGCTAGCGTCAGGGCCAGCGAACCATAGCTGCCAAGACCCTTCTACACCTCCACCTCCGGTGATCCTGGATAACAGACTGCAGCAGGGCAGACTGGCCAAGGAGAAGGGATCGAAGAGGGAATGCTAACCCGGTACTCAAAAAATGCTTGCTGAGGTCGGATGTGTTGGACCGAAAGGTGCAAATATTGCAGCCAAGCTGTAAACTACGACACAACGCATTCCGTTCTCTGGACTACATTCTGCTACTTACCCTTTCAGGGTGTGGTAGACATGTGCTGCAAAGAGTAACCTTGTTTCAAACATAACCGACATACAGCAATTATACTACGAAGCCTGGTGTTGCTACAATGACCAAATTACATCTCTTGGGTACCATTATCGACACTCTCCATGTTACTCTGCTGTTAACTGGTACCTGGCTTGCTGTTAGGAAAGAAAATGCAGCAAGGAAGGAAACCGACAACTTACCTCATTAAAACAGAGTCCTACTCTCTAACACTGCATTCCATTTCATAGCACTTCAACTCCAAGTGAGTTATGGTAAACTCGTGTTTGTGAACACACTACCAGTAATATCACTCCAAGAGAGTTATGGTAAACTCTCGTGTGTTAACACACTACCAGTAATATCACTCCAAGTGAGTTATGGTAAACTCTCGTGTGTTAACACACTACCAGTAATATCACTCCAAGTGAGTTATGGTAAACTCTTGTAGGTTTGATATGGCGCCACTTATGACAATCGTTTGAGAATCACTGATCTAAAAAGGTTTGCTTCTAAACGCCAAACTCTCACATATGTTTACTCTTGTCTCTCTCTTTCTCTCTCTTTCTCTCTCTTTCTCTCTCTGTCTTTCTCTCTCTATCTCTCTTTCGCTGTCTGTCTGTCTTTATCTACGTTCTTCTGTATATGTCTTTCTGTCTATGTCTGTTTCGCTCTCTTTCTATCTACCTGTTTTTTATAGCTGTCTATGTCTGTCTGTCTGTCTGTCTGTCTGTCTGTCTCTCTCTCTCTCTCTCTCTCTCTCTCTCTCTCTCTCTATACATACTTAGTAACACCGGACTGTTTATTTTATCATCTCTTCTCCTTCTCTCTACCAGATGTACAAGTTTATTTCCTCGCTGTAATGGAGTATGGGATATAAATATGTAAAATTAATTTGCAGTGAAAGGCGTATTGCTCCACAGAGTCTGCTAATCTTAAGTAAGAACGAACTAAAAGTTATACAGGTGAAATCTGCGACTCACGCCATGTTGGAAGCAGTGAGAAAGCTATACATACTTTCTGCACACGAAACCCCAAAAACTGGGAAGGTAAAGAAATTAGAGGTAACGGAGACGTGGTTCTGTATATATTCTCAAAATAATCAAACAGGAAAATGCAGAGACAGAAGAATTGTAGTCAGTTTTGCACAAAGACATGAAAAACGTAGCTAGAACAATAGCATGAGTACGTACACTCTTCTTCTTCTGTGCGTTCAGGCTTGTTGGTCATGCCAGATCTTTAGTACTGTCGTCCTGACGAAGTCCACAGTCGTCTCCAGGTCCGAGTTGGAGCCCCACATCCTCTGTGTCCACTCGGCTCACTAGTGTAGGTCTCTTTACTTTATGCTGGACAGTCCTGTAGAATATGTTCAGAAAGGGAGGGGGTGATGGAGTCTGGACTCCACTTCTACGTGGGCACTCACATACATGTGATACCATAAGCAGATGTAGGTGGTCCTATAGTCTGCAGTTGTCTGTGAAAGATGGGAGTTTGTTGGTGTCTGTGGAGCTGGTGGATTGGGTCAGGTTCACGGCCATGTCTTTCTTCTTCCGCTTTGAGTTGTCCTGGTTGGGAATGACAGTTTTTGTTTCTCCATAAGACGAAAGATGACCTGGTGCGGGCACGTCGCGAGGTCCAACGGAATTACCAACTCGATACTCTTTGGTTCCGTACCGGGACAGAGAGAGCGATTACGTCCAAGGAAGAGATGGGTGGACAACATCACTGAGGGGTCAGGCCTTCGTCCCGGTGAGATACGTCAGGAGGCGACAGACAGAGAGGGATGGCGTGGGATTTTGGGAGTGTCTTCATGTGTGCACCAACGACCTGATGGGTTACGGGATGAACTGAACTGAAGACTGTGTGGATAAATGGCTCCATCCTGCCACCGACTTTGGACAGGACATAGTATCTCTCGTTCACTGAGATCCCACAATGGGAAGGTAATCATTGAAGAGAACCCTTTTGACGTTCTTTAGATTTTGTTGAGGTCTGATCTGATTTCCAGAACCATTTGTTCGCTTATGGTGTTTTGTATTGTTCAATAATAAATATGTTATAATCACTCGGAGCACCTATACACAAAAAAATAAAAAATTAAGTGAAGTAATATAATTCGACGTGACTTAATACGAGGTGTATTACTTTGAGATGACTTAATACAGGTTTATAAGATAATCAAAGGAAACGATACAGTAGACTATAACAAGTATTTCAAAATACAGTCACCAACAAGAACAAGAGGGCATAGCTACAAATTAACTAAAGAAAGGCCCAGATTAGATACTAGGAAATATTCTTTTAGTCAGAGAGTGGTGAATGCTTGGAATGCACTACCATATGAAGTAGTGGAGGCAGGGACAATTAATGCATTCAAGAATATATTGGATGCGCAAAGTTTTTAGAGCAAGGAAATGTAAATGAAACTGGTTGTATACAGACTCTGTGGAGTAATCTAAACCAGTATAAAGACGTTAAGTTAAGTTAATAAAATGCTATCCGGATTCGACACAAGGACCTGCAGGCGACGGATACGCCTTGCTGAAAGAAAGGCATGAGCTAGTGAACTCGTCAAACCAGACATCCCCAAAAAGATGACATTATTAACCTAGTCTAATATGGAAATGAGTCACTGGTCCGATCAGGCACAACATACTGGCCATGACATCTTGTCTGGGCCAGGTACAATATACTGGCAATGACATCTTGTCTGGGTCAGGCACAACATAATGGCCATCACATCTCTTCTGGGTCAGGCACAACATACTGGCCATGACATCTCGTCTGGGTCAGGCACAACATACTGACCATGACATCTCGTCTGGGTCAGGCACAACATAATGGCCATGACATCTCTTCTGGGTCAGGCACAACATACTGGCCATGACATCTCGTCTGGGTCAGGCACAACATACTGACCATGACATCTCGTCTGGGTCAGGCACAACATAATGGCCATGACATCTCTTCTGGGTCAGGCACAACATACTGGCCATGACATCTCGTCTGGGTCAGGCACAACATACTGACCATGACATCTCGTCTGGGTCAGGCACAACATAATGGCCATGACATCTCTTCTGGGTCAGGCACAACATACTGACCATGACATCTCGTCTGGGTCAGGCACAACATACTGGCCATGACATCTCGTCTGGGTCAGGCACAACATACTGACCATGACATCTCGTCTGGGTCAGGCACAACATACTGACCAAAACCACATTCTCTCTTCCATTTAATTTTCCCTGGAAACAGGTTGTTTCCTAGACAGTCGGGATGAGGTTCTGTAGATCGTGATCCCCGTAGTAGTGAACGTCACGCAGATAAAGCCAAGGATAGTGCAACCACATGGAGAACCACGGTCCGTCTTCGTCAGCATGCTCGGGATATGAAAAAAACTACTACAATCCTCCACTTAACGTCTTTTTCACGGCGCACAAAAGAGTAAACATACTCATTGTAGGTATTAAACAACAACGACAAAAGTTCGGTAGATAGATAGTACACTTAAGTGACAAGGACTACGATGAATGGCTGAAGTCCCAGGTTACGTCTAGTAAGGCTGATGTCACTTCAATTTGCCTCAGCCAGGTATTAGAATGACGGACCATGATTGGACCATCCGCGATGTTCATGGGCTATTTTTAGAACTGGGGGACGTTGACGTCCAATTTGTGACAGACGGCGACGGTCTAGCAATGTGATTTTGAGGTGTACCTGTCGTGGTTTGTGGTCGGTCTCTACCAGTGGATCATCAATGGATGCTCATGTGGAAGGTTGCAAGGCCCCTTTGATAACTGCACAGAATAGGGCATGTTTCAGAGCCGTACAGCAGTATGGGGACTACACAGTCACAATACAATTAATGAAAGAGGCTAGTGACTTTATTTGAAGACAACCGTAATCTCCAACGTCCGTCGAAATGAGAATTCACTATTTGGCTTTTTTTCTACCAATAGGGACGGGGATAGGGGGGGGGGGGGGGGCATTAGAAGTGGGGTTTTTGTCTGAAATAAAGCGTTTATTTTCTCGGTGGTTTTTTTTGTCTGAAATAAAGCGTTTATTTTCTCGGTGGTTTTCTTGTCTGAAATAAAGCGTTTATTTTCTCGGTGGTTTTTTTTTGTCTGAAATAAAGCGTTTATTTTCTCGGTGGTTTTTTTGTCTGAAATAAAGCGTTTATTTTCTCGGTGGTTTTCTTGTCTGAAATAAAGCGTTTATTTTCTCGGTGGTTTTCTGAACATTGATTCAAATGCCGATCACAATCATCTCTCGTTGCATTTGACTACATCCACAGAAAGGTATTGCGGTTTTCTTTTCCTATCCATGGATAATTGATGTAATTGTAGAAGCCACTTGTATTTGTGTTCATTTTTTATTCTCGGCGATATTTTTTTTTGGTGTAAGGTTACAGTGGAACACTTGAAAAAGCGGTCTGACTGTAGTGCAGTGTACGGCTCTTCATCAATTTCACCACTATGGGGACTCGTGTTTCGATCCCCACTTCGTTGACCAGACTGCTTTGACATGGTCTGTTGTTAGAGAGCACGTTCGTGGGCGTGAAGCTCCAACTGTAAACCATGCTAGCTAACATATACACGAATGCAGTAAGTATTTTTACTAGTCTGTCTGAGCAATGCAGGCTGATTCTAGACCACAACTTTAACAAGATGTTGTACGTGTGCCTCGGCTCTCTAAACTACTCGCACGCTGGCATTTACCCCCTCCGGTAGTCAGGAGAACTCAGGTACACCTGTTTTCTGAAGCCAGCTCGCGCCTACACGTTTTCGTTCCACATATAGACTTACCTGCTCCTTCAACTCAACATTGTTCTTCGGCGTTCTTTCCAAGCACAGGTAAGTCCGCGCAATGTGCTCACAGTTCTGTTCCTAGTTAGCATGCTATGTGCTCAGTAATATGCGCTCATCTCCAGTGTGTGTCTGCGCTGTGTTTGATTTGCCCAGTGTTATCTGATCAGCTTTGACTTACGCAGTTATACTGACTGGGTACCTGCAGCTGTGTAAGTTTTGTTTTAGAGTGTATTTAGACGTGTCAAAACTGTGAAATGTAATGTCAATTAACGTGTATCTGTTCTTTATTTCAACGTATGCGTGTTTCGGTTCGGTGTGTAGTTGTTCCCGCGTTACACATTGTGCAGTTTGTCATCTCTGCAGTTTTGTGTACTGAATGAGCTGACCTTGCAATATGTAAGCATTTATGAAAATATTAATGTTATCATTTGTATATTTATATGACAGTAGTTCCTGAGAAGTTTGTATTAGTGAGCAAATTGTCCGCGTGGATATTCGCACTTAATTGTGTGTTTTAATCTTGATCCTCAGTTCTCATGCTTCAATCCCTCATGCTGAATTGATCTCTCTCTTTCTGGTCTTCTCATTCGCTATCTCCATTTTTGCATAACCACCGTTCGTGTTGCAAGCCCTTTCATTTTATCCCGACCACTTTTCACACATTGTGTCCATCTTGAATTAGCTAACTACTGGTTATGTTCAGACACGTAGCATTTTTTATCCGTTACCATGTTAGTCGTTTAGATTAGTTCATTTTCTTCCATGTGTGTTGTTGTATTGTCTCTTTTGGGTACTCTTTGGCCGTACTAGATTTTATTGTCACGACATTTATCCTCTGTAAAAATGCCACATTTAATTTGTGTTACTGTTAAACTTTGTAAATGTTAAATTTGGTGTTTCTTTTTTTTCTTCTACTTCTGCGTTCGGGTTTCGCTGATCATGCTAAATCTTCAGTCCTATCGCTAGGATGAAGTCCACAGTCCTATCCAGATCTGAGCGGTGACCCCGTAGTTTTTGTCTCAGTTCTGCTCCATCTGGCCAGGTCTGGCATCTTAGTTCTTCGTAGGCCGGGCATTCTTGAAGTACGTGTTCAGGGGTCTAGACTCCTGTCCTGCATGGACATTCATTTGTTTGGGAGATTTTGAGCCGATATAGGTGGCCCAGTAGTCTGCTGTGGCCGGTTCTCATGCAGAAGATTGCAGTTTCCTGGTGTCTTTGTTAGCTGGTAGATTGGGTCTGGACTGTTACTCTCGCCCATTTATTTCTCCCATTTTATTTTATACTGGCTGCGAATGATGGGATTTGCCTCCTTATATGGCACTTTATGGATGTATTGTTCCATTTTTCCAACTGCTTTGGATAGTGCATCGGCTCTCTCCTTTCCCATAATTCCACAAATAGAGGAGAGCCACTGTAGTGCGATCTTTGAGATCTTTTGTATGGCATTTAGTTCTATTCTGATTTTGTGTGTTATGTTCTCATTTGTTGTGTTCTTTACTGATTCAAAGTAGTGCTTTACAGTCTGTGAAGATCCCTATCCTCGCGTTTATTTGGAGCTTCCAGTGTGCTTCCTAAGTTAGCCAATCACATGTGAACGTTGTTTGTGACTAATTTCATCTGTTAATTTTATATCAATAATTCTGTACCAACGAAACGTAGCTTATATATATATAAATATAAATATAGGACCACCAACATCATCACATCACATGTCATAATGCAACCTTGAGTGTGTGTGTGCGCTCATAACTGATCAAGCCAATTCGAGCCTGGAAAAGTCTTTGTCACGACTGGCAAACGTAATCAGCAGTTGTGTCTGAAATTTTCTCTACTCTTGACTTCCTGATTGCACGTCTATCCTGAGTTGCCTGGATACGGAGACCCTCGCTTAGTTCAACGCCGTCTGTGACCGTGCTCTTCATGTTGAGCGATTGTGAGCCATGTTCTCCCAGGTGTTAATGTCTATTTGACAGCACTTTAGGGACTCCTTCAGTCATTGAAACATTGTTAGGACGTCATTGTGGTCGATTTCCTTCACTCAGTTCGCTATACAGCAGCCTCTTTGCGAACCTTGTCTGACATTCGGACAAGGTGGCCAGCCCATCTCAATTGGGACTTTTGCAGATGCGCATGGATACTTTGCAAGTTGGCTCTGGACAGCACTTCAGTGTGTGTGATATGGTCCTGCAAGCGTATATGCAATGTGCATCTCAGACAGTTCATGTGAAAATGATTTAGCCTCCTGGCGTCTCCAGGCATGTCAGTCCAGCTCGCACACGCATAGAGCAGTGTGTGGACAATGGCAGCACTGTAGACCTTCAGCTTAGTCGTTATGTTGATTCCTCGACGTTCCCATACTGTTCAGAGCATTCGGCCAAACGCTGGGCTGCTCTTTGCTATTATGCTTTTATCCAGCTCATCAGCAATAATCACTGATCTCGACAGCGTGTTTCCGAGGTAGACAAATGTTTAAACCGCTTGTAATTTTTGTCCATTCACCATTCTGTCAATTCTCTCCATTACTGGCTGTTTATATGATGTACCTGGTGCCGGTTGATATGTGAGTTTTCTTTGTGTGAATTGTCAAGCCAAAGTTGTCACAAGCAACAGAGAATCGATCCTTACCCATCTGCATTTTCCGTTCTGAGCTACTGTTCAAAGCACAATCAAAGAGTTCGCATATCGTGTCGTGCATCACCTTGGTCTTCGCCTTCAACATGCGTAGATTGAATAGACCATCATCCATGCGGTATATTATTGATATGCCATACTTGGTGTTTTTAAAGGCGTCCGTCAACATCGCTGAAAACTTCATACTGAACAGTGTTGGAGCAAGCATACATCTCTGTTTCACACAGTTGTTGACCTCAAATGGTGGAGTGGTCTCGCCGCTGTCAAGTACACGTGCATGCATGCCCACGTGGAGATGTTTCACCAGCTACATACTTGCTAGGACAGCCGAATTTAGGCATGATCTGCCATAGCCAACCTCTGCTGACCCTATCAAATGCCTTTGTGAGGTCAATGAATGTAATATAGAGCTTGCCGTTATGTTCTCGACATTTTTCCTGCACAAGACGCGCTGCAAATGTCATGTCCACAGTTCCTCGGCCATCTCTAAATCCACACTGGGAGGTGATGGTCTAGCTCAAGACGTCTGTTCAGGCATTTGATCAGCACGAGCGCGAGAATCTTTCCGGCAATAGATAGCAGTTAAGTTCCGCGGTGATTTTCACACTCTTGTAGATATGCACTATCGACGCATCCTTCAGCCCACATGGAGCAGAAAACTTGAGTGAGCCTTTTGGTGAGACATGTTCCTGCTGCTGTACACACCTCTGCTGGTATTGCGTCAGCTTCAGGGACTTTTCCAGGAGAAAAAGATTTGATGGCTTTGTCTACTTCATCCGCAGTTATGATATCATCAATGGTCGTGTTTATTTCTACCTGGGGCATGCGTTGGATGGCCTCTTCATTTATAGATGATGGACTGTTAAAAACATTGCAGAAATGATCTGCCCACCAGTCGAGGATCTGAGCTTTCTCTGCTATCAGCAATCCATCAGCGTTGGGAACTGGAGTGTTACCAGAAGGATGTAGACAATATAATGATTTCAGCGCCGCATAGAACCCTTTGAGGTCATGGCGCACAGCAAACGCTTCTATCTCGTCTGCATGTTTGCTTAGCCAGGAATCTTGTAACTCACTGAATCTTTCTTTAACTGTTCTTCGAGAGCTAAGGAAGACCATTTTCTTGGACAAGGACGATATGTCATTTTGAAGAGCCCTGTGCGCTTGACGCTTTGCGTCGAGAAGAATCGAAATTTCGCTATCATTTTCATAGAACCAACCTTTGTGCTTTCGTCTGGATGGACCAAGGTGTTTTAGCGCTGTAGAGTAAACAGTGTCCCTTAGGGTCGCCCAGATTTGATCGATGCTGGAGTTGCCAAGCTGAATCTCATCCAGTCTGGTTTCTATCTCAGTAGCGAAGCTGTTTCTAGAAGGTTCCCACTTCAGTTTCTTTAGTCTCTACAATGCTTTTGTCCCCTGAGGTTGTTTCTTAGGTTGGGCATTTATAATAAACTTGGTTATCACGAGACGATAGTCAGTCTGCTCAAAGTGATATCAATACATATATATATATATATATATATATATATATATATATATATATATATAGAGAGAGAGAGAGAGAGAGAGAGAGAGAGAGAGAGGCGAACAGCGATTGTGCGTATTTGTTTCACAATATGACTAATATTGAGGTGGATCCCCTTGTTGTTGCATGTTATGTATATATATCTGTTCTAGTGTTGTGATCAAGGCGGTGTTAGTAGCTCTGCATGCTATTCTTGCCTTCTTGCTGCATACCTCTTGTGGACTTTTAGCCCTCAGAAAAGCATAGGACAACACCACCATGTTGTATATAGTTTCACTCGAGTAGTTTAATCGGTACATTATTTGGTATTCAACCACTCTCCACGCCTTTTCGTCATTTTTCATGACTTACGTTCTATCGTTATGTTTGTTATCAGTCTCACAGCCATTCTATCTTCATGTTTTGCTCTTACTTGGACATGCTGCTTTCAAATATTTCTTCATCGTCCTGAACGCTATCCTAGTTTGCACACTACTTGTTCGTTCAGACAACTTCCAAAAAAACATCCACACATCTGCTCATTCAAATATGCCATTTCCCTTTCTCGTTCTCTCAACCTCTCTCATACTCTCTCTCTCCCTCTTTATCCCTCCCTCCCTCTCTCTCGCTCTCTCTCTCTCTCTCAAACACACATCCACTACCGCCCCCCCCCCCTTTACACATAAACTTCCAAATTACAAAACCATACGACATGACTGATTCTACCTTACATAACAAGTTTTCAAAATGCAACCACCAACAAGAACAAGAGGACATAGCTACAGATTAACTAAAGAAAGGTTCAGATTAGTTATTAGGAAATATTTTTTTTAGTCAGAGAGTGGTGAATGCTTGGAATGCATTGCCACAGGAAGTGGTGGAAGCAGGAACAACTAATGCTTTTAAGAATAGATTGGATGCACATAGCTTTTAGAGAAAGAAAATGTAAATAAAACTGGTTGTATACAGACTCTGCACAGTCTTCTAAACCAGTATAACGAGGTTAAGTTCAGTTAAGTCAAGTTAAGCTAAGTTATAACCTCATGAATAGTTTTCCTGTTCTTAACTTAACTTAACTTGACTTGACTTGACTTCACTTGACTTGACTTAATTTAACTTGACTTGACTTAACTTGTCTTGACTTGACTTAACTTGACTTGACTTGACTTAACTTTACGTCTTTATACGTTTAGAAGACTCTACAGAATTCGTATACAGCCAGTTTCTTGGAGGGTGGTTTAACCGATGTGCGACTCCATCTTAATTAACTAAAAAACTAGAGCTAAGTAGACCCGTAGCCTGTTAGGCGCCATCTATAGCTGTTGTTATGCTCTGTTCTGTATTTTTGAAATGCAGTTCCTGCGTCATCTTATTAGTGTGTCTAAGGCTACGGGTATGAGCGTCTGACTAACAGGCCGGTTACAGCACTTCCATTTCCTGGCAAAGGGATCAGGCTCAACTCTGATCTCGACACGTCACCAGTTAAATTAGCTGTACGGGATCAAGATGCTGAGCTGCAGTGGTTAGCGACCCATAGCTGACTACTAGCGTCAGGGCCAGTGAACCATAGCTACCAAGACCCTTCTTCACCTCCACGCGGTGATCCTGGATAACAGGCTGCAGCAGGGCAGACTGGCTAAGGAGAAGGGATCGAAGAGGGAATGCTTACCCGGTACTCAAAAAATGCTTGCTGAAGTCGGATGTGTTGGACTAAAAGGTGCAAATATCGCAGCCAAGCTGTAAACTACGACACAACGCATTCCGTTTTCTGGACTACATTTTGCTACTTAAGCCCTTTCAGGGTTTGGTAGTGGGAGATTGAGAACGAACGAAGAAGAAGAAGAAATTAGCTGTACAAGGAAAGGAAACCGGACCCCACTTCTACAACAGCAGGGAGATCGTTTCTAAAACTTCATCCCCGATGGCTGTGCATGTTAGATGACAACCTTTGTCTTACATGCCTGTTTAAATAGATGCATTTGTTGTAAAAGTATTCCGTGTTCTGCATGTTTGCTAAACTAATAGATACCAGATTTCAGGATCGGAACATGCCCTCGTGTTATGAAAGCCATAACAACACATTCCTCACGAAGAATATTCTGGTAAACGCCCCCCAAGTTATACATATTCCATTTTTGGGTACGCCCCTAGATAACATTGACACCCACATATGAGCAGCAGCCTATAAACAAGGCCCGTTATTTATCAAATACCTGCTCACTACCTATCTCCTCTTATCTTGAAATTAATGCTCGGTTTGTATTCAGCACCAGCTTGCGGTTCGGGAATTCCCCCTAGTAGTGGTATCGCAGCGAACAGGATAGACAATTACATTTTTAAGTCGGTAAATGATCTTTGCAGACAAAATTCTTATGGCTTTTTCTCTAATGTTCTTCCAAAGATGACCTTGTTCTGAATTTTGCCATAGATTCTTTCAAATTTCACACCGGCACTGATGGAAGTTGGTAAGTGACACGTGCATAAAACACATTTATGTAAGGTTACGTACATAGACATATGTTAGTGTTTCATAATGTGTTGTTTGTTTGTGTGTGTATGCGCGTGCGTGCAAGAAAGAGAATAGGAAAGATCCATTCTTTGATCTTTCCGTGTGAATGAAGACGTCTTTGTAGAGGAGACAATCACAGGTCCACTGAACCCAAATGTGCATGTTATCAGAAATAGATAAGCAATATTGGCACTGTCAATCAATGCTGTGAGGTCTGCTTCATGGGAGGAAGGAGACTGTAAGGCTACTCATGTTCAGACTGGAGTGTATGAAGTAGTTTATGACGAGTATATGATATGGTGGTCTCTGTGGCGAAGTGGTCAAGCCTTTTGCCTCGTGTTCAGACAGTCGAGGTTTGAATTTGAGCTGCGATGGTCAGCTCAAAATAACATTTGTTCCGGAGATCTCTGGGTTCATCGCTGGAACTACGTTCATGCTTTGTGCGACGCTCTCTCAAACCGGATACCGTTCTGTGGAGAAAGACTGACCATATGGATAGACTCGTGGCGATGAAGTGGAGCCCTCGCCTTTAACCGTTAACCTATAACCTGTACATGATACACAGCACCGATCTATATTCTAATGTGCTATCTTCATTCACTCAACAAATGACCTGTCTGTCTATCTGTCATGAATTATTTAAACTAAATATCACTGTTTGTTCTGTCTGTCTGTCAGCATAATTGCTTGCATATATATCTACGAACCTACATACCTAGAAACAACGTTTCTTTCTACTAACTCAATATATATATGGTTTATATATATAAATGTTGTTGATGAATGCCCACAATGAGTAGATTTACTCTTTTGTGCGCCCTGAAAAGGACGTTAAGTGGCGGGTTGTCGTAAATGTATTCACATCCCGAACGTGCTGATGAAGTGAACAGGGGTCATCCAGGCGGTTGTGCTATGCTTGGCTTCATCTGTGTGTCACTCATTTCTACGAGGATTACGTCGATCCCTCACCTCGTTAGCCAGGCTACCAAGAAAACAGCCCTATTCCGGGAAGGGCTCCGGGAAAGTCGCGGTGAGGGTCTTGGTCAGTATATGTTGCCTGACCACGACTAACATGTCTGATCAGTATGTTGTACCTGACCCTGACTAACATGTCTGATCAGTATGTTGTACCTGACCCTGACTAACATGTCTGATCAGTATGTTGTACCTGACCATGACTAACATGTCTGATCATTATGTTGTACCTGACCAGACGGTAGCCTTCCTTCAAAGAGCGGTGCAATAATTTTAGAGCCAAAAAGTTGGATAACTTGCAGTATCAATTCCGAACTGACTTGGCATACCGTTCTTTTCAATAAATGCTTTATCGTGTCTAGTTTTGCATCGGCAGATTAGGCAGAGGGCAGGCAGCCAGTCGATTAACACAAAATTTGTAAATATAAGTAGTTGTATTGTGACTCTTGTATTGCTTTAAATCGTGTATTGTTGGTTTGCCACCCATTATAGTGACTGTTCAATACGTGCCTCCAACACGTGTCCGAAGTGAACGTCTGTTCAGCACTGAAGACTCTAACACAGTTGTGAATGCTGGTTGCAGTCATCAAATTTACATTCATATACATGTCTGCGTGCGCGTGTGTGTGTAGCACGCATGCCCTAAGTCCCACTCAATGGAACCAAATCCATTATTAGCGCTAGACAGTCCTGTCTCGTACTGATCACGGGAACTAAATGATATATATTACACATCTATTTGTTCTCTGTGTCTCTCCATTTCGCATGCTATCCTCTAACACAAAAAGGCCAGATTTCACAACACTTACATAATATTTAATGGTGTTCTCTAAAACAAACGGGAAGCAAGACTAACGTCTGGTCAGGCAAAATATACTGATCAGACATGTTAGTCAGGGTCAGGAAAAATATTTAAGGGGACAATATATACTGGACAAGACTCGGGCTATTTTCATGGCAGCCTGACTAACAAGGTGACGGATCTACGTGATCCCCGTGTTATTGAGCCACACGCAGATGAGGCCAAGCATAACACATCCGTTTTCATCAGCATACTCGGGATGTGAGGAAAGCTACTTCATCCTGCCCGCCATTTTCAGAGCGCACAAAAAAGTAACCTACGCATTGTATGGCATTCGCAAAGAACAACTGAGACAAACAATTCCCACGTTAATAGTTTCACAATAGATTTCAACAACATTTGTTTACATTTTATGTACTCAATATCAACAACTAACTCATGGGGTTCGTGCATTTCGCCCATATTCTCAACTATCACCTGAATGCACACCTCTTTGTCTCCTGTCTCGTCTCACCTTTTTGGCCATCTGTCAGTAATGCCATCCTCGCTTACTATTACGAAGATTGTTTACGTTTGCCTGTGGGAACGAAACTCAAGTTCGAGATGATCAAACTTTATAATGAAATAAAACACCAGTAGAAACCATGGCTCTATCACAAGGTTGGTACACTTTCAGGCAACATATGTCGCTTTTTGGCAGAGAATGAACAGACTCGTAATTATTCAAATGACAGCATGTTTAAAGCAGCCAGGGCTTTTCAATTGAATTAACAAACCGTGGTAAGCATCACTCAGTAGCATTGGATAGTATGAAGATATTTGCCTCATTTGTAACGGTGTAGCACTTTGAAACGTTATATTGATTATTTGATAATGTTTGGAAATATCGTTTTTCAATTTCTATATTGGACAATCATTCACTATTTGTATCCGTGTTCGTATCTGCCAGAATAATAATGGCCCCTGTTCTTTCCGTTCAGTTCAGGTGTTATCTCTACAGAGAAAGTTAGCTGCAATGGATTTTCAAGGTACTCTGTCTATAACCTTGATAGTACACCCTGCCAGGTTTTCCCTGTCCATCTCTGGATGTTATCTTCTCACGTATAGCGTTGTTTTCATATGCAAGTCTACTCTCAATTTCTCCTTCCAATATTGTTTTCAGCGAACTATGTGACCAGCATATCTGAACTGTCTCACTGATTTCGTTCATTCATTTTCTTTGCACAACCCGCCCTTAATTTCTCCAAGACTTCCCTATGTGTTGTCTCTTCTTTACATGAGATGTACCTCATTCTGAGCTCTTTCTCAATGTTGATGTCCAATCCATAAATCTTACTTTTGTTCTTTATTTCAATCACAAATTCTTGTAGTTCTTGTTAGCTGTTAGCCATCAGATATGTGTCATCCTCATTTCCGAGATTATTTATTGATAACCTCTACCGATGACGACCTCTGCCATTTTCGTTATCTTTCGACATATGTGTTCCGTGTAAATATAAACAGACAAGGGGACACTACACACCATTGCTGCACTCCCCTTTCTTACATCTATACATGGTGAGTAACGCTTGCCACAACTTACAGTGGCAGATTGCTCCCTGATCAAATGAGTGTTTTTGAGGCTTTTCCATCTATATCTATGTTTCTCAAAAATATTACTAGGTTCACAAGTTGGATTCTCGGGCCTTTTTTATAGTCTATAAACAGCACATCAATGTTTTTTCTGTACTTCTATATACTCGCATGTTTCTGATAGATTCTAAAATATCGCTTATCTTGTTTCGCTGCTCTATCTAAATCTAAAATATATAATTCAGTCCTGTATAATTTTGAGCAGCGTTGAATTGGTATGGCTCATGAAGCTGATATAGCTTATAAGTGTCTCGTATAGTATTTTGAAGACAAACGTAATCAGGTCACTAGTTATAGACCCCGTATTATAGATATCATTTAGCAGATCAGTGAATTTATCTATATAGAATTCGACTTGAGCTTATATCGTTTCTAAATTGTATTAAATCCAAGCCCGCTCTATTCTTTTTGATCCCCTCTGTTATGTTTTCTCCAGATTTGTGGCTAGATTCATCCTTATTGAATTGCCATTTTAAATCGTTTTCGAACGAATACACAAATGTTTTTGGGGTGTTGGGAAGGGGAGGGGCAGTTTGTGGACAAGAACAAATACAGCTGGAGATGAAAGAGAGAGAGAGAGAAAATGTAATGTACAATGTAAAATAAGTAGACTGCGCAATAGAGGTACGTAGTAGTAGATCTATTGCTTCTTAGTATATAGATGACAAGTTCGATCCACGCTAACTACACGCTGCAGCAGTTTTTGATAAAAAACGTTTTTAAATGATGAAAAATAAGTTTATGTAACTCTGTAGCTGTACATACTTATGTTCCGTCCTCTCAGGCCCCACGATCGATTAACAAATGCTGCTGTCTGTGAATTGTTAGTTCATGGATTACAATGTCAACGTCCAAGAGACGACCACAGATCGAGCTTAGAATATCACGTCTATCCATATCCATTGCAACCCCCCCCCCCCCCCACATTTACACAATGGGGCACCTTTACCGCTGTGAACGCCAGCATGACTAGGGAAGTGGACTCGCGCAAGCTTCTGTAGGTTTGACATGTTTATGTGGGCTGTCCACTCGCGCCTTAGTTAGCCCTGTGTACCTTCCGAAGTAAGAATTTAGTCCCAAACACTTTAGCTAGCCGTGATGTGCCGTCTGAAGCAAGGATTGAGTCCAGAACACTTTAGCTAGCCGTGATGTGCTAAAGCAAGGATTGAGTCCAGAACGCTTTAGCTAGCCGTGATGTACTGAAGCAAGGATTGAGTCCAGAACGCTTTAGCTAGCCGTGATGTGCTGTCTGAAGCAAGGATTGAGTACAGAACGCTTTAGCTAGCCGTGATGTGCTGTCTGAAGCAAGGATTGAGTCTAGAACGCTTTAGCTAGCCGTGATGTGCTGTCTGAAGCAAGGATTGAGTCTAGAACACTTGAGCTAGCCGTGATGTGCCGTCTGAAGCAATGATTGAGTCCAGAACACTTTAGCTAGCCGTGATGTGCCGTCTGAAGCAAAGATTGAGTCCAGAACGCTTTAGCTAGCCGTGATGTACCGTCTGAAGCAAGGATTGAGTCCAGAACACTTTAGCTAGCCGTGATGTACCGTCTGAAGCAAGGATTGAGTCCAGAACACTTTAGCTAGCCGTGATGTACCGTCTGAAGCAAGGATTGAGTCTAGAACACTTTAGCTAGCCGTGATGTGCCGTCTGAAGCAAGGATTGAGTCTAGAACACTTTAGCTAGCCGTGATGTGCTGTGCTGAAGCAAGGATTGAGTCCAGAACGCTTTAGCTAGCCGTGCTGTCTGAAGCAAGGATTGAGTCCAGAACGCTTTAGCGGGCCGTGCTGTCGGAAGCAAGGATTGAGTCCAGAACGCTTTAGCTAGCCGTGCTGTCTGAAGCAAGGATTGAGTCCAGAACGCTTTAGCTAGCCGTGCTGTACCGTCTGAAGCAAGGATTGAGTCAAGAACGCTTTAGCTAGCTGTGCTGTCTGAAGCAAGGATTGAGTCCAGAACGCTTTAGCTAGCCGTGATGTACTGAAGCAAGGATTGAGTCCAGAACGCTTTAGCTAGCCGTGATGTACTGACGCAAGGATTGAGTCCAGAACGCTTTAGCTAGCCGTGCTGTCTAAATCAAGGATTGAGTCTAGAACACTTTAGCTAGCCGTGCTGTACCGTCTGAAGCAAGGATTGAGTCCAGAACGCTTTAGCTAGCCGTGATGTGCTGTCTGAAGCAAGGATTGAGTCCAGAACGCTTTAACTAGCCGTGATGTGCTGTGCTGAAGCAAGGATTGAGTCCAGAACGCTTTAGCTAGCCGTGCTGTCTGAAGCAAGGATTGAGTCCAGAACGCTTTAGCTAGCCGTGCTGTCTGAAGCAATGATTGAGTCCAGAACGCTTTAGCTAGCCCTGCTGTCTGAAGCAAGGATTGAGTCCAGAACGCTTTAGCTAGCCGTGATGTACCGTCTGAAGCAAGGATTGAGTCCAGAACGCTTTAGCTAGCCGTGATGTGCTGTCTGAAGCAAGGATTGAGTCCAGAACGCTTTAGCTAGCCGTGCTGTACCGTCTGAAGCAAGGATTGAGTCCAGAACGCTTTAGCTAGCCGTGATGTACTGAAGCAAGGATTGAGTCCAGAACGCTTTAGCTAGCCGTGAAGTACTGAAGCAAGGATTGAGTCCAGAACGCTTTAGCTAGCCCTGCTGTCTGAAGCAAGGATTGAGTCCAGAACGCTTTAGCTAGCCCTGCTGTCTGAAGCAAGGATTGAGTCCAAGACGCTTTAGCTAGCCCTGCTGTCTGAAGCAAGGATTGAGTCCAGATCGCTTTAGCTAGCCGTGCTGTACCGTCTGAAGCAAGGATTGAGTCCAGAACGCTTTAGCTAGCCGTGCTGTCTGAAGCAAGGATTGAGTCCAGAACGCTTTAGCTAGCCGTGCTGTACCGTCTGAAGCAAGGATTGAGTCAAGAACGCTTTAGCTAGCCGTGCTGTCTGAAGCAAGGATTGAGTCCAGAACGCTTTAGCTAGCTGTGATGTACTGAAGCAAGGATTGAGTCCAGAACGCTTTAGCTAGCCGTGATGTACTGAAGCAAGAATTGAGTCCAGAACGCTTTAGCTAGCCGTGATGTACTGAAGCAAGGATTGAATCCAGAACGCTTTAGCTAGCCGTGATGTGCTGTCTGAAACAAGGATTGAGTCCAGAACGCTTTAGCTAGCCGTGCTGTACCGTCTGAAGCAAGGATTGAGTCCAGAACGCTTTAGCTAGCCGTGATGTACCGTCTGAAGCAAGGATTGAGTCCAGATCACTTTAACTAGCCGTGATGTGCCGTCTGAAGCAAGGATTGAGTCCAGAACGCTTTAGCTAGCCGTGCTGTCCGAAGCAAGGATTGAGTCCAGAACGCTTTAGCTAGCCGTGCTGTACCGTCTGAAGCAAGGATTGAGTCTAGAACGCTTTAGCTAGCCGTGATGTACTGAAGCAAGGATTGAGTCCAGAACGCTTTAGCTAGCCGTGATGTACTGAAGCAAGGATTGAGTCCAGAACGCTTTAGCTAGCCCTGCTGTCTGAAGCAAGGATTGAGTCCAAGACGCTTTAGCTAGCCCTGCTGTCTGAAGCACGGATTGAGTCCAGAACGCTTTAGCTAGCCGTGCTGTACCGTCTGAAGCAAGGATTGAGTCCAGAACGCTTTAGCTAGCCGTGATGTGCTGTCTGAAGCAAGGATTGAGTCCAGAACGCTTTAGCTAGCCGTGCTGTCTGAAGCAAGGATTGAGTCCAGAACGCTTTAGCTAGCCGTGCTGTACCGTCTGAAGCAAGGATTGAGTCAAGAACGCTTTAGCTAGCCGTGCTGTCTGAAGCAAGGATTGAGTCCAGAACGCTTTAGCTAGCCGTGATGTACTGAAGCAAGGATTGAGTCCAGAACGCTTTAGCTAGCCCTGCTGTCTGAAGCAAGGATTGAGTCCAGAACGCTTTAGCTAACCGTGATGTACTGAAGCAAGGATTGAGTCCAGAACGCTTTAGCTAGCCGTGATGTACTGAAGCAAGGATTGAGTCCAGAACGCTTTAGCTAGCCGTGATGTGCTGTCTGAAGCAAGGATTGAGTCCAGAACGCTTTAGCTAGCCGTGCTGTACCGTCTGAAGCAAGGATTGAGTCCAGAACGCTTTAGCTAGCCGTGATGTGCTGTCTGAAGCAAGGATTGAGTCCAGATCACTTTAACTAGCCGTGATGTGCCGTCTGAAGCAAGGATTGAGTCCAGAACGCTTTAGCTAGCCGTGCTGTCTGAAGCAATGATTGAGTCCAGAACGCTTTAGCTAGCCGTGCTGTACCGTCTGAAGCAAGGATTGAGTCTAGAACGCTTTAGCTAGCCGTGATGTACTGAAGCAAGGATTGAGTCCAGAACGCTTTAGCTAGCCCTGCTGTCTGAAGCAAGGATTGAGTCCAGAACGCTTTAGCTAGTCCTGCTGTCTGAAGCAAGGATTGAGTCCAGAACGCTTTAGCTAGCCCTGCTGTCTGAAGCAAGGATTGAGTCCAGAACGCTTTAGCTAGCCGTGCTGTACCGTCTGAAGCAAGGATTGAGTCCAGAACGCTTTAGCTAGCCCTGCTGTCTGAAGCAAGGATTGAGTCCAAGACGCTTTAGCTAGCCCTGCTGTACCGTCCAAAGCAAGGATTGAGTTCGAAACGATGAATGCCGTTTTTATAAACGGTCTCAGACAGACACATTAGGGTTGTCTTCATTGTACGCAAGACACCTTAGGGTTGAAGTCACCACCTTCACTCAAACACTCGTATAGGAAGTTGTTATCTTTTATGCACCACTCCACGCGGCTACGATCGTGCTTCTTACACCTACAGAGAAACACTTTCCAGATGTCTTACGACAGAGCATCATCATTCAGAGTATTATCACTTGACCCATTCAACCTTGTGCTCTGTTCTTCAATTGCACCACTCTCTGTGCTCCCTGCCAACGGTTATCATAACTCGGATGTATTCTGCCATATAATCATTCGTGTGGATCCTTGAAGCCCAAACACATATAGCATCATCACAACTGGGAGTATCCATTGCACACATTGAACCAATCGCATTCGATCATTTGGAAACATTCCAACCTTTCATACCGCAACGTTGACAGTGTAGGGATACTTGGCCTTTAATGACTGATGTAGTTGACACTGGTAGTAAATAGCAGATAAGAACATAATGTGGCGGAAAACAGAACTGGAAAACAGAAGACGATCCTAAAACATAACAGGTGACGTTACATTTCTTAATTGCCCCAACTTTTCTTCCTCGTCACAGTTGACCGAAAAAGTTGGAAAAGAAAACCTCCCCCGCCTTCCTATAAATGTTGGACTCTTTCCTGTTGCCCATTCACTAAGTGAAGTTATATGTGAATACACCTTATTCACTTTCAATAATTTAAACACTTCCCTTTCATACTCTCTCTCACCCTCTCTCTCTTTCTCTCTCTCTCACCACCATTATCATTCGTGTACACTGGGACGGCGTGGGCTAGTGGTTAAGTGATTAAGTTCACATCCCGGAAGGTGCTGGGTTCGTTAACTAAATCACAGCCACCGCCCGTTACCACGGGAGAGAAAACCTTTAGAAAAGTGAGGAGGAAGCAGACCCTTATTTAAAATGATGCCCAAGTCGGATGCACTTGGCCGACAGGCGCAAAATAAATGCATAATACAACGTAAACCGCCTCAGGTAATAGAGAAATAAGGCGAACGAAATATAAATCATGTACGCTCTCTCTCTCTCTCTCTCTCTCTCTATCTCTCTCTCTCTCTCTCTCTCTCTCTCTTTCTATATATATATATATATATATCCTTCCACCACGACTCTCTTTTTGCCTTGTGCCCTCGAAACTCGTCAGTCAGCGCGCACACGTGCAAAACACCGAGTAAAAGTTCAAGGTCGGTACGGTAAAGTTAGGAATGTCCGACGTCCGTTACCAAGAAAACCAGATCCGGTTCTATAATTTGTAGCAATGTATGGATTACAATTTCCACAAGAACAATATTTATAATAATGTTGTCTGAGTTAATGTCGATTTTGATCGGGCTGAGGTCTTCACCCTTGGCAAATTGTCTCTTGTGGTAGGTTTCTAGTAGCTCATTTTATATCCTGGGACGTACTGAAGCGGGTGGGCCTTCATTCTCATCTTTGTAGTGTAATTGATGGCTTGTCATTGGCACAACCATTTGTAATGAAAGACTTCCGCGCTGGTCTCCATTTTGCCTGCTGACGTCACATTTCCTGTCCTATCTGATCTAACCACGAATGACTGAACACAGGCTTACTAGTGATTGTATCTTCTATGTCACTGCCAGTTTCAGCCATGCTGAATACTGCTGACAGGTCTGAAATAAGAATTTCACCACAGCTCGATGAACACACGAATAACACAAAATACATTTTCAATTTCTTCTCTGCTTCCAGAACCTTTTGTACTGAAACTAGTTGGCCCTTGACAGCTGTCTATATTCACCAAATCTTGCCTCGAGGTTATCTGTCTGCCATTTTCCTAATAAAAGATATTCAATGCCTAAAGTGTTGAGGGTATACTCAGACACCTGGATCAGTGCAGTTACGGTTCGAGACAGGGCGTTGAAGATCTCAGTGGTCAATTTTCCACTTCCTCTATTAAGCTTTTGCCAAACCTCCAGCCACATACCAAACTGCTCCAGGTGCATCAAATTACTCCGGTCTTCATTAGTTTCAGGTTGTGCAAAAGGATTGCGTGTTTTGATGCCACTAAATTTACTTTTGACATTTACAATGTTCCACCATTGTAGTATTGTAGAGATGAAATTTCCAGTGTCATTCTGACCAGCTAGTCGCAGATCTGCTACATTGTAGTCATTAAACACACCTGGGGCAAGTGACACCTTTTGTCTGTCAAGATTGGATGGGTAGAGCGCCTCTAGGACAAGTGACACCTTTTGTATATCAAGATTGGATGGGTAGAGCGCCTCTAGGACAAGTGACACCTATTGTCTGTCAAGATTGGATGGGTAGAGCGCCTCTAGGGCAAGTGACACCTTTTGTCTGTCAAGACTGGATGGGTAGAGCGCCTTTTGTGTTAGAGCTGGTGCCAATATAAGTATGTTATTTCTGACTTGACAGTACATAGATGTTAGACTGGACATTGTAGCTTTCAAACCTTGCTGGCCAGCATTTGCAGGATATGGTGGGCATGCAAATGTCTTGTCTGCATCCTTTAGATTTAGCCAGTTATGCCAAATACTTTTCAACAAATGCATACAGTCATGTAGTGGAAATATTGGCTTGCCGGCATGCTGAGGATTGTCAAAGCTGTATTGGTCAGGCGCACATAACTCCTTGTAAACCCTTCTATTAACTGCATTATTATCAGCAACGACAACTAGTACAACAAATCCAGCAGACTGTGCACACTGTATAGTTTGAGGCAAATTGGCCTGCAGATCATCCGCTGTCATATTTTTCATTGGGAGTAACCCTGCTACCTCAGTGTGGTTGCTGAACATTGATGGTATCATAAATTTCTGCACAGTAGTGGCACCTTCTTTTACATGGCTGTCTGAATCAGTTTTCCTCCTGTGTAGTTCAAAGTAGATTTCACATAGATTTCACATAGATTTCACATAGATTTCATCCCTCTGAATTGCAACTAATCTTTCTCTTGAAGACAAGTGACTGCTTTTGGCCTGTAAATATTTGCCTATATCAAACTCAGATGAGTTTGACACGGTGGGGATCAGGTTTTTAAGCGTTGATGGGTGTAGAAGACACAACAACTTTGGTTTGTGTAAAATACCTATAGCAAGTGGGAGACTTGATATAAGCCATACATGCGAAACACTGGGTTCTGCTGCTATAACGTGTTTTGCTATCATGAGATCTCACCAACACCAACTGCTCGTTCAGAAACTGCAGATTTCGGTATGTAACATCACTCTCTGTGTTATTTAAAGTAGACAATAAATTGATATCCCGCACTAGATTTTCATGGGGTTTTGTGAGGTAGTCATCAACATTTTCTTCCACATATTTGCATAAACAATAACTTAACACATTTTTTACGTTGGACCATCTCTCAATTTTTCAATTACAAGAAAGTCAATGTAATGACTTTGTATCCAGTGAGCCTACTGTACGAAAACCTACCTGGAGGCAGGATATATTTCCAGAGGTGGTAGAAAATATACCAGGTATTGGAAACAAAAACTGCCAGACTGAAAAAGAAAGGAGAGATACTACCCTAAGCTTCATATCGAAAAGCTACCCAAGCATGGACTGGACCCATGCATACACCGACGGTTCTGTAACAAACACTACACAGAACGGAGGGGCAGGAGCATTCCTGAACCTACCAAATGGCAGAAAAATAACACTGTCATTCGCTACTGGTAAGTACACAAGCAATTTCAGAGCGGAGGCAGAGGCACTGAGGGCGGCAGTGGAAGAAATGGTGACACACAATGAAAATGAAAGCCATACAGTCCTGCTTACAGATGCTCTCGCCGTAGTAACAGCGCTAAAAAGCCAGAAAAACACCGAGCTTAATGACTTAAGAGCAGCACTCTGCAAACTGTGCCAGCAGTCCGCACCAAAAAGGGTAGTGGTACAGTGGATCCCATCACACTGCAACATCCAAGGCAACGAGGAGGCAGACAGACTGGCAAAAGAAGGTGCAAGACTACCACAAACAGATACTAGTATGACGTACGAAGAGTCAAAACGGCTTATCAAAGCCAGATACATGACCAAATGAGAAACCGAACATACTGGTTACACCAAAAACGATGCCTATTACCAGTTGAACCGAAGAGAGCAGGTCGTTGTCTTCAGACTTCGCACTGGCCACAATAGACTGAGGTACCACCTATTCAACAAATTGAAGATAGGGGGTACCGACGAATGCCCGTGCGGTACTGGTAAAATGACCGCTGAACATCTGCTGCAGAACTGGCCGACATACGAGGATCAGAGAGATCAGATGTGGCCATCACCAGTGGAACTGCAAGACAAGCTCTATGGCAGTGGCGACAGCCTCAGGATGACCGCCGCTTTTTTCGAAAAAATAATGGTTACTGTCTGACTGCGTACGAAGAAGAAGAAGAAGAAGTATCCAGTGAGACAGTCTTAATATAAACATTAAAAGACATATTGAACAATTTTGATACTGAGTGCTATGTGTTGGGTTCTATATTTATTGTATAATGCAGAACACATTTATTGCTCAAGCATGTGCCATACCACGGTCCTTTAAACTATTGCTCTAATTTTGTTTCATAACTGATTTGCAGAGTCTTAAAATCCGTTCTCAAATCTGATTCCAGCCATTCTAAAACAGAGCTGCCATATCTTTTTTGAACGTCATCAACTCGTTTATTAGGATCCACCCATTGCACAACATGCTCTGTTGATAAATACAAAGGCAGACATGAAAACACAGAAGGATATGCATCAGGTTTTAAAACCGGGCGACGTTGTATGTGTTCTAAGCCATCCGTAACTTCGAATTTGTCGAATCTAATACGTCTTCCTTGTGAAAGTGTTTTATACTTATACACACTACACTACGTGTGGTTGGAGCCCTTGTGAAAGTGTTTTATACACTCTACACTACGTCTGGTTGGAGCCCTTGTGAAAGTGTTTTATACACTCTACACTACGTCTGGTTGGAACTCTTGTGAAAGTGTTTTATACACTCTACACTACGTCTGGTTGGAACTCTTGTGAAAGTGTTTTATACACTCTACACTACGTTTGGTTGGAACTCTTGTGAAAGTGTTTAAAACACTCTACACTACGTCTGGTTGGAACTCTTGTGAAAGTGTTTAATACACTCTACACTACGTCTGGTTCGAACCCCTGTGAAAGTGGTTAATACACTCTTCACTACGTCTGGTTGGAACCCCTGGGAAAGTGTTTTATACACTCCATACTACGTTTGTTTGGAACTCGGTCTTTATGAGGGATGTGTTGGGTCCATTCTTTTCGAAACGCTAGGCTGCGTGTTTCCGATGGAAATTGAAAGACTGTTGTATAGTCTTGGCCTTTGTAATTTGATCTACATTCAGGCATACAACACCGGTCAGACATATCTAATAATCCTTCGAATAAATGCACATAAATTCTAGAAAACTGCGAAAATGTATCACAAATAATAAAGACTTTGAAAATCATTTTCAAAGATGGCTACTTTTCGTGTCGGAACTTACAGCTCGGACGGAAATAGTGACGTCACTGACTTAAGCATCTAGGCCTTTACTTAAAATTTTTGAAATTTCATAATGGTTACAAAATGTGGACATTAAGTGTAGTAAGTGTTTACGTTTAACTTACAAATTGTTGAGATTTAATGCAGTAATTGTTAATTGTGTAGTAATTCATACAGAGCCAGAGTTGTGCGAAACTGTCGTTTCTAATGCCACCTGGGGCAGACCTGGGAGTGTGGACTTAATGCTGATTGTTTTTTATTGAGTGCAGTAACTGTTTATGTTTAGCTTACAAATTATATTTACTGAATCTTCCTTTTCGGCACTGTTTCCGTCTGTCTGTGACTTATATTGTCATCATACGGTTTATCGCTCCAATAATCATATTTATTCCCAACACAAACTTGATGGTCTCTCTCTAACTTACCCTATCATCATACGGTTTATCGCTCCAATAATCATATTTATTCCCAACACAAACTTGATGGTCTCTCTCTAACTTACCCTATCATCATACGGTTTATCGCTCCAATAATCATATTTATTCCCAACACAAACTTGATGGTCTCTCTCTAACTTACCCTATCATCATACGGTTTATCGCTCCAATAATCATATTTATTCCCAACACAAACTTGATGGTCTCTCTCTAACTTACCCTATCATCATACGGTTTATCGCTCCAATAATCATATTTATTCCCAACACAAACTTGATGGTCTCTCTCTAACTTACCCTATCATCATACGGTTTATCGCTCCAATAATCATATTTATTCCCAACACAAACTTGATGGTCTCTCTCTAACTTACCCTATCATCATACGGTTTATCGCTCCAATAATCATATTTATTCCCAACACAAACTTGATGGTCTCTCTCTAACTTACCCTATCATCATACGGTTTATCGCTCCAATAATCATATTTATTCCCAACACAAACTTGATGGTCTCTCTCTAACTTACCCTATCATCATACGGTTTATCGCTCCAATAATCATATTTATTTCCATCACAAACTTGCTGCTCTGCCTCTGACTTATCTCGTCATCTTAGAATGTATTCTTATTTTTGACTGGTGAATGTCATGCTCATGCCATGGAGTCGACAATTTGGAAAACCTACCCTAATGTGTGTCTGTACTCGCAATACTGTCAGATCTTTTGTTGTTCCCGATATTGATTTCCATGATCGCAGGTTTTCTTATTATTATTCGGCGTTCGTCCTGAAAAGGACTTTGGTATGCAATTTACAGTGAGGCTGCAATATCTGCGCCTCTCGGCCCAACACATCAAAGTTTTGGGTAACAGGTTTGTCTTACCACTGCGATCCCTACCCCTTTGGCCAGACTATGCTAGTTCAACCTGATCAGCTTGGGGTCCCAGCCTTCCCACTGCGATCCCTACCACATTGGCCAGACTATGCTAGTTCAACCTGATCAGCTTGGGGTCCCAGCCTTCCCACTGTGATCCCTACCCCATTGGCCAGACTGCTAGTTCAACCTGATCAGCTTGGGGTCCCAGCCTTCCCACTTCGATCCCTACCCCCTTGGCCAGACTATGCTAGTTCAACCTGATCAGCATGGGGTCCCAGCCTTCCCACTGCGATATCTACCCCCTTGGCCAGACTATGCTAGTTCAACCTGAATAGCTTGGGGTCCCAGCCTTCCCACTGCGATCCCTACTCCTTTGGCCAGACTACACTAGTTTAGCCTAATCAGCTTAGAGTCAGAACAGTGTCTTGGTCAGCTCTGGTTCACTGACCCTGATGCAAGCAGCCAGCAATTAGTTTCTTGCTGCTGTCAGTTCATTCACAGTGTTGCATCTTCAGCCCCCGGATCGCAGTTTGAATATCGTCAGCCAATCTATTTTTAGTAAGAGGTACCATGTCTCTGCTGATGTGTCATACTCTTAGTGTTACGTGTAGATAGTGTCGATCATGCGCCAGTGCCGCTTTAGGTGGTAGATCTCGTGTGTAGATTGGAGGTCGGGTCTTCTTCTTCTTCTTCTTCTTCTTCTTCTTCTTCTTCTTCTTCTTCTTCGTACGTTGTCAGACGTCAACTTGAATTTGTTCGAAGAAAGCAGCTGTCATCCTGAGGCTGTCGACACTGCCATAGAGCTTGTCTAGTGTTGGCACTGGCGATGGCCACATGTGCTTTCTCTGGTCCTCGTATGTCGGGCAATTTTGCAGCAGATGTTCAGCGGTCATTTTCCCTGTACCACAGGTGCATTTGCTAGTGCCACCTATCTTCAGTTTATGGAGGCCGGGTCAATTTGAAAGATCTCCTACACGGAGAGTTGACCACGGGCAGCTGTAACAAAGATAGACCCTTCCTCCGCTACAAAGATGTTTTGCACAGGTGACCTGAAAACGTTAGATATGAACACCTCTAGCTGGGCAGAATTCTCCAAAAACAGACCTGACTGGAGTCAGACTTTGCGTGCTGACCTCCGGCAGGGGAAGCCAAGATACGACAAGATGCACACTGAAAACATGTGCGGCAGAATCAAGGGCAACAACTGATTAATACTTCTCTCCAGCGTGAAGTCAATTGTCTCTCGAGACTGACAGGATGCCAATCAATCAAACAGTCGTGCAGATTGAGGTAATATGGACGCTGAGCACATCCGATGATGATTGGTGAGAGTGGGCAAGTGACACATGGAAGCTGAGCACATCCGATGATGATTGGTGAGAGTGGGCAAGTGACACATGGAAGCTGAGCACATCCGATGATGATTGGTGAGAGTGGGCAAGTGATACATGGAAGCTGAGCAATGTACCATCCTTTACCATCATTTTTGTGGGAGGTTGTTTTTTTTTTTTTCTTTGGGGGGGGGGGGGGGGGGGGGACCTGTCTGGCAATGCAAAACATACTGATGAGACATGTTAATCGAAGTCAGGCAAAACATACTGATCAGACATGTTAGTCCGGCTCAGTTAAAATATGCTGGCTTAGACCCCCACCTCACTTCCACGCAGTTCTCCCTGAAAACGGTCTGTTTTCATGGAAGCCTGGCTAGCGAAGTAGGGCATCGACGTGATCTCCATAGTACTAAGTGACACCCAGATGAAGCCAAGCAAATCACTACCGCCTGCAGGATCCCGACCCACCTTCATCAGCACGCCCGGGATGTGAGTAAAGCTACTGCACTCTACCACTTAACGCCCTATTCAGGGCTAACAAAAGAGTCGAATTACTCACTGTGGGGCATTCAACAACAACAGCCAGCACTGTTGACGTTGTGGTTGTTCTGTCCATAGAATGCTACACGACTTCCTTGTTTAGTGGTTGCGTTTTATTAACCAATTAAAAACAAGGTTATATTCAGTATAAAATAGCTAAATAGTATATTATGTGTTTATTGTCGTTTATGAAGATGTTTTTACGACTTGTTTAGTTAAGATTGTACTCTGAATATCTGTTGAACGCCATTATGGCTCACGTATACGCGTTGTTGCGCGTGCCACTAGCCTTGATTACCTAATCTTCATTATCTGTTTCCGTATTTTTACCTACCAGATTTAACTTCTGGAACATTTTCTTTGACACCTCTGCTTTGCGTCATTTAAGTAGCAACGTCTATTTATAAAACATGCACATTATTGTGTAATAAAGCCTGAGTGGTGTACCATACTCTTCACGCAGCAGAATACTAAAAGGAACATTTTTAAAAACCGTTCTTTCTTTGCTTGCTATCCTGCCTGCTGATGAAGGGGAACGCGAGCTGACTAGGCTACTGTGCTCCAAATTAGGAAGAGGTGCACGCGCCTGAAGGTAAGCGCGAGGTGTGAGCGAGCAGTGTTTTCTTCTTCTATTGTTACTGTATTGCAAGCCAGCAAATCATGTCGGCAAAACTGCTAGCGCTCACAAACTTCGAAAACAGTGATTCCTAAACTGGGGTCCGATGAGCTGTTGTCAGTGATGCCAGAATTAATGCAAATATTGTTGGGGCGAGATTCCCAGATGACCACATATTTAAATGCAGTTCTATAACAAATTACAGGAAAAGGCACAAGTCAAGCTGACACTATATCCTCAGTAAAGACCAATATATGGGAAATTCACGTGCAGACCACGTGACACGGCTGTCATTCAAATCACGGGAAATCGATTGAAGATTGGGAAATAGAATAAAACCGAATCACTGGACATCGTTTGAAGAATTGGAATACTGGGAATTAGAATAAGACCAAATCAGGGGAAATCGCCGAATACATAAACCAGGTGAGGAATCTTCATTCAGGAAGGAACACGTAAAGCATACTAAAACAAAACCATGTAAAATAGCTTTTAACAAACACACGAGAAATAACCAAATTCTAAACGACGAAAAATATCTTCTTTTCGCCGCTGATAATTATAGCTTGTGTTTCTAATGCTGGAGGTATAGATGACCTCAGTAAGTTCGCCACTTCGGAGATTACTGAACTGATCCCCCATCTTCGGTTAGACTACTGTGCTGCAGCCTGTTTCCAGGAGCACGATGTGGGGTCTTGATCAGTATGTCTCACCTGACCCTGATTACCCTTCTCTCCCACCTTGATCAGTATGTCTCACCTGACCCTGATACCCTTCGCTCCCAGGGTTAGGAAATCAAAGCCGTTCGACCTTGCAGTCTACATAGAGTTGATATGTTCAATTTTACTGTTGTCCTTGACAGTAAAAGTATATTTCTTACCGAGGTATTGAAAATCTGTCTCATTGGTGAAGAAATCTGTGTCCTAACCGTTCGACTACCTGACCGTACTTCACAGAACATTTCGCCTCAAAATGGCTGGCGTGCACAACAGGAAGAAAAGCGTTAACAACAATAATCACGAAGAAAGGGGAGAAATGATGGTATACTCGTGTTATTTTGATTGTTCCCTCCATTCACAATATGCAGCTCTTCTGTTTAAACAAATTCTTTTCTGGTTGCCATGCTATTTTGGTTCTGGCTTGACAATTAGCATTCCGCTTGTTTAGAGTCTAAACTTTAGACTGCCAAGATTTCTGAATGTTCACGTGCTTTATGTTTATCTAAGCATTCTCTACCAGTGATATGTTGAGGCACAATAATAATAACAAAAATTATTATTTTTCTTATAGTTGTCCAACGCAACGAAATACGAAGGCATCATCAGACGTGTGTTGTGATTTGTGGTCCTGTATGGCGGGAAAGACCTATCCTAGCATCACAGGCGCTACCATATGTGAGACAACACGACTGTTGAATTCGGAATTTAGACTGTTGCATATTCGGTGCATTTGGACAGTAGTATTTTTCTGAGCCTTGGCGATTATGTTTCGCTCAGCGATGTGATCACATTGTGTTACGGCAGTGCGTCACAAACACCCTGACTAGTCCTGTTCAAGTGTTTTCCAGGACATGACGTCAATGCCGATACTGTCCAGAGCAAGCAGGGTTCAGACAGGGATAAAGCACTACAGAACAGACATTTAATTTAAGGCTGCTAAGCGAGTAATATCTAGAACAGCAGCAAACACTGTATCATGTGTTTGTTGATTTTACGAAGGCGTTTGATAGGGTATGGCATAAAGCGCTATGGGCAACCATGAGGATGTATAAAATCAACGGAAATATTATAACGGTCCTTGAACACCAGTATGACAAGGCGTCCAGCGCAGATCTTGTGAACGGGAGGCGAGGGACTGGTTTCGCACATCACTTGGTGTGAGACATGGGTGTACACTCTCTCCAACTCTTTTCAATATATTCCTTGAGGGAATTATGAGTGAGGCACTTGGAGGTCACGTTGGTACTGTCAAGATAGGGGGCCGAACGATTACCAACCTTCGTTTTGCAGATGATATCGACGGGTTGGCGGGTTCAGAAGCAGAACTCCGGGAATGGGTTAGAAGACTCGATGAAACAGCTCTTAACTATGGTATGGAGATAAACGATGGAAAGACCAACAACGCCAAGGACTTCAACAGCAGGATAAAGGCTAACGGTCAGAAACTCGAAGTGGTTGACCGTTTTAAATATCTTGGGTCGATTGTCAGGGATGAAGGATCAAAATGTGAGGTGTTGGCCAGAATAGCACAGACAATAGCGGCGCTTGCACGGCTTAAAAAAATCTGGCAAGATAAACGGTTAGCATTATGCACGAAAATCAGATTAATGCGTACACTGCTCCTGTCAATATTCCCCTATGCTTGTGAGACATGGACAGTTACAAGTCACCTTCAACGAAGGATACAGGTCTTGGAGATGAGATGTTTCCGAAGACTTTTAAACGTCACGTACAAAGATCGAGTTACAAATACGAAATACGAGATAGAATTACAACAGCAATAGGGCCTTTTGAAAACCTCTTGGCAACTGTCAAAAGAAGGAAACTCACTTGGTACGGTTATATATCGAGATCAAATGGTCTTGCAAATACAATCCTCCACGGAAAGGTGCATATGACGACGTAGAGGCCGTCCAAAAAAGAGATGGGAGGACAACATAAAAGAATGGACCAATCTCCGACCAGAAGAGTCACAGGCAGTGGCATCTGACAAAGAAGGGTGGCGTGGCGTTGTGAGGATGTCTTCATGTGTGCCCCAACGACCTCACCGGTTACGGGATAACCTGACATGACCTAACCTGACTGTCTAGAGACACTTACAATGAGTCTGTTGTGACTTCAGCAGTTGTTATGGGAAACGTTTATGAGACATGCAAAGAACATGCCCATTTCATCTAATGTTGGCTCTCGACAGCAACGTACAGATGCTCGAGAGTTTGTCTTGTTGACGACTTCCTAGTTTGGGACTTTATTCTGGCAGTTGATTCTGAACAGCCTGTAGGAACAGCTCATGTGGAAATAGTTGAGTTACCTGATGTGTCTTCTTAGCATGTCCATGTGTAGCATGCATACATCAGGGTGGGTAGCACTACAGCACAGTATAATCTTGGTGGCAACACTCGTTTCTTCTGTCTCCAACCGTTGCTTGTAGTTTTCAAGAGTAAGTACTTTCCTTGGCCATCTTGTTGTTGACCACGTAGTTGATATTCGCTTCTCTGGTAACGGCACTATCTGGGTATGTAAAGCTAGCAACTGCTTGAAGTCGTTGGCTAAGTAAAGTGATATTTGGTTCGTGGAAAAATGTCACAGGAGGGAGGTTGCATCGCTATTTCTGTTTCCTTGGAGTTGACAGTTTCAACAAAATTCGTCCATGCAATTTGAAAACTCATCCATGGTAGTCTGCATGTATATTCGGAATTGGCGGTCATGACGTAGTCAATAGCAAAGAGGAGATCTAAGATGGCTGTTTACTCACCTTAGTGATGCTCTGTGATCATCTCAGACTGAAAAGCTTCCTATTCATCTTTTATCTGAGGCGTAAGCCAGTGGTAGGATAGTGTGTGTTTGTAGCTTCAGCTGCCTACCCTTACAGTTGATAGGCCGTGTCTAGCATCATATGCCTACCCTTACAGTTGATAGGCCGTGTCTAGCATCATCTGCCTACCCTCATCTGCCTACCCTTGCAGTTGATAGGCCGTGTCTAGCATCATCTGCCTACCCTTACAGTTGATATGCCGTGTCTAGCATCATCTGCCTACCCTTACAGTTGATAGGCCGTGTCTAGAATCATTTGCCTACCCTTACAGTTGATATGCCGTGTCTAGCATCATCTGCCTACCCTTACAGTTGATAGGCCGTGTCTAGCATCATCTGCCTACCCTTACAGTTGATATGCCGTGTCTAGCATCATCTGCCTACCCTTACAGTTGATAGGCCGTGTCTAGCATCATTTGCCTACCCTTACAGTTGATAGGCCGTGTCTAGTATCATCTGCCTACCCTTACAGTTGATAGGTGGTGTCTAGCATCATCTGGCTACGTCTACAGTTGATAGGCCGTGTCTAGCATCATCTGGCTACGTCTACAGTTGATAGGCCCTGTCTAGCATTATCTGGCTACGTCTACCGTTGATAGATCGTGTCTAACATCATCTGTCTACGTCTACAGTTGATAGGTCGTGTCTAGCATCATCTGGCTACGTCTACCGTTGATGGGTCGTGTCTAGCATCATCTACCTACCCCTACAGTTGATAAGCCGTCTCTAGCATCAGCTTTCTACCCCTACAGTTGATAGACCGTGTGTGTAACATCAGCTGCCTACCCCTACATTTGATAGACCGTCTGTGTAACATCAGCTTTTCCCCCTACAGTTGATAGACCGTGTGTGTAACATCAGCTGCCTACCCCAACAGTTGATAGACCGTGTGTGTAACATCAGCTGCCTACCCCTACAGTTGATAGACCGTCTGTGTAACATCAGCTGCCTACCCCTACAGTTGATAGACCGTGTGTGTAACATCAGCTGCCTACCCCTACAGTTGATAGACCGTGTGTGTAACATCAGCTGCCTACCCCAACAGTTGATAGACCGTGTGTGTAACATCAGCTGCCTACCCCAATAGTGGATAGAACGTGTGTGTAACATCAGCTCCCTACCCCTACAATTGATAGACCGTGTGTGTAACATCAGCTGCCTACCCCAATAGTTGATAGACCGTGTGTGTAACATCAGCTCTCTACCCCAACAGTTGACAGACCGTGTGTGTAACATCAGCTGCCTACCCCTACAGTTGATAGACCGTGTGTGTAACATCAGCTGCCTACCCCTACAGTTGATAGACCGTGTGTGTAACATCATCTGCCTACCCCTACAGTTGATAGGCCGTGTCTAGCATACGCTGCCTACCCCAACAGTTGATAGACCGCGTGTCTAGCAACAGCTGCCTACCCCTACAGTTGATAGGCCGTGTCTAGCATACGCTGCCTACCCCTACAGTTGATAGACCGCGTGTCTAGCATCAGCTGCTTACCCCTACAGTTGATAGGCCGTGTCTAGCATACACTGCCTACCCCTACAGTTGATAGACCGCGTGTCTAGCATCAGCTGCTTACCCCTACAGTTGATAGGCCGTGTCTAGCATACGCTGCCTACCCCTACAGTTGATATACCATGTGTCTAGCAACATCTGTCTACCCCTACAGTTGATATACCATGTGTCTAGCAACATCTGCCTACCCCCACAGTTGATAGACCGTATGTGTAACATCATCTGCCTACCCCTACAGTTGATAGACCGCGTGTCTAGCAACAGCTGCCTACCCTACAGTTGATAGGCCGTGTCTAGCATACGCTGCCTACCCCTACAGTTGATAGACCGTGTGTAGGCTAGATTTTCTTAAGTTCAGTCATTATTAACGACCATGTGCCTTTGTCAGTCAATGAGAAAGTAGCATTTGAGTAACTTTACAGAAGTTAATGAAAGGATTGTGGAATCGATGATTATATGGTGTAGGTAAAGTAACGAGCACTAGACGTTTTCACTGTTTGTATTGATGTTGGCTCCCCCTTTTATCGAAGATCAAAAAGGTAAAAGCTTTGGTGTCCATCTGAAACTTGTTACCAAAAACAATTTTTTTAAAATATTATTTTATTCGTTCGCCTTATTTCTCTATTCCCCAAGGCGGGTGTGCGTTGCACTGTGGTTTTTATTTTGCGCCTGTCGGCCCAGTGCATCCGACTTCAGCATGCATTTTATGTAAGGGTCTGCTTCATCCTGCATTTTCTAAGGGTTTGTTTCCCCGGGGTAACGGTCGGTGCTGTGATGGGGATCGAACCCAGCACCTTTGGGTTGTGAGCCGTGCCACTTAACCACTAGGCCACGCCGTCCTTGTTGTTGTTTGTTTTGCTCTGTAGACAATGGTAAAACATATTATCGCCATAGATAGTGTGTTTTTTGTCTTTGACGTTTTTCTTTAGCTTATAGTTTTTCGTTTGTTTAGTCTGACTTGAAAACAGCTCACGTGAGCAGGAACTATTTCAAAATACAGCGGATGGTTTTATGCATGAATAACAAAACTTGGCGGCGCATATTTCCACCATTATTGTGAAGCTAAGAAAAACATTGCGACAAGTTGGGGGTCGGCAACGTGTTTTGGGGCCAGGAGCCAGACAAAGATGAATCCCTCCTTAGGCGGTCCTGGATATTAAACTTGATATCTTCTTCTTCTTCTTCTTCTTCGTTCTCAATCTCCAGCTACCAAACCCTGAAAGGGCTTAAGAAGCAGAATGTAGTCCAGAGAACGGAATGCGTTGTGTCGTAGTTTACAGCTTGGCTGCGATATTTGCACCTTTCGGTCCAACACATCCGACTTCAGCTAGCATTTTTTTAGTACCGGGTTAGCATTCCCTCTTCGATCCCTTCTCCTTAGCCAGTCTGCCCTGCTGCAGCCTGTTATCCAGGATCACCGCGTGGAGGTGTAGAAGGGTCTTGGCAGATATGGTTCGCTGGCCCTGACGCTAATAGTCAGCTATGGGTCGCTGACCACTGCAGCTCATGTGCTGCTCAGCATCTTGATCCCTAAACTTGATATAAACGTGAAACTAAACATCCTAAGAAAATATTTATTCAATTGTAAATATTAATCAGTCATTATGACTTAATATAAAAACAAAAAAAGTTCATTCATAAAGTTATTTGTATTCGAAATTTGTGGGAGGCTCTGCCCAGCTGTGTGTGTGTGTGTGTGTGTGTGTGAGAGAGAGAGAGAGAGAGAGATAGAGAGGGAGAGAGAAAAAGAGAGAGAGATAAATCAGTCCTTTAATGGGTATAATTATACTGTTCTGTGTTAGGTGTGTGTGTGTGTGTGAGAGAGAGAGAGAGAGAGATGGAGAGAGAAAAAGAGAGAGAGATAAATCAGTCCTTTAATGAGTATAATTATACTGTTCTGTGTTATGTGTGTGTGTGTGTGTGTGTGAGAGAGAGAGAGAGAGAGAGGGAGAGAGAAAAAGAGAGAGAGATAAATCATTCCTTTAATGGGTATAATTATACTGTTCTGTGTTAGGTGTGTGTGTGTGTGAGAGAGAGAGAGAGAGAGAGAGAGAGAGAGGGAGAGAGAAAAAGAGAGAGAGATAAATCAGTCCTTTAATGGGTATAATTATACTGTTCTGTGTTAGGTGTGTGTGTGTGTGTTTTGTTTTTCTCCGTGGCCTATTCCATTCTTCCTCTCACTTTCAGCTAATTCAAAAACACCCAGTCTACATTTCATTCCTCTTCTGGGGCTGAAGATGGAGCATCGAATGAGCTGACAGCAGCTACTATCTCATACTGGCTGCTTGCATCATGGTCAGCGAGTTAGAGCTGACCAATATCCCATTCTGCCTCCAGTTGGTGGTCTTAGAAACAAACTGCACTAATATAACCTGAATAAGAGAATATGAATCGGAGAGGGAAGTATAGCCCCCGGAATGATGTGCTGAATCCGGGTGTTTTGGACCAAAGTGCGCAAATAACGCAACCTCGGTGTAAACTAGGACACAACGTTCTTTCTAGAACAAATCTCAAAAAGAAAGAAATTCCTCCATTCACATTTTGATGTACATTAACACCCAGCCCACCATCCATTCCTCCATTCACATTTTGATCTATAAAAACACTCAGCCCCCGACCCCCCCCCCCCCCCTACATTCCTAATGTTCACATTTTAATCTATAAAAACACTCAGCCCGCCTCCATTCCTCCGTCTACATTTTGATCTGCAACCTTCAATCCCTCCAATCCCTGTTTGATCTACAACTTCACCCAGCTCACCTTCCATTTCTCATTTAACATTTATATCTACAACTACGCCCAGTCCACCCCCGTCCCTCTCCCCGGCCACTACATTCCTACATTCACATTTTCATCTACAGCAACACCCAGCCTACCTTCCATTTCTCATCTCACATTTTGATCTACGATAAAACACCCAACTCACCTCCATTTCTCTTCTCATTTGTTTGATCTAGAACAAAAAAGAAACACCCACCCACCTTCCAAATAGTTTGCACGTGTCCTCTATAAGCGCGATGCGCGCTTCATCCTCGCCTTCCCCGCGCGCTATATATATATCTGTGCTGAATGTTTATTTCTTGTGCTACCTGCGAGTGTTAGATTTGCAGGACTGGATACCACCTCCGGCATCAGCAGATGTACATCCACCCAGACACCAGTCTCAAAGTTAGTTATTCTCCTTTTCGCTTGCATGTTTGATTTTACCAACATATTTTAGTATCAATCTAAGGGGTATGAATATTTGACCGATGGTTATCTGTTAGTAACCGTATGAAATCGCAACTGCACGCGTTGCTTATTCTACTTTTGAGTGTCTGACCGTCGAACACACTCACACAGGCAGTACCCTCTAGCATGTATCTTTGCCAGCACACTTATCACCGACCGGTAACATCTGGCATGTTTTTAGACAGCAAGCTTTTCTGTTATGTGGATATGGGATATTTATTTATATCACGTGCTATAATGTTATATTTTTTGCGACGAGGCACACACAGATCAACCCAAAACAGAATCCGTTTGGCTATTTTAGGTCATAGGGCTGTTGAAGAATAATCCAGATTGGGCCGTAACTCTTGAGCGCATTGAAAAGAATTATCGCTTTTTTCTATGATTGTGTTAGGATGTATTTTTATTGATTCGAATAATGTGAGTTGTGTTATGATAATGTAATTATTGAACATTAGAGCAGCCCTTGTTTACGTTCGTTTATAATTCTGTTTACACTAAGATGCATTTATTGTTGTGTTCACACATTTGTTTGCGCATGTTTTGATGTTACCAATGCTGTTTATAGTAATAGTTTCATTCAAAGAGGATCGAGTGACCGAGTGGCTTGGGTACTGGTCTTCTCACTAACTGTCGACAAGGCGCTCAAGAACTCATAGTCGACATACGCTTTTTTTAAAAATCGGTAGTGAAATTAAAACCTACCATGCACACTGAGTGGCGACTGCAAGGGCATGTGGACTTTATTTTGTACCCTTATACATCATCCAGGAAGATCCTACAGTGAGATTATCGGCTGCAATTATAGAACGAGATCCATATTTGTACACATGTTATTTCTTCTTCTTCATCGTACGCAGTCAGGCATCAACCTTTATTTTTTCGAAAAAAGCAGCGGTCGTCCTGAGGCTGTCGACACTGCCACAGAACTTGTCTAGTGTTGCCACTGGTGATGGCCACATCTGCTCTCTCTGATCCTCGTATGTCGGGCAGTTTTGCAGCAAATGCTCAACGGTCATTTTCCCGGTACCACACGGGCATTCGTCAGTGCCACCTATCTTCAATTTGTTGAGTAGGTGGTACCTTAGTCTATTGTGGCCAGTGCCACATGTTATTTAATACATGCTCGTTTGATTGAGTTGATGTATGGTCTTCTTCTGATAGATCTATATCTAAAGATAAACCATGGTTGATGACTTTGTTTATATGTATAAATAAACATCTAACTTGCCATTTGGTAACTGTGGAGGCTGTATAAAGAGAAATAATTATAATTGTTTGCCGTCGGCAAGTAACATCATCTCCATATCTACGAACATATACAGATTTGTGGGAGACGATTGGTAACAGAGGTGCTATATTTAGCCAAAGTTACCTTACATGGAGCGTCTAAGCTGCTAGCTTGCACGCTTCTAACGATACACGCATCGGGTTTAATTTCTTATACAGACACGCTTTTCTCGACCCAGCTGTAATTTGGTACCTGGCTTACTGTTAGACTAGAACATACTTGAATAAGAGAACTGCTCACACACGTTTACCCAACCATTTTTACTAAAAATTGAGACTTAGTACAATGAATTCTTCAACACTTCATCCCCAACGGCAGCGCCTGATACTGAACTACATTTACATTTACCTTTTACATACATACGAGAACGTGACTAGACAGGGTTCTTAGTCTGGAGGTGCTGGTTTAGGGACACGTGACTAGACAGGGCTCTTAGTCTGGAAGTGCTGGTTTAGGGACACGTGACTAGACAGGGCTCTTAGTCTGGAGGTGCTGGTTTAGGGACACGTGACTAGACAGGGCTCTTAGTCTGGAAGTGCTGGTTTAGGGACACGTGACTAGACAGGGCTCTTAGTCTGGAGGTGCTGGTTTAGGGACACGTGACTAGACAGGGCTCTTAGTTTGGAGGTGCTGGTTTAGGGACACGTGACTAGACATGACTCTTAGTCTGGAGGTGCTGGCTTAGGGACACGTGACTAGACAGGACTCTTAGTCTGGAGGTGCTGGCTTAGGGACACGTGACTAGACAGGACTCTTAGTCTGGAGGTGCTGGTTTAGGGACACGTGACTAGACAGGGCTCTTATTCTGGAGGTGCTGGTTTAGGGACACGTGACTAGACAGGACTCAGTCTGGAGGTGCTAGCTTAGGGACACGTGACTAGAGAGGCCGCTTAGTCTGGAGGTGCTGGTTTAGGGACATGTGACTAGACATGACTCTTAGTCTGGAGGTGCTGGCTTAGGGACACGTGACTAGACAGGAGTCTTAGTCTGGAGGTGCTGGCTTAGGGGAACGGGACTAGACAGGGCTCTTAGTCTGGAGGTGCTGATTTAGGGGGACGGGACTAGACAGGGCTCTTAGTCTGGAGGTGCTGATTTAGGGGAACGGGACTAGACAGGGCTCTTAGTCTGGAGGTGCTGATTTAGGGGAACGGGACTAGATAGGGCTCTTAGTCTGGATGTGCTGATTTAGGGGAACGGGACTAGACAGGGCTCTTAGTCTGGAGGTGGTGCCAAATTGTAATGCTCTGCATTCCTTTGGATTATACCAGCAATGCCGGGGGGGGGGGGGGATCCTGCAGTTTAGGCAGCCCAGGGTTTCCATATTCAGCGCCCAGGCTTGCGCCCTGAGACGCTACTCACAGGGTGCCACGCTCATGGTCTGCAAAGACTGAGACGCCTATGAACATGAATGTTGCAGACACGATAAACATGGCAGACTGCTAGCGTCAGGGTCAGCGACTCATAGCTGACTGCTAGCGTCAGGGTCAGCGACTCATAGCTGATTGCTAGCGTCAGGGTCAGCGACTCATAGCTGACTGCTAGCGTCAGGGTCAGCGAACTATAGCTGACTGCTAGCGTCAGGGTCAGCGACTCATAGCTGACTGCTAGCGTCAGGGTCAGCGAACCATAGCTGACTGCTAGCGTCAGGGTCAGCGACTCATAGCTGACTGCTAGCGTCAGGGTCAGCGACTCATAGCTGATTGCTAGCGTCAGAGTCAGCGACTCATAGCTGACTGCTAGCGTCAGGGTCAGCGAACTATAGCTGACTGCTAGCGTCAGGGTCAGCGACTCATAGCTGTCTGCTAGCGTCAGGGTCAGCGAACCATAGCTCACTGCTAGCGTCAGGGTCAGCGAACCATAGCTGACTGTTAGCGTCAGGGTCAGCGAACCATAGCTGAATGCTAGCGTCAGGGTCAGCGAACCATTGCTGACTGTTAGCGTCAAGGCCAGCGAACTATAGCTGCCAAGACTCTTCTACACCTTCACGAGGTGATCCTGGATAACAGGCTGCAGCACGGCAGAGTGGCTAAGGAGAAGGGATCGAAGAGGGAATGCTAACCCGGTACTAAAAAAATGCTTGCTGAAGTCGGATGTGTTGGACCGAAAGGTGCAAATATCGCAGCCAAGCTGTAAACTACGACACAACGCATTCAGTTCTCTGGACTACATTCTGCTACTTACCCTTTCAGGGTTTAGTAGTGGGAGATTGAGAACGAACGAAGAAGAAGAAGAAGAAGAAGAAGAAGAAGAAGAAGAAGGAGAAGAAGAAGAAGAAGAAGAAGAAGAAGAAGAAGAAGAAGAAGTATCTTGGTAGGTGTTACACACACACATGCATCCGCACATATATACGATATAAGAGATAAACGATAAATAAATATATATATATAATAATAATAATAAACTGCATTACTCCCATGTGAAGCATAGGTCTCCACTGTAGCTGGTTACTTTCAGAGTTAGTCTTGTTCCCCAGCATTTGCAATTAGTCATCTCTTTGTTCCAATTTGGAACATTGGCATGAACTGCAGTTGGTCCCTTCACGTGGAAGCCTATCTCCAAGTGTTTGCAGTTGCTGATTATAATGATAATGTTTGTTTTTTGTTTTTTTTACTGCTTGATGCTGTTGGCACCACCCACAACCTTCTTTTGTTGCGTTGTAGGGCATTGTTGGATTCCAGGTACCACTCGGTTTCTTGTGTTTCCATGATCATCTAAGAGATTGGCTTCTCACGACAAATATGTGTCGGGTTCAGTACCCGGTCTCGACACGCTCTACAGTCTACCCAATTGTAATTTGGCACAAGATTAACGTATTATGTCATCATCTTCAGCTGCGTCTGTCATAACGAGAATCTATTCTCGGAGTTACTGTTAGACCAGAATGTATGTTCTGGCCAAATCGTGTTTAATTATTGTAGTAATTATCAAACCACAAATGTTTATTACCGTCAGCTAAAGATGTGTCCTTCACCAACGTGTGTGTTTATCTCAATACAATGACACACGTGCTTCACCAGGGCCTGAAAGAAGGGCAAAGAAACACTGTAGCTTACCAGGCATATCGTAATATGTGACTAAAGAAGGTTAGATGTCCGAACTCGGACTCAGGCGATAGAGTCAGGTCGACTAACTGCGCAACCCTTCCTAACTTAAATAAAATTCATCGCGCGAGTCATTCTCTTTTCATTAATCCAGTACTAACACAGTCGAGTCCTGTGACGACGGGTGAGTGGTGAAGCGGAGAGAGAAATCCGCTGACAAGCTAAACTACAGTCAAAAAGCTGCGTCAGTTGCGGGTCTCCTGGCTGAGCAATAAAGCGGATGAGATACATGGATTTGCTGACAATCATGATCACCGTCTCGCCAAGCGAACTTTCCATGCTTTCACTGCCTGCAAGTATGCAGATCCAAAATCGGACTCGTCAGCCATCTCCACGCCCATCCACAACCCAATTTACAGAATTCTCGACTGGAAGGACTGGCTAGGTGAAAAAAGTCAAGGTCCTCATCGCTCGTGATAGACGAACAACAAATGTTAGAAAAACTATTCCGTCGGGGGCACAACTTCAACAATTATGGATGTGTCAGTTAAAGGGACTAATTTCCTTTAACCATCAAAAAACAAAACAAAACAGGGTTCTAAATTAGGAGATGGAGACAAATATAAATGTGATTACAGGACCTGTCGGGATTTGGAATGGAAGGTACTTGTCAAAAAGATTGGCTTGCGTTTATAGAAGATTTTTACTCCATTTAAAGCATACATATTTTGATCTTCTCGTTCGCCATTTAGTGAGTGGGATGTTAGCATGGTTGCTGGTGCGCCTCCTGGCTTGGTACCTCTATCTTCAGCATCTGTCCTATAGTAGAGTGTGCTCCACCTTCCCCCTATAGCTGGGGGGGGGGGGGGGGCTTTGATCTCGTCTTAGCATCGTTTGCTGTTTCATCTAACCTCCCCTGGGGTTACACCCAACCGTTGGCAAGATCACTCGGTAAAACAGGATCGTTCAACGTGTAGGTGAGATACACTTTGACAGGAGACGGTATGAGACTTATACGAGTCTTGTATTCCGCAATCACTCCCCTATTTTTACCCCAAATGTTTTGATTAACTGATTTATCAATGAGGATATTTCACTTGAAATGTCGCCTACTACAACATTTTATTGAACGTCCAAACTGTAACGAGCTTTTCATCGCTTAAACGAAAGTAGAAGTCTTTTTCTGAGGAATACAAGACATGCCGCAGTGGTGCAAGGTGTATTTTGAAAGCTCAGTACAGACATGTGCAAATAATATGTTGAGCTTGCAGGTTTCTCTTTTTTTACCTACGTTTTACCTGTGCAATATGCCGCCAACAGGGCACCAAAGCAAGATAGACGTATCACATACAGCATACATACCTGCTCACTGCCACTTCTCCGCTAGATCTGGAGGTGGCAACCAAATAGACGATGCTCGTGCTTGAGTTCTGGGGTTATACAGGAAAAAGTTGTAATAAATCTATTATGAGACGAATTCTAAAATATTCTAACGGTCAGAGAAGGAGTAACAGCACCACCTCGACTCAGCATTGTCATCTCCCTTTGCGGTGTACGTGTTGGGCTTCCTGTTGCAGTGCACATGTCGGCACGTGACGCAACACGGAGTAAAATCGTAACCCGAAACAAGTGACGGCGTGGCCTAGTGGTTAAGTTGCACGGCTCAAAACCCGAAGATGCTGGGTTCGATCCCCATCACATCACCGGCCGTTACCCCGGGGAAGCAAACCCTTAGAAAATGCTTGAGGAAAAAGACCCTTACATAAAATGGATGCTCAAGTCGGATGCACTGGGCCGACATGCGCAAAATAAAAACTTCAGTACAACGCACACCGCCTTGGGGATTAGACAAATAAGACGAACGCAAAAAAAGTAACCCGAAACTTTCTTCTGCCTGATGGATTAAGGATGACTCAGCAATAGTTGAATGGAAGGCTTGGAATATGACTAGGTATAGGGCATGAGAATTCTTTAAGAAAGCACTGACCAGAACATAGTAATTTAGATCTGTATATTTAGAAAGTCACTGGATGCCGAAGGATCCAGACTAAGCCGCTCCCTTCCCTTCATTTGAGCCCAAAATTAGACTAGACCTTCCGACTGCATGCAGAGATTGGATGGTATGTCTGATAGATGGGATACGGGTCATAACTTCAAATTGGGCTGCACCAGCTAAAGTGTTTACTTCTTGGTAACCCTTGTTCAGCTACAACATCAACAATAATAACCTCAACAACAATAACAACATCATCAAAAACAATAACAACATTAACGACATCAGCAATAACAACAAAAACAAAACTAACAATAAAACCAACAATAACAATATCAACAACAAAAACAACAATAACAACATAGGCAATAAAAACAACATCATGAATAGCAACATCAACAACAATAACAACATCAACAAATCTAACCGTGTATCGTCTTCTCTTCGTTCCACTTTGAGCAAGCGGGGCACCCTCACCTGGCCACCTTGCAGAATGCCGGCACCAAAGCTTTTAATGCAAAATTTAATTTTTGATTTGTCTAGCCCTTTGCTCTACATTTTGAGCTTACTACAACCATGCATATCCCAGACTGGAAAGACTTGCTCAGACAATCTCACAACCAGGATAGGGACTGATAAACCAGATAATGGGGAGATGGGATGAGGCTGTCTAAACAGAAATTGAAATCGCTCTTCCTGTCTGTAGAGTACGAATGGTATATGTACAAGTCGTCCCACGTGTAGAAATGGCCCTATGTGTGCAAGTGGTCCCCTGTATGCAAGTGGTCCCCTGTGTACAAGTGGTCCCCTGTGTACTAATGGTCACATGTATACTAGTGGTCCCATGTGTACTAGTGGTCACATGTATACAAGTGGTCCCATGTGTACTAGAGGTCGTGTCAGTCGCTTAAGATACTTTACACACAAACTATAGTCCGTCTTTTAATTCATGAACAAGATCTGAAGCAATTTTCTACTAAACTGCATGTCAGATCCAAATGATTTTTCACATGCAGCTTTGTAATATCCACGACGCTAAAACATTGATATTATTTAGTCCATAGATGTTAAGAATTTTACACATCTGTGAATTCCTTTGATCTTTTAGGACCATTGCAAAGAAATGGAATTACATTTAAGATTTTCCAGTACGCAGCTTAATTTCTCATCGTATTTTGTTCATATGCGTATCTCCTTAATGGCTTGATAGATTGATTGATCGGTTGTGTTGTCCTTTATGCACAATCGTAAAAATGGCATCAATATGCAACAGTTAGTGCAGCCCTTCGATCACCATTAGACCCCAACGTTGCATCAACTATGCAGTTAATTTCACGTTGCTTAAAGCATTTGAATATTGAAATGTCTTTGTTGTCATTGTATGTACACTTAATTGTTTTGATAAACAAACGGTCATTCATTCAAGTCTGCAATCAGTATATCCACAAAAGATGATATTAATCATTCCGAATTTGTCGATTCAAAGAGGTTGATAATTGTTACTGGCTGGACAAATTGTAATCCATCTCGTTGCCAGTACTGTTTTTCTTCCCGGAGCACATATTCAACACACTTCTTCCAGAACTGAATGTCTATTTCTGAAAAGAGCTCACGTGTCAGCACTTCAACATCACACATTTTAAATGTCCTGTTCTTTTCGGCAACTTGTGTTTTGACTTTAGCCCACACAAGCTCTGTAGAGTTTAGATGCGCGTGATATGCAGGTAGTCGCAGATAAGTGTGGCCGCACTCCTTAGCTTTTCCTTCGCTAGCCATGTCATAATTTGAGCTTTTGTATTTGATGTAGTTGGTACTCTGTCTTCCTCTGATACTGTATTGTGATAGGATGCATTATCCATTACTAGGCATGACGGTCTGTCCAGAATTGGAAGTAAATCACTCGTCATCCAGTGCCTGAAAATGTGCCCATTCATTTCAGTATGGTAGACTCTACCGTCGGTACTTTTTTATTGGAAAATAAGTTCAGCGTCATGGAAACGTCCATTTTCACTGCTTCCGGCATACGTTAGTATATTGCGCTGCCCTTTGCTGCTTGGGATTTGTCTTTTCTGTTCACCGTCAACTGATTGCCATTCTTTACCATAGATGTGGTGAGCATTGACCCAGGATTCGTCTAAGTATACAATATCATAGCATTGCCTACGCCGTTTACTTACCTGTCTCATGTATTTGCATGTGGCAGCAATCAAGTGCGACTTTTCACATATAATATTCCTGCCGCCTGAAGTATGCCCGAAAGTAAAACCGGCGGTTCTTACAATTTTCCAAAGAGTACTTATGGAAATTTCATACTGCAGTCGGATTGCAATGTTAATTTTAGTTTCCGGAGAGTAGCAAGTTCATTTTTCGTCCATAGTTTCAAAATCTCCGGTTTTATGACATTTCTGTCGAAATCGTCAAATTTGTTTTTCTTACCTTGCTTGATATATTTATTTTTAGTTTGCCCTCGCCTTATTTCTCTATTCTTCACGGTGGTGTGCGTTGAACCATGTTTTTATTTCTGCGCCAGTCAGATCAGTGCATTCAACTTCGGCGTGCATTCTATGTAAGGGTCTGCTTCCTCCTGCATTTTCTAAGGGTTAGCTTCCCTGGGGTGACAGTCGGTTATGTGATGAGGAATGAACCCAGCACCTTCGGGATGTGAGCCGTGTCACTTAACCACTAACCCACGCGTCCCTTTAAACCTTGCTTGACATGAGTGCACTTTGAGTCCTGTCCAATACAACGGTAAAAGGATGATCAATCCAGACTGAACATCAATTGTGTTTGTTTCTCTAGGTCATGAATATCGCAATATAAATGACCCATCTTAGATTCCTTGCGGAACAACTTGTATAGTAAAACGGTAACATTCTGCATTGTTATAAATGTACACTTCAAACTCATTTTGAAATTGATGTCAATATAAGTTTTGTAAAAGCAACTATATGTCACAATAACAACCCCACAAACTATAATATCGGGATACACCTGCGACAGTTTTGCTTGAATGACCTTGGTTGTTTTTCGCACTCGCCAAAGTGTCTAATTTGTGCACGAGATAATCAGGAATTTGTTTTTAACTCAGCTTATTTGAATGTCAAAACGTTCATTTTTTAAAACAGCACGACTGTTTACCATAAATTGGTTAAAATTATGTCCAATTCAGTGATGTTACTTTTAATATAGCCTAATGAATACATTTTTCAAAATACATTACATTTCTTAGAGAAAAAAATATTTACTTAATATCATGGATATTCTACGCTGCATGCGAACAATCATTTTGATATGACGCAGTTGTGTATAAAATTGCTTCGGATCTTGTTCATGAATTAAAAGACCGACTATAACAGCTATCTTCAGTATGCCTGCCTACTCAACAAAATACCAGCAGCCACGTGATTTGTGGTTGATCGATTGATCTTGTCATTAACAAACATATATAAACGGAGCCGAGGTAGTTGAGCGATCAGGGCTCGGTCCCTAGTTAGTATAGGATTATACCCGATCACAAAATGGCTCTTGTGGTTCGCCCAGTCTGAAAGATTGCGTAGCAGAATAATCTGGGAGAGTGAAGAGAGCATCCAGCGTGATGTCGACCATATCATCCTTAGTTAGTCAAGAAAGATATGGACCTAACACGACATTGTCAATATACCACATAGGCATGACATCGGGAACTTTACTAATAAAGTGACATCGTTAAACTCTCTTCATCCACTTATAATGTCCCCCTCCACTTTTAGATGATCTTCGTCTTCTTTCTACTCTTACTCGTACCCATTCGAAAGTCCATTTATCAAGGTCCTGTTCCAACTACGAAGCAGAAACAATAGCATTAGAAATAGTTTTGTGCCAAATAATCTCAGATTTTGAAATTAGCACTACTATACAAACTAAGGAAATCGTTATTTTCTCCGAATCAAAATCTACCCTAGAGCCTTGTAGAAGAGAATGTCTCCAAATGGTAGAATATATTCAAAATGTCTCCAAAGTATGGAGTGGATGGGGCGCTCTAGTAGATAGACCATACTGGAGTCCCAGGAAATTACAAGACTGATGAGCTGGCCAGATGCGGGGCAGCGCTGCAACTACCGAGTGTCCCACTACAAACCTGCTAGTAGATCATAAGAAATAACTATAGACAGGAGTGGCTATATCAGTGGATTATATCCCATGCAGGCCGAACACATTTCAAGTACCAAGCAAAACCAGATCCTCAGGACCCTGCCAAGATGCTAAAAATATAGAGACCAGAGTTTGATCTTCAAGCTGAGAACAGGACATGCCTCTCTCAACAAACATCTCAATGGAATAGGCCCACTACGGGAACCAAATTGCAGATTCTGCCAAGACCACGAGGAGTCAGTTGCGCATAACCTCTGTGCCCAGAGCTGCTCCCACCACACCCCACCATACACAACCCACTCTACACATCACCACAACAACTAAGGAAGACATGTGTTTTTGTCCAGGAGGCATAGTGCTACCATGAGCTACCATCTCCTAGCTAAAGATGTTATATAATAATACTAATCAACAAGATATCTAAAATACGGTTATGTTCAGCCTGAGATAATTGGCACCTCCACATCGCCCGTTCATTGGCCATGCACGTTTTCTTGGTCCCAGATACGCTGGTCAATTGCGCGGCATTTGTTCTGTGGTCATTTTATCCATTCCACGAGTGCACCCGTCAGCCGTTTCTTTCTTTACTTGGTGGGATATATTTTATCTTATAAATATTATGATAGGTGTGAATTCTAGAAATATCATGACAGTTGTGAATTCTAGAATATCATGACAGGTGTGAATTCTACAATATCGTGACAGGTGCGAAGTTTAAGATATTGTGACAGGCGTGGTCTACAAGTATATCATAGGACGTATCCGTTTTTACTGAGCTGGAAATAATTATCATGTATGGTTGTATGAACGTATGTGTGTGTATTTGCTTATGTCTGTGTCTCTGTGTATGTATGTCTCTCTCTCTCTCTCTCTCTCTCTCTCTATGCGTGCGTGTGTGTGTGAGTGTGTATGTATGTGATAGATTTTATTCCTGAGGAGGACAGCTGCTTTTTATCAATTGTTTTCTTGTCACGAACACTGACATGACACAATAATGATATTAGCACTAATATCAGGTAATCATTATTAAAATAGAAATATTAGAGCATGTAGTCAAATACTCGTGAACTGAACGATATTCTACTCAATTCAGGCTCCCTCTCTCTCTCTCTCTCTCACACACCCTCTCTATGTGATTCCGGCTCCCTCCTCTCTCTCACACTCCATCTCTATGTGATTCAGGCTCCCCCCTCTCTCACACACACCCTCTCTATGTGATACAGGCTTCCCCCTCTGTCTCACACACTCCCTCCCAATGTGATTCAGGATCCCCCCTCTCTCTCTCACACACCCTCTCTATGTGATTCAGGTTCCCTCCTCTCTCACACACTCCCTCTCTATGTGATTCAGGGTCCCCCCTCACTCAAACTTGCCCTCTCTATGTTATTGTATTATTAGTCCAATCTTCTGTAGCCTCAGAGTAACATTATCTTTCCAAATAACCACTGCCAAGAATATTATTGTACTACGGGAATCCTGATACGCAATCTGACAAATCAGTTGTGCCTTAAGCCAAGTAGTCAAACGCAAACATTTGGGATCAAGATGCTGAGCAGCGCATGAGATGCAGTGGTCAGCGACCCATAGCTGACTGCTAGCGTCAGAGCCAGCGAACCAAAGCTGCCAAGACCCTTCTACACCTCCACGCGGTGATCCTGGATAACAGGCTGCAGCAGGGCAGACTGGTTAAGGAGAAGGGATCGAAGAGGGAATGCTAACCCGGTACTCAAAACAATGCTTACTGAAGTCGGAAGTGTTGGACCGAAAGGTGCAAATATCGCAGTCAAGCTGTAAACTACGACACAACACATTCCGTTCTATGGACTACATTCTGCTACTTAAGCCCTTTCAGGGCTTGGTAGCGGGAGATTGAGAACGAACGAAGCCAAACCAAGCCAAACGCAGAAATTTTATTCTGCAATCCATCTCGTCAGCCATTTTTCCTCGTTGGTTTGTCTTGCAGACTCTCAGTCGACTATTCGTAGTGTTTTTGTAGGTGATTTCTTTCTTACGGCATAGGGAACGTTTGGGGAACGTGCAGGTATGGAATGTCCAAGTTTTTACCAGGTCAATGTTTAACACTTATTGTCTAGTTATTCGCAACAATTTAAATAAAAAAGTTTCATAGAACTGGCTTCGTTGCACCAGGGCGCCCTCGTCAGTTCCTTTTGTTGCACCAGGGCGTCCTCATATGTGATCAATCACTTTTGATGCACCAGAGCGCCCTCATTAGTTCGTTTTGTTGCACGATGGCGCCCTCGTCAGTTCTATTTGTTGCCCCATGGCGCCCTCATTAGTTCTTTTTGTTGCACGATGGCGCCCTCGTCAGTTCTATTTGTTGCCCCATGGCGCCCTCATTAGTTCTTTTTGTTGCACGATGGCGCCCTCGTCAGTTCTATTTGTTGCCCCATGGCGCCCTCATTAGTTCTTTTTGTTGCACGATGGCGCCCTCGTCAGTTCTATTTGTTGCCCCATGGCGCCCTCATTAGTTCTTTTTGTTGCACGATGGCGCCCTCGTCAGTTCTATTTGTTGCCCCATGGCGCCCTCATTAGTTCTTTTTGTTGCACGATGGCGCCCTCGTCAGTTCTATTTGTTGCCCCACGGCGCCCTCATTAGTTCTTTTTGTTGCACGATGGCGCCCTCGTCAGTTCTATTTGTTGCCCCATGGCGCCCTCATTAGTTCTTTTTGTTGCACGATGGCGCCCTCGTCAGTTCTATTTGTTGCCCCATGGCGCCCTCATTAGTTCTTTTTGTTGCACGATGGCGCCCTCGTCAGTTCTATTTGTTGCCCCATGACGCTCTCCCTTGTGTTGCTGACGACGCCGACGATAAAACATGAACTCAGTAGCTCTTTGTGGCGGCTTGAACTTTCCCTTGACCTCACTCACAGCTGGTGAACTGAGAGAAGCGGGCATACCACGGCAATGACTCGCGACATTCCTGGTCACAGATAACCGAACTCGACTTGATTTGAACTTGGGACGTTGGGTTTGTAAACCAAGATCTCAACCCGTATGTCATACACTCTGGCAAATAATAACATGTGCCGTTATTTAACAAATGATTCATCATACTAACCCTTCTGTGTGATGGGAGATAATATAATACAAAGTTATCAACTTCACCACGAAGAACAATTTACCGAGCCTTATCGGGGCCTGAATGGAGAGCAAAACAAAGTAACACTATAATCTGTCAGCCATGTCATATTAGGCGACTAAGGGCTATCGCCACCATGTATAAACTTGAAGTCAAAACAACATCTATAGATTTGTGCAGGCCAACATTTGATAACTTGGGTTGAAGACCTTTCTTCCGCAAGGAGTTGAAAATGTTTTAATTGATTATTGATTTATCAGATAAGCACCCACATCGATCTTCCACCCATACAGACGGAATCGGACTTGCCAAATAGCAAGTAACAATGTGTTAACCCTTAAGGCTTCGCTCTCATCTTGCAGAGATCTGACTTAAGATCTTTCTGTGCCAGAAATGTGCGAGGTAAGCGCATACCTTGCCAGCATACCTAGTTTCTTCATTTATTATTTTAAAAGACGGCACCGCTCGTGTTCTAATTATAAGCCAGTGTATCTGACTGCGCTGTGATCTGGGGAAACAGGTAGGCAGCACAAGTTGGTGGCAAGAGAGAGGACTGAGCTCGATGCTCGAGTTTATAACATCACCAAGTGCAGTCATTCACATCTATCAGGTTGACTGTAATGAATCTGTAACATCCTTGAGTTAATGATATTCCATTGATAATTCACCTCTGACTTTTTTCATGTTATAGCGCGGTCTTTTGAGTGTATCTGTAGCACAACAACCCTTCTTTAGACATGGTTTTCAACAAAGTGGCATTCCTCTTACAGCAGATAAATGGTTTTCAACAAAGTGACATTCCTCTTACAGCAGATAAATGGTTTTCATCAAAGGGACATTTCTCTTAAGCAGATAAGTGGTTTTCAACAAAGGGACATTCCTCTTAAACAGATAAAGGATTTTCAACAAAGTGACATTCCTCCTAAACAGATAAAGGGTTTTCAACAAAGTGACATTCCTCTTACAACAGATAAATGGTTTTTAACAAAGGGGCATTCCTTTCACACAGGGCCGAATATATTGCACTTGGTGCCCTACGCACCGCCTAGTGATAGTGAAAACCACACTCTCCCCCACAAACAAACTTTCTACATTTTAATCGTTCTGTAAAACAACTTGCATTATTATTTGTTGTTGTTTTGTGTCATTTTTTTTTCAATTGGTCCCCTAAGCACAGCTTAGCAATAGCCCCCCCCCCCCTTTTTTTTTAAAAACCCCCCTCACCCTACTTTATCCGTTTTAACCGTTCTGTAAAACAACTTGCATTATTATTTATTGTTTGTGTTGCCTCATTCTTTCAATTGGTCCCCTAAGCACATGTTTATTTTGCTTAATGGTTAATCCAGCCCTAGATACAGCAGACGCCCATTTTTCCGTGTGGTCAACCTTGAGTTTTGGAATTCCGAGAACCCTAAATAAAACACACAGGGAAATGAACAAATATCTGCGGCTATATGCTAATTTTTCCCGCAGCAAGATCATGATAGCTGACATATTTAGAATACAACTGAGCTTCCGTATTTCTGCCAGATGTCAGCCCCACTTAACATTCAGGTGTGGATGTTTTACTGCTTTTCTTTTATCGAAATACGTTAGAGTTCCTATTCAGATTTCCATCCGATGCTCTTTTTGACGATAAATTCATTTAATGCATATTTCCTTTTTATCTACTGCTGTTTTGCTGTTGCCCTCTAAGCACATGATTAGTTTGTGTTAATCCAGCACTGATCTTGCAGTTACATGATCCACAAGACAGGGACATGTCTCTCCCAGATACCTGGCTGGGATACAGCATTGAATAAGCTGACAACAACAAGCGACTTGTAGCTGATTGCTTGCATCAGTCAGTGATCCATAACTAACATTGAATCAGCTGACAACAACGAGCGACTCATAGCTGATTGCTTGCATCAGTCAGGGATCCATAACTGACAAAGATGATATTCCGAATGTAAGTGGTGGTCTTGGAATCAGATCGAGATTAGCGATCGAAGGGAAAAGGCAAATCCAATCCCCAAAATGACTTGCTGAAACCGTATTTGTCGGATCGAAAGGCGCAGAATTTGCAGTCCAGCTGTAAACTGGGAAACGTCACAATCGCCTTCCTTATGGCGAACATCTAAGAAGGAGATACACGGTTCATATCAAAGTGACATGTCTCTCACAGATATACAGTTCACATAAAGTTTACCTGTTTCTTACTGATACATGATTCACATCAAAATGACATGTCTCTCACAGATACACGGTTCACATCAAAGTGACATGTCTCTCACAGATATACAGTTCACATAACGTTTACCTGTTTCTTACTGATACATGATTCACATCAAAATGACATGTCTCTCACAGATACACGGTTCACATCAAAGTGACATGTCTCTCACAGATATACAGTTCACATAAAGTTTACCTGTTTCTTACTGATACATGATTCACATCACAATGACATGTCTCTCACAGATACACGATTCACATCAAGTAGACATGTCTCTCACTGATACACGATTCACATCAAGTAGACATGTCTCTCACTGATACACCATTCACATGAAAATGCCATGTCTCTCACAGATTCACGGTTCAAATCAAAGGGACATATCTCTCACAGATAGACGGTTCAAATCAAAGAGACATATCTCTCACAGATACACGGTTCACGTGAAAATGACATGTCTCTCACAGATACACGATTAACATCAAGTAGACATGTCTCTCACAGATTCACGGTTTACAATAAAGTGACATGTGAAGTGGCCACTACAGCTAACAACTGTATCCAAACATTCACTGTGAATGTCGTAATACAAATATTGTACATAATGAGGTTGTTAGTCCCTCGCAAAATCCCTTTTAGTCACCTTTCTGCGACATGTTTGTAATGTTGCGGTAGTTTTATTCTCTTCAGCTCGGATTCTACTCAAGTGTCACTCCTTTTGATCATTCATGCGTTTTCCCAACTTTTGTCCACTCTAAGTCCGCGTCTACCAGTATAACATGGTTACTAGCAACCACGGCTAAATGTAATCACCTTTTACTATATCCTTTATAGGTTGCATCGGATATATGTGTTTTCCACCTCGGCGCCGCATTCATTTGAGCTCACAGAAAATAACGTGGCGTAACTCGCCAGAGACACAAAAACCTGGTTATATCCCTTGCTAGCAGAATTGCTCTTCAGATAAGGTAAAGGTCAGTCCCATGGCAACAATTAACGTAGGGGATGAATATAACTCTTCATGTACTAAGCCGTAGCCTATGTGAGGCGGGGTGGTAGTTTCCTTCCTTGCTGTTGCTGTTTTTAACCATCCCAAACCCATAGGTCAGGTGCCCATTTACAGCTGGGTCGACTTGACGAACGGTCGTACCAGTCACGATCCCCGTCCCGGATTTGTTCTGTCCGTCAGTGATTTCGAACCTCGGCACACTGTAAACCCAGTATAGCAAGCTATGAATTACAGCTGGATTAACTGGAACGTGTAGAAAACGGTATCTTTCCCGTGAGAAGTGTGGGTGCCACCACTTTGCTACTCAGACTAATTTTTGTGTGGTAAACTGAGACAAGGAGGAGTCAAAACCATACCTTTTTTTGTTAAGCTGAGACGAAGAGGAGTCAAACTTGACCTTTTTGATTAGATGGGACGATGAGGAGTTAAATGACCTTTTTGGAAAGATGAGACGAGGAGTCAAAACTTTACCTTTCTAGTAAGCTGAAACGAGGAGTCAAACTTGACCTTTTTGGTAAGCTGGAGTGACGAGGAGTTAAATGACCTTTTTGGAAAGATGAGACGAGGAGTCAAAACTTTACCTTTCTAGTAAGCTGAAACGAGGAGTAAAAACTTGACCTTTTTGGTAAGCTGAGGCGAGAAAGAGTCAAACTTGACCTAAATATGTAATTTTCTCTGAATAAATGTTTATAAAGGTTCATATTTGTATATGCGAAACTATAAATTCACAAGTTAATAGTAGGAAATGAGGTTGGATAGGGCATACACTGACGGAGGCACTGTCCAAGGTAGCCAGGCAGAATCTCACCTGGAATTCTCGAGAAAATAGACAGAGGGGTAGGCCACAAAAAAAAAACGAATAAGAGAATGTAAGAAGGAGCTGCGATGAAAGGGCCACATCGGGACAGAGACAAAAAGAGTATCGCAGGGCATGTGCCCCGAGAGGGTCGATAGTTTTTATTGATTGATTTATTCATTGATTGATTATCCATATCTGGCTCCCCCTCGTTTTAAGTGAATGTTGGAATGTGTGTGTGTACGTGCATGTGTGTGTGTGTGTGGGTATGTATGTGTGTGTGTGTTGGTATGTATGTGTGTGTGTGCGTGTGCGTGCGTGCGTGCGTGCGTGACACATCAAGTGTTGCACAAACATACTGGCTACACAAGAAAATGATGCCTATTACCAGTTGAACAGAAGAGAGCAGGTCGGGGTCTTCAGACTCCTCACAGGCCACAACAGACTGTGGTACCATCTATTCAATAAACTGAAGATAGGTGGCACTGACGAATGCACTTGTGGCACCGAGAAAATGACCGCTAAATATCTGCTGCAAAATTGCCCGACGAACGAGGACCAGAGAAAGCACATGTGGCCATCACCAGTGGCAACACTAGACAATCTCTATGGCAGTGTCGACAGCCTCAGGATGACCGCTGCTTTTTTCGAAAAAATTCAGGTTGACGTCTGACAGCGTACAAAGAAGAAGAAGAAGAAGAAGAAGAAGAAGAAGAAGAAGAAGAAGATTAAGGAGAGAAGTCATAGTGTGCGCAGCTGCATTGTTTTATATATATATATATATATCACTCTAACAACGCCCTTTCCAAGTATCGTATCACTTACATGCCAGTATGTGTAAGCACCCTTTCTCATCTGAAGTGAGAGCCATGACAAATTAGTGCATATAATTCTTTAACGTACACGCACAAGTATCCGAACCAAAATAGATGTCATCTGGTTTAATCACACACGCACAAAGACACACAAATACAAACATATATACCATATTTATATCTGTCAGTGTTTTTATTACATTCAAGGCCAACATTATCATTGTCACCATCATCGTGCGATATGCGCAGTGAACTGGCCGATCATGTTGTTGTTGTTGTTCAATACTTACAATGAGTAACTTTAATCATTTGTGTGCTCTGAAAAGGGCGTTAAGTGGTGGGTTGCAGTAGCTTTCCTTACATCCCGAGTGTGCTTATGAAAGTGGACGGGAGTCCTCAGGGGAGTGGATGGGGGTAGGGGGTGTGCTATCCTTGGCTTCATCTGCGTGTCGCTCACTACTACGGGAATCACGTTGATATCCCACCTCGTTAAGCAGTATGACAAAGAACAACGTGTTTCCAGGGAGAACTGCTCGAAAGTTAGATGGGGGAGGGACAGGTGGTTGTGTCTTGGTCAAAATATTTTACCTGGCCCTGACTATCTGATTAATATGTTATACTTGACCAGACGTTAGTCTCTTTTCCCCAACTGGCCAATCATATGTCGCCATATCATCAAAACTGGTGTCAGTTTTTCTCTTCCAAGCTATATGTGGACGTTCTTCACTGTTATATGTGGACGTTCGTCCCTACTATATATGGACTTTCTTCCCTGATATTTGTGGACTTTCTTCCCTGATATATGTGGACGTTCTTCCCTGATATATGTGGACGTTCTTCCCTGATATATGTGGACGTTCTTTCCTGCTATATGTGGGCTTTCTTCCCTGATTTATGTGGACGTTCTTCCCTACTATATGTGGGCTTTCTTCCCTGATATATGTAGACTTTCTTCCCTACTATATGTGGGCTTTCTTCCCTGATATATGTGGACTTTCTTCCCTGCTGTATGTGGGCTTTCTTCCCTGATATATATGGACGTTCTTCCCTGATATATGTGGACGTTCTTCCCTGATATATGTGGACTTTCTTCCCTGCTGTATGTGGGAATTCTTTCCTGTTGCATGTGGACTTTATTCCCTACTATATGTATACTTTCGTCCCCGCTGTATTTCGAATCTCTTCCCATGATGAATCTTGTCTCTGCTGTATGGTATCGTTATTCTCTGCAATATGTCAACTTTATTCTCTGCAATATGTCAACTTTATTCTCTGCAATATGTCAACTTTATTCTCTGCTATATGTCAACTTTATTCTCTGCAATATGTCAACTTTATTCTCTGCAATATGTCAACTTTATTCTCTGCAATATGTCAACTTTATTCTCTGCAATATGTCAACTTTATTCTCTGCAATATGTCAACTTTATTCTCTGCAATATGTCAACTTTATTCTCTGCAATATGTCAACTTTATTCTCTGCAATATGTCAACTTTATTCTCTGCAATATGTCAAATTTATTCTCTGCTATATGTCAACTTTATTCTCTGCAATATGTCAACTTTATTCTCTGCAATATGTCAACTTTATTCTCTGCAATATGTCAACTTTATTCTCTGCAATATGTCAACTGTATTCTCTGCTATATGTCAACTTTATTCTCTGCTATATGTCAACTTTATTCTCTGCAATATGTCAACTTTATTCTCTGCTATATGTCAACTTTATTCTCTGCAATATGTCAACTTTATTCTCTGCAATATGTCAACTTTATTCTCTGCAATATGTCAACTTTATTATCTGCAATATGTCAACTTTATTCTCTGCTATTTGTTGACTATTGTCCACGCTTTATGTCGACTCTCTTTATCAATATGTTTAATTTCTTCCCGATATTTGTTGACTTTCTTCCCCGATTATTGTCAACTCTGATCTTGGGATAGACAGCCCATGCACAATCCACCTTTGTCGTCTAACAGGTTACAGTTTTGCTATTCGTTGCTCCCCTTTCGAGCCTAGGAAACACACTAAGCAGAATTCCTGATCTAAATCCAAAATACACAGCGCCCCTAACAAAATCTGCAAGTCAAACAAAAACTGGATGCCTTCCCTTGCGACATAAACTAGAACGTGGTTTTGATAAGATATGCCAAAGTTAAATCACTATTTAATCTATACGTATCTGTTGTGTTTCTCGGCACATTCACCTTCTCCTTGGCCGCTATCTACACTAAACAATTTCCATTCTTCTTCTTCTTCTCCTTCTTCTCTGTTAGTTCTCAATCTTCCACTACCAAGCTCTGAAAAAGGCTCTGCAAGTAGCAAGATATAGACAGGAGAACGGAATGCGTTGTGTCGTGGTTTACAGCTTGAATGAGATATTTGCACCGTTCGGTCCGACACATCCGACTTCAGCAGGAAATTGTGAATACCGAGTTGTCTTCCCTCTTCGATCCCTTCTCCTTAGCCAGTCTGCTCTATTGTATCCTGTTGTCCAGAATCACCGCGTGGAGGTGTAGAAGGGTCTTGACAGCTCTGGTTCGCTGGCCCTGACCTAGCAGTCAGCTATGGGTCGCTGACGGCTGTAGCTCATGCACTGCTCAGCATCTTGATTCATTTCTATTCTGATGTTCCAACCTTTTGTTTGAGTAGTCTAAGTAGTTACGCGCGTGAAGCGGGCCGCGAAGGGGCAGCAAAGATCAGCCGCGCTGAGAACCAAACGAGAATGAGGTTGATGACCAGCGCTGGTTCTTCCTCCGGTCCCGAATGACTCTTTCATATTTGTTCTTCGCTGTCATATGTGGACTTTCTTCCTTGTCATATGTGGACTTTCTTCCCTGTCATATGTGGACTTTCTTCCCCGTCATATGTGGACTTTCTTCCCCGTCAAATGTGGACTTTCTTCCTTGTCATATGTCAACTTTCCTGCCTGACATATGTGAACTTTCCTGCCTGTCATACGTGAACTTTCCTGCCTGTCATATGTGAACTTTCTTCCCTGTCATATGTGAATTTTCCTGCCTGTCATTTATGAACTTTCCTGCCTGTCATATGTGAACTTTCCTCCCTGTCATATGTGAACTTTCATGGGGACGGCGTGGCCTAGTGGTTAAGTGGCACGGCTCACAATCCGAAGGTGCTGGGCTCAATCCCCATCACAGCACCGGCCATTACCCCGGGGGAAGCAAACCCTTAGAAAATGTAGGAGGAAGCAGATCCTTACATAAAATGGATGCTGAAGTCGGATGCACTGGGCCGACAGGCGCAAAATAAAAACCACAGTGCAACGCACACCGCCTTAGGGATTAGAGTTTAAAAAAATTATTTTAATGTGAACTTTCCTCCCTGTCATATGTGAACTTTCCTGCCTGTCATATATGAACTTTCCTGCCTGGCATATATGAACTTTCCTGCCTGGCATATGTGCATTTTGCTCCCTGTTATATGCGGACGTTCTTTCTTGTCTGGCAAGTTACATCAACAAGATAAAACTGTCTGATGATGTCGCCATGATAGCTTGCGATGGGCAGCTAGCTAACTAACTAACTAACTAATTAACTAATTGCAGAAGAAGGTCCTCTATTAAGATGTCTGATGACGTGATGCAAAGAAAACTGCAAGGAATCTTCACCGCTGACTTACCGGTCTTCTTCTAGAAAAAGCTAAGAATTTGGCAGTTGGAACGTTTATATAACTGGCGGACAGGGAAGGCTGCACAGGTGGCAGCGAGAATGAGATATTACAAGATCAATACATAGGGGCTGGCTGAAGGAAAGTGGCATGGAATGGGGTTGAGAGGAGGAAACCGAGCACATGGGAAAAGTTCTAGGGGCCCATTGAAGAAAACGAACATCGTGATGAAGGAGTGGCTATCAATAGAAACGCGTTGTTGTTGTTGTTGTTGTTTTGTTGAATGCCCACAATAAGTAAGATTACTTTGTTGTGCTCCCTGAAAATGTTTAGTTGCAGTTTGTTGAATCTTTTCTCACATCCAGAACAAGATGATGAAGGTGGACCAGGCTCCTCCATGTGGCTATGCTATGCTTAGCTTCATCTGCGTATCGCTCACTACTACTGGGATCACGTCGATTCCCCACAACTGGAGGCAGAAGGGCTCACAGTAATGCTAGCTACATTTAAAGCTAAAAAAATAGGAAACGATAAAACGGAGATAACGATAATATTATAGAAAGGTTATGCACCAACTGATGACAAAGAAGATTGAGTGCCAGAAGTTTATTACGCCAATGTTACGTGAGCCATCTGTAACCACACAATGCGTAAATTGTGAAAGAGAGAGAGAGAGAGAGAGAGAGAGAGAGGTGGGGGGGGAGAGAGAGATAGAGATAGATAGATAGATAGAGAGAGAGAGAGAGAGAGAGAGAGAGAGAGAGAGAGAGAGAGAGAGAGAGATAGGCCTATGGGTATTCCATGAATGCGTTGATGTCAATTCATAGGAACATAACAAAACAAGTACCACAATGATTCCTAGTGACTGAACGGATGCAAGACATAGAGGTCTCATGCGGTCTGAGGTTTCTCGAGCGGTGGCAACACCTTAATGCGCGCTTACAAACACACGGACACTCGCACTCCCAGACATGCACCCACACGCATGTACAACAGTACGTCAGGCAGGCCTGTATGACACCAATCTTCGCGCCTTCCGTCCATGAACAATGACACTTGTTCTTCTATCTTCCCTTCTTTGAACTGGACACTCTCTTTTCAGTCACAAAAGTCTTCTTGCTAATATTAGGGCATGTTTGATTTTGTATAATTTTGTCACCATATTTATGGTTCATGTGCTAATAATCTATGTCTGTTCTAGCAGTTAAGTATGTTAATAGTTACCCCCAAGTTATCCCTCTTAAATTTAATTACGCAATTGCATGTTTTACTTTGACGTCTGTATTGGCACTACACGTTTTAAGTCAATCTTTAATTTTGATAACAAACAATCAACATTAATAGTGCATAAAAGGGAAGGTGTATGTCAATTAAAGTGATTGTTAAGCTGACGTACGTAGACACCTACTAAAATCTGAGTGTGCCGTTAACATTCAAAGTCTATCATCTACCATCAAAGGGTTTAGATAGTTTCAAGGTCTTTGACTGTTTAATGGAATCTTATTTGTTTAACATGTGTCTCCTTCTAAATGAATTTAACGAATACACGCTACGACTATTAAAGCTTCATTAACAATGTAACATTTGACTACTGAATAGTTATTTATTTCATTATTTTTTTTAAAGTATTGTATAACTTGAAGTGATTTATTTAAACTGGCTTTGATATTCCTACAAGGTCTCACTAGTGCGTGGCACTTGACGCAATTAGCGTGGAGACACTTCAGTCCTGTTTATTTATGTGCGCACTATTTTAGCCACTTTAACATCAACACATACTATAGCCTGCCGCGTTCGTTAACATAACACGACTGCATTTGCCAATAAAAAGACTTGCACCTTGTTAATGATTGTTTATTTCTTATTTGTCCTTGCAGTTTGATTTTCGATAGAGCAAAAGAGCAAGTCTATTCAAACGTCTGAAGAGTGGGATTGTTCTACAAGCCTGCAAAACTAACCTTTACACCGCCCGGCATTAATTCAGGGGAAATAAATACCGTTTCATCATGCAGCAGACGGAAGATCCAGACTGGGACGAAGAGGACGAGGAGATGTCCGCAGCAGAAAGGGAGCTTGCAGATGATGCTCAGTGGAAAGTTATTCAAAAAAATACCTTTTCAAGATGGGCAAACGAGCACTTGAAGTCTGCCAACATGCAGCTGACGAATTTAGAATCGGATTTCTCAGATGGATTGCGACTTGTTGGTCTAGTCGAAGTGTTGTCAGGAAAGAAATTCAAGCATGTCAACAGAAAACCAAACTTCCGTACGCAGAAGCTGGAGAATGTTACCATGGTTCTCAAGTTTTTGGAGGAGGACGAAGGAATTCGTATCGTAAACATTGGTAAGTTGTGCAACATTTCAACTCATATGTTACAATTATAGACTTAATCTACAATCATGGCACAATACAAGTGGCTGGTGCCAGGTAGCGTCAAATGCTGTTAGTGTTAGTGTTTCCAACCATTTCGGTCTTTGCCTTGGTCTTGGTGTACCACGTTGGATCAAAGCAAGTGCTTTACTCAGTTAATCTATCTATCTCATTGGTGAGTGTCCATGTGGACGCTTACAGTTGTAGGGCCATCAAAACGCCCCTTTCGTGTCCACCTGTTGTCAGACAAACGCACAACATGCAAGGTCCATCTGCATTTTCTTCGGTTTCGTTCTTGTTTTTGTTCCAACACTGTAGTGTATCCTATTTGTTTATGTTTCTCTCTCTCGCTCTCTCTCTCTCTCTCTCTCTCTCTCTCTCTCTATATATATATATATATATATATATATATATATATATATCCATTTTCTTAACTATGTTGCATCAACAGCGCCATTGAAGGATGTTTGACGCCTGATTCCTGTGTTATGAATTCGTCCTATAGGGAGATTATCAATGTTCTTCGCTCCTTTGACCAATTCGAACCATCTCTGTGTCTGCTTTTCGTAGTTGTTATACTTCTCAGCCATATGCCATGACTGGATTAGCCATCATGTTCTTCATTGATCAACTGATGCTATGCTTCTAGTCCAGTGAGGTTCACAGAAGAGATTCTGCGTTTCAGGTCTTCGTAGGTCCCCCATAGCTTTTCGAGCATGGTTGCTCCCCCAGACCAGACTGCCTCTCTTTGGTCTGCATAGGTAGGGCAGTCCTGCAGAATATGTTCTGGTGTTTGCTTGGGTGCTCTACAATCACATGTGACAGTGTCTCTGAGATCCATTCTGTGGAGGTGGGTCTTGAGTCTACAATGTCCCATTCTGAGTCTGAAAATCTTTGTCTGCCCATCTCTGCCAAGTTTGTCTATGCTATCATTTTCTGGCTTATATTACTTGTGCTGGTCTCCCCATTCTGTCCTCATGGATCGTTTGTTGAGTGTCTTTCCTTCTTTATAGCTCTGTACATGGGGAGTCTGCGTGCTTCCATTTCCGGCTTTTGCGAGTTCATTTACTTTCAGGGGTTTTCAGGGATCCCTCAATGAGCTGAGCAGTCCTGCTGTTATCATTCATAATCTCACTATTTATAATGTCAGTTTGTGAATTCTTTGCCAATGTAAATTTACGAGTCTGCTCAGTTTGTGAATTCTTTGCCAATGTAAATTTACGAGTCTGCTCTTTGTACGCCAATTTGTTCCAAGCCGCAGTTCCCCTTGTGGGTATAATGTGTTCTAATTGTACTGGGTCTTCTGTCTATTAAATTGAAGGTCAATTGCCATGCTTTTTCTATTGAGCTTATGTATGCATTGCCTTGCTCTAGTCTGCTCTGAAAATGAATGTGTCATTAGCAAACCTTAGAGGATAGAGTATTTATGTTATCCATCTATGTTGAGGTCTTTATCTTCCCAATTTAGTTTTCTAAAGACTTCCTCAGGAGCCTTTGTTAAACGTATTGGGGATACTGTTGAACATCATCATATTGTATTGGTAAATTTATTGGCTGGTAAAATAGGGTTGAGTTTCCCTCATTTATCTCTTCTGCTAGCTAAGTTTCCTTTTCTTGAATACTGTAATTTCTCAGGACATTTACAACTGTACATATTTAAATTGTGTCAAAGGCTCTTATAAAGTTAACAAACACAAGGCACAAAGCTTATGTACTTCCCAATGCCCTCTGCATTAACTGGTTGATTGTGTGGAGTGGTTGGTTTTTGAATAAATTCCTGAAACCTACCTGCTTTCTTGGTTGATTTTCATCAAATTGCTACTCTAGTCTGTTCATAATCACTCTTAAGCTTGTACATAGATGAAAGAAAACACATTGGACAGTAAAGTGGCAGTTTTTTTCTGTGTTCCTTTTTTTTTGTGAATCAAAATGATAAAGTTTTCCATTGGTCAAGAATTTTACTTTCACTAAGACAATTGTTTGAATAGTTTAGCTAGCTGTCATGCTACTGTTTCCTCTCCTGCTTGACATACTTATTGACTCTATCCAGTCTTGGATGCTTTTTTGTTAATTTCAAGAGTTTGATTTGCTGTGACTTTTTGTTAGCTATAACCTTTGATACAAAGAGGTGAGTGTAATACTTCTTATATTCTTCCTTTAGTTCTGCTCTGTCCATCATGGTGGTATTATCTTTGACTGATGGCGATATTTCTTACATTCGATTACACATCATCTTGCTTTAGGTACTTTAATCAGTTATTGAAATCAATGCCGCTCATAGTCTACTTGGAGTCTGCATATGAGTCTGCTTGTTCAGCTTGAATAACATGATCCTACTGTGCTGGTAACTGTCTTTGAGCTGTTTTTGATTTGCTAGAGGTTTTAGCATGTTATCGCTGTCTGTCCGCATTTTGTTGCATTAGGAATCTTTGTCATAGTGATGCCAAGCAGTTTGGAAGTCAGTCTTTGACCACGAAGACATGTGTTCAAATTCTTGGTAAGACGTAGATTTTTTCTGTCAAAGTTAAAATAAAAAACTGTCTGCACAGTGCTAATTCACTGCAGGGGCAAGAGGCCTTTATTTCTTAGCCCTATACATTTTCTCTGTAGACCTCAGCAATGAGAATAAACACTGTAGTGATAGTTATTAGTGGATGCAATTATTCAACTGTCTCAGGTGACAGGTAGAAGATCCTGCCCACTGCCAATCATGTCACCAAATTTGTTTGTGGACTTAACAGCATCAAGTATTGTGGGACATGGAATCACCTCTTGAGAGGAAGACTGTTCTTATTTACGCTTGCTCCAACTGGTCTGTGGTTGATGTCTATATTTAGCCCATGTAACACCTCCGCATTAGTAACAAACCTGATATCATTACGCAGCCCACAGACTTTATTTATACTTCATAATTACAAGCATTTGAATGGCTGGGGGTTAGAGTACTTGTCTCTTGTGGCATAGGGACCATGTTTGATTCCCAGTCTCAACAAGCTCCAGTCTACCTATCTCTAAATGTATACCTAACTTAGAGAAGATAAAGCAGCAAGGAAGAGAACTGGTCACCAATCCTCAGAAGAAGTTGGAATCTCTGTTATCCCAGACGACAGCATCTGCAATGAGCCTACCTTTACCTCTCTTACTTACCAACACACGACCAACAAGCTATCTGTTATCATTGCAAGTTTCAAAGCTGATAATTATTTAAGACAAAATGAGATATACTACAAAAGTTTAACAATACAATTTTGGAACACATGTCATTCTAAAGATAGAAAAAAAGACATCTTGATCCACTGTCTAAAAGAATCCAGCATTTTGCCGTTGTAAATAGCTAGTGAGAAATATGACTGATAGATGCAATGACAAAATTCTGGCAAGAATAATGTTAACAAGTATAACAAAAACTTTAAGCAGAAAATGAAGCACAGAAAAAGAGTGATTTATGTTAGGAAATTGTATATAGATTACTTAGCATCACTGAGAATTATCAAAGAAAAATCAAATACTTGGCAAGCACCTTTAAGTTTTGTGTGTATTTAAAAAAAAGCCTTCAACAGTGATGGGGAAAATACTGAAATAATATTTAATGCTATAACAGTTATATTATGTCCCTATTAAATTGTCACCTGCAAAAGAGTCCACATAGTCAAACCATTTTCACAGTTGCGACTGAAGAGAGACATTAAATGTTTACTTTCACTTTGGTTATGAACTGGTCTATACAACAAACAATGCAAGGTATAAATAGAATAAACATTTTATAAACAGAGGGCATCTTGATTTTGCATATAGCCAATACATTTAATCACATAAGCAGTAAGACATACAGGAAAAAATGGACAAACAGTGGTAGCCACAGAGACACTATCATGTATTAATACAGAACATTGTCAACTAAACAAAAGAAACGAGAATAAATTAAAGACATAATAACCCGATTGACTTTAATGGTAAAATAATTGAACAAATGCAGAGTGTTGCCTACTTGTTAAGTCACATTAACGAAGATGGGAAGGACAGACGAGGATATCATCCACAGGGTTTACAAAACCAAATTTACGTATATCTATCTTCACCCGTTATGGAACTTGACAGCTTTCTCCACACACAAAAATCAAAAAGACTGTTCATTACTAATGAAAAATCTGCCCTGGTCTTTGTTGGAATCTTTGTCATGTAACCTAGGTATTCACATCGAACTACCAACCAACTTGTATGTTTTCAGCAGAGGAATAAAGAGAAATAAATTACACAGATTTGTAGAAAAAAAATAAACCAATTTAGCTAGAGTGAGATTACAGAGAAGAAAAATGAAAGTGGACATACACTCTGGAAGCAGTCAGGTGTAACTGGAACATCCTGAGTGGAACTAAAAAAGGCCACCCAAAATAGAAGTATGTGGCATGTAACTGGTAATCTTATGTTTCCAAAGACCAAACAAGGATAGATGAATGAAGATACATGAATAATCATGTCTATTAGTTTGCAGTTGAAAATAAACAAATTGTTGACAAATGGAGATAACATCTTCAGCAGAACGGAATATAAGCAAGCAAATGTCAACTGTGTGAAGTTTGAAGTGAGAAACATTTTTAGAAAAAAATTCTTGAATGCATGCAGATACATTGGTAGATTTCTGCTTAGAAGAATATATAATTTCAGCAGATGTTTTTTTATCCCCTCTCAATTAAATTATTGTAAACAAGTTTCTAAAATTGTAGAAATTCTTACTTGTAAAAAATATTTGCCAGCAGATTGCACTATCAAACACTTCTGCATATTATTTGCATAATGATATCCTCTATGACACGGTATCAACACATAAAGGTCTCCTCTATGACACAGTATCAACACATAAAGGTCTCCTCTATGGCACAGTATCAATACATAAAGGTCTCCTTTATGATATGTATCAACACATAAAGGTCTCCTCTATGACACATTATCAACACATAAAGGTCTCCTCTATGACACGGTATCAACACATAAAGGTCTCCTCTATGACACATTATCAACACATAAAGGTCTCCTCTATGACACAGTATCAATACATAAAGGTCTCCTTTATGATACGTATCAACACATAAAGGTCTCCTCTATGACACAGTATCAACACATAAAGGTCTCCTTTATGACACATTATCAACACATAAAGGTCTCCTCTATGACAAAGTATCAATACATAAAGGTCTCCTTTATGATGCGTATCAAGTACAGCAATTTTAGTTTCAGATAGTATGAATGGGCACAGGGCTAGCCGCCCCACCATGTAGAAACTATAAGCCGCAAAAATAAGAAGAAAATAAAATTCTACATCCTGTGGTAGAAAAGGAGCAACTAAATCAGGACAATAGTAGGGAACTAGATGTACTAGGTAGGTAGGTCGGTCTCTTAGGCGAAAAGAGCGCTTCCATAAGCGTGATAATTGATTGAGTCCCACGTCTCATGCAAAGAGGATGATGTCTATCCGATTTGACCTAACCAGGTGGGGCAGGTGTTAGACCATGACGGACAGGGTCGCTCCGCATTCTTGTCCATGTCCTGCATTCAGAACTTGTGGGCGGGGATATCCTCAGCAAGGTGGGCCACATGCTCAAATAGGAGCAAATGACCTCAGTTTAGCATGGTGATTGTGTTTTTGAGGCCTGTCCGTTGGGCTACTTTGTCGTTTGAAGCCCGGTCACACCAGTGTTAAGAACTCGTCTCTTTATGCACATGTGGAAGGCTTCAAGGCGCTTCTGATCGCCCCGCAGAATAATCCAGGATGGCTACGACACAGGCCATGTACATTTGTAGTTTGGAATTCATTGAAAGCCTGTGCAGGCTCCAGATCCGATGCAAGCAGCCAGACCAACTCTTTGAATCATATCCGAGCGGTTACGTGAGTCTGGGGTTTTGTTTACTACCCAGGTAAATGAAATCATCTGTGGAGTTGACATAGTTGTCATCGACTATAATTCCTGCTGTTGTGAGATTGCAGCCAAGGTTGTGTATCTTGGTTTTTACCTATAAGACGTGAAAGTCTAATCTAGGTGCAAGGTCTTCTATGTGCTTCAGTGGTCTTATCAGTGTATGAGGGTGTAGGCATAGTATGACTACATCATATGTGTACCGTAGTCGAGTTCAGTCGTATGCAGCTGCCCGATGGTGGCTCTTGGTGTGTACATGTCCAGCTGACAAAGGACCCAGTCCATGGCACGGCAGAACAATGCCGGGACCAGGACACATTCCTGCTGACACCGAGTGATGTAGAGAATCTGTCCGAGAGATGGTGACCCAGGTGGAGTTTTGCTCCTTTGTTGCAGTGTAGCTGCTCGATTAGCCGTTGCTGTGTGCTGGTAATTGCCACATGTTTTAAAGCTTTCCACAGGGCAGATCTGTCGACGGAGTCAAAGGCAGTCTTGCGCTAGATATAAGCGACGCGAAGGGGATGCTAAATGGTTGAATTCCCGGTGTATCTATGAGTAGGCGAACAGCAGGCAGTGAAGCCAGACTGTCGATGGTGCTGATTCCTTGTCAGTCGACGTTGGACATTCTTTTTCAGGGGACATATTGTAATGTGATGGGCCTGTAGCTGCTACGTTTAGAACGAGGTTCTGATGATTCCGCCCGTCCATGCAGCAGGAACCTGTCCAGTGGATCAAACTGTTGTGAACAATTGGTACTGAATGATGCTTATGGGGTCACATACGTATTTCAACAGCTCGTGAGTAATGCCATCAGGACCTGTTGCTTGGCCGTCTTTCAACTTTTATAGCAGTGGTTTTGAACATTTTTTTTCTCCATTTCCCCGTTTCACCTTTGTTCAGCAGATCATTCCTCACCTTCCCAAGATAGTCTAACTCAAAAGGCCATCACACTTTGCTGAATAGTGGTTCCAATCCCCGTCCTCCCCCCACCCCTAAAAAACTCCATAAAATTCCCACAGGGATGGAGTTACCCCTTGTCGAGAAGGTGGTTTCTTCTGCTGTGATGTCATTTTCTAGGACTAGTATCACACTGCCAATATAAAGCTATATTTAGGATATTCTCATCAACACCCCATGTGGTACTAGTCAGTTTCTTCATGATGGATGGGATATCTTTGACCTGAGTTTTGTTCTCAGTTGAGGGGTTTAAATGTTTATAGTTGTCTACACACTGAAATCTTAAGATTCTCCGTCGTAATTGCTGCGTATTTAGTGCATAACGTAATCATAACTATTGTCTCTGTCCTGGCTTATTTTGAATTCTGTCTGATCTGGTAATGTTTGCAAAGGCTCCCTTGTCAAGAAGTATCCACAGAAGGTATATTGTCTTATCTTTCTTTACATTACTTTAGTTATTTTCTTTCATGTATTTTAGAATCCCTACCTGACTAATCGACGTATTGCGTATATGTGGATCATAATAACATGATAGTAGCAATATAAGCAAAGATGAATTAGACGTTCACTAAGTAAACCTATTAGTTAGACACACATATGGCGCAGGGAATGAAAATACGAGAAGACAAGCAAGCACATAGACAAGAGGGGCAAAACTAAACGATGAAGAATGCAATATAAGACTGTCAGAGAGCAGTTTGTAGACGTGACAATAACAATCTGACGTTCTGTGGTAAATGCACAGAGCAAGTAACTTGTTCTATTGATTATTTCACCATTCATAATCGTGTCATGTCATATTTGTCACCCTTCTCATGAAACGGTAACATTCATGTTTTAATCAAGAAAAAACAGGTGGTAAACTTGTGTATTGTATGTGTAGTATTTGTATAATATTCTTGTAGTTGTAATGTTTCTAATTTGCGTAGCAAAGCGGCAATCCTACAACGAAGTGAACTGTGTAATCAGAGACAATTCAAATACATTTCTAGAAACACACGGGGTCGGTTATCTTCTTATAACAACGTGGGGATAGCCAGTTATCTACTGTGATATTCCCTGTGACATATAATATTTGCAGAGGTGTTTCTAGAACTTTCTTTCAAACCCAGTAATCCATCTGCATGCGCTCATGTTATGAAACATAGTGGATAGAACAGCCACTTAATGTGTATCTAAATTCAGTATTTCAATTAGAAAACGTGCAATGTGTTGAGATCTCATCAAGGCAGACTTGTTTATAGTACACAACGTTTTAGCAAGCTGCCAGAGTGAAGAGCGTATTCTAGTTCAAGAATTGCTGCAGGGCATCAATCCTTCAAGTTGTGACATGTTATCTACTTGTCCTATAGTCTTACTTCCCCTCATTCTCTGTACAAAAACCATAAAAATTCAATCGATTTTAGTGTCGTAGTGATCTGTACGGAGGATTTGTTCTTCTATACCTCATGTTACAGTTGTATGCATAGTTGACAGAGATCAGTGTAACAAATAGATCACTGTTAGAATCACTATCATACAATTTCTTATCTTCCTGTGGAACGAAGAGTTGAGACTGGAACCACGCTACTTCTTACCAATTTCTGTTCCAGAACGTATTCTTCAGCTTCGTCCATAAAGTATTGGTTGCTTTGCATTTCCTGTTATACAATTACTTTTGAAACCTTTTTCTCCCACCAACAGTTCCCAAACATATGTTTGTAAAAATCAGTCCGTTGTTTCCTGGGGCAGTGCCTGTTAAGCTCCACCCCCACGTTATTAAATGTGTTACTGCGACAGCTGTCTTATCTTAATTTACATTATGCTGGTTTATAAAGCTCTGTAGAGTCTGTTACAACCTGTTTCTTCTGCTCAACTTAATCTAAATATAACTACTTGCAACCAATCTGGTTTTTTTTATGCATTAGCTGACACTGTCCCCACTTTTTTTTTTAAATGTGGCAATGCATTTCAAGCATCCACAAAAAAACTATTTCTAACATTTGATCTGGACCTTTCACCACAAATCTGGCTCGAAGTGTGATGGAGACATATTTTGCGAAACTCTGCAGAACGGCTTAATACATTTCCTCACAACAAAGCAACCGAATTCGTTCCCATGATCTCGATATGCCCAAGTATATATATGTAGATATAATGGGGCTCTGGCTTTAAGGAAGACAAGGCGACGAGTACGGAACAGCCACTCCTCCCCACGCATCAGTACACGCTGACCTACTACAGTGAAGTCTCAACCCTTTCATCCCAGACGGCAGTGACTGTTAAGAGGCTCCTTTGACCTTATACCGTCAGTTTAAACGTGATGATATCGTTAACATTCAGCCCTTCCAAGCCAAATGAGAAAGCTTTGTGTTTAAAATAAAATCTCATTGTTTTGAAGGATGTTGTATTTTGTTCTGATTAGAGAAATCATTAGTATAACTAATGATCAAGAGGATACTTTGTTAAAGTGATGGCACTTAATAGCATTGTTAATATCAGCATTTGTAGACGACGGCTGAAAAACCACTGTTTTAAATTTATTTGTCAACCATATATATTCAAATAGCGCAGTTTCTCTTGTTACTACTTTTTTTGTTAGCTTCTCATCTGTATACATCTAAAACTGGGTTAATACATCAATTTGCATCAATTGTTATAGCCTTAATCCGTGAACTACTTTTATAGTGCATAACAAATTATCACCCTCATTTTCTCTACATATAAAATGTTACCTGACTTCATGTTTGGCTTGTGCATAGACTTGACGACGTGTCACATGGGGAAAGAATTGAGTAGATATTTTAATTGTATGATACAAAAATAACGTTTTCTGTAATATCCTTCTAAAGCACTAGCGCATTAGCAAAAGTGTAATTTGTTATCTGTTGTAGAGAAGCGACATCACATCACTCTTGGCAGACACATAGGTAATAAAATCCGACTTTTCCATCAAATAGCCAAGAGTATAGAAATGGATGATTCCCGAAGCTGGTTGTACACACTCCTGCTGTGCTGTATGTTCTCATGCGCTCTTCCCTGCTTGACCTACGTCTGACTTCAAACTACTGCAACATCTGGATTGCTGGTGTATCGATTGTAGTGCCATTATCTAACAGACGGTCTTTGATTGGTTTAAATATTTAACTATATCCATTATCAAATCTTCCAACTGTGTGTGCTGTCGATGATAGAATATCAAACTCTTTCATTGCAATGAACTTCAGCATAACCAGGACAGTAGCACCACACGCAAATCAGCAGGGTCAAGGTGTCTATGTGTGCTACCGGTACCTTCTTCTTCTTCTTCTGCATTCGTTCTCAATCTCCCGTTACCAAGTCCTGAGCAGGGCGTTGCAAGTAGCAGGATGTAGTCTGGAGAACTGAATGCGTTGTGTCGCTAGTTTACATCTTGACTGATATTTGCACATTTCGACCCAACACATCCGTCTTCAGCAGTATGTGTGCTAACAACTCACGTCACAGACAGCCCTTCTGTACTTTCCGAAACAAGGATTGCCCGACAAGTATTGCAAGGATTTGGTCTGTTACAGACATTAGAGGTGAAGTTACTGCTCAAGCTCCATTCCCAGACTTGGTGTTGGTCAAATTGATTTATACTTTCATGCAGGTAAAGCAACAAATGATGCCGTCGTGTGATGAAGCCATTAGTGGTACATATGTGCTGGCTAAATTATACAGCTGCTTTAGGGCCATTCACCAGTTTTGAGGAGGGATTACATACCCGAGACCTTTTAAAACGACAAGGGCGAACTCTTCATCTACCATGGTAGCATATTGTAATTTTAACGGCGGGCCGCCATTGTCATTTGGAAGGCCGGATATGATGGTCGAGCAGTATGAATACAACATATCTGTCGATAGTCATGATAAATCATGACTTGTAAACAATATGTTTAGTTAGCAAAACCTATTTCAGGAATGCAGCAGACATAAACTAGAGCAAATCAGACACATTATATTTCAACATATCCAGTCTTTTAAAAGTATATACTAAGGCTACTATACCAGCACAATGACATATACGTTCTGGTATAATGAAAAAGACACTGCCGTGGTCTAATAAGACGTACCTACGTCAAAAAGAGTAGTTGAAGATCTCCCGGAGCACACACAAAATACCAATCGTAACGGGTGCTTGAAGAGTGTTGTGCATGGGGGTTGTGGAACAAAAGTCTACATAATCCATCACCGCTAGAAAGCAGAAAGTACTTTGTCGCAGACTATATGCAAGATGTTAGTCTCAGTATGGACCCTATCCTATTTGTGGAGAGTCAACAGGACAGAACGACCAAGTTGGTGATCAACTCTTGCTGGAATTTTCTAATCCAATGCTTAATGTTGACAGGCGTTTTGTTTGTATAATTGTATTTCCATGAAGAAGCCACGTATCACTTTATAACATGATCTAGTAATCACTTCCAAAACGCAAGGGTCAGCATGGAAATATGTACTTTATCCATTTGTTTTGAGTAGCATACCAAAAACACAATACATGATTGTACATGAGCTATGCACATCATTGATACTACGAGGCGTGTTCAAATTAAACCGGACCAAACTGCAACAAGGGAACAAACGTACGATGCGCATGATGACGTCACTTCTGGTGCAAACAGCACATACCGTACCAACAAGATTGCAAAATTTAATTATCATCCGACTCAGTTTCCTCATCAGATCGTTGAAAACATAGCGGGTGTGATACGGAATCCGTTCAGAGTTGATCAGCGAGCGGTGATTCGGTTTCTAACAGCTGAAGGATGTCAACTAGTTGACATTCATCGCAGAATGCAGGCAGTGTATGGTGACAAAAGTGTGTCGAAGACAACAGTTAAGAACTGGACAACGATGTTTAAAGAAGGACGTGGATTAACGAAAGATCTTCCGAGACCAGGTCTGGCGCATTTTGTTGCGTTAACCCACGCCCTTCTTTAAACATCATTGTCAAATTTTTCACTGTTGTCTTTAACACACTTTTGTCACCATATATTTCCTGCATTATGCGATGAATATCAACATCCTTCAGCTGTTATAAACCGAATCACCGCTCGCTGATCACCTCTGGGCGGATTCCGTATATCACACCTGCCATGTTTTCAACGGTCTGCTGAAGAAACTATGAGTCATCGGGTAATTAAATTTTGCAAACTTGACGGTTGGTATGTGCTGTTTACACCAGAAGTGACGTCATCATGCACATCGTACGTATGTCCACTTGTTGCAGTTTGGTCCGGTTTTATTTGAACACGCCTGGCTCTTCGATCTGACGCACGAGATGTCTTCTGCAGTGCCGTTAATATATAACCTTAACTGTTATGGACAGCTAAATTGGTTTTAGCATATTGATTTCCGCTTTGTGTTATAAATATACAACACTGAATATAGTGTTTTCAGGTTATGTACGCAATGGTTTTTGTCCAAACAAATATAAAGTATATGTAAATGTTTGAAACTCATAAATAACTTTCTTCTTCTTCTTCTTCTTCATCATCTCGTTATTTACATAGCATAGAGCAACCACTGCAACTGACCCTCTTACTGAAACCCCTTACGAAGCACTTTGTGTGCTCTTATACTTGTGGTTTCTGTAGCAATGTATTTGGCATGATGTTGCTAGTCCCACGCACACCTATTTGTGGTCACCTTTACAGCGTACATGAAGGTGCAATGTTGCTATTCCCTCTTCCCTATTGAGTTTCCATGGGATCCTGACGAGGAATACATTACTTTAACACAGCTTAGATTTGCTCTTTGTCTTGTCTTATCTTACTCCACGCTTATGTTTAGATTAGTTCCTTAATACCACCGTGGACATATCTTCCGTGCGTATTTATCATTACTTAGTAATGGCCCTACCTTGGTTCATAGGTGGAAAAGGTTTGGGCAGCAGCAACGTCTCTTAGACTACCTGCGGCGATGTCATCGCCACTCCATCAGACAACCAAGGGCGTACTAGACTTACCCTGGTAGCCGACCCTTACACTACGCCGCATCGCCCCAGCCAAACATTCTTCTTTTTGACGGTGGTAGTCATTGCATACACACACGCCATCTAACGTCATAAGAGAGCTGCTATTTACTTCACACATACTTGTACCCCACGAGTAGCAAAATGCTAATCTAGTTGGAAGTTTTCTGTTCACACTTTGACTGTAATCGATATTCATTCTTGTGTTGTTTCGAAGGTGTCACCCATCTCAGTTTTCCCTTTCCCATAAATCAGGTATTCTGGTCTTTAACAGAGATAAGTACTGGACACAGACATTACCAACTGTGAAACTGAAGCCGACAAGAGAATATAAACTACCAACATGAAAATTCGTGTAACTTTGACGGACACATAATAGATCCAAACAAATAGCACCAACAATACATATATGAGGTATTGTTTCCCGTATGTACTCTTCATAACTGTGTGACATGGCATAACACTAGCCATTGTTAGGTGGTTTGTTTAGAGCAGTATATATGGCGCCTAACAGGCTGCGGGTCTACTTTGCTCTAATGTTTGAGCCTGTTAAGATGGACTCGCACATCGATTAACCACCCTTCCAACGCAGCGGCGTATTAAGCTGCTCGAGCCTAGCCCGCTAAGCAGGAGACCCTTCTTCCGGCTACATCCAGCTCATACCAGAGCTGGGTCCTGCACATGGGCATCTGCCCCTGTAGAAGTACAGATCCACTAAGAACTCTTCATTACGGTACTATAATAATCAGAAACATGGACAAGGACAACAGTTTATGGTAAAAGGCAGTGCTTTTGGATGTGGATATGCAGAATAATTGGACATGCCAATGCAACAAAGCAAAGCAAATAAAGAAGTTCTGGAAGCACTGATAATGAAAAAAATGCAAAACATAACCAAGATCATCAACATTAGGCATGCCATATAGTGGACAAATAAAGAGACTTTAACAGTTTACTGAACATGCCGACTTAAACGTGTTGGTGTCTAGAAGACAGGTGACTAACTGCACTGTCAGTGGGGGAGAAATATAAACATGTAGACGCATAATAGTCAGATTGTGCCATTTGGTCCAAATGTTGGCGATACGTGATGCCAACCTTCCTTATGTCGGCCTTATCTCATCTCCGTTTTACACATCTACGGACTTGGCACCTATTGTTTTGGGAAGAGCAATCACCTTCATTCTCAAACTGTGTAGCTAAACAAACGGTTCACCATTGTAACTGTAATCACCAACACAAACTTGCCCTTCCATGTCAGGAATAGTTCAACGTCTCTAATAGCCACACCTTCACTTAACAAACAGAGAACGTCGTTTCACAAGGAGAATATATATATATAATATCGCTTCAAAGCTCGGTGTTTTTTATCAATCTAATTAGCTTGTCGACTCCTCAGCACCACACAGTCAAATGTTAACTTAATGTCTTTATACTTGTTTAGAAGACTCTGCAGAGTTTGTATACAACCAGTTCAGCTACTTAGCAGGAACCCATTCTCTATAAGTATATGTATCTGAAGTGAGCGTCTGGGTGGCAGAGAGGTCAGAGTGCTTCTCACTCAAGACAACTGGACCGTTCAGTCTAACCAGCTGTGACTTAACGTTTAGTGACAGCTAGGTGAAGAGGATGATGACAACATAAGAAAACGCTAAGTCTTTGTCCTTTTTTTTATTTTTTTTAAATTTTACGTGTTTGCCTCACTAGTTTCTACTGGCGGAGGCGCGCCTATTCCATCCCAGACTTGAGTCAATTGGGCAATATTAAGTCGCATAAACCAGTGCTTGGATGAATGTGTGCATCTGTATGTACCTATGCTAGGTGTGTGCACTCTCAGAAGACAACCCAACCAAAGTGCAATGGAAGGTCTTACCCTGAGGGCGCGTGTGAAAGTTGTGCAAGAGTGTGATTGTAGGACAGTCAAATGAAACATAGTGAGGTAAGAAAAAATTATATTTTTTTTTATTTTACGTGTTTGCCTCACTAGTTTCTACTGGCGGAGGCGCTTCTATTCCACCACATATCGTAGTCAATCGGGTGATATTAAGAAGTAAGAACAATGTCGTGCCTAGCACTATATACCCGACGGTTAAGTGACAACTTTGGGACTACTTTTATCTTTTGCAACCAATAGTTGCAGTCTAGTGCGTACTTCCGCAGCAGGATCGGGTTACCTACCGTACGTATAATATAAGTTCCCTTTACACTGTATTATGCGTTGCCAGTTGGAAAGGTGTCAGTTGTGCTCTCGATCGTGTGCCCTCAAAACTGACCCTCCTATTTGATCAGTTACTACTTGTTATCTCAGCATTTCAATATCAGGTTAATTTCGCGCAATCAACATTTGGTTGTGTTACTCCTTGCTTGTTGTTAGTCTATTTCTGCCTCGTTTTAGCGATGCCATCTTTTAGACAGCAGACATTAATCTTCCGGTTATATCACTACGTGTTGAGCATCTTGATGGTATACCAGATCGGCCTTGATGCGGATTTCATAATTGTATATTATAGTGTACCGTCTCAAGTCTCGGGGCTGGCCACTACTTAGGTACAAGGATGTGTTTAAACGGGATATCTTCTTCTTCTTCTTCGTACGCTGTCAGACGTCAACCAGGCAAACGGGATATGAATTTACGGACGTCACAAAACTATGTAGGAGTGTCTCATCTATAGCAGAGGTAGATAGATATATTGAGGTCGGATTTAGATAAAATTCGAGACTGGTCTGTGAGATGGAAAATGGAGTTTAATATAGATAAATGTACAGTCATCCACATGGGTAGATCCAATATGGAACATAATTACAGAATGGGCGAGAACAATATTAGAATGATACAGAAGGAAAGGGACCTAGGCGTTATAATAGATCATACAGGTAAAGTGAGTAAGCAAGTCCAGGTAGCAGTGAATAATGCAAATGCAATGTTAGGTAAGATAAAAAGAAATATTAAACATAGGAGCAAGGAAGTGATAGTCAAACTGTATAAAGTTAGATCTAGTTTGGAGTACTGTGTACAGGTGTGGAGTCCTTATCATAGAGGAGATATAAATATGCTGAAAAAGATACAAAGAAGAACGAAAAAATTGATAGTGGGATTCCAGAATTACAGTTTCGAGGAAAGACTCGGAAAAAACCGGCTTACATTGAGAAGAGTTCGAAGTGACATAATACAGGTTTATAAGATAATCACAGGTAAGGTTAAATTAGACTATAACAAGTTTCTCAAAATACAACCACCTATAAGAACAACGGGGCACTGATACAAATTAGCTAAACAAAGGTCCAGATTGGATATTAGGAAATATATTTTTTAGTCAGAGAGTGGTGAATGCTTGGAATGCATTGTCCCAAAAGGAAGCGGAGCCAGAGACAGGCATTTAAAAATAGATTGAATGCGCATAGCTTTTAGAGCAGGATAATGCAAATGTAACTGGTTGTCTACAGACTCTGATGAGTCTTCTAAACCAGTATAAAAACGGTAAATTAAGTTAAGGATTAAGCATGGAATACAGACAAAGAATATACTGATTGTAGATAGGCTAAAGACCCAGCGTTTGAGAAGACACCCCACACCATGCGATGATGCAAACAGTCTTGATTTTCATTGCACACACTGCAGAAGACGCTTCACTGCTCTGATTGGTTTTACGAGTGACATTCGTTATCAGACTGTAGTCATATCCTTATTTCTTAAAGCACAACATACTATCGTCTGGCAAGGTGTGGAAGACTTAACGTCTGGTCAGGCAAAATATACTGATCAGACATGCTAGTCAGGGTCAGTTAAACATACTGGCCAAGACCCTCACCTCGGCTTCCTAGTAGCCCTCCCTGGAAACGAGTTGTTTTCATGGCAGCCTTGCTAATGAGGTGATGGATTGCCGTGATCCCCATAGTAGTCAGTGACACGCAGATGAAGCCAAGCATAGCACAATCGCTTGGAAAACCCCGGCCCACCTTCATCAGCACACTCTGGGTGTGTGGAAAGCTGCGACCCGCCACTTAACGTCCATTTTAGGGCGTACAAAAGAGTAACGTACTCATTGTGGGCATTCGCAAACAACAACACTATCGTCTGACAAGACGTGAAGATCCAATGAGTGCATAATTCCTATAGCTAGAGAATCTTTTACTCTAAATTGGTTAGATGGCACTGCTGGTTGCCTATTACAACATACTTTCAGTTAGGTAGTGGGCCGATTGTCGTCGTTGTCACACACAGAGCCCTCCCGAAAACAAATCGGGCAACTGTCACCATTAACGTGCTGTTGGTGCATACAGTTAAGTGGGAACCTTGATTTGAGCTACCACTTTGGACCATTTTCTTTGTTTGCCTGCAGCCCTTAAACGCTTTTTGATGTCACACAAATACTGTCTTGTCTTTTGTGACAACAGTGAGGAGACGACATGGGCCCGTGTGTGCATGAGAGTTTGCACTCTGCACTATCAATAGTCTGTTGGAACAAGAATTTGCTGCTCTTCTTTGAGCTCCAGGAAAAATGCAAGTGTTGTAAAGGTAAATATAGTCCCATAGTATTTCCTGCGGTCGGAGATAAAGTATTAGATACGTTGTAGAAGATCTCAGCTTTTGTATGAGGTGGGGGTGGCCAATTCCCTTCCTCGCTGTCTTTACCTTCCCTAACAGAAAGCCAGGTACCAATTTACAGCTGAGTTGACTAGAAGTGTCGATGACGTTCATCGAACTCAGTACCAATACTGGGAGAAGCGATCACTCTAACCACTCTCACATAGAAAAATCAATATTCACGAAACACTATCAGCTAAATAAAATATTGGTCATGAAGCTCATCATGATTAGGGTGTTATCAAACCTAGTAGCTGAGTTGATCATTCATATCTACGGCCACGTGTATTTAGAACAATCAGTACTGCAGGTATACCTCGTCTCTGCAGCCATCTTTTTATACTTTACTATCGTGTATCTCTTTCTCATCCATCTATATTCTGGATTGTGAATATCATACATTCTTCACTCATTGCTTGCTAAATTTATGGCAGGCCTTAAAATAATTGTGGATTTTTTCTGAGGGGGGGGGGGGGGGGGGAGGAAGAGAGTTATTCCACACTATAATACAAAATAATGGGGCGGTGGATGAACCAGACAAATTATGTAAATTTACCTTCCTTAAAACTCATGTATAATGCAATGGCGTGAACACACACACCGTGTATCTCCAAATTGACATGAACCGGTCAGAACTTTCATTATATTAATTTGTTTTATCAGCCAAGATATAGAATTCGTCTGGAAAATATAGTCAGTGATTTTGCTGTGCAGCGTTAAAATATTATTTTGGAATCTGTCACAAGGCATGTACCCATGCAGGAAGAACAAACAAACAGTACAATATGTTATCTAGTTTTGTCTGCTTCACGAGAGGAGTTCAGTGACAACATGGTCGCCATCAACACTCTATTTCGACGATAGAGACCTGAGAGACACCACGAAGTTAAAGAGGAAAACTGATGCGATTATTTCTTCCTCTTCTTCTTTCACGTTCATCTTCAGACCTCAACTTCAATTACTCTAATGAAGGCAGCAGTCGACTCAAGGCTCTGTACGCTTCCGTACAGCTTCTCGTGGAAGGACACTGGCTGTTGCCAAATGCTACTTCTGTTGTCGGTATACAGTGGATTGGACGGCAAAATATGTTCTGCCTTCATGGAGGCTGTGCCGCAGGCACAAAGGTCTGTAGTGCCAATCTTGAACTTGTTGTACTGATGGCACCTAAGTCTAACATTTCTTCAAACAGTATAGATGCAAGTATTTCTTGTCCTGTTTGTTTAGGCGAAACTTTAACTAAAGGAGCAGCATACAGCTGTATAGAGCTCGTGAACCAGCCAGTACCGCTACTTCTGTTGATGGTACTAATATAAACAATGCATTATACTCTTGTATGATACCACAGGTGTGCTAGATATAAAATGAGGATTAGTATAGCAAAGACTGAGGCAATGAAAATCAGCAGAATAGAGATAACACTAAATATACAGATAAAAAGTACAGAGCTTAAACAAGTCAGTGAATTCAAATACTCAAACAGCTTGTTCGCACAAGATGGAAGACTAGATAGAGAGGTGAAATCAAGAACACAAAAAGCTAATGCGGGTTTCTATCCCCTCTCGCACAAACACATTCCAATAAATACAGAGACAGCTGATAAATAGTATTTTTATACCAGTGCTACCGGTGTCAGACATGGACTCTCACTAAGGCACAAGAAAGAAAATCATGGTACGATAGGCGAAATAAGGTGTTCGAGAAAAGCTGTCGGGATCACAAGGCTGGACAGATTGTGAAACGAAAAAATCGGACAGACGGTGGGCGCAACAGTGCATGGAATACATATAAAGACAGAGAATTAAATGGTTCGGACACCTGGCAAGAATGCAACTGAAATTACCAGATGCTCGTATCTACAATACCAGACATCGGGGTTGCAGAGCAAGAGGCAGAACATGTAAATGATGGATAGGTGGTGTCAGTGAGACACTTGAGAAACACGTAATGTCAACAACATCGGCGACAAAGACTGCACACGACAGAAAACTGCACATACCCACGCCGTCTAACGACACAAGTGGATAGAAGATTATGATGATATCACAGAGCTCAGCACATCGACATGTCAAAAATGAATTTGCACTTAGTTGACGTTTCAATAGATCGCTAGCAGTAAAAATCCAAGAATGTTGGCTACACTAGAGAAGCGTAGTGACAGCACGTCTCTAGCCCAACTGAGTGATACACTACAAGACGAGACTGAACAGATTGCATAATATCAGAATTAATTTGCATGTATTGAATAACGATTTAGAAAAAAATAAGAGCGGGTCATTGTTGTTAATAATAATTAACAATGTTTGAATTTTTATCAGGGAAGCGGCCGTTAAGTCTGCTATTTTCGATTTCTAACTAGCAAGGGATTTTTGACGTGCTCGACACTGACACGGGAGTCCGCTCTCACTACCCAAAGATCAGGGGGATTTTTACTAGAAGATCCACGTTAAAAAATCCCGGTCTCCACTTGATTCGAACCCGCGACCTCTAGCACCCGAGGTGGACATCTTATCTCGAGACCACTGGGTCAACCCACGACCTCCGGCACCCGAGGCGGACATCTTATCTCGAGACCACTGGGTCAACCCACGACCTCCGGCACCCGAGGCGGACATCTTATCTCGAGACCACTGGGTCAACCCATGACCTCCGGCACCCGAGGCGGACATCTTATCCCGAGACCACTGGGTCAACCCACGACCTCCGGCACCCGAGGCGGACATCTTATCTCGAGACCACTGGGTCAACCCACGACCTCCGGCACCCGAGACGGACATCTTATCTCAAGACCACTGGGTCAACCCACGACCTCTGGCACCCGAGGCGGACATCTTATCTCGAGACCACTGGGTCAACCCACGACCTCTGGCACCCGAGGCGGACATCTTATCTCGAGACTGCTGGGTCAACCCACGACCTCTGGCACCCGAGGTGGACATCTTATCTCGATACCACTTGGTCAACCCACGACCTCTGGCACCCGAGGCGGATATCTTATCTCGAGACTACTGGGTCAACCCACGACCTCTGGCACCCAAGGTGGACATCTTATCTCGATACCACTTGGTCAACCCACGACCTCCGGCACCCGAGAAGGACATCTTATCTCGAGACCACTGGGTCAACCCACGACCTCTGGCACTAGAGGCGGACATCTTATCTCAAGACCACTGGGTCAACCCAAATCCTCCGGCACCCGAGACGGACATCTTACATCGAGACCACTGAACATTGACATTATAATCAGCCATTGGAATGGGAAGGTGCAGGCTTCCCGTAAGAGGACCAGCAGCAGTTAAAACCTATACTTTACTTTGAAGCGAAAATGTGAATGTTTGCAAATTCTTGGAAACAGGCTTCCTTTAAAATGGGTCAACGGCATGCAGTAACGACATGTGCTTCACGGTGAAGCGACATGATGAATGAATGGAATATGTGAGGGACGCATAAGGTCAAATACGTAGACTGGCATTACACGGCTGTAAAGAACTAATGCTTTACGTAGTGGCTGAACTGATTTGTAATTTGTGGGAGTTGGTGGGAGGATAACTCACGCTTTAGCGCACGTTGGAAACCTCTGCTTTATCGATTGACTACGTTCAATGTGAAATGGCCTGAATGTGAAAATCGTGAATTTTATGAGTTATTTGCAACACGTAGCGCAGCGCTGGAACACTAGAAACTAAGCTCTTATGTCGGTGGGTCGCTCATCGTTAATTTTGGTCTTTGGCTTCGGCTTCCATTTTGACAATTTATAGTTTATTTAATTATTTATTTTTTTGGAAATGGGATGTGCCGCCCCCACAATTGAAGTCGGTCAATGAAATCATGGTGTTTTCTTTATGACATTCTGTTATAACAGGCAACACAGTTTCAACTTGTATTGAACCATATGTTGTATTGACCCATATATTTTTAACATTAATATTCTTATACACACACAGGCAATCGCAAAATCATGAATCATAGATCTAGCCTTATTCTTTCTAGGATCTCCCATAAGACTGGATAAACATCGCCAATAGGCAGTTGTTGTTTAATGCCCACCATTTTTTTTTTGGTAATAATTTTTATTGCGTTCGCCTTCTCTATTCCCTCAAGGCAATGTGCATTACACTGTGGTTTTTATTTTGCGCCTGTCGGCCCAGTGCATCCGACTTCAGCATTCATTTTATGTAAGAGTCTGCTTCCTCCTGCATTTTCTAAGGGTTTGCTTCCACAGGGTAACGGCTGGTGCTGATATGGGGATCGAACCCAACACCTTCTGATTGTGAGCCGTGTCAACCACTAGCTCACGCCGCCCCCAATGCCCACAGTGAGTAAGTTTACTTTTGTGTGAGCCGAGAAAAAGACGTTAAGTGACGGGTTGTAGTAGCTTTCCTCGCATCCCGAGCATGCTGATGAATGTAGACAACTGTCCTCCAGTCGGTTGTGCTATGCTTGGCTTCATCTACGTGGCGCTCACTACTACGGGGATCACATGTATCCATATCTCGTCAGCCAGACTGCCTTGAAAACAGCCTGTTTCCAGGGAACGCTACATGTAAGAGAAATTGTAGTGTTGGTTAGCGTATTGTCCGTGACGCGACGTCCTGGTCAGTATGTTGTGCCTGACCGGACTAGCGTCTCAGTTCCCCATCAATAGGCAATACAAGAACAGATAACTTATTTTCGCTAACGTTTTTGTCCTCATAAATAAACCAGCGTACATAATTAACTGGGTGTAACACCTGTCTGGGTGTAACACATGTCTGTGTGTCCGATTCATTATTTCATTTTTGAACAGATGATGTTCATGTCCAATCGGTTTTATGTTCTCCCGATTACCAATCTTCGATACTGATGTTTTTCAAGCTACTCATCCATCCTCAGCTCTTCATGAATTGTCTCTGAGAGCGGGTTTGCAGTTGCTCTTTTTACATCATGGGGCGCACTGATTACTGCGAATTTTATTCCTCCTTGATGTAGTAAGTCTCATCAGAAGATCCAAAATTACGATAACATTGTCGATCCCCACCTTACTGATCCGGCTACTGTGACACAGCCTTCTTCCATGTGAATGACGTAGACGTGAGGTAGGGTCTGTTCCTTTGCATCCACCATACTTCAATTTGACTTGAATATGGTCAGATTATGCATTCTCGCTACAGACGCTAAGCTGTAGTCTGGTATAGCAAGGTACACACACATTGTGGTAGAATTATACAACTTTTGCTCAACGCACAATTCTCTTTATTTTTTATAACGTAACGTATGAAGGAAGAAAGTAGAAAAAAAAAACATTGAATAATACATGGCGTTGATGTTATCATAAAGCAAGTTTTCGCTCAACCTTGCATGTTTAATTCCCAAAATAACAGGTACAGTACAAACGTCCCAACAACCTACTGTATATTTGTGCTTAGCTCTAGTCACACAATAAATTGCTTGCATGTTAAAAACAAAATAAATGTTAATGGGGCGTGGCCGCTATACAAAAGAGAGAATGAGCAAGCCTCTCAAGAAACGAACTAAAGCACGCAACAGTGGGTGATCGAAACCAGCAAATGAAGTGACCCCTTGTCTCAAACTAGTTGAGATCCAGAGCCTAGTCCTATGTGCACGCTGTGTACGGAAAGAACTCTTGGCATTTGAAAATCTAAAATAGTAGGCCGGTCGTCATGCTCAGACAGAAAATTAGAATGAAACAATAAAATACTTTTTTTTTTTAAAGTTTATTATCATATGCACTAAACGTATTCGCTGCTTGGGAAAATTATGGAAGTCTAATATACTGCTGGAATTTGAATGGCTGATCGAATCATGTGTTATCATAATTAGGTTACCATATATGAGGTGATGCTGGGGAATAATTATTAGTCTTTGAAGTCAAGTAATCCTCTATAACGGTGAGGTCGTTGAGACACACGTGAAGACACCCCACAATCCCACGCCACCTTTGTCTGTCAGCGGCCGCTGTCTGTACCTCCTCTGGTCGGAGATTAGTCCATTCTTTTATGTTGTTCTCTCATCTCTTTTTGGGACGAACCCTTTGTCGTCCATTATGCACCTTTCCGTAAGTATCCCCCAAAATATTAGTAATTATTGTCAAGTAGACAGACAGACTAGCAATGGAGGGATCAAGACAAGAACAGCCACACACAGCAACAACTTTACAAACAGCTCATAAGATCAGCAAAGAAACTTGGCTACACAGGTGGGCCATTGGAAACACGGGAAGGGAGGTCTACAGACATATGACAAGCCCCAGTACAAATGACAGTGTAAATCAATTCACAAGAGCACCACTTTCCAACTGAAAACCCACTCATCCCACTAAACAAACACCTTAACAAAATCCATCCACAACATACTCCTGAGTGCCAGCTGTGTACACACCCATATGAAACCGTTGATCATCATCTCTTTGAGTGCCCAGTGCTCAATGATTCTAGGAAAATGCTTTTTCCTCCGTAGCCAGATACATGGAACACTTCGTATGGCATTAGACAACAACTGGTAAACACGTGCAGATACCATTACATGGCATTGGGACAAAGGGCGAGATCCGAAATGCTGCTGAATCCGTAACAACAACAACATTGTCATGGAGTTTGTACATGTCATGACAGTCTCAGCTCTCTGTCGTATCGGGACGTTTCAAAGTACATTTTCAAGTACCATACAAGATTTCATCCTAAGAAACATACATACATACACATACATGCATCCATGCTAACAAATGAAGTTTAAAAAAAGTTTGCAATAATAAAAATAATGACATTCTTAACAAATATGCCACACTTTCCTCGGGCCTAGTAAGCTAAGGAAAGTAAAAAAAAGCAACCAAAAAAAAAAAACATACTACAAATTGCCTTCGGCTACCTGGTAGCAGGCAAACATTTGTCTATTTGAATGCCAGAATTCCATGTATTCCAACAGTCGATTAAATAGCGATGTCCGCATAATGTGCACTCATTCTCAAAACGACAAGGAGCTATGTTTTCACCTGGGCAAGAAACGAAGAAATGGGAAAGACAAAGGCCATCAGTCGATATATATTGGAAGATTTAGTGCTTATATATATTGTCGTGGAAGCTAATCATAGCACATTTATTCAGTTTTTGCGAATTTTCTCTGGGAGCGGGTTTACACTGATTCTTCTTACACCCCGGGGCGTACTTACAAAGGTGGACCCTAGGTACTATTCGCTGTAGTGCACTGCTACTCGGTTTCTCACTACTACGGGGATCACGGTGGTGATCCCCACTTCGTTAGACTGTTGTAAATCTACCTATTCACATGTGCACGGCTTGGGCGTGAACCTATCGTGAGGTTGGGTCTGGATCAGTATGTTGTATCTGACACGAGATAGGGTTTTAATCAGTATGTTGCATCTGACACGAGGTGAGGGTCTGGATCAGTATGTTGTATCTGACACGAGATGGGGGTCTGGATCATTATGTTGTATCTGACACGAGATAGGGTTTTAATCAGTATGTTGCATCTGACACAAGACACGAGATGGGGTCTGGATCACACGTTACATTTAACGTGAGGCGGGGTGGGTCATGTTCAGTATGTTGGACTTGACCCTGATTTCAGATTTATGTCGGTTATGATAATTGTTTAGGACCTGACCCTCGCACCTGCCTTCGCATCCATTAATAGCGCTTTCAAATATATCGATTACCGTGACAGCTCATGCAGTTAAGTTTTTAATTAAGCAAGAAACAATGAAATATGAAAGACATGAAACATATAGGTGCATTCATACATACACACATACACACGCACACACACAAACACATATATATACACACATGTGGGAAGTCTTAGTGCTAACTATAGGCACAAACACCAACAGCATGTAATAATATTGTGAACTATCTTGCCAGTATTCACATATGGACAGAACACAACCTATTTTCTTAGACTAGTATCTTCAAATTGTTTAATAAATATTTATATTTTACCATCGATATTAAAAAATTAACTGCATGTTGGTTCGAAGCCGCGGCCTCGTGATTATGGAGCATACACACTAACCGCTGGGCCTCTCGTTCCTCACATATCTACTGAATATTTGCAGTGTCTGAATTGTTGAGCTGCTGGCACTGTTTCATAAGCTTGTGGGAATTGTATTGTGAGTTCAGTATTTTGATAAATGCCAAAGTGGGTTTAGATAATTGCGTATGGTAATAGCTGCCACATAATCGCTAGTAATATCTCGCGATGTAGAGATTGCACTGTGTTTGATTTCTGTTCTATGTTTCTTGGAAAGTTGGACGGAAATAATAAGACCAGTGTAAATTTTCGAAACAATTGCCAGGACAAGATTTCTGGGCTGTCCTGTTGGCAGAATTTCCATTTCTATCTCTCTTACTTGCGACTAGCCGAGGACATTACTTGTGGGGATTGCGTTAGAATCCTGTATACCTATTTCCTTCAGTTTCAGTTGCTTATTGTTATTGCTAATGCCATTCGTACCGGTACTTGAGTTAGATGTTCTTGACGACTTTTTTTGGTGGAGGGTTACAGTGGCTCTGCTTACATCCTGAGACGTACTTGAGAAGATGGATCTGGATCCTCCCGGCTGAAGTGCAATGCGAGGTCCCTCAACAATCTCACCACCATGACACGCACTCTGTGATCTTACACAGGATGAGGCTCTTACACAGGATGAGGCTCTTCCATTCCACTTTGGTTGGGGTTTTGACCACTGAGATCGCCCTAACTATCATACGTACATACAAACGCGCAAACGCATCCACTCGCTAGTTAATAAGTCCTGATTTCGCATAAAAGACTACGGTCCTTAGTGGAAAGCGGCGTGCCTTAACCAGTAGAATACAAAAATACAAAACCTGTTACACCCCCCACCATGTGCGAGTTCGGAGGGCTTATAACATACTTGCCTACTGTTGTTTAATGCCCACAACGAGTAAGTTTACTTTTGTGTGCGCTCTGAAAAGGGTACTTAAGTGGCGGGTTGTTGTAGCTTTCCTCACATTCCCAGCGTGCTGATGAAGGTGGACCGTGGTCCTCCAGGCGATTGAGCAATGCGTGGCATCATCGCGTGACTTTCACTACTACGGGGATGCCATTGATCCACATCTTTGTCAGCCAGACTACCTTGTAAACAGCCTGTTTCCAGGTGAATGTTACACAGAAGAGAGATAGTGGTCTTTGTCGGTATCTTGTGCCTGACCAATAAGCGTCTCAGTTGAATAGGTGGTATCTCAATCTTTTGTGGTCAGTGTTGAGTAGTCTAAAGATTAGTCACAAGTTCATCTCTGCTGAGCTGATAATATCAGTTGTTTGTTTGTTGACCTGTAATCGCTGGTACCCATTTGTTCCTGAAACGACACCTTGTAAACCTATAGACCTCTCTATAAGTAATACAAACTTCAGGTTTAGATAAATTTGCAGCATCTCTTGACCACTTGTCAGCCTCCTCACTGGTAAGAATGATGCAAAGAGAATAATATCCACTGTATCGTCGCTCTCTTGACCTGGTGATAAAGTTTTTAGATTGACGCATTGAGGGCTTTTAGATCCATATTTGTTCAGCTCTTCAGTGTCTCAACCACAAACCACAGATCGTCTGTGAAGCTCATCGCCTGCAGCTCTTCAGTGTCTCAACCACAAACCACAGATCGTCTGTGAAGCTCATCGCCTGCAGCTCTTCAGTGTCTCAACCACAAACCACAGATCGTCTGTGAAGCTCATCGCCTGCAGCTCTTCAGTGTCTCAACCACAAACCACAGATCGTCTGTGAAGCTCATCGCCTGCAGCTCTTCAGTGTCTCAGACACAAACCACAGATCGTCTGTGAAGCTCATCGCCTGCAGCTCTTCAGTGTCTCAAACACAAACCACAGATCGTCTGTGAAGCTCATCGCCTGCAGCTCTTCAGTGTCTCAGAAACAAACCACAGATCGTCTGTGAAGCTCATCGCCTGCAGCTCTTCAGTGTCTCAGACACAAACCACAGATCGTCTGTGAAGCTCATCGCCTGCAGCTCTTCAGTGTCTCAGACACAAACCACAGATCGTCTGTGAAGCTCATCACCTGCAGCTCTTCAGTGTCTCAAACACAAACCACAGATCGTCTGTGAAGCTCATCGCCTGCAGCTCTTCGGTGTCTCAACCACAAACCACAGATCGTCTGTGAAGCTCATCGCCTGCAGCTCTTCAGTGTCTCAGACACAAACCACAGATAGTCTGTGAAGCTCATCTCCTGTATTGTCATGTGTCAAAGATTCTGCTACAGCTTCCAACGCCTCTGCCTTCGCTTCACTTATCATTTGACGATTTCCCGGCTGCCTCTGAAAACTCCCAATGCTTACTATTCTTTAAGTTCAGGACAAAACCCCAACACCATTTTCAGTTGCATTTACTGTTGACCCATCTGTATATACATGGTTCCAGCTGCCGCTTGTACAATATTGATTGTCTGAGTGGCAAAATGCTTGCTTCTCTCAGCAAAGGTTCCAGATTCCTAGTAATCGACACGCTGCAATCGACCCAACTGCAAAAGAATACATGGTGTATTGTTTTCGGGAAAGGAAAGTAGTGAGAAAGTGAACTGGCTAATCCACCATTTAAATAAGACGAGGCGTAGTACAATCAAGCCAAATACTTCATCCTCTACACCAGTGTCCGTCCGCTATTGAATTGCCTTTACCTTTGCCGTTTTCGTAGTATATTTTGTGTGTGTGTGTTTTTCCAATCAACCTATCTCTCCCCTCCACTCTCTACCTGACACCCACCATTATTGATATGATGTTTATCAATTGTTTATTGTTCTTATGTTTCACAGATAGTACAGACATCGTAGACAGAAAGCTCAAGCTCATTCTAGGTTTGATATGGACTCTCATTCTCCATTACTCCATCTCCATGCCCATGTGGGACGGAGAAGAGCCAACGCCCTCAGAGAAAGCCCCTACCCCGAAGCAGAGACTGCTCAACTGGATCCAGTCTAAGATTCCAAATTTGCCCCTGAACAACTTCACCACCGACTGGAATAATGGCAAGGCTATTGGTGCGCTGGTCGACGCTGTTGGACCCGGTATGTATCTGTAAGCAGTCATGCTTAGTAGATATTTGATATGATTGGCTGGCTGAGTAGAACAGAGAAAACGATTGGACAAGAATTTCTGCCTGTATTATGTGTTTCAAAATTAGATATACATAGGCAATTGTTTTTCTCTTTGTTCAGTGTTTCCGTTTGTCTTGTTTCCTAAGAGAGAGTGATTTATGCAGTGTTTTGCGCCTGATAACACAGTGCATCCTTCTTCAGCATACATTTTTAGGAGGTCCACTTCCCATAGGGACCGCATCTTGCTCAATCCGAACATATGCACCTGTGGGTTGTGAGCTATGCCATTGACCACATCGCTAAGCAGCATGCCTCCTCCACCTCTCCTCCCTCCCTTCTTGCTATTACTAGATTCCCTTTTGAGTGTCTATGTAGACGAGCGACAGCGTGATAGCTTTTCATGGCAAAGTAACATACTTCTATATTCCTTAGCCACACGTTCAAATAGACATATACGATTAATCGCCTCTCACTGCATACTCTCATCGTAGCAGTAGAGATATGTCTAAGTATGTACATATATATATATATATATATATATATATATATATATATATATATATATATATATATATATATATATATATCAGAAGAAGACTAGCCATGGCAACGCAGAGGCTAAACAAATTGAAGAAATGATGGCTTAACACCAATAAAACGACAACAGTAAAAGTCTAGAGATCCTGTCTCTTTCCCATGGCAGCATATGGCTGCGAAGCATGGACGGTTACCAAAACATCTAGTCAGATAATCGAGTCCTTCGATTCAAAATGTTACAGGAAGATCTTCAGAATACCCTGGAGCGAGAGAAGGACAAATGTAGACATTTGGCAAGAGTTGAATGTAGGAGAGAACTGGTTTATTCTTCTTCTTCTTCGTACGCAGTCAGACAGTAACCATTATTTTTTCGAAAAAAGCGGCGGTCATCCTGAGGCTGTCGCCACTGCACTGGTTTATTAATTCCGTCATGGCCAGAAAATGTAAATACTTTGGTCACATCAAGAGACACATCGGCCTTGAGAGGACAGTGATGGAAGGTATGATACAGGGCTAAAGAGGTAGGGGCAGACCGAGAAGACGATGGCACCAAGATATCAAGGAATGACTGGGCATGACTTTCGCAAAGACTGGACATTTGACTAGGAAACGATTTTTTTTTAAATTGAAGGCTAGTGATGAGAGCGGCGTTCTGCAAAGGATTTGCTACATGATGATGATGATATATATATATAAATATATATATATATATGTGTATATTCAGGGCTTGACAAAAGCGCTCGTCTGCTCATCTACAGAGTAAAAGAATATGGCTTGACGAATACAAAAAAATCAGTTTTTAATCGTTAATTACGTTTTTAATCGTTACTGCATAAAGATTCTCACACGACTTCTAATAATATTACGGTTTATAATAGATTGTACCTAAGCTAGTTTATGATGGCGAATGCACTTCCACTGCCACAATGTAAACCTACTAAAGCCATCTATAAACGGCACTTAAGTTCTAAAACTACCAAGAATGTTCAAGGACCCACACGCCTCTGACAGCAGTGTATTTATACTATGTAAATAATACAATATATTTTGGTTTGGTACGCATTGTTATGTAGAAATAAAGATGAGTTAGTGCCTAGTTTAAATTTGTTAACATAAATTGTATGACAGTAGTCCGACCATGCTGACTGGTGAAATATTTGACTGGTTGCAATGGATCTCAAAAGAACTTTGACTTGGTTTGATTTTGCAATCTGACGGACTATTTATTGCTATCGCGTTATTTTATCCACCTACTTATAGCACTCTTTTTTTCTGACACGTTTCCTATCTACTTGTTCTTCCAGTACCCGTTTTCAGTAAGATGTTATGTCTTTTGATTTGAACAGAATATCTGAATTGTCTAACTATGATTATGTTCATTAATTCTCTTTTTACTCTCAACTTGTCCACGCCCTCTTATGTATCTGCTTATCCTTCCACGAGATGCAATATTAACTAGGCAAAGTATAAACGAATGACGGACACGTCACCATCCACTCCTAGTTTTGTCGTAAGTAATCGTCAGTGATAACTTTGGGTGTGTTCATCCAGGTCTGTGCCCTAACTGGGCCCAGTGGGATCCCAAGAAGGGCAAGGCTAATGCCAAGGAGGCTATGGACGCTGCTGAGAAATGGCTGGACGTGCCTCAGGTAATTACTGCTTACTGCATGCAGAGACGTGTCTTTCTATCTCTCTGTCTGTCTCTCACTCTCTCTTTCTCTCTCTCTCTCTCTCTCTCTCTATATATATATATATATATATATATATATATATATATATATATATATATATATATATATATATCTTCCAGGACAACAATCTGGATAACAAGGTGAGGTTTGACGTGATCTCCGTAGTAGTGAGCGTCACGCAGATGAAGCCAAGCATAGCACAACAGCATGGAGGACACCGGTCCCTTTTATCAGCACACTCGGGATGTGAGGAAAGCTACGACAACCCGCCACTTAACGCCCTTTTTGGGGCGCACAAAAGAGTAACCTACTCAACAACAAGTTCTGACTATCTTGTTTTCGTGGAGAGGCATAGTCTAGTCAACAGTGCGCTGGCTTGCTAAGACTGGGATTACAGAGCGCCAGGGTTCGAAATCCTTCAGTCGATCCAGTTGTAACTGGATACCTGACGTATAACTTGGGGAAGGTATAAACAGCTAGGAAGGCAACTGGCCAACCTAGCTCACATAGTCTGCGGCTTGGTATATGACAGTTAGCTTCATCCACGACGGTAATGGTTGCCATGGGACCCGCCTTGACCGTTATCTTGTTTTTAGTTAACCTTTTTCCTATGTTCTTCATACCGGAGATTTGTTGATAGTTTGTTAATGTCTGTCAGTCCATCATCAGTGGACATCCGTTTCTATAATTTGCTCTTTGGTTGTTATTTTCCAGTTTACTTTGGCGAGCACCCTAAAAACGTTGTTGTAACAATTACAATATGTTTGAATGCGTTCAACCATGTTTGGAACAATGGAGTCTCAAATGTTACTACTCCCAATATGATTATCAGTATTATGTGAATTAATTATGAGCACAAATCATGCCGCGATATAGTTCATTAACATTTACCACTAGGACAACCGCGGAGTTATAACAATAACTACCGTTAATTACTCTCTTTATCTCTCTCTTATTGTATGTTTTCATCAATCGCTCCACTCTCGACTATTATAACTCCCGACAGCCATTTGAACTCCTAGCTCTATCCGTTGTGGCACGTGTTTACAACTTCCGATACATAGTTTAGCTAAACCAATCCTGTTTATTTCTGTTTCCATCCGCGTCTTTTATTTCTATACAATAACCGGTATAGTTTTAACTAGGCGCCTGTCGTCGGGGTTGAAGTGTTAAAGACTTGGTTATACTAGGCCCAGTCTCATTTTTATGGTTCGTTGCCTTGCCTTCCCTATTTCTAAGTCACTAATTACAGCTGAGTAGTCTTGAGTATTTGAACATGTGCGATCATTGTAGGACTCGCCTTATCGCACCAAGTGAAGCAAAGAGCCACAACTACAGTTGACTCCTTTACACGAACACCCTTGTAGCAGTTTCTATACTGAGCTTGCTTTCCCCATGCACTACCCTCTTTAGTCGCCTTTTGCGACATACTTACAGAGGCTCAATTCTTTACAACACGGGTACCACTAGCCTGTGATCACTCTATAGGCAGTAGTATTACTATCACTCAAAATAGGAAATAAATACATAAAGCTAGGGATGGTGTGCTGACACGCGTGTGGTGCCGTGTAGACATTCCCAGTACCAGCAACCCAGCTTTGCTCGTGAGTGTGAGAGAGATTGGAGGGTCATGCATGCTGATGAGAAGAAATGCCAAAACAGAGTGAGAGGTGCTCAGGCGAAACATAGTCATTTATTGGTAGTAAAGGTAGTCACATAGTCGACACTGCTGTCTGGGATGAAGTGTTAAGAGACTTCATTGTACTAGGTCTCAGATTTTTATTTAAGTGGGGTGGTCAGTTTCCTTCCGTATGTAATCAGCGAGGAAGTACAAATGGTTCAGGTAGGTTTACGACAGGACAGAAGTTCTGGGATTCACATCCATAACATGCGAAATGTTATTGAAAAGTGCAGAGAGTTCAATGTCGACTTACACATCTGCTGCATAGACTAAACCAAGGCTTTCAACTGTGTGCGACACGAACAGTTATGGAACATCGTGGCAGGGTCACCTTATTCGACTGATCGAATCATTGTTTCTGGGACAACACGCATCAGTCAGAATAGCTGAAGATACATTGGACTGGCTCGAGGTACGCTAAGGAGTATGGCAAAGATGCATGCACAAATAATGAGAACGGTCCAGAATGACAAGAGCATGAAAAGTGCAACCAATTCACAATAGGAGGAATGAAATACCAGAACTAAGATACGCATAAGATACAATTGTCCTCTCGAAGAGCGGTGTAACAAATGATCACGTGGATCAAACAACACAGGAATGAACAATATCAACTTATAAACACCGGTAAGACCAAAACAATGAGCACTGACAAGGTGAAAACCAGAAAGTTGTCCTAGAGAAACAAAAAGTTGAGAACATGACGAGTTTAGAATATCTTGGTTAAACTATAAGCAGCAACGGAGATTGTCAAAAATTTCAGAACATGACGAGTTTTGAATATCTTGGTTAAACTATAAGCAGCAACGGAGAGTGTCAAAAAGTTGAGAACATGACGAGTTTTGAATATCTTGGTTAAACTATAAGCAGCAACGGAGATTGTCAAAAAGCTCAGAACATAACGAGTTTTGAATATCTTGGTTAAACTACAAGCAGCAACGGAGATTGTCAAAAAGCTCAGAACATAACGAGTTTTGAATATCTTGGTTAAACTACAAGCAGCAACGGAGATTGTCAAAAAGCTCAGAACATAACGAGTTTTGAATATCTTGGTTAAACTACAAGCAGCAACGGAGATTGTCAAAAAGCTCAGAACATAACGAGTTTTGAATATCTTGGTTAAACTACAAGCAGCAGCGGAGATTGTCAAAAAGTTCAGAACATAACGAGTTTTGAATATCTTGGTTAAACTACAAGCAGCAACGGAGATTGTCAAAAAGAAATAAAGAAAAGATTGGCCGTGGTACTACAGAGATTAACTAAAACGAGAAACGTATGCCAGAACACTTAACAACATGACACAAATAAAGATCCTGAGGACTTGCATCTTTCCGGTAGCAACGTAGGAGTATGAGGAAACGGGCTGTTGTCGAGGACAACCATCTGGCTAACACGGTGAGGTTCGACGTGATCCCCGTAGTAGTGAGCGACACCCAGATGAAGCCAATCAAAGCACAACCGCCTTGGGGAACCCAAGTTCACTTTCACCAGCACGCGCGGGATGTGAGGAAAGCTACTATAATCCGCCACTGAACGTCCTTTTCAGAACGCACATAACAGTAACCTACTAATTGTGGGCATGCGCAAACAACTCTTTTGTGCTTCCTGAAAAGCGCATTAAGTAGCGGGTGGCAGTAGCTTTCCTCACACCCCGAGTATGTTGAGGAAAATGCGCCTGGGTATTGCAGGCGGTTGTGTTATGCGTGGGTGCATTTGCGTGTGGCTCACTACTACAGGGATCACGTGGATCTCCACCTCGTTAGCCAGGCTGCCATGAAAACAGCCCATATCTAGGGAGACCTTCGTGGAAGTGAGATGGACGTCTTGACCAACTTCTGTTACAGATTTGCCAACTGATATGTTGGAGACTGGCGGGAGAAAGGGGGAAATGGATAGGACACACATTTGGAGTATCACCCAACGATTAGCCATACTTGCGCTAGATTGGAACACACATTGGAAGATTAGAGTAGAAAGGTCCGCAAACACCTGGTAAATAAAAGTATAGAAGATGAGGCCTGGGCAACTTGCATCTTAAAGGCGGAGATCAAGAAGACAGTCCAAAATAAGAATCGATGGAAAGCATCCAAAAAAGTATGTTTCGTGGGGAACTGAGATGACAAAGTCATATCTGGGATGGAGAGAGAAAAAGAGTAGGGGAGAGAGAGAAAGAGTAGGAGAGAGATAGAGAGAGAGAAAGAAATAGTAGAACCATTTCACTAACTCGACCAAACAACTGCACACATTCCATTTTAAGGCAAGAATCCCTCAGTGATCAATGTTTATGCTTGAGCAAACAGTGGTTACCACTAGCAACGGTGAATGCATCTCTTATCCTTCGACCTCATTTCATATTTCTGTGCTTCCTTCCGTTTCCGTTTATCTTTTTTTTTTTGTCACCACGCCAATCTGATTTCGCGTATATTGCTGTGCCTCTATCTCTTATTGTTCAATACATACTAACTATGTATTACTGCTGCAAGCAATTATCAGCGAGTGTTTCTAGAAAAGACCACATGGGAAGGCGTTGAAAATAAAACAATATTGGAAAACTAAAAGAGATCAAATTGAGAAAAAAAATTTAGAAATCGAATGCTAGTGTGACATAATTGGTATATTTAAACATAAATAAAAACATATACACTCACACACACGCTCCTTCTGTAGCTATATATATATATATATATATATATATATATATATATATATATATGTATATATATATATCGCTCAAACGTACACACAACAGCCAGGGAAATTATATGCAGGTAGTAATGAGCTTAGACGGCTGAAGTTCACGGCAGCAGTTGCTGCTTACACGTGTAGATCGTCAGCACATAATGAGAAACAACACACACTATTGGGGAAGAAGGAAACACAGGTAATAGAATTCCAGAGATGTGACCTTGCCAACTCGTGTCGACAACATCTCCTTGTTCGTGGAAATAGTCAGCTAGTCTAGGGGTCGGTAACTTTCTTAGTGACAGGATGACGGGCCATATTTATCAATTTCCAATAAATAAATTGGGGTTGTAATAATTACACAATGTGTCCAGAATGGTATTATCAATACTGTGCGTGCGCGCGCGTGTGTGTATTATATACGTACGTGGAATACGTGTGTTCAAACAAACAGGTGTTTGCCAGCTGACAGGTAGCCGATGCCTGTTGAAAGGTAGCCGTACGCTATCCCTAGACCGTTCTTTACTTTTGCCATTTTTACTTCCTCTTGTTTACTACACACACGAACACACATACATACAGAGAGGGAGAGAGAGAGAGAGGCAGAGGGGCAGAGAGAAATAACAAATAAGTCAGGTCAGGTCATCCCGTAACAGGTGTGGTCGTTAAGACACCCCCACATTCTCACGCCACCCCTCTCTCAGACAGCTGCCGCTGCCTGTGCCTCTTCTAGTCGGAGATTGGTCCACTCTTTTATGTTGTTCTCCCATCTTTTTGGGATGACCTTATCGTCGTCTGCCTTGCACCTTTCCGTGCAAAAGCGTATTTGCACCACCGGTTGTATCTCGATATGTGCACGCACCAAGTGAGTTTCCTTATTTTGACAGCTGCCAAGAGGTCTTCAAAACGCCCTATTGCTGTTGTAATTATTTCTCGCATTTCCTCAATTGTATCTCGGTCTTTGTATGTGACGTTTAGTAGTCTTCGGAATCATCTCATCTCCAAGGCATGTATCCTTCTCTGCAGGTCAGCTGAAATTGTCCATGCCTCACAAGTATAGAGGAATATTGAGCAAATGAATACAAATCATTAAAATAATTAGGATCTACATTAGATCTCTAACACACCCATGAATTCTCTTTTAGGACCACTGATAGCGGGCCATAGATTGCCCACTCCTGATATAAACACACACATCATTTTTTCTACTCATTATTCTTTCTTGATCCTTTTTGGCTCCTTACGAAGAATGGAGACAACCACCCTATTGACCCCTTTCAGGAAGCCTGCATCAAGTTAGTGTTTGCACTCTGACATTAGTAATTGCTGTATTATTTCATTTTACATGATGAAGTTGCTAGCGCCACGCACATCTTTCTTTAGACGCCTTGAAGGACATGCTTGGTATGCGGCGCTAGGTCTAGTCTTTGTTCCCCGGCTTCCATAAATACGGTCGACTCACATTGTCTTCCACGGTGTCCAAGTGTCCACCAACTATTTTATTGTCTCATATTTCAGATAGCGCAACAACCAAAGTGGAGGTCACACGCTCAGAAACCAGTACCCAAGTGGTATTCTATTTGAGCATATAACCACTGTAATCTTTCAAGAATGCTGTAAAATCGACTAGCGAAGGTTGTTCATAGAGCTAGTAACCTCATATAAACTCATTGGTCTAGCGACGAAACTCGCTCGGTTTCACAATCCCAGCGCAGCAGCCGTTACGAATCCCGCCTTGTCCAATTTGGCAGAAACTGGGTTTTTTCTTGGCACGATCACTTTTCCATGTACCCCAAGTAATGGCAACCTACCATGCACAAATCTTACAACAGTCAAACAGGAAGTAGAGGACGGCGTGGGCTAGTGGATAAGTGACACGGCTCACAATCCGAAGGTGATGGGTTCGATCCCCATTACAGCACCGGCCGTTACCCCGGGAAAGAGAACTCATATAAAATGCAGGAGAAAGCAGACCTTTACATAAAATGCATGCGGAAGTCGGATGCACTAGGCCGACAGGCCCAAAATAAAAACCACAGTGCAACGCACACCGCCTTGGTGAATAGAGAAATAAGGCGAACGCAAAAAAAAAGAAAAAAAAGAAAACAGGTAGCAATTGTAGAAGCGATGTTCTGCAAAGGACATGCAATTTAAAGGATGTTTGAAACCGTTTCCGCACGTGCCTCGATAATAACACACCCCCCCACACCCCCCCCCCCCCCCCCAATGGCATTGGATACATGTCAGGAAATGGAGTAATGGGCCAAATGTAGCGCTGGTCTGTTTCAAATAAAGGAAACAATAAATCCCGTGCATAGGGTATTGTGCGCAGACGGCTACTTCATATACAGCGAATGTTTGTTTGGCCGACGTGAATTGTGGGGTCTGCAAAATCATGATTTGGGGGAGTTTCTACCGTGGAGGGTTAGACAGTGTGTCAATTCTTGAGACATTTTATCAGTCTGGCAGGGATCATGTCCTCATCCCGTTCACACACAAAACCTTCCGAGGAACAGCTCGGGCACCGCTCTTCGAGGTCACGAAGTTCAAAGCCATGTCAACCGTATTCCTGCGCGGCAGGCACCGGGTCTCAGCTGATGTGTACACCTACCTGAGCCAGCCTGTGAAAGAATCCAGACTCTACCAAACAGAGCACGGCGTGTACTCACTTCATAGCTAGTCGAGTATCCAGACACTCTGCAAATAGTGCAATACCTTCTCTTTCACTGTCTCTTTTTTTCACTCTCTCTTTCCAACTTACTTCTTTCCATTTACTGAGCATCTACCTGTATTCCTTACGCGCACCGTTTTTATGTGCACACTTGCGCACGAATGAACAACTTCGGTGCACACCCACTTGATTTCTGCTGCTTCATGTCTAGAGTTAGTTGCCCCACCAGGTATTTGGCAAACATTTTAGCGTGTCCTATTTTTAAGCCTCAGCACTTTCCGATTTGAAGGTTCCGAATACGTCCCAACGTGCTGTTGCTACCTTATTTATCTGCAACTCTTCACGTTTGCCGTGTCGAATACGATTCAGGAAGGCTGAAAGCGAGGATGTAGAGAGGGCGTGAAAGAGGACGAGAGAAGGAACTGTAAACATGGAGATCCTTTAAACAGTGTTATGATACAAGGCAGGCTAGTAGGGACCATTCCAAAGGAGATGCGTTTTTATAAATGGCACATTTACACATAACAATATCAATAGAGAACAAATTAGAAGCAATAGGCACTCTGGAAAATAATCTTACTGATGAATGCACCTGTAGTACGAGGGAAAATGACCATTGAACATATGCTGCGAAATTGCCCGACATACGTGTACCACGAGAAGCATATGGGGTCATGACCAAGTGCCAACACTAGATAAGCTCTAGGACAGTGTTGGTAGCCTCCGGATGATGACTGCTTTCTTTAAATAGATTTAAGTCGACGTCTGACAGCGTGTGCAGAAGCACAAGAAGATACTAATCCCAGTCCTCCAGGTAGTAAAAATGTTACATATATATATATATATATATATATATATATATATATATAGAGAGAGAGAGAGAGAGAGAGAGAGAGAGTAGAGAGAGAGAGCATTCCTGATTCCTGGTACTCTTTCTTCTGCAACAGTCACATGCAAACAGTTTGGGAGGGGGGGGGGAGAAGAGAAACACACCAGGACGCCTACAATTAATTGTGTGTGACGGTTTAGTTGAATGGGTTACTCTACACTATCTCTGTGACCTCACTCGGTCAGTGTTCACATCTGTGTCAGCTAATGCTTATAATTAAAGGCAAAAAACAACTTTGAAGATTAATAGCATAGAGAAAACCCAGAATGGTACTAGGTGTGACATAACTATTCTCGCTAAACTTCCAGGTGGCTCAAGGAAGGTTGTAAACAATCATGTAAAATCATTGCTATTTTAAACTGTCACTTCAATAATCAAAGAAAACAGTGTAATGCATTTAGACAAATGTAATCTAATTAGAAATAGAGGGAGATCATGCTTAACAAATCTATTATAATTCATGGAGGAGGTTACCAAAATGATAGATAAAGGGAAGCCAGTGGACATTATTTATCTAGATTTTGCAATGGCCTTTGATAGAGTACCTCATAAAAGATTATTTCGAAAGTTAAAATCACATGGAATAGGTGGGGAAGTTGCCAAATGGATTGAAAATTGGTTAATGGGAAGAAGGCAGAGGGTGGGCATAAATAAGGAGTACTCTGAGTGGTCTGAAGTGAAAAGTGGAGTGCCACAGGGCTCGATTTTGGGACCAATTTTGTTATTGATATATATAAATGATTTTGACATTGATATGGGATCCATGATTGCAAAATTTGCTGATGACACAAAACTATGCAGTAGTGTCTAATCTAACGCAGAAGGGGATATATTGAGGTCGGATTTAGATAAAATTCGAGAATGGTCTGTAAACTGGCAAATGGAATTTAATGTAGATAAATGTACAGTCATCCACATGGGTAGATCTAATATGGAACATAATTACATAATGGTAGAGAACAATATTAGAAAGATAGATAAGGAAAGGGACCAAGGGACTATAATAGATCATACAGGTAGGGTGAGTGAGCAAGTTAAGGTAGCAGTGAAAAAGGCAAATGCAATATTAGGTATGATAAAAAGAAATATTAAACATAGGAGCAAGGAAGTGATAGTCAAACTGTATAAAGCATTAGTTAGACCCAGATTGGAGTACTGTGTACAGGTGTGGAGTCCTTATCATAGAGGGGATATAAACATGCTGGAAAGAATACAAAAAAAGAGCAACAAAGATGATAGTGGGATTCCAGAATTACAGTTATGAGGAAAGACTCAGAAAAACCGGCCTACAGTGTCTCGAAGAGAGAAGAATTCGTGGTGACTGAATACAGGTTTATAAGATGATCAAAGGAATGGATAAATTAGACTATAACAAGTTTTTTTAAATACAGCCACCCACAATAACAAGAGGGCATAGCTACAAGTTGACTAAAGAGAGGTCCAGATTAGATATTAGGAAATATTTTTTTAGTCAGAGAGTGGTGTCTGCTTGGAATGCATTGCCAGGGGAGGTAGTGGAGGCAGGGACAGTTAATGCATTTAAGAATAAATTGGATGCCCATATCTCTTAGACCAAGGTGATGTAAATGAAACTGGTTGTATACAGACAATGCAGGGTCTACTAAACCAGTATAAAGAAGTTAAGTGAAGTTAGTTATAGATTCCTTGTAAAGAAGCCACCTGTAGTAGTGACCCTATGTATCACATGAAGCTAGAAAGGAAAATGAAGTGATGAGTCTATTAGACTGCTTCTTACCAAGATGTGATTAATGGGAACCAAGGGTAACATCAGGGTCAGTGGGTGGGACATACTTATCAAGACCCAACCTCACTTCCTCAAAGGGCTCCTGGAAACATGATGTGCCATAGTAGTCTGCCCAATTAGGTGAGGATTGACACTGTATCCCAATAATGGTGGACTTGCTGCGGAGTCTCGCATTGAACTACAGCCAGGACGAACCAGATACACATCAGGTTCTCTTCATGACTATTTATATCTAATATAATTATAATTATAGGCATACCAAGGTCATTTCAGTAATCCTATAGCATATCTATAACGGCTACAGGCATATCAAGCTCATTGCAGTAATCCTATAGCATACCTATAACGGCTACAGGCATACCAAGCTCATTGCAGTAATCCTATAGCATACATATTACTTGTACAACAACAGGCATACCAAGCTCATTGCAGTAATCCTATAGCATACATATTACTTGTACAACAACAGGCATACCAAGCTCATTGCAGTAATCCTATAGCATACATATTACTTGTACAACAACAGGCATACCAAGCTCATTGCAGTAATCCTATAGCATACCTATAACGGCTACAGGCATACCAAGCTCATTGCAGTAATCCTATAGCATACATATTACTTGTACAACAACAGGCATACCAAGCTCATTGCAGTAATCCTATAGCATACCTATAACGGCTACAGGCATACCAAGCTCATTGCAGTAATCCTATAGCATACATATTACTTGTACAACAACAGGCATACCAAGCTCATTGCAGTAATCCTATAGCATACCTATTACTTGTACAACAACAGGCATACCAAGCTCATTGCAATAATCCTATAGCATACCTATAACGGCTACAAACATACCAAGCTGATTGCAGTAATCCTATAGCATACCTATAACGGCTACAGGCATACCAAGCTCATTGCAGTAATCTATAAATATATCATTAACATCAGTCAGTATTGATTTTAAATGATTAAATGTCCACCAATAGCTTGTGTAATGAGTCCAATGCACATCCCCTATTCTGACCATCAGAGTATAAATAACTGATCACAGCTTTATATCACATATGTAATTGTTATTGTCAACAGCTGATCAGGCCTGAGGAGATGACCAACCCTAAGGTAGATGACCTGAGTATGATGACCTACCTGTCCCAGTTCCCTAATGCCAAGCTCAAGTCTGGAGCGCCAGCCGGTGCAGTAGAACCTGCTATAGGAAAGACCGCAGCACCAAAGACCGCTGCAGCACCAAAGACCGCCGCAGCACCAAAGCCTGCGGCAGCACCCGCAGCACCTGCAGTACAGCCTCTGAATGTTGCTAGTGTTAAAGCATACGGACCTGGCATTGAGCCAACTGGCAACCAGGTTGGAGTCCCCGCCCGATTCACAGTGGAAACCCTCAATGCAGGAAAAGGCAATGTGGATGTTCTTATACTCAATCCCAAGGGACAGACTGTGCCAGTGAGTTCTTGTGCCTGATTTCCGTTGATCAGCTGTTTTATGCTTTAAGATCGTTTTATTTTTGAATATGTTCTGTTTCTTACATTGATTTGGTCATTGTTGATTGATATTTATATAGTACTATTTGAATGATATTTACATTGTACTATTTTAATGATATTTACATAGTACTAGCTGATTGATATTTATATACTGCAAGCTGATTGATATTTATATAGTGTTAGCTGATTGATAATAATAGTACCAGTAGATTGATATTTATATAGTACTAGCTGATTTATATTTATATAGTGCTAGCTTACACAAAAAATTATGGCTTCTACCAGCTGAACAGAAGAGAGCAGGTCGTGGTCTTCAGACTCCGCACAGGCCACAACAGACTGAGGTACCATCTATTCAATAAATTGAAGATAGGTGACACTGACGAATGCTCGTGTGGCACAGGGAAAATGACTGCTGAACATTTGCTGCAAAATTGCCCAATATACGAGGACCAAAGAAAACACATGTGGCCATCACCAGTGACAACACTAGACAAGCTCTATGGCAGTGTCGACAGCCTCAGGATGACAGCTGCTTTCTTCGAAGAAATTCAAGTTGACGTCTGACAGCGTATGAAGAAGAAGAAGAAGAATATATAGTGCTAGATTGATATTTATATAGTACTAGTTGATTGATTTTTATATAGTACTAGCTTATTGATATTTATATAGTACTAGCTTATTGATATTTATATAGTACTAGCTGATTGATATTTATATATTACTATCTGATTGATATTTATATAGTCCTAGTTGTTTGATAATATTAAATAGTACTAGCTGATTGATATTTATAAACTGCTAGCTGATTAATATTTATATACTGCTAGCTGATTTATATTTATATAGTACCCGGTGTGTTGCCAGTGATAGTTATGTAAGTGCTAAATTGTTAGGGTCCCTTCCCTGCACACCTCCTCACCCTCACATCTACAGTCCATTCTTTCCCAGTTCTCCTAAAGTATAACATTTAAATCTACATTTCAAGTTATGCGCATCTATCTACCCTTCACACACTCCCCCCCCCCCTCCCCCCTCATCATCAATGGCATCTCAGTCTCTGTAGACCATGTTGGTGACGCCATTTGAGTTTTGTGCAGCTCTGTCTCCAGTATTTCAACACAGTCTGCTATGACTGTAAAGACTGATATACAAGTGACAGTCCCTGTCACAGATCATACAACCTCTGCAGTCTTTTCTTTTCTCTGCAGCCAGAAGGCCTCTGTAAGCGTTGGTAAATACTATGCCCCTCCAACTGACTGTCTCCAAACAGCTCGATCCTGAGCAATCGTTTCCCAGCCCTCTGATGGGATGTCGCAAGACTTCATGTATCATCTTTGACACCTCATGCTTAGTGTAAGTGCTCCAAGTCTCCCTTCCATACATGAGAGTGCTGAGAACGCAAGTCTGATAGACCCGAACTTTGGTGTAGTGAGACAGTGAATTGTTCTCCCAGATTCTCTTGATCAGGCAGTTCTTGACGGTGCTCACCCTGCCAAGCCTACTCTTTATCTCTACCTTGAGCGAGAGAGTTGCTAATGTCAGAGCACAGATATGTGGAATTTTTTATGACCATAGTAATGCCATCAATCTTTATAGAGGTGAGAGTATAAATATCCTGTGTGCAGACCTTCATCTTTTCCAGGCGTATGGTGAAGCCAAACTGCTTGTACCCCTCAGAAAATCTGTCGCCCAGTCTTTGGTGGGACCTCTTAATTATTAGTCACTAGAACTGCATCATTTGCAAATAATATCTACCTAATAAGCACCATCCTCAACTTGGTCCTCGCACACATTCGGGACAGGTTAAACAGCCGCCCATCTGACCTGGAATGCAGATAAACACCGTCTACAGATGTGCCGTAAGCATACAATAAGAGAATGGAGAAGAAAGTCCTAAAGAGGGTTGGTGCAAGTACACACCCCCACTTCACTCCACTCTTGATGGGAAAAGAATTTGAAGAAGATCCATCATATGAGATTGAGCCCTCATATTAATGTGAAAAGAAATGATCATTTTGCACAGTTTTGGAGGACAGTCGATCTTTACTAACCAAATCGAAGGCCTTGGTGAGGTCTATAAACATCATATATGGCGACTCGTCCTGGTCTCTGCACATCGCCTGGATATTGTGAAGAGAGGAAAATTATATAGAAAGAAACTATATATATATATATATATATATATATATATATATATATATAGCTACTTTTACAAGTGTAACCTGCACATTTAACATCTTGCACTGCCATTAGGGATGTAGCTTTAAAAACTTATTGGTACTTCTTCTTCTTCTTCGTACGCTGTCAGACGACAACTTGAATTTGTTCTAAGAAAGCAGCTGTCATCATGTGGCTGTTGACACTGCCATAGAGCTTGTCTTGTGTTACCACTGGCGATGGCCACATGTGCTTTCTCTGGTCCTCGTATGTCAGGCAATTTTGCAGCAGATGTTCAGCGGTCATTTTCCCTGTCCCACAGGTGCATTCGTCAGTGCCACCTATCTTCAGTTTATTGAATAGATGGTACCTCAGTCTGTTGTGGCCTGTGCAGAGTCTGAAGACCACTACCTGCTCTCTTCTGTTCAACTGGTAGAAGGCATCATTTATTGTATAGCCAGTATGTTCTGTTTCCCATTCGGCAATGTATCTGGCCCTAATAAACCTTTTGGACTCTTCGTAGGTCACACTAGAATCTAGTTGTGGTAGTCTTGTACCTTCTTTTGCCTGTCTGCCTCCTCGTTGCCTTGGATGTTACAGTGGGATGGAACCCACTGTACCACTACTCTTTTTGGTGTGGACTGCTGGCATAGTTGACAGAATACTGCTCTTAAATCATTAAGTTCAGTATTTTTCTGGCTTTTTAGTGCTGTAACCACGGCCAGGGCATCTGTAAACAGGACTATCTGGCTTTCATTGCTTTCGCCTGTCAGCATTGCTTTTACTGAATCCTTCAGTGCCTCTGCCTCCGCTCTGACATTGCTTGAGAATTTTCCAGTTGCCACTGACAGTCTTATTTTTCTACCATTTGTTACGCTCAGGAATACCCCTCCCCCTCCATTCTGTGTTGTGTTTGTTACAGAACCGTCGGTGTATGCATGGTTCCAGTCCAAGCTTATGTAGTTTTCCGCTATGTACCTCAGGGTTATGTCTCTTCTTTCTTTTTCATTCTGGCTGTTCTTGTTTCCAATAACTGGTATATTTTCTTCCACCTCCGGAATGATATGCTGCTTCCATGCGGGTTTGCGTACAGTAGGGATGGGCTTTGGTGTTATTTTGGTGTTCATAGGGGCTTCGCTCATCTTTGCTTTGGCTATTTCTGCAAAGTTTCTCCGCTTTAGTTAACCTTTTCCAAATCTATTTAGTCTCTGATGCATTGGATGGTCTGTCAGTCTTCTTAGTTTGTCTGCTTACTGCTGGGCTCTGCAGTCTCTTCTGTTGTTCATGGATTGCAGATTTGTAATCTTTTCAAGTTCTACAATTGGCGTTGACTTCATGCCTCCTGTTATAACTCTCATGGCTTGGTTTTGAAGTTTGCTAATTTTATCAAAGTTTGCCTTTGCTGCTGTTGCCCATGCCACAATGCCATACTCGAGAACTGGTCTCACTCTTCCAGTGTACAGTTTCCTCAGTATTCTTTCGTCTGCTCTTCAGCTTGTGCCAGCAAGTTTCCTCATGATTGCCATTCTTTGTCTGGCTCTTATTCGGTTTTTCTCGATCTGACGTTTCCATGTCATGCGCCGATCAAATGTGACGCCCAAGTAGTTTGGGTTGTCGTTTGGCCGCAGATATTTTCCATTAAGACTTATTTTGGTGTTCTGTGGTTTATTTGAAAGCGAGAATATCGTACATGTTGTTTTTTCTTTATTTATTTTGAACTTATTGGTACAAAATCTAATCTTTTTATAAGTTGGAGTGACCAGTTCCCTTAAGTAACTCATTTACATCTGGCTAGGCTAGATTAAAGGCTGTTGCTACAGGTAGTAAACCAGGTGTCTTTGTCAAGAGAAGCATGTGCTTAAAGCACTCTGCCACTCTGACATTCATCTGGTCAAATACACGGTTGTGTTGCCTGGTTTCAAACATATGATTCTGTTATATTCAGTGATTCTGTGATCAATTTCCTTGTCTTACAGCTAATCTTATTTTTCTTATTCTCTTTTTATCCCTTTTTCACTCCAGTTGTAGTATACAGTCACCACTACAATTGGTCTCCTTTAGGAAGACTACATCAAAGCATTTTGCATGCTTTTGTAGTGATAGTTTCTGTAGCAATTTCCTTTATATGAGGAGTTTGCTAGCACTATGCACAACTTTCTTTAGTTGCCTTTTACAACATGTATGAAGTGTAGTAGTCCTTAATTTTTTCTTTCCAGTAAGAAGTGCCAGGATCCACCCAGAGAACAGCTAGTATTATTCCAAGCTTATTCAAATGTTAAACAAAACCTGAAATAAGATACCCAGTCAAAATGACTCAAAATAACATCTTTATTGCCCCAACAGAGTTGCAAGCAAATAAGGTTTTTGTCTTATTTAGATCAATGAAAAACTCTCACCATTTGTAATCTGTTCCAGTGCCAGGTGACTTTCAACAATGACCAAAACCTGACTTACTCCTGTGTATATGTCCCCAACATTGAGGGAACCTACAGGGTATGTTTTCTGTTGGTTTATTATTCTATCTTTGCTCATCAGGACAATAGTTTTTGTAACTACTCCATAGTTTGTCAGACCTGACATCATAGCAAACACACAATTATATTGGCACCCATATATACATGTGCACCACACTAGAGGGAAACTAAACTGTATGGGAAAAAGATTATTTGTGTGTGTAATGAAGATGCTCAGGTTTTAAAAATAGAGAGAGCAGTGTTGCCTGCCGGCTGACAAGGATGGCACGGATCGAATCCTCGGTATATCAACTCTACAGGCGAGACCAGGTGATCATTCATATATATATATCAGATGATTTTTTTAAACAAATAATCATACACAAGCTGTATATTTATGTTTTAATGAATCATTTCACCTTATTAGTCTTTACATAGAAAGCTTAATTTCATCATTAAAGTCAAACCAGTCCTACCATTTAGTTAAAAAACTTGAAATGTTACTAAGAGTATTACATTCAGATTGAAACACTCCAACAAGAGATTTCTCTGTTGCATACTTTATGTAAGTTGGCTAGATGTAATAACAGGTATCTGAGACAGAGACAACAACAACTATTAATGTTGGGGATGTGAGAAAGAGTAGGATATACATTCAGAAAGAAATATAACTATATCTATATGTGAATTGGATTGGAACCCCCCGGGGAAGAAAAATTGTGTTAAGAGCAAAAAACACATGGTGAAGAGGAATGAGTTTCATAGATGAAGCTCAAGAACTCAAGAGGACAACACACACTTTGAGTCAGTGGGGAAAGGGGACAATGTGGGCTAGTGGTTAAGTGACGTGGCTCACAATCCGATGGTGCTGAGTTTGCTCCCCATCACAGCACCAGTCGTTGCCCCGGTAAAGTAAACCCTTAGAAAATCCAAGAAGTAGCAGACCCTACCATAAAAATGCATGCCGAAATCGAATGCACTGGGCTGACAGGCTCAAAATAAAAACATAGTGCAGCGCACACCACCTTGTGGAATTGAGAAATAAGATGAACGTAAAACAAAAAATTATGTCAGTGGAGAATTACCACTTCAGCCCTGTATTGTAAGAGAGATAGAAGGAATACAGCAAGTCATTCTTTAGAAACTCTATGATGTACAACTATCTGAGTTCTGTGCTTTGCATGATCAAGTTCACAAGATGTATCTTTTTGTGCCCATCTTTGATTATGAAGGTTATCATCAAGTTTGGTAATAAGGAGATCCCGAAATCCCCATACAATGTCAAGGTGGAAGGTGCTCCTGGTGACCCCTTGAAGGTGACAGCTGCTGGGCCTGGCTTGGAGAAAACTGGTGTGATTGTTGCAAAGAAGACTTACTTTGACGTCTTCACAAAGCGTACGTTATTATATTGTTACTAACTTTTAAGTTTCAGAAAGATAATTCATTAATTACATACTATGAAGTGAGTAGAAAAGGTTAGAATTGTTCCACAGTAGATCCTGCCATCAGGGAGTAAGTGTTAGATGCGTCAGTGTTACTAAGCCTTAGTTTTTCTGAACATTTCATAACTGCTAGAAAGACTATATGTATAGGATATATGTACAAGGTCGATTTGACAAGTTTTACCTTCAGGGCCATAACTATGACAACAGTGCTGAGAGACACGTGACACCTATGTGAAAATAATCTCTAATGAAGTGACTATATGGGGCATGTAGTGGAATATGTATGTGTGTTGATTGAATTCCTTATGATGGAAGGTTGTGTACCCATCGACATGCATCAAAAAATGACTGCAGTTTATGGTGATGTCCGTGTGGATTTTAGTACTGTCAGGAGGTGGGCACGGACTTAGAAAAACAACAATCCAGTCATGATGAACCTGCATGACAAGGCTCACAATGAACAACCGATCACAGATAGGAATGCACATCACCAAGCTCGCATAGACAAACTGATTTGTGCCAGTCGTTGTGTCATGTAGAAAGATATCGCTGCAATGCATTTAATTTTGATTGAGTGAGTTCATCACATTTTCAATGCCCTGCGTGTGTATAGGAAAGTGTACGTGAGATAGCATGCTGATACCTGATAGGAAACAGCCCTGCCAGCAGGTATGTCAGGAATTTGTGATGCAATATGAACAGGAAGGTGATGCCTTTATCCATCAATTGTCATTAACGACGATTCAGGTTCACATCATTATGACCTAGAAAACAAGCGCTAGTCTATGGAGTACAAGAATAAGAACTTACCTACTCCAACAAATTTTAAGTTATCGCCTCTGTGGGAAAAGTGATGATGACCATCTTTTGGGACTGCGTAATCAACACTGAATTTTTGTAGCACAGCAATACTGTAAACTCTGATCGATATGTGAAAACTTTGCTGAAACTTAGAGCACGATTGCTACAGGTTTTTGTGGGCAAGCAGTCAACAAACAATGGCTGCATTGGAGCATCCGAAGTCTGACAACTTTTTACTGCACCTATCGTGCATCCCTAATCTGACACCTTGTGACTACTTTACCTACCCGGAGCTAAGTTAACACCTCAAGGGATATCATTACACTTCTGACGAGGAGGTGCAAGCAGCTGTGAGTACCTAGTCTGATTATGTTCCTCAACGACATGCAACAACTTGTCCAACGTTGGTGTTTGTGTGTGAACTGGAAAATCTGACTACTTTTATAAATAATGTTACATCACCTGAGCAACATTCCAGGTTTTAAGAGAATGTCTAGCTCATGTGGCAATCTTGCATATTCATTAAATTATCTCCTCAAAGGCAAAACTGTTCAAATCGCCCTCGTAAATAATTTTTAGTAGCAACATTTTTCTAATTAAAACAGTAACTTACTATAACAGATTATTATCCAACAATGCAGGAAATGTACAAAAATATGAAAACAACGAACAAATGACATGTCACTCATACAAATAGCCTTGTGGTATGTATATTTTACTTTTTATGTTTTGGCGAAAGGTTATTTCTCATATTTTCAGTTACTCTTGGTGATTTTTCAAAAGACTGTTTCTGGAAAATAGTTGTCATATTTGTTGTTCTTGATTTCTATCAGAGGCTGGCAAGGGAACTGTTGATGTTGCTATCCTGGATCCAAATGGCCAACAGGACAAGGTGAGACCAACCATCACTCCTGTTACAGGCAAGGAGGGCACTTACAGGGTGGAGTACACAGCTGTGGTTCCTGGACTCCACTCTGTCAATGTGTTCTTCAACGGAATTCAGATTCCAGGCAGTCCATATGGTGTTAATGTTTCCTCAGGTAAGTCAATCTCACTAGTCATTATTATGTATCATGCCACAGTTTTGTAGTTCATTTTATGGAGATTGACAGAACTTTGCTTGGAGACTATTTATTAATTTTTATGTTTTTTATAATTAGGTAGATTTTTTTTCAATATCCAGTCAACTTTTTGCAGTCCAATCTAATTTGGCTGATTTATGTCTTAGAGTTCAAAACGTGCTGCAACTCCATTTGGTAAATACATTTTTTTCAAAATAAAATGCATTAATATCACGCAGATTGAACTAAAATTATGATCTAAAGATATTGAGACACATAATGCAATAACATGAAGTATTTATAATGAAAATATAATTAATGTGGAGGAAAAATTCAGGCATAACATATTTTTGTAATACTCGTGTCATCGGGTGTAGTTCTGTATTAATTTCGCAATAGCATTCACAGTCCTTTTCTTCTGTATCCCAGCCAAAGTCTGAATCAGACATGTTGAATATTCACATATAATCGAGATTTGTGATCATTGATTTTACCAATTATAAAGTCATTTCTCAGCCATTAAAGTTATATCCATCGCACAATATGCAACAACTTTGTAAAAATTCACCTTGTTTAGATATACAGACTTGATACAGACTCAATACAGACTTGACGGAAATAATTATACATTAAAGTTGAGTATGCGCTAGAAAGTCAGTCATCTTTAGTTCATTCTAAATTTTTTTTAATTTGGTGTAAACTAAACTGTTACAATACCAAATGTTGCTGAATTGTACAGTAAATTATATTTTATGCTCCACGTAATCCTTCCGGACATGACAGAAAGAATTTAAAACAACACGCAGTCACTATGTAAATGCCACAGTCTAGGTGTTAGACACCCTTACTAATAATTATAGCAGGTTAAATGTAAGACACAAAAAAGTCAGTTCACCATGGTGCCTATAAATGTTGCTATGCGCCTGACATTCCAGGACATGTGCCTTATTTATTCTCACAATTTCCCCCCATCACGGCATATCATTTTCATCCAGTACCATGTCGGGCTCCTAAATTTTTTACCTGGTTCCTAGATTCTAAACAGATTTGTCACTCCATAAGTTAATGCTTTTTAACGTTTTACTGTATTTTAGAAATGATATTTGGTTATGAAAAAAGTTTCTAGGACCACTTATTCATGAGGAAAGTATAGAACGATTACCTATACTACTATGATACTACTCGAGTGGTCTGCCGGGGTCTTTGTGTATGACAGGGACAAGAATAGTACCACTGCATCACAGTGAGTATGTCGTATGAGATGACTAGCTGTGAGACATGGCATAACACCGGCCATGGTTAGGTGACTTGTTTAGAGCAGCATAGATGGCACCTAACAGGCTCCGGGTCTACTTTGCTCTAGTGTTTGTCTATTAAGATGGACTCGCACATCGGCTAACCACCCTCTGTAAGCACTTGTCCCAACGCAGCAAAGTATTAAGTTGCTCGAGCCTAGCCTGCTAATCAGGAAGCCCTTCTCCCAGCTACATCCAGCTCATGCCAGAGCTGGGACCTGCACAGGGTCATCTGCCTCTGTAGAAGTACAGGTCGACTAAGAACTATGATGTGTGACCAGATTTATCATTTAGAACATTTCCTGAAAATTGTCATCATTACATCAAAATTATAAAATCCATTTCATATATTTTCAGCCTCCAATGCAAAGGCTTGTTATGCAACTGGTCGTGGCATTCAACCACGTGGTATAAGAGTCAAGGACAATGCTGTATTTTATGTGCACACCAAGGGAGCTGGAGAAGGAAATGTTGGAGTTCAAATTTTTGGACCAGGTTGGTTTTCAATTAAATGGCTAATTACAGGTCAATGTAGTTCCAGATCAGGACTGCTGTCAAGGATGAAATCTTAGAGACTTCATTGTATTTAATTTTTGTTAGTCAGAGAGTGGTGAATGCGTGGAATGCATTGTCACAGGAAGTAGTAGAGGCAGGGACAATTAATGCATTTAAGAATAGATTGGATGCACATAGCTTTTAGAGCAAGGAAATGTAAAAGAAACTGGTTGTATACAGACTTTACAGAGTCTTCTAAACCAGTATAAATATGTTAAGACCAGTTAAGTTAAGTACTAGGTCTCAGCTAACTTTCTTGCATGTTGTAAGAAGAGCCTAAAACAGGTTAGACATAGGCCTGGCTATCTCATCCTCTAGAAATTGTCAGCTATAAAAACATAAACATTTTCATTTACTAATGCCGAACTGGGAGCTGAAATGTTTTGTTTAATGGTTTGATCTAGATGTGTGATTCTCCGTATTTAGTTATCAGTATAAACCTTGACACATTGAATGAGTTATTTTAGTTTTTCTTGGCTCTTTGCAACAGTCTTCTCTACATATATTCTGTATTTTGTTCTGTTAATTGTAAAAAATAAACCTGTTTTGAAACTTGATCTTAGGCGGTGTTGAGGAGAAGGTCCAGGTAAAACCTCTGGCTGGGGAACCAGGAGTGTACGAGTGCATCTATGTCCCCTCTAAGCCTGGCAGCTACATTATCAATGTCACCTTTGCTGATCAGCACATCAACAAGTCTCCATTCAAGGTAAAGATCTCATACATGTAAACCTCCAGGGAAAAAAAAATTGCACTCCGAACCAATAAAAACCTTACAAAGTAAAACGAAAATCTTGCAAAAGTAAAACAAACAAAAAATCTTGGAAAGTTAAACAGAAGCCTAACAGAAAAAGTTTTTGTAAAGCACAGATAAACACCTTAAAATAGTTCAGTAAATGTATGTGCTTGAGCCAAAATTATCTTTCTATTTCTTCCATTTAGATTTTGTTGCATTAAACAGCATAGATACTTTTTGCACTGAAATGTATTTCAATCAACATATTATAGGATAAAGTCAAATACAAAATACACAAGAATGATTAAAAGCAAAAGGCCAAGATGAAAACAAGGCCAGAAAAAGAATACAGAAAGGCATAACCTTCAGAGTGAACCTGTGACACCATGCTTGAGTAGACAGGGAAATCATAACAAAATTAACAATGTGGAGTGACACGTTGCCTGGAGAGAGATGGGCTCCGCCAGGTGCAGAACGGCCCAAGACACACCGACAATGCAGAAAGCATTGCAAAAAATCAGAAGTGCGCCGGTCGTCTCAATACACAACAATGACAATTATACCACTGAGGTTAACTCGTCCAGACGGGAGATTCGATATCCTGACACAAAATCAAGTGGTGTGGGGGGAACTGGTCCAACAATCTGCAGTATTGGTGCCCCAATGGAGTGGCGGGAACTGGTCCAACAATCTACAGTATTGGTGCCCCAATGGAGTGGCGGGAACTGGTCCAACAATCTACAGTATTGGTGCCCCAATGGAGTGGCGGGAACTGGTCCAACAATCTACAGTATTGGTGCCCCAATGGAGTGGCGGGAACTGGTCCAACAATCTACAGTATTGGTGCCCCAATGGAGTGGCGGGAACTGGTCCAACAATCTACAGTATTGGTGCCCCAATGGAGTGGCGGGAACTGGTCCAACAATCTACAGTATTGGTGCCCCAATGTAGTGGCGGGAACTGGTCCAACAATCTACAGTATTGGTGCCCCAATGGAGTGGCGGGAACTGATCCAACAATCTGCAGTATTGGTGCCCCAATGGAGTGGCGGGAACTGATCCAACAATCTGCAGTATTGGTGCCCCAATGGAGTGGCGGGAACTGGTCCAACAATCTGCAGTATTGGTGCCCCAATGGAGTGGCGGGAACTGGTCCAACAATCTACAGTATTGGTGCCCCAATGGAGTGGCGGGAACTGGTCCAACAATCTGCAGTATTGGTGCCCCAATGGAGTGGCGGGAACTGGTCCAACAATCTACAGTATTGGTGCCCCAATGGAGTGGCGGGAACTGATCCAACAATCTGCAGTATTGGTGCCCCAATGGAGTGGCGGGAACTGGTCCAACAATCTGCAGTATTGGTGCCCCAATGGAGTGGCGGGAACTGGTCCAACAATCTGCAGTATTGGTGCCCCAATGGAGTGGCGGGAACTGGTCCAACAATCTGCAGTATTGGTGCCCCAATGGAGTGGCGGGAACTGGTCCAACAATCTGCAGTATTGGTGCCCCAATGACCTTTCAGGCTACGGGACTGATGATGATAATGATGATGATTGTTTCTATAGCATTCTTTTATGCCCAGAAGGCTACAACAAACTCAGCAAGCTTTCAAACCATGGGAAGGGTGAGGTTTGCATATTCATGGATTAAATCGAGTCTTGTACTGTACAGAGGTTATGCTGCATGCAGAATTCTCCTGTTAACCACTTAGGTATGTGTTTTGTTTACTTAATATAAGATAGAGAAAATACATTTCTTTCACATTTTTTGACATTGATATGTTGGCAGGACAACATGCATTAACATTTGTGTTACTTCCTTATAGAAAGATATTACTTCATAATTTAATATACTTCAATGTAGGTTGAGGTTGGTCCATTCTGGAACACCAAAGTCGTAGCTTATGGACCTGGTCTGGAAAGTGGTGTGGTTAACCAGCCTGCTGTCTTTACTGTGGAGACAAATGGGGAAGTTGGTGCTCTGGGTAAGTTCAGCAAGATATAAACTGGTAACGCAGTTGTGGTACCAAATACCTATGGTTCTACCCAGGTTGCAGTTGTAGTACGAAGTACCTATGGGTCTACCCAGGTTACAGTTGTAGTACCAAGTACCTATGGGTCTACCCAGATTGCAGTTGTAATTAAGAAGACTGATCCCAGTAGGAATTGTTGAAGAGCATGTGTTTGAGCCCTGCATTCCAAGGGAAACTAGATGGTTTTATGTCAAGTTTGTCAGTAAAACAAAAACTATCCTTGTATAAATGAGTGCAGCTGAAGACGAATGCGTTGGACAAAAAGCTGCAAATATCGCAGTCACGCTGCAAACTAGCGCCACAACGCATTCCGTTCTCCAGACTACATCTTGCTACTTGCAAAGCCCTGTTCAGGGCTTGGTAGCGAGAGATTGAGAATGAGCGATGAAGAAGAAGAATATAAATGAACATGTGATTTAGGGGTTTGGGAACTTTGTTATAAATCACATTGTGCTTAGTTTGACAGACTAGCCATGTTGGGGTTTTTCTTCATGGTAAGATCACTTCTTCCGGTCAACCTAGCTGTAAATGGATACCTGGCAAAGTCATGGGAAAATTTAGGAGCTGTCGTGGGAGCTGCAGAGTTTGTTCTCTGTCGACACTGAAAGGGACTTCTTTTTTTTTTGCATTTCGCCTTTTTCCCCTATTTCCCAGGTGGTGTGCATTGCGCTATGTTTTTATTTTGCGCCTGTTGGCCCAGTGCATCCGACTACGGCATGCATTTTATGTAAGGGTCTGCTTCCTCCTGCATTTTCTAAGGGTTTGCTTTCCCGGGGCAACAGCCGGTGCTGTGATTGGGGAGTCAACCCAGCACCTTTGAGTTGTAAGCCGTGTCACTTAACCACTTGCCCACGCCATCCCCCTGAAAGGGACTGAGCACATATGGGTCACTCAAGTGCAATGAAGCTCGTTCTATGAGCATTTCCAATTTTGTCTAATGTATGTTAGTTTTCTTTCCACTTATTAAATGACATAGGGAGCTTAAGTTGTCTTTCCTGCGTCAAGTAGTCAAGTACATTGCACAGGTCAATGTCAGCCTGTGTGTCACTGCACAATCACTCTAATGCCATCTATCCACCTGCCTCGTTACCCATAGTTACCAATAATTTGATTATTTCTGTAGTTTGTTTCATTTTAGAGTTCATCCGAGTCTTCTAATATTTTACTAATATTAGGTTTCTCCATTGAGGGCCCGTCCCAAGCAAAGATTGACTGCAAGGACAATGGTGATGGTTCTGCTGATGTGACCTACTGGCCCACCTTGGCTGGGGAGTACGCCGTCCATATTTTGTGTAATGACAAAGACATCCCCAAGTCTCCGTACATGGCCAACATTGTCCCTGCTCAAGCATTTAATGCTAGCAAGGTTAGTGACTATCAATTTAGGATTTCATCTTTTTTTTTAAAAACACTATTGAAGTCAGATAATTGCAGAAGTGCAAAGTTTTACTATTCTAGGAAGCAACAATGGTGGAGAAACAAACTGTCTTCTCTTAGTCGCTCCTCTTCTACCCTAGTGGATGTAGAGGTTCTTTGTTCTTTTTTGGATATACTTGCGAATGAATGTGCAGGGAAACAGGTGATTGCCATTTTGTGTCTTTTTTATGACAGAGGTGCCAGCTCCTTTTGGCCTTCATGCAGGCTACTATTGGATAGAAATTTTGTTACCTTTAGAATTTTTGCCTGATCAGCGACTAGCAGGCTGCTCTTTTTGACTTTCAGCTGTCAATGGTCAATTTATGTGCACAGCATGTACACATGATCTTTGAAATTATCCTTCATCTCTGATAGGACTAGGTGCCAGTCTTTGAGACCAGGAATGCTTGAAAACGTGCAGGATTAAAACATCTACTATTTTACATTTTCATTCATTTGTTTTTTGAGATAACTTAACTTAACGCCTTTATATTGGTCTAGAAGACTATTCAGAGTCTGTAAACAACCAGTTTCATTTACTTCTTCATTTACTTGCTCTAAAAGCTATGTCCATCCAATCTATTCTTAAATGCATTAATTGTCCCTGCCTCCACTACTTCCTGTGGCATTAGTATAATACGTTTGATGTTTTTAATGTTTTAACAGCTGTCAGTAGGTCTGATGTTCTAATAGATTGTATTTTAAATGTTGACATTTGAATTATGATCCTTGCATGTTACTTCAATGATCTGTGTAGAACATCTAATATTCATTGCTTGAATTATTCTTTTGATTTCAGCATGTAAAGACCATGTCTCATATGCAGATAATTTCTAAGAAAATTTATGTTTGCATTAATTTGATCTCAGTATTTAGCAACACGTTCTTATCATACATGTCTACTTATAAAAATAGGTTAACTAGGAAACATGCACAAATAACAGCATGAAACTAGTCTACATTTAATATCACACTTTGAAAAATGTGTTGAGTTGTTTATTTTTAATTTGCATTTCCCAGGTGATAGCTAAAGGGCCTGGTCTGGAGAGGACAGGTGTTGCTCCCAACAAATGGGCAGAGTTCACAGTCGACACGCGTGCTGCAAGCAAGGCTCCCCTACAAATCAGTTGTATGGATGTGGACTATAACCCTGTGGATGTGGTGGTAATTAGTTTGTCTTCTTCTTTTTGTTCACTCCTTTGTATTTTAGAACATATGATACTTCTAGCTACATTTTACAATGGGATGGAAGGCAATATCTGCACTTTTCAGCCCAGCATGTCTGCTTCCATTAGTGTATTACCAGGGCCAGAAAAAGGAGCAAAGAATAGTAACACTGCCAGGCATATTATGAGAGTTGAAAAGGAAGTTTGGCGGCGGAGCTGACTGTCTTATTCTGTACAAACTGTAAACCACAAGGAAAATGAAAATAAGTTGGTAGAAGATGAACAACTAAGTCACATGTCTGCTCCCTAATCTCTCTCCCTAATCATTAACTATCATCAGATTACAGCAGAGGATTTAAAGTTTTAGCTTTTGCCTCTCCTTGATGAATTGCCACTTATGACCTATAGGCTTCATTTCTCCAGAACATTCTGGTTTTAAGGTGCCAGAGACTCATACTTTGCTCCTTTTCCAGTGAAATAGTAATAGTCCTGCCATGGTAAAACCAGAAACTGGGCTTTTTCTGCCAGAGACTTGGGTGATGTTGATGCTTGTCAGCTTCCACAGACCCACCTTCATGTGATTGCAGAGCACCCGAATAAACATCAGAACATATTCTGCAAGACTGGCCCACTTATGCAGATCAAAGAGTGGCAGTCTGCCCCAGGGGAACGACCATGTTTGATAAGCTGTGGCGGATCGGCAAAGTCCTGAAACGCAGTCTCCTTCGTGAACCTCACCGAGCTAGAAGCATAGCATCAGTTGATCGAAGAAGAGAATGTTGCTGACCACATGGACAACCTTCTTTAACTTTTAACTACATGTTGGAAAGAACTACGTGTTGCAAAGGTAACATTGTCCCTAGCTATTCTTTTCTCCCCAAGGACCAAACCTTCTTGAGTACCACTCCTCTCAGAATACCACTCCTCTCAGAGTACCACTCCTCCCTGGGGACCCACTCCTCCCTGGGAACCACACTTCTCTCAGAGTACTACTTCTCTCAGAGTACAACTCATTTCAGAGTACCACACCTCTCAGAGTAGCACACCTCCCTGGGGACCCTACGTCTTTAAGGGTACCACACCTCCCTGGGGACCCACATCTTTAAGAGTGCCACACCTTCCTGGGCACCTCAATTCTCTCAGAGTACCACTTGCGTGTATTATTACTTGTCAAAATGTTTTTGTGTTATATGTTTATACTAATGTCATGTGCTCCTTCATTCAGGTACAAGACAATGGTAATGGCACGTACAACTGCCGCTACACGCCCACAAGAAATGTGAAGCACACAGTGACCATCACATATGGTGGTATCATGATTCCCAAAGCACCTTTCAGGGTGAGTACCACTATAGGTGTGTTATCTTTGATGACCTGACAAATGATCAATGCAGTTTTCATACCTACATTGTCCTAATAAATACCACAGTAAATCAAGATGAAGATCACAGCAAATCTGGAGATAAATGATAATTGTCAACTTTAAATAGTTTTAGTACAGCTTGACAAAATGAAAATCACAGTGTTGGTAAATTAAAGTTTTATATGATGAGGTTACTAGCCCCATGCATAGCCTTCTTTAGTTCGCTTTTACAACATGCTCAGATGGTTACAGCAGACATATTCTTTTCATCCTGGATACCACTTGGATGTTGAATATCATATACGGTCATTACATACAGAATATTACAGTGTGACAATTTTAAAAGTGACCACCAGTACATGGAGTTTTCAAATGTGAGATAAAACAGGGAGAGGAAATGTAAGAAATCATTCAAAAACTAGGGGACGGCGTGGCCTAGTGGTTAAGTGGCACGGCTCACAATCCGAAGGTGCTGGGTTCGATCCCCATCACAGCACCGGCCGTTACCCTGGGGAAGCAAACCCTTAGAAAATGCAGGAGGAAGCAGCCCCTTACATAAAATGCATGCTGAAGTCGAATGTACTGGGCCGATAGGCGCAAAATAAAAACCACAGTGCAACGCTCACCCGCCTTGGGGAATAGAGAAATAAGGCGAACGCAAAAAAAAAAAAAAAAAAAAAAAAAAAAAAAAAAAAAACTATACAGACTAGCAAAAAATGTCAAGGTGTGAGCATTGGTTATACTAGCAGAGATTAAATCAAATGTTATTTATCATTAAAAAGTAAGACACGAGGAGGATTATGAAAATGATTCATTGAGGGAGTAACAAAAGATTGTAAATGGAGAGAATGGATATACAATCATACAAGTCAATAAAAACAAAATACAGATCTGACTCAGTTACATCACTGGAACAGGAACCAAATAAAACCCACATTACGGTCACAATGCTTTCGTCGGGGACAAAGAACAATAAAAAAAACACCTAACAAACAACAATATGAGCAAATACAATAAACATTGCAACCAATACAAATGTGAGATTGCAGCCATATTTTGCAAGAGAGGGATCAGGAATGTGAGAATCATGGCATATCACTTAGGACAGAGTAGGTCAAACAAGAAATGATAATATATGAACCAAATTAGTACATGCACTAGCACACACCACTATAGTTAGTTTTCTTTCCACTTATGCCATTAAATGATGTGGGAAGCTTAAGTCGTCTGTCCTGTGCCAAGCGACAAAGCTGATAGTGGGATTCCAGAATTACAGTTATGAGGAAAGACTCAGAGAAACGAACGTACAGTGTCTAGAAAAGAGAGGAATTCGAGGTGACTTAATGCAGGTTTATAAGATAATTAAAGGAACGGATAAATTAGACTAAAATAAGTTTTAAAAATACAACCTACAAGAACAAGAAGGCATAGCTACAGATTAACTAAAGAAAGGTCCAGATTAGATATTAGGAAATATCTTTTAAAATCAGAGAGTGGTGAATGCTTGGAATGCATTGCCTCAGGAAGTAGTGAAGGCAAGGACAATTAATGCATTTAAGAATAGATTGAATGCGCATAGCTTTTAGAGCAAGGAAATGTAAATGAAACTGGTTGTATATATACAGATTCTGCATAGTCTTTTAAACCAGTATAAAGATGTTAAATTAAATTAAGTACGTTGCATCGGTCAATGTGAGCCCGTGTTGTTGTACAATCACTCCAATGTCATCTATCCACCTGCCTCGCCATCACCCCCTGCTCTGAAGCCAGATTTATCAGCATTGTAAGCCATCAGTGGAGGATGAGGGTGCATTCTCATGAGACTCACCACTATACGTACATAAATATATCAACAGATGCACACACACACACACACACACACACACATATATATATATATATGCAGAGACTGAACAGCCTGAAGAAATTATGGCAGAGCACCAACAAAACGATAAAAGTGATTTTTCCTGTGGCAGCATCTGGCTGTGAATCATGGACAATTACCAAAACTTCTAGACAAAGAATCGAACCCTTCGAGTCAAAATGTTACAGAAAGATCTTCAGAATACCCTGGACGGAGAAAAAGACAAATATAGACATTTGGTAAGAGTTGAACATAGAGGAGAACTGGTTTATCTATTTCATTTTGACAAGACAATGTAAATACGTTGGTCACATTAAGAGATACAGAAATCTTGAGAGAACAATGATGGAAGGTATGGTGCTAAGAAAAAGAGGCAGTGGTAGACCAAGAAGTCGATGGCACCAAGATATCCAGGGATGCCTGGGTATGACTGTGGATGAGGCTGGAGTTTTGGCAAGGGAAAGAGTTTCTTTCAGATAGACCATGATGGGAGCGACATTCTATAACATGCTACATGATGATATATATATATATATATATAAAACATTTATATGTACATGCAGACACATGTACAAATATAGGGATATAGAGATAGATGTGTAAAAATAATAATAATTAAGTGAAGGCATAAGAGAAAGACACAGTAATAAAATGAGGGAGGTAACAGGACAATGTGAATATTCGTCTTCTTCAGGGTTCGTCCTGAAAAGGACATTATGTCGTAATTTACAGAGAGGCTGCAATATCAGCACCTTTTGACCAGACACATCAGGTCCCAGCTGATTTTTTTGGGTACTGGGTTTGCCTTCCCAATCTTTATTCTCTTAGCCAGATTACTCTAGTGCAGCGTTTTTCCAGGGTTGCCGCTTGGAGGCAGAATAGGGTCTTGGTCAGCTGTGGTTCACTAACCCTGATGCAAGCATCCAGCGATGAGTCGCTGCCTGCTGTCAACTCATTCACTGTCCTGCAACTTGAGCCCCATGTGAATATAATTAAACAATACATAATAGTAGTTATCAAATGTTAAAAATACAGCGAAGTTGCAGTTTTCTTTACTTACTTTTTACCTTCAGTACCACTGCAACGTTGCTTTATTTTTACAATCATGTAAGCCACACAAAACAAATCATGAACACCTGTGGCGTGGCTCTTTCCTTGTTGTGAAGTATCGCTTGTTCAGTGGTACACACACACACACATAGTTGTATATGTCCTTGTTCACTTTAGTAGGAACATGGAAGTCACCACTACCGTTGGCCTCCTTGCAGGAAGTCTGCAGCAAAGCATTTATGTGCTCTTGAAGATAGGATTTATGTAGCACTATTTTAATGCTTGTACATGACAAGGTTTGCCAATACCATGCAAAACCCTACTTAGTCACCTTTTAGGACATGCATATTAAGGTGCAGTGGGCCTATTCTTTCCTCTCTAGTAATGGTGTCCCAGAGCTCACAAGATGACAGCATCATGGTTTTAAAAAAATCGAATCCTATAGCAGAGACTGTTGTCATGGATGGATGAAGTGTTAGAAACTTCTATCTACTAAGCCACATCCTGTATGAAGTAGGGTCATCAGTACCCTTCCTTGCTGTCTTTCCTTAACGGTATATCAAATACCAATTTATAAATGAACCCATTTACAGCTGGGTCAACTGGAGTGTGCCAGTAGTAGAAGTTGAACCTTGTACCTTTGCTGGGAAAGACAAGTGCCCCTACCACTAATCAGACGCTCATAGTGTAATATGCAGTGATGAGACAGCAAGATAATATGTGGCTGTGTCCTGACATTCTTCCAGCAAAGTATAAATTGATTTATCTCCACCTTTACTGTGCTGATTCTTACAAATCTACAGTTGAATATATTTGTTTTCCTTTGAGGTTTATGTGTCAGAGCCTAGCAACCCAGCAAAGGTCAAGGTCTATGGACCTGGTGTAGAGAAAGGAGTCAAAACCTTCACCCCTACCTACTTTGTGGTAGACTGCAAAGAGGCTGGACCAGGTAAGCTCTATCCATTCATTCTGTGTATGTTCATGTTCCATCATGTGTTTTTCATGTTTCATTGAGACCAGGTGTAGACATAAAATAACCTTAATATTAATATGAATATTCAAATATTATGGTACATTTTGATTCCCTCTCATGCTATCAGTTTTGTAAAGTAAGATTTCAGAATCCTGCCCTTTAGGTTGCATTGTCATTGCCAACTCATGCACAAATTTGATAATGAAACTCCCTGTGTTCATCTTGTTACAATATTCCTGTATCATTTAAATTAAAGTTTGGTTCATTTTTATCCTTTATTGCTATTCAAAAGAAAAGTTATTGTGTATGCAGAAGAACACAGAGATAGAGTAACAGGATAAAATTTGACACTAGTAAAGCAAATGTTTGTCCTTGGAGAAATGATCGTAGTTCCATACTTTTTGTGCAAGTCTTGTAAATAGCCCAGAGGACAATTTACGATATTATTCTTCTTCTTCTTCTTCTTCGTATGCTGTCAGACGTCAACTTGAATTTGTTCGAAGAAAGCAGCTGCCGACACTGCCACAGAGCTTGTCTAGTGTTGCCACATGTGCTTTCTCTGGTCCTCGTATGTTGGGCAATTTTGCAGCAGATGTTCAGCAGTCATTTTCTCAGTGCCACCTATCTTCAATTTATTGAATAGATGGTACCTCAGTCTGTTGTGGCCTGTGCGGAGTCTGAAGACCACGACCTGCTCACTTCTGTTCAGCTGGTAGTAGGCATCATTTTTTGTGTAGCCAGTATGTTCTGTTTCCCATTTGGCCATGTATCTGGCCCTAATAAACCTTTTGGTCTCTTCGATATTATTCAATAATGCGGATATCTATATCTTTACAAGTAATTCAGAAGAAGTTGATTTAGAAATTTATTCAGAAAAAAGTGATATTTGGCATACTACCTAATAAATAATTTTATTGTTATTCCTTTTTGTGTGGGTGTTAATTGTGTGTCTTTAGACAGCATCTTTTAATTTGTTGGGTCCATAGTGCTGAAATTAGGAAGTGAGTTTAACAAAGGTTGATGTCTTGGAATATAAGAAATATTATATATACAAAATAACAATTATAATTTGATAACGATTCCATGACAAAAACCATAAAATGTGTTGATTTTATGAACCTAGAGCTTGTACTCGTTCATATATTGGTGTCATCAGGCGATGTTGCAGTTGGCTTGACCGATGAGCGTGGAGTTGATGTACCAGTCAAGACCATTGACAACCAGGATGGTACCTTTACAGTCCAGTATGAGCCAAAGAGTCCAGGACTGTACACTGTGCTGGTTTACTTTGCTAATAAGGAGGTGCCTCAGAGCCCGATCAAGGTCAAGGTAGAACCCAGCATTGATGTCAGCAAGGTCAAAGTTGTTGGACTGGAACCAAGTAAGTTGAGTTTCATCAAGCTCTTGTCATTACCAGTGATGGTAGATTTTTATAACTATTAACTTACCAGTTGATTGCATCAAAAGGAGTCACAATTCTTTTAATCATTCCCTTCGTAATATGTTGAACTCCTGGGCACACATATTTTTGTGATGTTGTTGTTGTTTGCGAATGCCCACAAAGAGTAGTTTACTCTTTTGTGCGCCCTAAAAAGGGTGTTAAGTGGCAAGTTGGCGTAGCTTTCCTCACATCCTGAGCCCACTGATAAGGTGAACCGGGGTCCTCCAGGCAGTTCTGCTATGCTTGGCTTCATCTGCATATAGCTCACTACTATGGGGATCACGTCGAACCTCACCTTGTTAGCCGGACTTTTGTCCTCGATAACACCCCGTTTCCAGGACAACCAACAAGTAGGTCAGGTGAGGTTCTTGGCTAGTATATTTCGCCTGACCCTGGCTAACATTGTCTGATCAGTGTGTTTTGCCTGACCAGACGTTAGCCTCATCGTCCCTTTTGTGTTGTTAAACAGAGAATAATATCACATACTTCAGGCCTACCTAACTTCCGTAAAAATTGACTGGAGCATTCTCACAAATTATTTGAGTATACTAAACTGTTCACAATTAAAACAAGGGCACAAAACAGTCTAGCTATAAAATGTGAGGTTGTGAATAGACAAAATAGAGATTAGTGTGACAATAGTTTATTTTTCTTCATAAACATATAAAAAAACATTGTCACTCATGTGACTCGTAAATCCTTCAATCTGCTATTTATACTTACAATGTATATTGAGGTGACTTTTCAGTCAGGATAATTCAAGTGGATAAGATTTCTATCAGTTTCATGTATTTTTTGTGTGAATAATATTTTAAATTTAGCACACACACACAAACTCATTCACTCCCAGAAGCTGATACATTGACTTCTGGTTCTTTCTAGAAAACACAAAAGCCGATATATTGGCTTTTGCAACTGTGTTCACAAAATCACATATTTTCCCATTCCCCGTTCACCTAAGTGTTTTATTTTGGTTATTGGCGGAAGTCCAGATTTTGAACTTTTCATTTCCGAAAGAGTTATCATGAGTTTCGTTGAAAAAATGTTCAGTTTCGTAATTTGGAATCCATAATTTTTTTCGGAGGGCAGCTTTGAAGCTATCCTATGCACCTTCAGCCACACCAAATAGAGTTTTTTCTCGTACAAGGTTGGTAATAGATAGGTTATATTATTGCTAACTGCAATCGTTCTGATAGCGATATTTCAATTTCTTTATCTAGTCTTAGTTCTAAGTCGAGCGTTGAAAGTGAAACTAAATCTACTGACAAAGGGACTGTGCCCTCTTTTTTCTCAAACAATGGAAAAGTTCACAAATTCAGTACAAGATCAAGACCCTGCTAGTGTGTATTGTAGGTGTATATAAATTGAATACGGCAGAAACATTCTTTCCGTGTGTATGTAAATTAAACACTCTCGCAGATGTTGATTGAGGCTTTTATTTTTTAGCACTTTTCAACTTGACGTGCCTTCAGTAAAATGTTAATACTGTGGAAAAATACTGGACCAAATGAGGTGTAAGTTTCAGAAAATCTTCCTTCTCGATTACCGTCAATAGAAAGTATTAAAGTAATTACGATATTTGTGTATTGGTTTAGAGCTGAATAATGTGTTGATCAGCGTTAAAAAAATGTAATAATTTTACAAAATAACATAACGATTATGCAACTATAATCTTTCATAATATGTGTATTCCATTGTACTGGCCTCAATTGTGAACAGTTTGGTATATACTTAACTTAACGTCTTTATACTGATTTAGAAGACCCTGCAGAGTCTGTATACAACCAGTTTCAGTCTGTATACAGCCTGTTATTTCAGGCAACTTTTATTAAAGATAAATAGATCACAACTAAGTGATGCTGTGTTTCAGTTTTACATAAGGAAAAAATTGTGTTCAGAGGTCCAAAATATTTGGGACTGAATGAGTTAACACATACACACACACACACATTTTACAAGAATACTTCATATTTATTTAAAACTATTACTAATTCAACTTATCAACTTTGTCATTCAAGAAAATAATATCCTATGTGTCAGCTCCACTGAATGGAATCAGTTGACAGAGACATTTAATTATTTTTGTTGCACATTTATAAAGGAAATTGTTTCTTTGTCTGACAAAATACATTTTTACTTTTCACATATTTAAAAAATGTTGTTTGAACCTGATAGATACTGATAGACAAGTAAATATCTAACTTTTTTAAAAATTGTATTATATTATGTTGTATGTGAGTTGTGTATATTGTATATATGTATATATATTTTTTGATGATTATTATTGACTTTTTACATGATTATGTTTTTTAAACCATAAGAAAGTATCTGATTATACCTCAGTTTGTTGAGCTTCTTAGTGGCAGAGCTGTTAGAGCACTTATCTTTCACAGTTACTTGGCAGGGTTCAATCTTTTATTGAGGAGCATTTCAGTCAACCCAGCTGTACTTGGGTACTTGGCTTACAGTTAGGAAAGGCCAGCAGTGAGAAAGGGAATTTGTCACTTCATCTCACAAAAAGCTGAAATCTTATATACTGACATTTCTGACACACACTTCATCCTTGCAGGCAGCAGTATGTGCTATGGGACTATCTGTACTTTTAATTTTTATGTTGACATGTAGATCACCATGGTTAAGACTTAATTTAGTTGATCCTCTACTTTTTCTTGTGACCTTTAGTTCCTGTAGGATGGGGAAGCCATGCCAATGACCAAGGGTTACAGAAAATTACAAATTGTGTATTACTAAATTTGATTTCCTATAGCTCTTAAATGTAGGTTCATATTATTTAACAATGTTTATAAGTTTCAACACATTTACTTAAACTGGTCACTTTTTAGCTGTGCCCATTGGACAGCCCAGAGAAATTGGCATCCTGTCAAGAGGCGTGCCCAAAGCGGAGTCAAAGATCAAGATTGTTTCGCCAACTAACCAAGTCGTTGATGTCCCCACAGTAGCAACTGGTGATGGGTCTAAGGCTACATTTGCCTTACTTGAGCCAGGCCCTCACCAGGTGCATATCACATATGGAGGAATCCCTCTACCAGACTCACCTTATCGTGTGGATGCCATTGTGGGTCCACCCAAGGTCAAGGCTTATGGACCAGGGCTGACTGGAGGTGAAGCTACCAAGCCAGCTGTGTTTACTATTGACACCAGGGAAGAAAAGCTGCCAGGAGGTCTTGGATTGACTGTTGAAGGACCTTCTGAGTCACCCATCCAATGTAAGGACAACAAAGATGGAACTTGTGAGGTCACCTACGTTCCACCAGTACCTGGTAGCTACAATGTCAACATTTCTTATGGAGACCGTCCTATCCCTGGCTCCCCCTTCAGAGCCAACATCAAGCCTGGGAAACCTGTTGTGGATGTCAGTGGCATTCGTGCTTATGGACCTGGATTGAATCCAGCGGGTAAAGCTCATAGCATGGATTGCAGTGTCTTGTGACTAATGCACATACATAAATTGCTCACATAACTACTTTCAGTGTTCACGCTAAAGAATGACTTAATTTTACATGTATTATCAGTGAGTGCTTCGCCAGGGTTTTTGTGTAGGTCAAGAATAGCACCACTGTCCCACAGAGAGCATGTCGTAAGAGGCGATTGTGTGGCATGGCAAAACACCAGCCATGGTTAGGTGGTTTATTAAGAGCACCATAGATGTCCTACAATAGACTGTGGGTCTACTTTGCTGTAGTGTTTGAGTTTATTAAGATTGGTTAAAAACCCTCCGCGGCACTTGTCTCAACATAGTTGAGAAATAAGCTGCTCAAGCTTAGCTCACTAAGCAGGAAATCCTCTTCACGGCTACAACTAGCTCACAGCTCACACCAGAGCTGGAAGCTGCACAGGGGCATATACCTCTGTAGAAGTGCAGGTTGGCCATGATTAAGTTATCAGTGATGTTTTAAAAAATATACACTTTGCTAATTCTAGATATATTTTATACAAATTGTTTTAATTCTTTTTATATAACTTGACATGGAAAATTATTCCCATTAATCATGGTTGTGTGTAGCATGTGATTGTAACATTTAAAGTTTGACCTCAAAAACATAACTCACGGAGCATGTTAATTGGACAACACTGAAAATATTGGAAAGGACGTTAAAAAAGTTTTCACGTTGACATTCAAGTGGAAAAGTTGTTCTGTGCATGGGCTTCTTTATTAGTGACATTGCACTTTGTGTTCTTCATATCCAAATATCAGTGTTTGTGTGTCTCTGTTGTCTTTAAATACAGCCTTATTAGAAAATAAAACCCTACTCGAATCTAGAGTGTGCGCTGCTATAGTTTATATACAATGGACTCTGTTTATTTGTTGCTAGCATAGACAGTGTAAAAAGGAATAATAAGGTGAGGCTGCAGCAGTGCTAACAATTCAAATAAAGAGTATAAAAACATAGACAAGTAAGACTCAGATACCACATTGGAACAAGAACATGAAGGAAACCTACATTACGAGCAAAATATCTTCATCGGGGACAATGGACAATACACATAAACTAACTAATATATCATGAGAGTTACGATGAACACATAAAGATGCTTAGCTTGTGCTCATCTATGAGAAATGTGCTGGCATGCTAATGTAATTCTGGAATCCCACTATCATCTTTGTCGCTCTTTTTTGTATTCTTTCTAGCATGTTTATGTCCCCTAATGATAAGGACTCCACACCTGTACACAGTACTCCAATCTAGGTCTAACTAAAGCTTTATACAGTTTGACTATCACTTCCTTGCTCCTAAGTTTAATATTTCTTTTTATCATACCTAACATTGCATTTGTCTTTTTCACTGCTACCTTAACTTGCTCACTCACCTTTCCTGTATGATCTATTATAACCCCTAGGTCCTTTTCCTTATCTATCTTTCTAATATTGTTTTCTCCCATTCTGTAATTATGTTCCATATTAGATCTACCCATGTGGATGACTGCACATTTATCTACATTAAACTCCATTTGCCAGCTTACAGACCATTCTCGAATTTTATCTAAATCCGACATCAATATATCCACTTCCGCTTCAGATGAGACACTACTGCATAGTTTTGTGTCATCAGCAAATTTTGCAATCATGGATCTCATATCAATGTCCAAATCGTTTATATATATCAAGAACAAAATTGGTCCCAAAACCGGGCCCTGTGGCACACCACTTTTCACTTCACACCACTGAGAGTACTCCTTATTTATGCCCACCCTCTGCCTTCTTCTCGTTAACCAATTTTCAATCCATTTGGCAACTTCCCCATCTATTCCATGTGATTTTAACTTTCGAAATAATCTTTGATGAGGTACTCTATCAAAGGCCTTTGCAAAGTCTAGATAAATAACATCCCCTGGCTCCCCTTTATCTATCATTTTAGTAACCTCCTCCATGAATTCTAATAGATTTGTTAAGCATGATCTCCCTCTAGTAAACCCATGCTGACTATTTCTAATTAGATTAAATTTGTCTAAATGCATTACAATGTTTTCTTTGATTATTGACTCTAACAATTTACAGACTATGCTCGTTAAACTCACCGGTCTATAATTTGCTGGATCTGATTTTTTGCCTTTTTTGAATAAGGGGATCACTCCTGCATCTTTCCAATCCCGTGGAACAATCCCTTTTGTAAGTGATTGAGAACATAATATAGCCAATGGTTTTGCTATTGTCCATCGGTTCAGCCATTCCTCTTTGAAGTTGTTTTGAAATATCTGCTTTGTTGTCTGTAAGTTGGCTGGTGTGTTTATTTGAACCATGCTTGCTCCTAGTTTTGCTAGTCTGTCTGCTTTCTCATTGCCTGATATGTCTATAAGACATTAGAAGTAAAATGGCCTACTGAAAAGAAAACCTGTACAGTATGAGGCTACCCGTGATGCTGTATTGCACAATCAGTCATGTACAGAAGTCATACTAGAGATTTTTTTTCTTCAGCGTTCATCCTGTAAAGGATGTTGAAGCGCTGTGTCATAGTTTGCAGGGAAGCTGTGATTTCTTGGCCTTTCAACATAACACATTTGATTTCAGTATGGCATTGAATAAATCGGGTTTATCTTCCATCTGCGACCCTTGTTCTCTTAGCCAGACTACACTTCACTCACTGTACATTATCTTCACCCCTACTGTTTGAAAAACACCTCCTCAACTGTTATTTAATACAAAAGTGAGTAACTCATGTTCATCACATGTTAAAGAAACGAAGTAAAATACCTATTGAATGTGCATGATTTGTTTTCTTTAAATAAATCAAATATGAATTTGTACTCACTCTGTTTAATAATCCTAGTTGTGTTACATGATAATTCATTACTTAGCAGATACATTTCGGGTTATCTATTTTACCAACTTGCCTTTATGAACCAGATAGCAGTCATTACAGAAACATACACAATTAACTGGTTGGTTATTTATATATGTAATTAATTTTTCTCAGCCATAACACAACTTAATACCATTTTTCGTTCAAATTTAATTAGTGCCTGTAACACATTTGATGGCTGGTCAATTGGTTGGTATGCTAGGCTCTTGACCAAGGCAACTTTGGTTGTTGTTACGGATCCAGCAGCATCTGGGTTCTCGCCCTTCGGCCCAATGCCATGTACTTTTGTTACAGACCTCAGTTAGGCAAGATGTTTTTTTATTTCTGAAGTAAAAAAACAATCTAGCCTATATATTATAGACCATGGGAATTGCAAAGACATGTGACCTTGATTGCTCAGCCTATAAACCACAAGAAGGGGAATAAATGCATTTTGTAATTATTGGGTTGTGTTTTTTATACCCAATATCGACATAACTTTAATATTCAGTCAAAGACCACTACAGTAGTGAAACAATTTGATATTATCATCCAATATTTCGGTGAACTGTTATGCTAGTTTGAAATCAGCTGTCAAAAGTCTAAACATCTCACTTTTGAGAAAATACAATTTGTATATTTTCTTAAATATCTAATTCAAAATAACTTAAATAAATTTCAGTTCATCTTTTCAAGATCAAAAGCAAGATTCTACAACTAGCTCTTCTCTCTCTCTTCTTACCTCACACTCTGTTTCAATTGACTCTGTTCAACAATCACACTCTTACACAACGTTCACACTCGCCCTCAGGGTAAGACCCTTCCATTGGACTTTGGTTGGGTTCACCTCTGAGAGCGCCCAAACTAGCATAGGTACACACAGATGCACACATGCATCCAAGCTCTGATTAATGTGTCCTGATATCACCTAAAAGGTTGTGGTCTGGGGTGAAAAAGGACGTGCCTCCACCAGCAGAATACAGAGAGGCAAACACTTTACCAACAAACAAATTCTTCTTTTAAGCTTGTCAATTATTTGCTTGTAGCCAATATATAATCTGTTCTGAGAAAACACAAAACATCAAAATGGATGTACATGTATTGGGCTTTGTGGTGATTCTAGACAAGTATTATTTATATTGAAAGTGAGTTATTAATTTTGTATCTGCCTGTATTCCACATGACCTTTATTCACTTAAGCTGTACTGTTTATGCTTAAAACATCTCTTTCCCTAGGAGTGTTCTTGGATAGTCCTAATGAGTTTACAGTGGATGCCAGGTCAGTGTCCCCGACAGCTCAAGGTAAGGTCAAGGCCATCGTCACCAGCCCCAGTGGTCAGAGAAGCGATACACTTGTCAAGAACAATGGAGATGGTACCTATAATGTTCTCTACACACCATTTGAACAAGGTACTGGTTCACTTTCTGGCAGAATTCACTATATATATATATGAACACTCCAGTTGTTTCCAATGTGTTACATCTGTGCTATAAATTTGAATAATAACAGAACAAGTATGCGTCCGTTCATTGACAGAACAAAAACTAAACCAGCAGCCTACTTCACAACCAAAAAGTCTTCATCAGAGAGAAAGAACAACACAAATAAGAAAAATCATTTTATTTGTTTAAACAAATAAGAGCAGCCATGTTTTTTAAAAACTATCCTTTCAGTATTTATTCCCATTGCTGGGGTCAATAGAATGATGTATAAGACATCAACCTTCAGAAGAAAGGCTGCTTGCACTTGCAGTTGCCATGCAGTGTACAGGCTAGGATTGTTTAGTTTATTTCTGATGAAAAAAACAACCTATCCGTACCAAGGTTTTAAACCTGTTCCCCTGGTAAGAAGGCCAGTACCCAAACCATCCAGTGACCTGTGTTCCCCTGGTAAGAAGACCAGTACCCAAACCATCCACTGACCTGTTTCCCCCCTGGTAAGAAGACCAGTACCCAAGCCATCCAGTGACCTGTGTCCCCCTGGTAAGAAGGCCAGTACCCAAACCATCCAGTGACCTGTGTCCCCCTGGTAAGAAGACCAGTACCAAATCCATTCAGTGACCTATGTATGGGTATAACTACATAAAGTGTAGTTTTAAAAAGTCAAAATATTTTACTTTTAACTAATTTCTGTTGTACGGATGTTTACATCAAAGTATTCTCCCATACGTCATTTATTGTTTCTTTGTATCTCTGCTCACTAAAGTGCTTACATTGACTACATTTGTACCAGGTCCCCAAAAGATTGATGTGACCTATGAAGATCTACCTATCCCACAGTCTCCACTTACTGTGAATGCTAAGCCCGGAAGCGATCCTGGCAGGGTCAAGGCATATGGCCCAGGTATTTAAGACAATTTTTTAGTAGGACAAATTCAAAGAAATGATATTATTTTCAATAATTTAAAAGTTATCTGTCTGTAAAGTGTCATTCGAAAGTTGTTTAAACTCATTGTAATCTTATGCTTTGGTGTACCAAAGACTTTTCTCTAGCCATCTCATCTCATTGAAGGATGTCCAAGTGAGTTGTAGAGCCAACATGGCATGACTTTTTGTGTCAGTCTGTTGTCAGGCATAAGTACTACATGACCTGCCCATCTGTATTTTCTTGACAATGCAGTATGAACTACGTCATTGAAGATGGTTTGGCAGCTGATTTCTGTGTCATGAATTCAGTCCTATAGAGAAATTGTCAATGTTCTTTACTCCATTTACTTTAGAGCAACTTGAAGCCTCTTTATATAAATGCCTAAATTATAAAGTTATTCAGATTTGTAAAAATGGTTTAGAAACATTTACTAACTTGAGACAGATTATTAATAATTACAAACAGTTTAAAAATAGAGACAAATTTATTAAAGAAAACAATTAATGGTTAGAGTACTTGCCTCTTGCAACAAATGATTTTTCTTCTTTGGTGTTCAATTCTGAAAAGGACGCTGTGACATTGCGTTGTAGTTTACTGCAAGGGTGCGATATCTGCATCATTTGACCCAACACATCGATTTCCAACTGGCTTTTTTGGTACTTAGTTTGCCTTCCCACTATGATCCTCGAAGAAGACCTCTGAAATTCTAAAGTGCTGGATATAGAAAACAAATTGGTTAGTAAACAATATTACGTCTAAGAAACTTAAATACTTTGGCTACATCAAACGCCACAATGGTCTAGAAAAAAACAGTACTGAGAGTATTGTACCTGGAAAACTTGATGAGACAGAGCCAGAACAAGGAAAAGATGGACACGGGACATTAAAGAAGTTCTGAGTGTGACAGTGGCAGAACTGGGAGAGCTGACCAAGGATTGAGAGTCTTACAGATCAACTGTTATGGGAGCGACATTCTGCAAAGGACATAATACATGATGAACTTCATCTTCTCATTATTAAAACACGTTTAGATATGTGAAATTTTGCTCCTCCTCCACCTCTCACAAAAAGGTATGGAAACCTACCATACTGTACACCTTCCAAGAAACTTATAACAGCCAAACAGGTTGGCGGTTCTGTAAAAGGACATGCTACTTACATTTACAGATATAGGTACAGTAAATAAAAGTAGTCCCATAGCGGACACTGCTGCCGGGGATGAAGTGTTAGAGACTTCATTGTATAAGGCCACAGCTTATTTATGAGGTGGTTTGGGTGACCAGTTCCTTTCCTTCCTGTCTTTTCTACCCTAAAAGTAAGCTAGGTGCCCATTTACTGGAACATGCCGATGATGAAAGTTGAACTCATACCTTTGGCGTGTAAAACGGCTGCTCTACCACTATGCTAATCAGATATAGTAGGCATTAAGGGACTACAAACTGCTGCACATTTGTTAGTTGGGCAAGCAAACATAATATACTCTACTCCTACTTTCTCAGTTGATTGACAGTGAGTCCTTTTTCCACATCAATAGGTCTTGAAGGTGGGCTGACTGACCAACCTGCAGTGTTCACTGTGGACATGAAGGGAGCTGGCAAGGGAGGGCTTGGACTAGGAATTGAGGGCCCAGTGGAGACTCCCATGCAATGCCAAGATAACCATGATGGAACCTGTCAGGTGGCCTACCAACCCACAAAGGCTGGACCTTATGATATTGCTGTGAAGTTTAATGACAAACATATTCCTGGTAAGAGGCCACGGTTATGATAACAAGTAATACCATATCAATTGGAAAAGTAGGACACAACCTTACAAGTCTTGTCAGTTGCCATTTATGTTTATCATTTAAACTTAAACTTAACGTCTTTATACTGGTTTAGAAGACTGCAGAGTCTGTAAACAACCAGTTTTATTTACATTTCATTGCTTTAAAAGCTATATGCATCTAATCTATTCTTAAATGCATTAATTGTCCCTGCCTCCACTACTTCCTGTGGCAATACATTCCAAGCATTCACCACTCTCTGACTAAAAAAATATTTTCTAATATCTAATCTGGACCTCACTTTAGTTAATTTGTAGCTATGCCCTCTTGTTCTTGTAGGTGTTTGTATTTTGAAAACTTGTTATAGTCTAATTTATCCATTCCTTTGATTATCTTATAGACCTGTATTACTCACTTAGTGACTCCACTTCAACCCTAGGGTGTAGAGTCTGGACAGAGCTAACATCAGACTATTTTATCCACTGTCTTCAGCATAACCTAATTCGAGTCTAGTTCTTGATCTATCAGAGACTGTCTTAAGTTTCCACTCAGTTGACTTAGGATTGTCTTAGGAGTCTTGATCCCTGGCTCTGGACTTCCCATCTTTATTTTTATTGCCAATCTTCTTTCATTCTGCAGACATGGCCAAACTACTTTAGTTGAAATTTCTTCACTCAGGTTTGCAGGGGCAGGGTTTCAAGGTCATGGCGTATTGCCGCTCATCTTATTACTTGTACCACATTTTTTAAATCTTATTCCTGAAGTTTGGAGCTGACTTTAATAGGTTGTTATCATTGACAATAATTTATCCTCGTAAATTGAAATGTGTACATAGGTGAACTCTCATGTGTTACCAGGCCCAAAAGGGGAGCAAAGAGTACCAACACTGTAAATTGCCAGGCATGTCATAAAAAGCAATTAAAGTGGGCCAACTACCCCATCATGTAGCCACAACAGAAGTAACAAAAAGTAACAGACCTCTAGACCACATGGTTGAAGAGCAGCGGCTACAAGTCACACAGATGAATTAATGTACCTCCTTCTTTGTTCATTTATTTTAGTCTTTAGATATTGTTCATCCATTGCGTAATATATCCTCCTTTGATAATGTTCATCCATTGCGTAATATATCTTCATTTGACAATGTTCATCCATTGCGTAACATATCTTCATTTGATAATGTTATTAGGCAGTCCTTTCCATGTGGCTATCAAGAACCCAGTGAACCCAGCCAAGGTCAAGGTTTATGGACCAGGCCTTGACAGTGCCAATGTTAAAGCTGGTCTTCCAGCAGTGTTCACGGTGGATGCATCTGAAGCAGGGGAAGCACCTTTAGAGGTCACCTACACTGACAGGACAGGTGAGCATCAACTTTTATCATTTTCTTCATGTTAAAGGCATATACAGTCTTGCAGACAAATTTGTTTTAGATATTTTGTAGATCTACCTCAGAAAAATCTGTTGCAGAAACTTAACTTTCCCATTCCCAAAAATGGGTTAAATCCAAGTGAAAAACACAAGAAATCATTTCTAAAAGTCAAAATTGCCATTATTTTTAAACCAGACAAGACAGAAGTCAAACTCTCTACAATCAAATGAGCAGTATGTTCAGATGATTGTACATAGTCTGTTTGATTATATATGATTAGAACGGCCATAACTTTCCAGCAACATCGTAAGTCGTGCTGCGACAACTTTCGTATTATAATTTACGTTCTTTCCATTGCTGGTGTGCGGTAAAGGTTAAAATACAGTTTGACATGAGAATAGAACAGGGGTCACTGTAGTCAAGAGATAAGGCCCTCACTTCTCACAGTAATGAATGGAAACGGTGGGCAATCGAATCCTCACGGGAGATAAGACCAGAGTGACTGCATCCCGAGTTACCTCCAGTCATCTTGACTAATAGTCTTGCCACTGATTCAAGGTAACTCGAGATAAGAGTGAGATTGATCACCAGCACATATTCTTCCTCACTATAATCCAAATACAGCACACATCACATTATTAAGACAAAACCGTCTGATGTTGTGGCCATCATGGCTTTGCGATGGGCAATAACTTTAGAACTCATCTGTTGTCTGCATCCTAAACTACTTACTTACTTAGTCGCTCCTCTTCTACCGTGAGGTGTAGAGGTGCATCCTAAACTAGCCAACCAATTTTTTGTTCATGCTACATTGTAACATTGATCATATGGACTGCATTGGTGTTATCAACTCCTTAGGTGCTAAACGTCCAGCAGAGGTTGTACCAGTAGCTGATGGTGTCTACCAGGTTACCTATGTCCCTGTGGTAGAGGGACCTTGTCAGGTGGAGGTCAAACATGCCAACCAGAATGTTCCTGGCAGGTATGGCCCATTTACTGCTTTGATGTGCAAACTTTGACTTTGTTGGGAAGATCATGTGAAAGTTAGCATACATACCTGGAGCATGTCAATATGTTGTTTTGCGGGGTACATCAATAAGCGAGTGTGTGGGTGGGGTACATCAATAAGGGAGTGTGAGGGGTACATCAATAGGTGAATGTGTGGGTGGGGTACATGAATAGATGAGTGTGTGGGTGGGGTACATGAATAGATGAGTGTGTGGGGTACATCAATGGGGTGAATGTGTGGGTGGGGTACATGAATAGATGAGTGTGTGGGGTACATCAATGGGGTGAATGTGTGGGTGGGGTACATGAATAGATGAGTGTGTGGGGTACATCAATAGGTGAATGTGTGGGTGGGGTACATGAATAGATGAGTGTGTGGGGTACATCAATAGGTGAATGTGTGGGTGGGGTACATGAATAGATGAGTGTGTGGGGTACATCAATGGGGTGAATGTGTGGGTGGGGTACATGAATAGATGAGTGTGTGGGGTACATCAATAGGTGAATGTGTGGGTGGGGTACATGAATAGGTGAGTGTGTGGGGTACATCAATAGGTGAATGTGTGGGTGGGGTACATGAATAGATGAGTGTGTGGGGTACATCAATAGGTGAATGTGTGGGTGGGGTACATGAATAGATGAGTGTGTGGGGTACATCAATGGGGTGAATGTGTGGGTGGGGTACATGAATAGATGAGTGTGTGGGGTACATCAATAGGTGAATGTGTGGGTGGGGTACATGAATAGATGAGTGTGTGGGGTACATCAATAGGTGAATGTGTGGGTGGGGTACATCAATAGGTGAGTGTGTGGGTGGGGTACATGAATAGATGAGTGTGTGGGGTACATCAATAGGTGAATGTGTGGGTGGGGTACATCAATAGGTGAGTGTGTGGGTGGGGTACATGAATAGATGAGTGTGTGGGGTACATCAATAGGTGAATGTGTGGGTGGGTTACATGAATAAGTGAATGTCTGGGTGGGATACATGAATAGGTGAGTGTGTTGTGGTGGTACATGAATAGGTGAGTGTGTGGGGTACATAAAGAAAATATTGTGAATGAAAAATTAAGAGATTATTTTAGTATGTGTCACAAGATATGTATTATTGAAAAATCAGACATATTGTATGTAACAATTTGAATATCTTGAAACATGGGTGAGGAACCTTTTCATGTTGGAAGGCCACATTAAGTTAGCTGTCAAGCTAATTCAATTTGAAACTAATAACAATGTACATTATGTTGTTCAAATCTAACTCATGTGTTATTGGTGCCAGTCAGGTGGGGAAGTTGAGGTAGATTCTAGAGTTGCATTTAAACCAAGTCATGAGCATAGCAAGTGTAAAAATAACCTCTACGACTTACTAATATTCTATTTGTGGCTATCAGTCAGATTATTTCATTAAATCTTCTTTTACTCTTTGGTTTTTGTTAGTTTTAAGATTAAAATAAAAATAATAAAAATGAAGAAAAGCATATTAATACAAAATAAAAGTATTTGTTCTGCAAAATGTGGATTCATTCAAAAGACTGTATTTAATAACCTACAAGGCTGCATGCAACCTTAAGGATGCTGGTTCTTCATTTCTGTCCTGAAAGAAACTTTCATTTTTCTAGTTACATAGGTACATACAGCATAGCTGCAGAAATCCTCAGATATTGTTCAAGCTGTTCATGAATACTTCTATTTTGTCATCAGCCCATTCCGTGTGAATGCTGCACCAGGTGTAGATGCTAGCAAGGTTCGAGTCACAGGCCCAGGTGTTGCTGGTACCACACCTGCCAGTTTGCCAGCTCCCTTTAATGTGGACACGCGTCAAGCTGGCAAAGCTCCTCTTGAGGTCTTTGTGAAGGTGTGTAGCTGAATGTTTACATTACACGTTTATTAGTGCATTAGACCATGGAGATCATGGCTGTTATGAAGGTGATGGTCTGGCTTGTGTCACTGAGCCCCACACATGTGTGTATTCTCAGCAATTCTATGAGGATGTCCAGGAAGGTGCAATCAGAGTAAGTGAGGCGCCAATGGTTGGAGTCAATATGTCGGTCAGGATTACAGAAAATCACTTTTATACTAGTTCCGGTTCATGCAGGTGTCGAAGGCAACAAAAGGGCCGACAGTTTGACAAGCACAGCATCGGTGGCAGGCAGCAGATCAATGAACCAAACCAATATCTTAAATACCATTAGGGAAATCAGTCTAATAGAAGATGCAGAAGTTGATCCTGACTCTACGTGTGACTCGTTGAATTTTGGGTGAAGCAAGGGGCGGAAAGGTGTGGACACCATACAGGGATTCTAAGAGTCTGGTTAACCAGCACCGAACTGCAACTGTCAGTCATTATGGCGGATAGAGATACTGAGGATGACATCTGAGTGCTTATGGACTTGTTTCGCATGCAATAAAGATGATTCGACAACTAACTAGTTCATTAATTTAACCTGTTAGTCACTTTACATATCTACTTGGGCTATTTAGCATCGTGGGGATCTGAAGTCCCCTTTCTTGGGCCAAGTGTTATGCCTGCCATTGTAAGCCTTTGTTGTTATAGTATATCTGTTATGTTATCTATTCATTTGTCATGTTGGCTTCTTCACCCTAGTAACCAGATCTTCTTGTGCTATATGCGTGAAGCTGTAGTTGATTAGATTACATTCTCATGAAATGGCCAGACCTCTTTATTTTCCTATCTTCCTATGTATTAAGCACAAGGAGTAGATTCACAATATTTCTAATGTCATCACTTGTGTTTCCATTTCTTCTGGTAACATTCATTTTCCACATTGTAATTTTCCTTTCCTATGATGTAAACCAAGTCTGACAATTGCAGCATTGACTTGGTATAGATATACTGTTTATCAGTCACTATTTCGTGACCAAGCTGAGCTGATGTGTTGGTAGGTTATTAAAGCATTGCTTTTTATTTTGTTCATCTTTTTTTTCCCCTCCAGCTAGAGTATAGGGCCACTACTATTGTTTTCCTCCTTTAAGAAGCCTGCACCAATGCACTTTGTGTGCTCTTGCAAGGGTTATTTCTGTGGCAATTTCAATTACATAAGGAGGTTACTAGTCTCATGCAAAACTCTTTTTAGTCACCTTTTACAACATACATGTAGGTGTAATGGTTCTATTCTTTCCGTCCCACTTAAGGGCCCTAGAACCCACTCTGGGGGTTTTTTCTAATTATTTACAGCTACTTTCAATAATCTATTTATGTTTGTTTATTAATGTATATTTGTATGCTACTGGCTCCTTCACAAATAATAAACCATTCACATAAAGTAAAACATCTAATATCCAAATTATGTTAGCTAGAATGTAGTGTACCTTTCTACAGCTGGATTAACTGGAAGAAAGGGTCATGCAATGAAATAAAAACCAACAACATGCAGGTCTGTCAAACTGATCATGACATAATCCAACTTGGTACGTTGGTATTGTCAACCAAGCTCACAACCCATTGACTACTGAAAAGAATTCACTACATGATTATTATTATTATTCATAAATACATTAGGCAAAATTATTTCTACATAGTAGACACTGTTGTTGGGAATAATCTGTTTGAGATTTCATTTTCATTTTACTGGGTCTCATTTTCTTCTCTGAGGCGCGGTAACCAGTTCCCTTCATCATTGTTTTGCCTTTACTAACTTTATGTCAGGTATCTATTTGCAACTGGATAGACTTGACATGCAGTCATTGTTTCATACCTATGAGATGATTTATTGATTTTAGAAAAATAACATAAAAATATAATTGTGTTTTTTCCTCTTATTTGGCGCTTGTCTTGAAAAGAGCATTTGTGACATTGTGTCATAGCTAGACTGTGATATCTGCACCTTTCAGCCCAACACATCTCATTTCAGCACAGTATTTTAGGACAGGGTTTTTCTCTCTTTGATCCCTGACCGCTTAGCCAGGTTGCAGGCTGTCTCCAAGCTGCCACTTGAAGGTGGAAAGGGTCTTGGTCAGTTAAGGATCACCAACTCTAATGCAAGCAGCCAGCTATGAGTCACTCACTGCTGTCAGTTCATTCACTGCTGAATCTTCAGTTCTAGAAAATATTTGTCAATCTTATCATATCTGATCATTGTAGATATCTGTAGTTCTTATTGATTAATCAGGCATGGTTAACTTGTTTTCAGCGTCCTGATGATACATACATCCGTCCATTCATCCAAGACAACACCGATGGTACATATGATGTAGTGTACACTCCAGAAGATCAAGGCGTATATGACATCGCTGTCCAATATGGAGGTCAGAATGCTCCAGGATCACCCTTCAATGTCAAGGCCACACCCACAGGAGATGCCAGCAAATGCAGAATTACAGGTCTGTCAGACTTCAGTTATTTGTGTAAATTTGAATTATGTATTAGACCAGTCGATGTGTGATTCAACAAACCTATGGATGTATGTCACTATAAACATTCTTCTTCTACCATTTTTCTAATCCTCAGGAAAACTAGTTGTCCGCATGCTATCCCTGTATCAGATATGGGATATTTTTTCTAAAGCTTTCTGTTATTTCTATATGGCTTGGCTTGGCTTGGCTTCGTTCATTCTCAATCTCTCCCTACCAAGCCCTGAAAGGGCTTTAAGTAGTAGTATGAAGTCCAGAGTACGGAATGCGTTGTGTCATAGTTTACAGCTTGACTGCGATATTTGCACCTTTCGGTCCAACATATCCAACTTCAGCAGGCATTTTTTTAGTACCGGGTTAGCCTTCCCTCTTTGATCCCTTCTCCTTAGCCAGTCTGCCTTGCTGCAGCCTGTTATCCAGGATCACCGAGTGGAGGTGTAGAAGGGTGTTGACAGCTCTGGTTCACAGGTCCGGAAGCTAGTAGTCAGCTATGGATCATTTATTTCTATATCATGTATAGGATATTGTTTCTAGAGCTTTCTTTTATTTGTGTATCAGGTATAGGATATTGTTTCTAGAGCTTTCTTTTATTTGTGTATCAGGTATGGGATATTGTTTCTAGAGCTTTCTTTTATTGCTGTATCATGTTTAGGATATTGTTTCGAGAGCTTTCTGTTATTGCTATATAATGTTTAGGATTTTGTTTCTAGAGCTTTCTGTTATTTGTGTATCATGTTTAGGATATTGTTTCTAGAACTTTCTGTTATTTGTGTATCATGTTTAGGATTTTGTTTCTAGATCTTTCTGTTATTTGTGTATCATGTTTAGGATATTGTTTCTAGAACTTTCTTTCAAATCCAGGAGCTACTTAGTACTCAACAGCTTTTTTCTATGTTAGTAGTTGGAATTAACTTAACAACATCTTTATACTGGTTTGGAAGACTGCCGAGTCTGTATGCAACAAGTTTCATTTACATTTCCTTGCTCTAAAAGCTTGCACATGCAAACTATTCTTAAATGCATTAATTTTCCCTGCCTCCACTACCTCATGTGGCAATGCATTCCAATTAGTTGATTGTAAACTTGTTACATTTGATGGACAAGAAGAAATACTTGACCACTTGTGGAAACCTGTGCTCTAGAACAATACAAACAGTGAAAGGGGATGAAGAGACTATATTTAGAAATGTACACACCTAAACATGTTTGTCTGTTTTTTATGAGGCTGGAATACTTCTTTGGGATTTTCTTTGTTACTCCACTTCTAGAATGATGTTTAGAGGTCTTTTCCATTTCTTCTGGCTGATAGTTTCTATAGGATAGTGTAGCCAACCACATGCCAAACCCTATTTAGTCACCTCTTACGGCATGTCTGACATGTTACAGTGTTACTATTCTTTGCTCCCCTTTCAGGCCCTGGTAACACCTGAGCGGCAAGCTGATAAACTGGACACAAATTTATCTATCTTAATAAGTATTGGTAGAGTGTTTACTTTTTAGTGCAAAGATACCAAGTTTTACTCTTATTATCGACATGATCCAGTCGATTAAATTGTAAATGGGTACATGGCTTACTGTTAGCAAAGGAAAGAAGTGAACTGACCACCACATCTCATAAGCAAATAGGGGCCTAGGGCGATGAAGTCTGTAACACTTTACCTCTGACAGCAGTTTCTACTAGGAGACTACCTTTACTTGTAATCAGAATCTGTAAATCTAACTATCAAGTATACACACTTCTAAAAATATGTTATCCAAGCAACTTACAAAATGCTGCCTACCTATTTTCTATAGTGAAATGGCAGTGATAATTTGTTATCACTGTAAGACATAGATTATATTCATCAGCAACTGTTGTTTGTTTTTTTTGCGAATGCCCACAATGAGTATACTTTTTTGTGCGCCCTGAAAATGATGTTAAGTGGCGGGTTGCAGTAGCTTTCCTCCCATCCTGAGTGTGCTGATGAAGGTGGACCAGGGTCCTCCAGGCAGTTGTGCTATTCTTGGTTGTGCTCGCTCACCTTGTTAGCCAGGCTGCCATGAAAACAGCCCGTTTCCAGGAAGGACTGTGAGGAAGGCAAGGTGAGGGTCTTGGCCAGTGTATTTTGCTTGACCCTGACTAACATGTCTGATTTGTATATTTTGCCTGGCCAGACGTTAGTCTTGCTCCCATCAGGGACTGTATTTTAGATTCCTTTGATTAATATTTGTAGGGACCTTAAGGGTTAAAAAGTTGCTTTCTAATACCAAAGGATTTGAGAAAAAGGACGTTAACATCATTTGTAATATTCCTTCTGGGGAAAAATACCATTTACCAAATGGTGTTTAGTTTTACGCTCAAGACATGTCAAAAACCTGGGTAGGCTTACAAGTTGACATCTATGAAATACTCTAAATTTTCTCTTCAGAGGGCAATGAGCAAACAATCCCTGTTGGTAAAGAGACCATCATTACAGTAGATGCTGCTCAGGCTGGTGTTGGAAAGGTCACATGTCGCATCCGATCTCCAAGCGGCAGTGACATTGACATCGACATCATTGACCAAGGAGATGGCACATTCTCCATCTCCTTTACTCCTCAGTTCCCTGGTCCTTACACAATTGAAATCAAATTTGGCGGGGAGCTTGTTCCAAATGGAAACTACACCGTACAGGTAAGGTCAATGGTTGATGTCTTGTTTTGTGTCTGAGTTTGTGGAATGAAGTTTTTTTCAATCCCAGGTTTGTGATGATGCAACTCACCTAATCCATGCTGAAATATAAACTCTGAGCAGTCAATCTAAATGTAATCTATCTTCTAATTAATTGTACTTGAGTTCCATCAGGAAATAATCTCTAAACAATATCTGTCCATAAAATACATCAGGAAAATTCTTTTACAATTAGTTGTAAACTACTTTCTTCTTTTTCTGATATGTCAGAAAATACATTATTCATTCTTTTATTTCTGCATTGTGTTTCTTCTTCTTCTTCTTCGTACGCAGTCAGACAGTAACCATTATTTTTTCGAAAAAAGCGGCGGTCATCCTGAGGCTGTCGACACTGCCATAGAGCTTGTCTTGCAGTTCTACTGGTGATGGCCACATCTGCTCTCTCTGATCCTCGTATGTCGGCAGTTCTGCAGCAGATGTTCAGCGGTCATTTTACCAGTACCGCACGGGCATTCGTCGGTACCACCTATCTTTAATTTGTTGAATAGGTGGTACCTCAGTCTATTGTGGCCAGTGCGAAGTCTGAAGACAACGACCTGCTCTCTTCTGTTCAACTGGTAATAGGCATAGTTTTTGGTGTAACCAGTATGTTCGGTTTCCCATTTGGTCATGTATCTGGCTTTGATAAGCCGTTTTGACTCTTCGTACGTCATACTAGTATCTGTTTGTGGTAGTCTTGCACCTTCTTTTGCCAGTCTGTCTGCCTCCTCGTTGCCTTGGATTTTGCAGTGTGATGGGACCCACTGTACCACTACCCTTTTTGGTGCGGACTGCTGGCACAGTTTGCAGAGTGCTGCTCTTAAGTCATTAAGCTCAGTGTTTTTCTGGCTTTTTAGCGCTGTGACTACGGCGAGAGCATCTGTAAGCAGGACTATATGGCTTTCATTTTCTTTGTGGGTCACCATTTCTTCCACTGCCGCCCTCAGTGCCTCTGCCTCCACTCTGAAATTGCTTGTGTACTTACCAGTAGCGAATGACAGTGTTATTTATCTGCCATTTGGTAGGTTCAGGAATGCTCCTGCCCCTCCGTTCTGTGTAGTGTTTGTTACAGAACCGTCGGTGTATGCATGGGTCCAGTCCATGCTTGGGTAGTTTTTCGATATAAAGCTTAGGGTAGTATCTCTCCTTTCTTTTTCAGTCTGGCAGTTTTTGTTTCCAATACCTGGTATATTTTCTACTACCTCTGGAAATATATCCTGCCTCCAGGTAGGTTTTCGTACAGTAGTGATGGGTTTTGGTGTTGTTAGTGCGTTTATGGGATCTTCGTGCATCTTTGCTTTGGCTATTTCTGCAAAGTTTCTCCGCTTTAGTTTCCCATTTCCGAAATTGTTTAGTCTCTGGTGCATTGGATGGTCAGTCAGTCTTCAGAGTTTCTCTGACTGCAGCTGGGCTCTGCAGTCTCTTCTATCGATCATGGATTGCAGTTTTGTAATCTTTTCAAGTTCTACAATTGGTGTTGACTTCATGCCTCCTGTTATAACTCTCATGGCTTGGTTTTGAAGTTTGCTAACTTTATCGAAGTTCGCCTTTGCTGCTGTTGTCCATGCCGCAATGCCATACTCGAGAACTGGTCTCACTCTTCCAGTGTACAGTTTCTTTAGTATGCTTTCGTCTGCTCCCCAGCTTGTCCCAGCAAGTTTCCTCATGATTGCCATTCTTTCTCTGGCTCTCATTCGGTTTCTCTCGATCTGACTTTTCCATGTCATGCGCTGATCAAATGTGACTCCCAGATAGTGGGTTGTCGTTTGGCTGCAGGAATTTGCCATTTAAACTTAATTTGGTATTTTGGGGTTTGATTGAAAGCGAGAATATTGTGCATGTGGTTTTCTCCTCGTTTATTTTGACCAGCCATGAATTCGCCCACTCTTCCAGCGATGTTAGGGCCTGCTGCATCCGATTTCTTGCTATGGTGAGATTTTTTTCAGAGGTCCACATAGTCAGATCGTCTGCAAACATTGAGCTATGGACTATTCTTGGTATATTCTCTGTAATGTCGTTTATATACACCAGGAAGAGTGTGGGTGACAGTACTCCCCCTTGGGGTACTCCCTGCTCGAGTGTCACCTTTTTGCTCATCTGCCCTTGTACTTGGACTCTGGCCGTTCTGTTTTTGAGGTAGTGGTTGATCCACTTGTACATTTTCCCACAAACATCACTTCTTCTTAGCTTGACTCTAAGTCCATCTTTCCAGACTTTGTCAAATGTGCATTGTGTTTAACCCTTTACTGTCTAAATTGTCCATTGCAGTCAGCTAGAGTAGCACCACTTACAGTTAGATTTATCTGGTCACATGTCACATATCAACCGTATCTTGTTGTTTAGCTAAGTTTGATTTATAAATAAACTTTGTGTGATAAATAATTAAATTCTGTATCTTTAATTTTAAAATAATAATTTTAGTTTAAATTACTTTTGTTGTTAACCCATGAAATACATAAAATTACAGTTCTTGTCTTGGACATTAAGACCAACATGTTGTAAATTAGGTTGGACTGTAAAGGGTTAATTTATAGTTTCCACAGCTTTCTGTTAAATCTAAAATGGTGCTTCACTTGAACAGGATTTAGCCTGTGGGAATGATGGAGTTTGAAAATGAGTTTGAGAGTCTTCTACTTTATAGGGTTTAACGTTTTTACAGGGGTTAAGTAATAAATTTACTGTAAAACGTAGTAGAACTTATTAAATGAAATATCTCAAGTCAAGACTAAAACACAAACTTTGAGTAAGCAGATTACCATACAAACTTGTGCAGTGTCTGATAGTACAGAGTAAATTTACATTACAGGCACACTCCAGTTGATCCAGCTGTAAAGGGGTACCTGGCTTACTGTTAGGTGATGAAGTGAACTAACCACCCAACACCATAAACAATATATGGCCTCATACAATAAAGTCCCTAGCACTTATCCCTAACAGCAGTGTACACTACTTATCTTTACTGTAACATATTACTTGTAATAGCAATTCTCAAATGATCTGTCTTTTAAATTAGGAGTAATCAGTTTACTGGAAAACAAGTCAAAAAACAATGTTCAAAATATCTCCATACTAAAACACAAATTCTTATTACAAAGAAGTCAATAATAAAATCACTCTCATTATTTGTAAATAATATGTACACATATCATACAGGTTTATAAGATAATCAAAGGAACGGATAAATTAGACTATAACAAGTTTTTTTTCAAAATACAACCACCTACAAGTACAAGAGGGCATGGCTACAAATTAACAAGAAAGGTTCAGATTAGATATTAGAAAATATTTTTTAGTCAGAGAGTAGTGAATGCTTGGAATGCATTGCTACAGAAAGTAGCGGAGGCAGGGAAAATTAATGCATTTAAGAATAGCTTATATACGCATAGTTTTTAGAGCAAGAAAATGTACATGAAACTGGTTGTAAACAGACTCTGCAGAGTCAACTAAACCAGTATAAAGATGTTAGGTTAAGTTATATCCTTAGTGTAAGCTTTAAAATGGGGAAACCATGAATGTCCCCCACCACTCATATCTGACGCTTTATAGATACATTTATACAAGCCAGTGTCAACAGTCCCTCGTATCCAGTGTCATCACCATGGGCACTTTTAAGGCCAGTGTGTCATCTCTGTCATTACAATGGATACTATCATAATGAGAATAGTAGATACATACAATGTAACTATCAATCAATCAATCAATCCAAGTTGCTGTGGGACTGAAGATCAATAGGTGGTAAAAACATGTACAAGTTAGCTTTAAAAAGTTCCTGCTATCTGTGTATTGTATACAAATAAGTAGAATACAAATATTTACACTAAATTTTTTTCAAAATAATTCGCTTTGGTAACTACACACTTTTGGCAAAGTCCATACAGCTGTTGAAAACATTTCTGGAACCCATTATTTGACACCTCTCTACTGTTTTGTCGCATTGTTCATAATGTCTTCAGTATCCTTGAATCGCTGCCCTTTCAGTGCCAGTTTTAGACTAGGGAACAAGACCTAAATCAGGTGGTACCAGGTCGGGAGAAAATGGACGATGTTCCAGGCCAGTTGCATTGTATATTGCAAGGCACTGCTTCAGCAGTAGAGATTTTTGTGCTGGTGCTTTGTCATTCAGCAGAATCCCAACTGTTTGTTCCCCACTTTTTCTTCTGATTTTCCTGATTTCATATCTTATGAAATGGAAGATATCAACATAAATTTCATTGTTGACTGTTTGGCCTTGTGTAAATCAATTCACAAGGAAGGATCAGAGCACCATTATCCGACTCAGAACTCAACACATCACACTAAACAAACACCTAAACAGAATCTAACCACAACATACTCCTGAGTGCCAGCTGTGTACACACCCATATGAAGCCATTGATCATCATCTCTTTGAGTGCTCAGCGCTCAATGATTCTAGGAAAATGCTTCTTTCTTGTTGGCCAGATACATGGAACACTTTGTATGGCACTAGACAACAGCTGATAAACACATGCAGATACCATTACATGGCATTGGGCTAAAGTCTGTTTGCGCTTGTGCAAACAAAATTTCTGTGTCCAGAATGATGAGAGTGATTTCTATTCAGAGGACTGAAGTTTTATCCGAGGATCATACAAAAAACATCAAGTTTATTGAGAAAAGCAAGGTATCACTGTCTCTGAGGGGGACTTCTCAACCAAAACATAAAATTTGACATCTATACATTGTAAATAAATGGCATTTTCAACACTGACAATCCTACATGTACAACATATAACAAACTTCTATGCAAATGAAGGTTACATCAGACATGTCATTTTGTCAAGATCACTACCAATTTATAAAACTATAATCTTCATTACGTAATCGCTCATTCAAACATGAGTCGTCTATTCCTGTAACTTATTGAAGCTATATTGTATAAGTAATAGCTCAGTGACTGCACCATTCATGCAAGCTCCTGACATTACATGTGGTCTTGTCAGTGATTCAACATAAATACAAAAAATGAACCCATTGTTGTCGTTATACATTTTTGTTTCTCATTTTGTTGAGACATGAACATTTCAACCAAAGGTCCCCTCTTTTAAATATATACATAATAGTCTAACTAACCACCTGACTTACATTTGTAACTGAGCTGTTTCTAGAAGCTAGGTAAACACAGACAACATCTAGGGTCATGGTGGAACTACAGCTAAGAGCAGACAGTGATAAGAGTTCATGACCTGCTGGTATAACCCAGGGGCCCTATTGTAGAGCATTTCCTGATGAGCTCAGATGGTATATGTTCTTCTCAGAGTTTAATTTGACTTGGATTTGGCCATTTTGTTGTTCTGCTGTCCTGGAAGTGAGAGTGGAGTGTGACTATTTTAATTCCCCCTAACTCTGGACTTTTTTCTCTTCTTTCATAAGACAATACTTCTCTCTCTCTCTATCTCTCTCTCCCCAGCTCTCTCTTCAGCTCTCTCTCTCTCTCTCTCTGTCTTTCTCTCTGTTTCTTTTTCTCTCTCTTTCTCTGTGTTTCTCTCTTTCTCTGTGTTTCTCTCTTTCTCTGTGTTTCTCTCTTTCGTTCTCTGTCTCTCAGTCTTTCTCTGTGTTTCTTTCTTGCTCTCTCTCTCTCTCTCTCTCTCTCTCTCTCTCTCTCTCTCTCTATCACTCTCTCTTATCTTTTTCCTTCACCGGCTCATTCTTTACCTTTATCTTAAGAAGATATTTATCTTTTTTTCCTTTCTCTGTCTCTTTTTTTTCTTTATCTCTCAATCTTTTTCCCTTTAGCTCTGCTCAAACTTTTCATCTCTCACTTTAAAAAATACTTCCTTTCTCTCTATTTGTTCTCTTTCTCTGTCTCTCTTTGTCTGTTTTCCTTTCTTCTATTTTTCTATTTCTCTACCTTTAACTCAAATCAGTCAATTTCTCTCTCTTATGAAAATATGTATCCCTCAGTTGCTCTCTCTCTCTCTTTCTCTGTCTCTCTTTCTTTAACTCAACTCAGTCTTTTCCTTTCTTTTTTAAGAAAATACTTCTCTCTCTCTTCTCTCTCTCTTCTCTCTCTCTCTCTCTCTCTCCTCTCTCTCTTGTTAACTCTCATTAATGCTCTCATTTGTATTGCATGAGCTTAATTAATTATTTTCCTTTCCATTTGACAATGAAAGAATATGTTCTGCAAAAAGTAATAATAGTTTTTTTTAACATATTTAAACAAGTTTTCTACATTGCAAACTGATAAAAACCACTCATTCTAACATTGTCCCTGATTAGACAAACTATATCCTTAATCAGTTTAGAAACAAATCTATAACTGATCACTTTCATGTGTTAGCGATATTTCATTTCAAACATGCATATCCTGTCAGCCAGATGTTATTAGTGGACAATAATATTCATGAAAGCTAGTTTAGATGGATACTTCCAATACCAGGAGGACAAGTTGTTAGGATACATACAAGTCTTTTAGTCAGAATAATGCAGGATTAAATCCTAGTAAGGACCTTTGTGCTTTTCTTGGTGGTGGTGATGGTGGGAAGGAAGATGGGGTTGTAAAATTGAAAACAAAACTCAGCAACTGATTGGCTAGATGTTCTATATTTCTTGACATATAATTGACAGCTCTATGTTAAAATCTATAGTCTCTAAGGTGTTCTCTCATTTCACTTACTTTATTTCTCTTCTCTCTTATATTACTCTCTCAGTCCATCCGTCGCTTATAGTTAACTCCATATCTGTCTTTAAACTCACTCCACCCACCTCTCTCCTCTTTATCACTTCATACTCACTTTACTAACTCACTCCACCTATTTTCTCACTCCATCACTACACTATAACTTCACTTCTTCTTTTTTACTTTGTATCTTCTTTCTCACTCTAAATCTTTTCTCACAAAATTGTGTGTGTTTCTCTCTCTCTTCTCTCTCTTTCTCTTTCTCTTCCTCTCTCTCTTTCTCTTCCTCTCTCTCTTGCTCTCTTTCTCTGCCTCACTGAGCTTGATATCTGACCCTTAAACCTTTACTAAAGCTTGACAGGATGGTCCTGTCAGCATATAGTACACATGTAAGCCACTACCTACTCTACCCAATAGTTCACCTCCTTTCCCTTTAAACCCCCTACCACGTATGAGGTCCTCACATTCAAGGATGCAGCACCCGCTGATCATTCATTATCATGTGGTCTCAGCTATAGAACAGCGCAACAGTTGTTTTATCCACTCTTTAGCAGGGTCAGTCGTTGGTCAGTGGGTTAATTCAATTTTGATCTGTTTGTGGTTTTCAAAGTTGTTTAGCCCTCTACTGTGTGTCACAACCTTGTATCAATTGTACCTGTGGTTTGTTTGATAATTTGTATTGGGGAATAGTAGCAAACTAGTCATAGTCAGTGAAGTACTTCGTCAGCAACAATATTGAGGACGTTTAAAGTAGTGAAATTACCTTCTCAAAGTGGCAGGACATGGTGAGGAATGGGCACAAAGTGGTAGGACATGGTGAGGAATGGGCACAAAGTGGCAGGACATGGTGAGGAATGGGCACAAAGTGGCAGGACATGGTGAGGAATGGGCACAAAGTGGCAGGACATGGTGAGGAATGGGCACAAAGTGGCAGGACATGGTGAGGAATGGGCACAAAGTGGTAGGACATGGTGAGGAATGAAGAGTTATGGGAAAAGGAGCCAACAAAAGTCACTGGAACAGCAAATTAAACTAAGAAAATGGGGATGAATAGGATGTACGCTATGGAAGGCAACATCCAACATATCTAAATAGGCTCTTACATGGAATCCTCAGGGAAAGAGAAGGAGAGGTAGATCCAAAAATACATGGAGAAGAGAATGTGAGAAGGAAATAAGATTAAATGATTACACCTGGAGAAAGGCAGAAAGAGCAGACCAGGATTGTGTATGCTGGTAGGAGTTTGTCAATGATGTGTGCACCGAGAAAAGTGAAGAGCTTTGATTGATTGATTGATTGATTGAGCTGCATCTCTGAATAATGCTTATTCATCTTTACCTTTATTCATGTTTAAATAACCTAATTTGAATAATTGTTTCCCAGCACGGTTTTTGGGCCAACCATTATTACTTTCTCTCTGTTACTAAAGTGTGTTTTTGTCGCAGTGGCCCTAACTATGTTGCCATATTCAAGTACTGATCTAACTCTTCCTGTGTATAGTCTTTTCGAATTTTGTTATCTGTATCCTGATTGGTGCCTGCCAGCTTTTTCATTTTGCCCATTTGTCTTTTTTTAAGCTCCCCTTTCTTCTTCTTCTTCTTCTTCGTACGCAGTCAGACAGTAACCACTCCCCTTTCTATTTGCCATCAATATATATCATATGGCATCACTATAATGAGTGTTATAATTTATCATCTGGCTAATTTCTAACTCTCCCCTCCCATTGCACCATTCTCTGCATTCCGAGTCTAGGGTTATGATGACTCTGTAGTAATCTCTCATTCTATCCCCAGTGTGGACCCATTCTTCTTCTCTAACTATCATCTCAACTGTGGTCATCTGTCCAATTATTCTCTCTGCTCGTGCAGAAATTTTCTAACTTTCACACTGTAATCTTGATAGTGTGCTTTCCAGTCTATACATTCTCCTGTCTAGACATTCTTCTGTCTAGCAGACTCCGGTATAGACATTCTCCTGTCTAAACATTCTCCAGCCTAAACATTCTCCAGCCTAGACATTCTCCTGCCTAGACATTCTCCTGCCTAGACATTCTGCTGTCTAAACATTCTCCTGCCTAGACATTCTCCAGCCTAGATACTCTTCTGCCTAGACATTTTGTTATCTAGACATTCTCCTGTCTAGACATTCTTCTGCCTAGACATTCTGTTGTCTAGACATTCTCCCACCTGGAAATTATGTTTTCTAGACATTCTCCTGCCTTGACAATTCTTCTGTCTAGACATTCTGTTGTCTAAACATTCTCCTGCCTAGACATTCTTTTGTCTAGACGTTCTTCTGCCTAGACATTTTCCAGCCTAGACATTCTCCTTTCTAGACATTCTTCTGTCTAAACACTCTCTAGCCTAGATAGTCTTTTGCCTAGACATTCTCCAGCATAGACGCTCTCCTGCATAGACATTCTCCTGTCTAGACACTCTCCAGTCTAGTCAGCTGTAACTAGACACATGACTTACTACTACGAAAGACAAAACAGCGAGAAAGGGAGCAAACCATCCCACCCAAAAAATCATGAGACCTTATATAATGCTGTTTTCAGTACTTCATTCGTATTTGCAGCTTACTATCAAGCTAGCGTTTTTATGTAATAGATCTAGTTCCAGATGTATCTTCCAATAATATATCATAATTAATTATCAGATCTATTAAGGGGTATAAATAGTCATGTATGTCCATTGATTCTTTAGTCTCTCCAGGAATTGATAGTGTTCTCTTGACATTATGTTCTATCTGGACATGAGAACTGTAGCTTTTACTTTGTGAGTTTACTAGTAGAATTAATCACATTATGTTCTATCTGGACATGAGAACTGTAGCTTTTACTTTGTGAGTTTACTAGTAGAATTAATCAAGAACACTGATATTAGTTTATAATCGTTCAGTACATTTGTTTGTGTCTGTCCCTTAATGACTGATATTCCCAAGTACCTCCTACTTAAACAATAACATAAAATGACCATCAACACGAACTGTTTGCTAACTGTTACACTGTTTTTAGAGTCCAACCATACAGAACATTTGTTAGTTAACATTTGTTCACTTCTGTTCCACTAAGTTGTGTGGAAGTCTTTATTTCTTTCATTGAGGATTTTAGTTTTTACAGGAAGGAGTAGTCGGCCCCATGCCTAAACCTCCTTAGTCACCTCTTACAACATGCTTGGCAGATTACAGTGTTAATATTTTTTGCACACCCCTTTGATTCTGGTAACACACGGGCACTTAACATTTGATATTCCTGGATATTTCCTAATACAAATAACACTAAAGGACCATCACCCTGAACTGTTTTGAAATTTACTACCTCCCCTCCTATCCTTTCACATTTTCCATTCTTTGACTGCATGAATTGCATGTTTTTGATGAGTTGTTCCCCTTATGTCTTCAACCAGGCCGTTGTGGAAGAGCAGTACGAGGCTTACCTGGCCACCAAGGTGAGTTGTGGAAGGCCAACACATCTTTTCCTATTATTTCACTCTTTTCATTATTATTATTGTTTTTTTCATTATATTTGATATTGCTAGAATGGAAGCCCATATCAAACAGATAATATAACAGTCACATGATGTTCACCCATCACATGTGATGAAGACCACTCTTTCTGTTCAGCCATGTGGACAATCTTTTTAATTGCTTTGTCTGCTGCAATGGGTGACTCGCGCGGAAATTAGGATTAAAGTGAGGAAGAAACTGCGCCTTTTGTCAGCCTCACTCTCTGGTCATGAGGTACCCTTGGCCAGTGGCAAGATTTTATTGAGACGACTAGAGATAGCACAGGATGCAGATTTTTCCAACGTTATGCCTTTCCCATAACCGCAAGAGGTCATAGGGACATCACTCAACGTGTGAGTGAGTTGGGCATCTCTCTTGGGCAACGTGTTCTAGTCCATTATAGTCGTGTCTAAATTTAATATACCAAAACCAGAATTGTTTGCAGCTAGGGCGAAGGACGCCAGTCACGTGAAGTTCAGTCGTGTGAACTAGACCGTGAAATACGACACATGTTTAAGCGTAGTGCTATTCATTTAGCTAATGTCCATTCCAGGATAATCGGACTGAAGAAAACACAAAACATGAATGAATTAACCAGTGCAAATGGAAAACAACAACACGTCTCCGTGAACACAAGTGTAAGTCGTTGACTAGTGGGAAATCCACGCAAATACGTGGTCTGGTGACATCAACAATGAACTAAAACACCATAGCAATGTAGACCAGCAGCCAGTTACTGCACCATCTTTCACATCTCAGTCACATCATGATGCACATTATAAGTCACATAATAAGACACAATGATGTAATACAAACTACTAATGGCCACATTTTTAATCAGCAAAGTATAACAGCTATAGGTGAGTGGGTGTCTTGGACAGATAAACATTTCAAGTTCTTTATATGTGCTTAGTGCAACCTGTTCTTTGCCAATGGGTTGTTTTTGCAGATACCCTTTCAGTGTTAACAGTTGTCAAGAACCAGCACAAAAGTGAACTCGCAGCACTAGCAGACTCACTCAAATACCAGTGCTATAAAAGAAGTATAATACAGTGGATACCAACCCGCTGCAAAATTCCAGGCAGTGAAGAAGCAGACAGACTTTTCAAGGAGGGAGGAATACTCCAACAAAGTAACACAGCAACAACATATGCAAAGACAAAAACAATTATCAATTACCATGTATAAATCAAAATGGAAAAGGATCACGCTGGCAATAAAGAAAATGACGCCAACCACCAATTCTCCAGGTGAGATCAGTTGATCATGTTTTGGCTACCCACAGGATACAGCAGTCTGAGATGTCATCTTTATAATAAATTCAAGCCATGTTTACTCCCAAAATACTTTTTGGTCTGAGAGAGAGGATTTTAAAGGATTGAGTAACAGATGCCACTTTCACCTTCTATTGCTTCACAGTGTGCAGGCTAGATTTTTATTCCATTTACAATAGAAATAACTTATGTTTTTACCAGGGTCCCAATCCATGCCCGCATGACTATTTCGTTTTATTTAATTAATTATTTACTTACTCTTCAGGCCACTTGTTCCATTAAGTATCGCGGTCAGCTTCAGTTGCCTTTTTTTTGGACCAGTTTTTGTAGAATTTCTGTTATGTAATCTAGCCATCTGTCACATGGTCTTCATCAGGCCTTGGGGCCAGTTATTTTTGTGTTGAAATCATGCATTGGTAGTTGATCAGGTTTCATTCTCATAAGATGACCGAACCACCATATTTTCTGCCCTGAAATGTATCAGTACAACGGGTAGTCCTCACCATATTTCTAACATCATCATTTCTCATATTATCTCTTCTGGTGACACTAATAACTTTTTTCACTATTGCATGCAAATGTGACTTACAATTAACCGTATCCCTTTAAACTACACCTTAAAGGTCATTGACATCTAATTTTTTTAAGTATGCATGACAAACACTTAATCCTTGTTGATCAACCTATCACTGATAAATCTATATTAATTATTTGGTTTTAGGTGGGTGAGCCATTGTTGATTTCTGACCAGATTGACTCACTGAGAGCTGCTCCTGTACAAGCAGGTGCTTTCCAACCTGTGGACTTCACACTACCTGTCGGACCCATCTTCAACTTTGTTTCAGGTGAGAATATACACCCAGCCCTAGCTCCAACTAATGTCCAGGCTGTGTTATGTAATCAGAGTCTATTAATAATTGTCTATTGCAAGCAGAGATGGAGACAGCATCAGACCAGATTGCGTATGTCTGTTAAAACTTGTTCTAGCACAACAGGACCTTTAGCTTGTGGTACAACCCATTGGTGGGTTCAGTAGTTGGGCTGTTGCATATTCATTGCTTTTGGACAGTGCATTGTTTTTTAGCCTTAGCAATTCTGTTTCACTCAGCAATGTGAGTACCTTGTGTGATGGTAATACATTACGTGGAGCAGTCTTGTGCAAGCATCTCGCATGATGTGACATCAATGCTGACATTGTTTAGAAATACTTTCAATTAGTTCTTGTTCTTCCATTTCTTTGGTGACCACTTGCTTGCTCTAAGCTGAGCACACTGTATATCAGCTGATTTGAGTGGCCTTTATCAAGCATGTTAACAAGATGCCCAGTCCATTTTATTTCAAATCATCTCAGCATCATGTAGATGCTCAAGAGTTTTGTCCTGTTTGAGGACTTCAGAGTTAATTACTTAATCCTGCCAGCTGATCCTGAGCAGCATGTGGAGACTGTTCTGTTTAGTATTGATATCATTGCACTCCAGGGAGACTCATAGGTGCTCAGTCCCTCTCAGCAAATGGTGAAAAATGTAGGTACTGATGGTTCCTGTAGCTTGATGGTTGTACATACCCGTGCTTCCTCCTTTCAGGCACTCCTCTCTGCTGGATACACATATGATTTCAGAATCTTGCAATCTATGCATTGATGGTTAATCGGCTGTAGTGTCTTCATCCAAAAGGCAGCCGTTGATCAAGTTCAAAATATCACCTCTATCCATCGACAATGTTCCAACTGTATGAGGCCAAGATGTCCGCTCTTTCATTTACCCTAACCCCAGCATGCCAGGACAGTAGATCTACACAAGTTTCCTAAGGTTCAAGGCCTCTATTTCCACTATCCATTCATGCTACAGTCAGCTCTCTTCCACCTTCCAAAGCAAGAATTGAGATATAAAGACAATTGCAGTTCTCATTAAAGAGGTCCCAGATCTACCTTACAGCCGAAGTTGCTTTGCGGAGACTGCTCATACAGAGGTCATTGTAATGTTCTCAGGCATACAGAAGGGTGGTTATCACCATAGCGTGTGACTTATTTTTCTGTTACTGAGACTGAGACGAGGCTATAATAGTTATTTATTACACAGTGTTTTGTTATTGTTTGTTAGGTATGTATTTCTCATTTTGGCGAGGCAATGCTTATTCAAACACAGACCAAGCCCCTCTTTGGTGATGTTGACCATCGGGATGGTGATCATGGCAGGCAGCTTTCATACATCACTTTTTGAAAATTCTATAAGAACGCATCCTTAACAATAAATGGATTAATGAATGCATTTGGTTTTAATTTATTCTAGTGGTCATAGAGCAGTTTCATAGCAGACACTGCCATTGGGGATGAAGTATTAGAGATTTCAATGTATGACAGGGTCTCACCTTCATGTGAGTTGGGCTAACCATTTTGTTCCTTGCTGTATTACCATTCCTTAGTTAAAAGAAGGTACCCATTTACATCAGAATCTAGCACTCTAACCACTGTGTCACTAGTTCCAGTAACGAAGTTAATCACACAGGTAGCAGCTGACCACACTCAAGCGTTGTTTTTGTGTTTGCCTTATTTCTCTATTCCCCAAGGCGGTCTGCACTGCACTATGTTTTTATTTTGCACCTGTCAGCCCAGAGCATCTGACTTCGGCATGCATTTTATGAAAGGCTCTGCTTCCTACTGCATTTTCTCAGGGTTTGCTTCTCTGGGGTAACGGCCGCTGCTGCGATTGGGGAACAAACCACAGCAGCATCTTCAAGTTGTGAGCCTATTCACTTAACCACTAGCCCACACTCATATGATTTATTCTATAAAGACATTCATTTATGTTCCACAGCCACAGTTGTGAATCCTTCTGGAAAGCGTGCTTATCCTAACATTGAGGATAACAAGGATGGTACAGTGACAGTTAGGTACCAACCCACAGAGACTGGTCTCCATGAGCTCCATATGCAGTACAACAATGAGGAGATTGAAGGTGGGTCATCATTTATTTATGGGTAGCTTTTGTAGGTAGTTAGAGGAGAAAAGTAGACAAGTTTTGACTTATTTTATTGATTCAGAAGTGAGCCTGTTATCCAGGATCACTGCGTGGAGATGTAGAAGAGTCTTGGCAGCTCTGGTTTGCTGGCCCTGACACAGTGCAGACTGGCTAAGGAGAAGGGATTGAAGAGGGAAGGCTAACCTGGTACTAAAAAAATGGCTGCTGGAGTCAGATGTGTTGGACCAAAAGGTACAAATATTTAGTCAAGCTGTGAACTACGACACAACACATTCCGTTCTCTGAACTACATTATGTTACTTAAAACCCTTAAAGGGCTTTGTAGCGGGAGATTAGGAACGAACGAAGCCAGCCGATTCAGGACTACTTTGGAATTGAAGATCACTTTGTTGAAAACACCTACAAATATTAGCACAGACAAAGCGCAAGCAGGCACATAATGGCTTTGTCTTGTAGTTAGAACCTTGGTTGATGACTCATTCATTGACTGGGGACGGCATGGACTAGTGGTTAATTGACATGGCTCACAAATCGAAGGTGCAAGGTTCGCCCCACAATCACAGCACCGGCCGTTACCCCAAGGAAGAAAACCCTTAGAAAATGCAGGAGGAAGCAGACCCTTACATAAAATGTATGCTGAAGCCGAATGCACTGGGCCGACAGGCGCAAAATAAAAACATAGTGTGACGCAGACCGCTTTATGGAATAGAGAAATAAGGCAAATGCAAGAACAAAATTAATTCATTGACTATCCCTCCTAGTGGTGTTTTTCAGGACAGCAATCCGCTTCTTCCAATTTGCCTGGTATGCGACCATCCTGCAAATGATGTCTCAACTTTGACCCATAATTTAAATTTCAGCTTCAATAGTTCTCCGCCAAGTTGTTTTAGGTTGATCTGTATTTCACATTCTTTCTGAGATCTATAGCATAGCAGTTCAGGTGATAGTATTGAGATCTGTTATGAGGACACGTCAATCCGTCTTCATCCTTTGTTTTGTTTGTCCGTTGTTCACTATTGAGCTTAATGTATGTGGTGCCATATTTTACAGCTGAGCTGCAATATCTGTGCCTTTAGGCCTAACAGATCTGTATTCTGCAAATATTTTTATTTAGGTTATTACTCTCCAGCCTTTGACTTTCTTCAGCCTACCTGCAAAGCAGCAGGTGGTTTGGGATCGAAGTTTTCCTTCTTTTAGATGGACTATTTTTCTAAATGAACAAGTCTCATCTACCTGGGATGTTCAATCCAATTCTCCAGTCGGCCGCCAGCTTTGCTGGCCAATTTGTGAAATGTTCTTACTATTTTGTGAATATTTATGCTGTTTTTGTTGTTTTTTAGGAAGTCCATTCTTGTTCCATGTGGAGGCTACAGACTCTGGCTACGTGACTGCCTACGGCCCTGGTCTGAGTCATGGTGTGGTCTATGAGCAGGCTGTCTTCACCATCAACACTAAGAATGCTGGTGCAGGTAGATAAAGTTCTTGTATGATTTGTGTGCGAGTCACTAGATTAGTTAGTTAACAGTTAGTTAGCTCTTCTTTATATTCTTTCCAGCATATTTATATCTCCTCTACGATAAGAACTCCACACCTGTACACAGTACTCCAATCTAGGTCTAACTAATGCTTTATACAGTTTGACTATCACTTCTTTATTCCTATGTTTAAGATTTCTTTTGATCATACTTAACATTGCATTTGCATTATTCACTACTACCTAGACTTGCTAACTCACTTCACCTGTATACTCTATTTTAACCCCTAGATCCATTTCCTTATCTATCATTCTAATATTTTTTTTCACACATTCTGTAATTATGTTCCATATTGGATCTACCAATGTGGATGACTGTACATTTGTCTATATTAAACTCCATTTGCCATCTCACAGACCAGTCTTGAATTTTATCTAAATCTGACCTCAATATACCCACTTCTATTTTAGATGAGACACTCCTACATAGTTTTGTGTTGTTCGCAAATTTTTCAGTCATGGATCCTACATCAATGTCCAAATCATTAATATATTTCAAGAACAATATTGGTCCCAAAATTGAGCCCTGTGGCACTCCACTTTTTACTTCACACCACTCAGAGTACTCCCTATTTATGCCCACTCTCTGCCTTCTTCCCGTTAATCAACTTTCAATCCATTCAACAACTTCCTCACCTATTCCATGTGATTTTAACTTTTTAAATAATCTTCGATGAGGTACTCTATCAAAAGCCTTTGCAAAATATAGATAAATAATATCCACTGGTTCCTCATCTATCATTTTAGTAACCTCTTCCATGAATTTCAATAGATTTGTTAAGCACGATCTCCCTCTAGTAAACCTGTGCTTACTATTTGTGATTAGATTAAACTTGTCTAAATGCATTACAATGTTTTATTTGATTATTGACTCTAACAATTTACACATTATGCTCATTAAACTCACCAGTCTATTATTTGCTGCTCTTATTTCTTTCCCTTTTTGAATAAGGGGATCCACGTTGGAATTACAAACGAGCCGACTGGGACAGATTTGCAATCCTGACAGATGGGCTGTGTGAAACCATCAACACACAAAACAACAAAATGAAGCCCATGGTGGAAAGCCTAAGCAAGGCAATAATGCAAGCTGCCACTGAAACCATCCCAAGAGGAGCTAGGAAAAACTATAAGCCCTATTGGAATGATGAGTTGCAGAAAGCGGAAGATGCAGTAACACATGCTAGGAACATGGCAGAGCGAGAACAATCTATGGAGGCAAACATCGCCCTCAAGGCTGCCACGGCGAAATACAAATACACTCTCAAGCAAACAGCAAGAGAGAGCTGGAAAAACAAAATGGAAAGCCTAAACCTGGACAAAGAAGGGAACAAGCTATGGAAGCTAGTCAGAGCCATGAATGACGAAACCCCTTCAAACAAACAAATTACCATCAAGCAGGGCGAAAACTTGCTCACTGGTAAAAAAGCTGCAAACGCTTTTGTTGATCACTATGCCAGAGCAAACCACATCGAGGTCCCTGCAGATAGGCATACAGACATTAGTGAAGAGCAAAAGGGGCACGACAACATCAATACGGCACCTGAAGAGCACATGATGGCCAAATTAACAATGAGGAAACTGCTATCGGTCCTGAACCAAAGCTGGAAAAGGGGAATTGTACCCCAGGCATGGAAAGACGCATTACTTGTACCAGTACCAAAAAAAGGAAAGGACAAAACAGATCCAAATGGATATAGGCCTATCAGCCTACTGAGCTGTGTCGGCAAACTGATGGAACGTATGATAAACACCAGACTGATGTGGCATCTGGAAGAAAAACGAATACTAATTCCACAGCAAGCCAGCTTTAGACAGCACAGATCCACTGAGGACCAGGTCATCCTCATAGCCCAGGAAATAGAAGATGCCTACCAGGCACAGAAACACACAGTAGCGGTATGGGTGGACCTGGAAAAGGCATTTGACAAAGTCTGGAAAGATGGACTTAGAGTCAAGCTAAGAAGAAGTGATGTCTGTGGGAAAATGTACAAGTGGATCAACCACTACCTCAAAAACAGAACGGCCAGAGTCCAAGTACAAGGGCAGATGAGCAGAAAGGTGACACTCGAGCAGGGAGTACCCCAAGGGGGAGTACTGTCACCCACACTCTTCCTGGTGTATATAAACGACATCACAGAGAATATACCAAGAAGAGTCCATAGCTCAATGTTTGCAGACGATCTGGCTATGTGGACCTCTGAAAAGAATCTCACCATAGCAAGAAATCGGATGCAGCAGGCCCTAACATCGTTGGAAGAGTGGGCGAACTCATGGCTGGTCAAAATAAACGAGAAGAAAACCACATGCACAATATTCTCGCTTTCAATCAAACCCCAAAATACCAAATTAAGTCTAAATGGCAAATTCCTGCAGCCAAACGACAATCCAAACTATCTGGGAGTCACAGTTGATCGGCGCATGACATGGAAAAGTCAGATCGAGAGAAACCGAATGAGAGCCAGAGAAAGAATGACAATCATGAGGAAACTTGCTGGCACAAGCTGGGGAGCAGACGAAAGCATACTAAAGAAACTGTACACTGGAAAAGTGAGACCAGTTCTCGAGTATGGCATTACGGCATAGACAACAGCAGCAAAGGCAAACTTCGATAAAGTTAGCAAACTTCAAAACCAAGCCATGAGAGTTATAACAGGAGGCATGAAGTCAACGCCAATTGTAGAACTTGAAAAGATTACAAAACTGCAATCCATGACCGATAGAAGAGACTGCAGAGCCCAGCTGCAGTGAGAGAAACTCCGAAGACTGACTGACCATCCAATGCACCAGAGACTAAACAATTTGGGAAATGGGAAACTAAAGCGGAGAAATTTTGAAGAAATAGCCAAAGCAAAGATGCACGAAGATCCTATAAAAGCACTAATAACACCAAAACCCATCACTACTGTACGAAAACCTACCTGGAGGCAGGATATATTTCCAGAGGTGGTAGAAAATATACCAGGTATTGGAAACAAAAACTGCCAGACTGAAAAAGAAAGGAGAGATACTACCCTAAGCTTTATATCGAAAAACTACCCAAGCATGGACTGGACCCATGTATACACCGACGGTTCTGTAACAAACACTACACAGAACGGAGGGGCAGGAGCATTCCTGAACCTACCAAATGGCAGAAAAATAACACTGTCATTCGCTACTGGTAAGTACACAAGCAATTTCAGAGCGGAGGCAGAGGCACTGAGGGCGGCAGTGGAAGAAATGGTGACACACAAAGAAAATGAAAGCCATATAGTCCTGCTTACAGATGCTCTCGCCGTAGTCACAGCGCTAAAAAGCCAGAAAAACACTGAGCTTAATGACTTAAGAGCAGCACTCTGCAAACTGTGCCAGCAGTCCGCACCAAAAAGGGTAGTGGTACAGTGGGTCCCATCACACTGCAACATCCAAGGCAACGAGGAGGCAGACAAGACTGGCAAAAGAAGGTGCAAGACTACCACAAACAGATACTTGTATGATGTACGAAGAGTCAAAACGGCTTATCAAAGCCAGATACATAACCAAATGGGAAACCGAACATACTGGTTACACCAAAAACGATGCCTATTACCAGTTGAACAGAAGAGATCAGGTCGTGGTCTTCAGACTTCGCACTGGCCACAATAGACTGAGGTACCACCTATTCAACAAATTGAAGATAGGTGGTACCGACGAATGCCCGTGCGGTACTGGTAAAATGACCGCTGAACATCTGCTGCAGAACTGCCCGACATACGAGGATCAGAGAGAGCAGATGTGGCCATCACCAGTAGAACTGCAAGACAAGCTCTATGGCAGTGTCGACAGCCTCAGGATGACCGCCGCTTTTTTCGAAAAAATAATGGTTACTGTCTGACTGCGTACGAAGAAGAAGAAGAAGAATAAGGGGATCACTCCTGCATCTTTTCAATCTCTTGGAACAATCCCTTTTAACTGAGAACATAATATTGCCAATAGTTTTGCTAGTTGGTCTCTAACTTCAAATAGCAATTTTGGATGGATACCATCTTGACCTGGACATTTATAAACTTTTAATCCCTCCAATTTTTTTTAAGCCAGTTCCTCCGTAATACAGATACATTTTAATACCACTGTATCAATTTCACATTTAAAATATCTATAGGCTCTAGGATCTTGGAGTACTCTTCTTTTGTAAAGACTGCCAAAGTATTGATTTTGTAGATTAGCTGCCTGCCTATTTTCTCTTATTATTTGACCTGTGCTATCTATGAGAGGGCCTGCCTTGTCTTTCGTTCTTTGTTTATTTCTAACATAAAAAAGAAGCTTTTACTATCAGTCTTGATCCTATTAGCCAGTTTGTTTTTTTAAGTCAATTTTTCCTTTTTTTTCACTTTCTGAGCTATGTTTTGCTTGTATATTAAATATTTTAAATATGTTTCTTTTGATTTACCTGCCTCTATATATTTTTTTCCATGCTTTATTTTTAGCTCTTCTACATTTGACTACAAATCTAGTTGTCCACTTTTTACGCTTGGTGTTTACCTCCCTACATGGAACACATTCCACTTTTAGTTGTTCTAAAACTGTTTTGAAACTCTCCCACTCTTGTTCAACATTTGTATCTCTGACAATATCTTTCCAGATTATGTGACTGGCTGTCTCTTTCATATTCTGAACCTCTGTCTTAAAGTAGTCGTGTGCTCGCGAGTTTATGTTTACTTCTCTCCTTGCTATAAGATCCCAATGGATGATCTGATGGTCGCTGAGCCAGTTTCCTAACGATAAGGTTTTCAATCATATTTTTCTCTGTAGTATTAGGTCAAGTGTCTTTTTGCCTCTGGTAGCTTCCTCTACATGCTGAATAAAAAAATTGTCTGTTATGCACTTTGCAAAAAGATTTGACTCTGCAAATGCTTCTGCCATATCCAATTTTATTTCAGAAAAATAGAAATCCCCCATTAATAATAATTTCCCTGCACTAGCCTTTTTTTGTTACAAATTAGCTCCTCATCTTCCTCTTTTGGACTTGAAGAACATCTGTAGCATACTCCAACCACTGTTTTTTCACCCCCACTATCTATTACTCAGGAGGGCACATATTTCACAAACATAATATGACATGGTATACTTCAGCCCAACACTTTGGAACCTCGTAAGCACAAGAAAAAGTTATTTGTTGGCTATGTTCGTTACGTCTTCGTGCAATTGTGCAACTGTCATTGAATACGTCCTCCCGGAGGCTGCCATTAACTCGTTCCCACTTGACCAGGAAATTTTGAGAGTCGTTCGACCAAGTGTAGTTGATTCAATAATTCCAGAAGATGACTAATGATGAAAGTGTATCTGTGGTGAAGTTTCATTAATGGAGTAAAACTATACCATTACACGGTTGAACTTGTTTCCAAAAGACACCACAAAAACAAATACATCACTATCTTGCTTGGCACCGGAAGTATAGACAGCTAGATCCCTTTTTGTTCAACCACGCTTGTGAAATCACACAGTAGAATAGGCATGGAAAGTAGAGGAGATGACAACAAACGAGTAGTGGACAGACCAAATGAGAAGATATAGAAATATTGATGAGTAAAAATGTAGCATCACCAATTGTTTTAAAGCCTTAGCTAAGAAATAAAAAGCTAGAGGTTGAAGGGATTTTCCAGGATTGTTAACACTAATACTCACCAGAAGTTCTCACACGTCCATTATTACATTTGAAGTCTACCAATGACCCATCATTCTTGAATGTTGACACCACAATAAATAAACCAGCAATTCACTGACTGCAGAGCTTTGAAAAAAAGGGTTAAGTGGAGTGGAAGAGGATGGCAGATTTGTGAATAATCAATGAGCTAAGGGGACCATCAATATCCATAGCCTTCATCATTTGCTGATAAAATCTGAGCACCTGTGGATATGCACGGATTTCAGTGAAGTTGATTCTTTGAAACCCGTGACAAGAGGTAGCGTAGAATCCTTGCCTGTTACTCAAATTTCAGATATGATTTAAAGTACATTTATTTTATTTGTATACACTTTTTTTTTACTAGGTGGCCTTTCTTTGGCCATAGAAGGCCCATCAAAGACAGAGATTCAGTGTAAGGACAATGAAGATGGAACATGCACAGTTTCTTACCTGCCTACTGTACCTGGGGAGTACCAGATTACTGTTAAGTTTGCTGACAAACACATTGCTGGCTCTCCTTTCACTTCCAAAGTTACCCGTAAGTATCATCTGCTATTTGACATGATTATATAATCTGTGTATTTTATTGTATCCAATAAGTGGGGGGATGGCGTGGGCTAGTAGTTAAGTGGACACAGTTCACAACCCGAAGGGGATTGGTTCGCTCCTCAATCACAGCACCGACCATTACCCCAGGGAAGTAAACCCTTAGAAAATGCAAGAGGAAGAAGACCCTTATATAAAATACATGCCGAAGTTGGATGCGCTGTGTCAACAGGCGCAAAATAAAAACATAGTGCAACGCATACTGCCTTGGGAAATAGAGAAAATAAGGCGAACTCCACAAAATAATTGTTTAATCCAATAAGCATTGTGTGGGGCTGGTTTCTTCTCTCGGGCCAAATGTGTTGTGTTGGTTGTTGTAGGCCTGTTCTATTGTAGGATTCATGTTATTTGTTCTATCAATCTGTGACATGATCATCTTTGTGTCCTGTAGCCAAGTTTTTGTAATAGACTCACAGTGGCAGGTGAATTGGTTCTATTCTCATGTGAAGACCAATTTATCTTTTGTGGATCTTTCTATGTATTCAGCATTGGATGTCGTTTTCTCAGTATATCTGATGTCATTTCAAATTATATCTGTCCTGTTCATATTGATGATTTCTCTAAAGCATACGATTTCAAAAATATTTTTTTTACTTTTCTGTACCTCAAGATAAGGACCATGTCTGAAACCGGTAACAACGTTTGTAAAGAGTTGTCCTTGTTGTTCCTGAGTTGATGTTTGGGTGTTTAAGTAATGGTGACAGTTGGTAAGTCACTGCAGATAATATGAGACGTGTTCAAATTAAACCGGCCCGTACTGTGCCACGTGGACATACGCGCACGAGGATGATGACATCACATCTGAATTAATAAAAGGACATGCTAATGTACAAGTTTGCACATGTTCATTATCCTCACATTCATAGGTCCTGCTGCAGATTTTCAGAAAAGGGTCCTTGTGCCATGGAATCCATCCAGGGTTGATCAGCGAACGATGATTCTGTTCCTAACAGCTAAAGGATGTTGACCAGTCAATATTCATCGCAGAATGCAAGCAGTATATGGTGACAAAAGTATGTAGAAGACAACAGTGAAGGACTGGACATGGATGTTTCACAAAGGATGTGAGTTAACAAAAGATCTTCCGCAACCATGTCAGACACATATTGTTGCCATCGCCGATATTGATGCAGCAAAACAGGTGGACCGTCATTGGAGCTTACGTTCACTAAGAGAGGAGTTCACTGTGTCTTTTGGGACAGTTCAAATAGTGGCATGAAAAAACTGAAGTATCGGAAGATTTGTTCACAATGGGTCCCATGGAAGCTGACCAACCACCATAAGGAAGAAAGCAACGTGGTTCTGTTGCACGACATTGCTCGTCGACATGTCACAAACATTGTGCAGGAAAAGGTGGAAAATTCTGCCACACTCAGCGTATAGCCCTGATCTGTCATCATGTGACTTCATTTGTTTGGACTCTTAAACAAATTTCTAAAGGGACAACGATTCGAATCCGATGCAGACGTCATCGACTGAATACAAAATGGTTCAACCGGCAACCAAAGTAATTTTTTCTCTGACAGCTCTACCCAGGCAGTGGGATGCGTGAATGAATGCCTATGGCAACTTTTTATAATGAACCCTGGTAAATGCTTGCTACATAACAATTGCTTTGTTTAGTTATGCCACACCTGTTCATGTTCCTTTCATATGTTTGAAATGAATTCACTGGGGCTGTTTTCATTTGAACACATCTCGTATATGCCTTTAATTGTATTTTATAAACTATTGTTACATTATAAAACAGCCTGTGAACTATTTCCAGTCTGGTCTAATTTTGCCAGTTTGTGTCGATATAAGTTCAGAGTAAATGTCACAGTTTCATATTTGAATTAGTTTTATTAAAAATAAAATTAATTGATATTAAACAAATTGAGCTAAAACTATTATCTAATTCAACTATTTATGACATGAGGTATTCATAATTAAAATTATGTGCTGGTATGAATCGTCAAATGCAGAAATCAAAATACAACAAATATTTTTTTTGGCGTTATTCTCTCTCAAAACTATTACTAGTCACTTTCTTTTGTATCCCATTCAAAGTCTGAATAAGGCTTGCGTTGAATATCCACATGTAATCTAGATGTGTGATCATTGGTCTGATCAAATAAAGTTTGGTTTCTTGAGGTTAATTACATAAACTTTGAAAACTTACTTACGTTCTTAAATGCCTACCTATCAGGTATAACTCTACATTAAAGGACAGCTGCTCATGCATAAATTATCAGCCATCTTGTAGTTGATTTCAAAACAGGAAATTCTGAAAATTAAATAACAGAATCTGACACATGTGTTAGAAGTTGACATCGGGCATAAATGTATATTTTCATAACAGAATCTGACACATGTGTTAGAAGTTGACATCGGGCATAAATGTATATTTTCATAACAGAATCTGACACATGTGTTAGAAGTTGACATCGGGCATAAATGTATATTTTCATAACAGAATCTGACACATGTGTTAGAAGTTGACATCGGGCATAAATGTATATTTTCATAACAGAATCTGACACATGTGTTAGAAGTTGACATCGGGCATAAATGTATATTTTCATAACAGAATCTGACACATGTGTTAGAAGTTGACATCGGGCATAAATGTATATTTTCATAACAGAATCTGACACATGTGTTAGAAGTTGACATCGGGCATAAATGTATATTTTCATAACAGAATCTGACACATGTGTTAGAAGTTGACATCGGGCATAAATGTATATTTTCATAACAGAATCTGACACATGTGTTAGAAGTTGACATCGGGCATAAATGTATATTTTGTGAGCAGTCTGCGCTGAGCGAAGGAAGCTGCAAAGAGCTTACTTTTTTGTTTTCACTTGCTCTTGACTTGAATAATTTTAGCCTATGGACACATTTATTTTTCTGATTTAAAACTCCAGCAGGGGCCGATTTATCTTCAGTAAAGTTTCACTAATGAGTCACATATTAAATACAAAATTGCACAGCTGTAGATTTATGAAATGTGGATTATAGTGACATAAGATTGTCTTTTTTACTTGCGCATAAATTGTTCAGCTATGTACACAGACTGATTCTTCAGCTTGGTGAACTTAATGAGTCTTTTTGAGGTATCATACTTTCAATATTGGCACTTTTGAATCTACACATTGAAATTTAGATGTTAAGTTAATTCATTTATACTCCAACAGCTGGAGAACCCAGACGAAAGAATCAGATTTTGGTTGGAAGCAGTTCTGAGGTATCTCTGAAGGTAACAGAAAAAGACATTGACAGTCTAACAGCTACTATTGTGTCACCATCAAGACGGGAAGAGCCTTGCTTCCTGAAGCGCTTGGCTAATGGTCATATGGGTAAGGGCTTGACATTGTCTCTTTAGTGAAGAATCATAAAATTATGGACAATATTTTTGTTGAATTTCTGCTTTCATTGAATGATGTGGGTCTTTCTCTTAATCTTAGGTCCTTTGTTAATTACTGACAAAGAAGTCTGTGGTGACACTCCCTTCATTTCACTCAGTCTGTGGCCATTATTTGTATAGTGTTCCAGCTCTGGATCATGGTTTTCATTTAAATTTCAGTGGTTCTTTACCAATTTGTCTAAGATCAGCCTCTCTTGTTTTTCCTCCACAGTATGATGGTTGTAGTCATAGTATTAGGGTCTTAGTACATGATTTATTTAATTGACTGGCTAAGATAGTTTGAATGCTATGAATCCTGTTATTGGTGACTACCTTTCATTTAATTATATGCATCCAACCTTGATGCTAAACGTAAAGATGATTAAATTAAATTGTGTCATCTGATAGCATATTTGAAAAAGAAAGCACTGAAATTAGTAAAAGATTATCATTTCACAAAGGCAGCATGACCTAGCAATGAAACTAGGATTCATCATTCCAACACACTGATTATGAATCCCACCATGTCCAGTTTGACAGACATCTCTACATATTAAAAATAATGGTAACCTACTGTACTGTACACCTGCCAAGAAACTTATAACAGCCAAATAAGTTGGCAGTTTGAAGAGCGATGTTCTGCAAAGGACATGCTACTTACTCTTTCTTTTCTTATCATTTCACAAAGAGGGGATTCAAGATTATTTGTTAATGTTTGTTCTCTCTCTCTGTTTCTCACACACACTATCTCTCTCTCCCTCTCTCACACACACCCATCTATATGCACTCCTCTTTAAATATAATATATGTTGTTGCTGAAAATAATAGAGATTTAAATAGTTTGGGCAGACTTATGACAATGACTCCAAACTTATCTGGAATATGAGCCTATAACACCAGACAGTAAGACGTCAGGCGCATCACCCTGGGGGCCACTCTTCCCTTTCTCTCTCCTCTTACCTCACTCTGTTTCATTTGACTCTGTCCTACAGTCACACCCTTGCACAACTTTCACACGCGCCCTCGTGGTGAGGCCCTTCCATTGCACTTTGGCTGGGCTAGCTTCTGAGGGCGCACAAACCTAGCATAGGTACATACAGACGCACACATGCATCCAAGCACTGGTTTATGCGTCCTGATATCGCCCAATGGACTACGGTCTGGGGTGGAAAATGGCGAGCCTCCGCCAGTAGAAACTAGTGAGGCAAACATCTAAGCAAAAAAAAAAAAAAAAAAGGAAGACGTCAGAGCACGAGAAAGACTAAGAAAAAATTAATTTACAATGTTGAAGAAACACTGCGGATATTAAATATCAATAGCCACACAAATGATAGATAAAAGAAGATTGCACTTTGCCAGGTTGTTTAAAGACATAAGTTGACAGGTAAGGGAATGAAAACATTTAAGATAGTCTTGGATTTTTTGAAGTTTTTCAGGTTGACTTTTGTATTATAGACTCACCTTAAATAATATTATTTGCATGTTTCCAGGAATAACTTTCACACCCCGTGAAACTGGAGAACACCTTGTCAATGTGTACCGAAATGGACATCACATCGCCAACTCTCCATTCAAGATCACTGTTGGTGAGAGCGAGATTGGCAATGCTAACAAGGTGAAGGTTTACGGTAAAGGCCTGACTGAGGGCACAGCCAATGAAGTGAATGAGTTTATTGTGGACACCCGGGAAGCAGGTAATTGATGTTTGTCACACCTCACACAGTCTATGTCACACCTCACACAACCTATGTCACACCTTGCACAGTCTATATTATACCTCACACAGTCTATGTCACACCTCACGCAGTTTATGTCACACCTCACACAGTCTATGTCACACCTCACACAACCTATGTCACACCTCACACAGTCTATGTCACACCTTGCACAGTCTATGTCACACCTCACACAGTCTATGTCACACTTCACACAGTCTATGTGAATGTCACACCTCACACAACCTATGTGAATGTCACACCTCACAAAACCTATGTGAATGTCACACCTCACACAGTCTCTGTCACACTTCACACAGTCTATGTGAATGTCACACCTCACACAACCTATGTGAATGTCACATCTCACACAGTCTATGTCACACCTCACACAGTCTATGTCACATCTCACACAGTCTATGTCACACCTTGCACAGTCTATGTCACACCTCACACAGTCTCTGTCACACTTCACACAGTCTATGTGAATGTCACACCTCACACAACCTATGTGAATGTCACACCTCACACAACCTATGTGAATGTCACACCTCACACAACCTATGTGAATGTCACACCACACAAAACCTATGTGAATGTCACACCTCACACAGTCTCTGTCACACTTCACACAATCTATGTGAATGTCACACCTCACACAACCTATGTGAATGTCACACCTCACACAACCTATGTGAATGTCACACCTCACACAACCTATGTGAATGTCACACCTCACACAACCTATGTGAATGTCACACCTCACACAACCTATGTGAATGTCACACCTCACAAAACCTATGTGAATGTCACACCTCACACAGTCTCTGTCACACTTCACACAGTCTATGTGAATGTCACACCTCACACAACCTATGTGAACGTCACACCTCACACAACCTATGTGAATGTCACACATCACACAACCTATGTGAATGTCACACCTCACACAACCTATGTGAATGTCACACCTCACACAGTCTCTGTCACACTTCACACAGTCTATGTGAATGTCACACCTCACACAACCTATGTGAATGTCACACCTCACACAACCTATGTGAATGTCACACCTCACACAACCTATGTAAATGTCACACCTCACACAACCTATGTGAATGTCACACCTCACACAACCTATGTGAATGTCACACCTCACACAACCTATGTGAATGTCACACCTCACACAACCTATGTGAATGTCACACCTCACACAGTCTCTGTCACACTTCACACAGTCTATGTGAATGTCACACCTCACACAACCTATGTGAATGTCACACCTCACACAACCTATGTGAATGTCACACCTCACACAACCTATGTGAATGTCACACCTCACACAGTCTCTGTCACACTTCACACAGTCTATGTGAATGTCACACCTCACACAACCTATGTGAATGTCACACCTCACACAACCTATGTGAATGTCACACCTCACACAACCTATGTGAATGTCACACCTCACAAAACCTATGTGAATGTCACACCTCACACAGTCTCTGTCACACTTCACACAGTCTATGTGAATGTCACACCTCACACAACCTATGTGAATGTCACACCTCACACAACCTATGTGAATGTCACACCTCACACAACCTATGTGAATGTCACACCTCACACAACCTATGTGAATGTCACACCTCACACAACCTATGTGAATGTCACACCTCACACAACCTATGTGAATGTCACACCTCACACAGTCTCTGTCACACTTCACACAGTCTATGTGAATGTCACACCTCACACAACCTATGTGAATGTCACACCTCACACAACCTATGTGAATGTCACACCTCACACAACCTATGTGAATGTCACACCTCACACAGTCTCTGTCACACTTCACACAGTCTATGTGAATGTCACACCTCACACAACCTATGTGAATGTCACACCTCACACAACCTATGTGAATGTCACACCTCACACAACCTATGTGAATGTCACACCTCACAAAACCTATGTGAATGTCACACCTCACACAGTCTCTGTCACACTTCACACAGTCTATGTGAATGTCACACCTCACACAACCTATGTGAATGTCACACCTCACACAACCTATGTGAATGTCACACCTCACACAACCTATGTGAATGTCACACCTCACACAACCTATGTGAATGTCACACCTCACACAACCTATGTGAATGTCACACCTCACACAACCTATGTGAATGTCACACCTCACACAACCTATGTGAATGTCACACCTCACACAACCTATGTCACACCTCACACAACCTATGTGAATGTCACACTTCACACAGTCTCTATGTATAATAAAGGTCTTTTCTCAACAACTATATCAGACCACTTCATCATAGATGTGTACTATATAAGGTCTTCATATGGGAAGGGTCAGTTCATCATGAGTACAAATTCTAATTTATAAAAAATTTGAATAACTGACCTGCAGTGGAGGATACAGGCTTTGGAAATGAGATGTTTCCAAAGACTTCTAAACATGACATACAAAGACTGAGTTACAAATGAGGATATACCAGAATTAATTAAAACAACAGTAGGGCCTTTTGAAGACCTCTTGACAACGGTAAATATATGGAAACTCGCTTGGTACGGTCACATATTGAGATTAAACGGTCTTACGAATTCAATACTGCACGAAAAGGTAGACGACGAAGAGGTCGTACCAAAAACATGGGAGGACAACATAAAAGAATGAACCAATCTCTAACCAGAGGAGGTACAAACAGTAGCCGGTAACAGAGAGGGAGTGGCGTGTGATTGTGGGGGTGTCTTCATGTGTGCCCCAATGACCTCACCTATTACTAGATGACTTGATTTGAATAGTTGAACCTCTCCATCATATAAACATATCAAGGTGATATTTTTATATCACCTGCATGTATTGTACACTATATATTTTGATAATGGCTTGAATTGACTAGTCATTTCCTTATAACTTGGGGTGTAAAGGCCTTCTTTTCTTGTTGTTTGACTTGTAGTTTCTGCAGCTTGGGAGTAGGTGATCATGATGTAAAACAACTGCTACTGAAATCACCATGGCATGTGTTTGGATACAGGCTTTCTGTACAGGCACCAACTGTAGTGATGGGCCTATGCTTCACATGGTGAGAAGGTGACAGAAGAGGTGTTTTAAAATGAGTATAAATGTTACCACTTTATATACAAAGATGTTGTCTTATAGGAGACATTGCTGTCAGTGATGAAGTGTTAGAGACTTCATTGTATTTGTGCGAGGCCAGTCCCTTCCCTTCCCTAAAGGTAAGTCAGCTACCTATTTACAGTTGGGTCAACTGGATCATATCAATAGCACTGATCAAACCTAGTACCTTTGCTGTGAGAAACTAGCCCTCTACCATTCAGACAGTGTTTACCAATGTGGTTGAAGTGATACAATGAGTAGAGTAAGTTGCTACACTTTAAAACAGTAGCTCATTAATACAATCTTCAGGTTATGGGGGCATGTCACTGTCCATTGAGGGCCCCAGTAAGGCTGACATTGAGTGTCAAGACAACGAGGATGGCACCTGTCGGGTCACTTATAAACCCACGGAGCCTGGCAACTACATCATCAATATCAAATTTGCTGATCAACATGTGCCAGGTATGTTGATCATGTTACGCAGCATTCTTTATACAGTACAGCTGATACCTACATAAACAAGTACAACTCAGATACCACGGTAGAACAGAAACAAAACTAAACCCACTTTACGACCAAAAGATCTGAATTAGGGAAAAAACAACAACAGAAAATAAAACACCTAACAAATAACAACAAGAACAATGATTACAGACTGCACAAGTTAGAGGTTTTCATTTGTGTTATTCTTTGTACCTGAGGAAGGCCTTTTTGGTCCTTAAGGTTAATTTTGTTTCTGTTCAGGCATGATATCTGAGTCCTACTTGTTTATATTATTAACTTTTGACCTTCAGTATTGCCGCAATTTTGATTTATTTTTATACAAAAGAGTTGTGTATTATGATTTCATACAATTCAAGAAATACTTGTCTTTCAATGAAAAGACAGAACAAAAGGACTAGAGATAAATAGAAAGAGATATAGTCCAATCTGAAAGGATAGTGGATGTGAATAAAATACATGGTAATAGTGTTACAGAATAGCTCAGGAGAGAGAGAGAATGATATTCGTCTTCTGCGTTCGTTCTCAATCTCCCGCTACCAAGCCCTGTACAGGACTGCAAGTACCAGGATGTAGTACGGAGAACGAAATGCGTTGTGCCGCTAGTTTAGAGATTTAATGGTGTTTCTTGCACTTTTTGGTTCGACCCATCCGTCTTTGGCAGCAGAATGATATTATCTCTTGTCATCTCATCTTATCTGTCCACTTGAGTCTTTGACATCATTTGAAGGTGCAATCTTCTTTTATGTCTCATCGTTACGGCCGTTATTAGTCTATCTCATACTGAGAGATGCTTGCACAAGACCGTACCACCTGACGAGCTAGTATCATAAATGGCTCTCAGATTGTAAAGAATAGCATGCTGCCAACAAAAACAATACTCACAACGATTCCATAGCTGGCTCTCAGCATGTGTGCCCTAAATGTGGCAGGGTGTGCTGTTTCAGGATTGATCTTTATAGCCATCAGAGAACACATTTCGCACCAATAGTCTAATGCTGTTGTCCTCTTCATTTGCGATGGGCAACTATTATTATTATCTCATACCACTCTATTCGTTTTAGTACTCTTATAAAAGCAATGGAAAACTGACGGTGGGAAGGAACATGGAAGATGCTAACATTTGTATGGAAAACTGATAGTGGGAAGGAACATGGAAAATACTAACATTTGTATGGAAAACTGATAGTGGGAAGGAACATGGAAGATGCTAACATTTGTATGGAAAACTGATAGTGGGAAGGAACATGGAAGATGCTAACATTTGTATGGAAAACTGATAGTGGGAAGGAACATGGAAGATGCTAACATTTGTATGGAAAACTGATAGTGTGAAGGAACATGGAAGATACTAACATTTGCATATTTTAACAGGGAGCCCCTTCACTGTCAAAATTGGAGGTGAGCCTTCAGCCAAGATCACAGAACGGATCACACATCACAAGGAAGCGGCTGACATCACACATGTCGGCAGTCAGTGTGAGCTCAGCCTGAAGATTCCAGGTAGGATTCGCTCTTATTTTAAATATCACATCCTTTATCATTACAACCATCATCATTATCATGGTGGTGTTAATGTTTCTATGTCTGTGACAGTTTTATTTTTTTCAATTAATTTTTTTTGGCGTTATTTATCTATTCTTCAAGTCGGTGTGCGTTGCACTGTGGTTTTTATTTTGCACCTGTCGGCCCAGTGCATCCGACTTCAGCATGCATTTTATGTAAGAGTCTGCTACCTCCTGCATTTTCTAAGGGTTTGCTTCCCCGGGGTAACGTCCGGTGCTGTGATGGGGATCGAACCCAGCACCTTTGGTTGTGAGCCATGTCACTTAACCACTAGCCCACACCGTCCCCAGGCAGTTTTATAGGATGCCCCAATCTTACACAAAGACGATTTAGATGACACATTGTTACACAAAGACAATTAAGGTGCCCCAATGTTACATTTAAAAAATGTAGATGCCCTAATGTTGAATGAAGACAATTTACTGCCACAATGTTACATGAAGATAATTGAAATACCAAGATCTTATAGGCATTTTTCATTATCATCTATAGAATCCTGAATTAAATCAATAAAATCAGTGAGAAATGGGTGTTTATCTTATTTTATCTCTAACTTTTTTATTTGTTATGATATTTTAATAAATTTGTAGTATGTTATGTATGAATGGAGGAGTGTCTAAAATGTCATGCTAGTGTGTAAAAAGTATAAATTGTTGTACGTGTGTACCTGCTACAATAAATGCTCCACCCATCGTGAGCAGTGCACACTGAACGTGCATCCCCTGAGTCATTCACACTAGTGTCAATAGGCCTACGATCATTGTCAAATGACACAACCATCAACGATACCATTACTGTGGTATAGATCTAGCTCATTGTATTCACTCTCTATCTCAATATCTGATTGATTATCATCATAATCAAAGTCTGGCTTGTCAAATAAATTGAACAGGTTCCGTCTTGATGGCCCTGCTTGCTCACTATCAGATATATCACTAATTTTTTAGTGAAAATGCACTGGTTTTAACTTTCAAGCTGTTTTCGATGCTTTATCGATACTGTCTAACTTGCATACAAATTCAAACCAGAAGGCTACACAAAAAACGATGCCTATTACCAGTTGAACAGAAGAGAGTAGGTCGTGGTCTTCAGACTTCGCAGTGGCCACAACAGACTGAGGTACCACCTATTCAACAAATTGAAGATAGCTGGCACTGACGAATGCCCGTGTGGTACCGGGAAAATGACCGCTGAACATTTGCTGCAAAACTGCCCGACATACGAGGATCAGAGAGAGCAGATGTGGCCATCACCAGTGGCAACACTAGACAAGCTCTATGGCAGTGTCGACAGACTCAGGATGACGGCTGCTTTTTTCGAAAAAATAAAGGTTGATGTCTGACTGCGTATGAAGAAGAAGAAGAAGAAACCAGAAGAAAATATAAGCGTAGTAACCGAGAAACGAAGGCAATGAGAACAAGTGTTGTTCAGTTATATAGGATTTGTGGGCGTCAGCAGTTATCAGCAGTATAGAATATTAAAGGTATGTTACATGAAGATAATGTAGATGCCCCAATCTTACATAAAGACAATTTAGATGCTAAAATGTTACAACAAGACAATTTAGATGCCCCAATGTTACATCAAGACAATTTAGATGCCCCAATGTTACATCAAGATCATTTTAGTGACCCAAGGATTTTTTCTAGACAATTTAGATGACCACATAAACCTGCTTGCATACCCAATAAAGGCCATTTGGTTGTAACATGCTTTCTCTGTTACTGGATTTATGTGAAACTTCTGTAGAACCTCATTAATAATTCATCATTTTAATGTTGTACATGTTTTAATACATGTTCATCTACCTTAACCTCACCTTCTTCTTCTTTGATTAACTGATGCTATGCTTCTAGTTCAGTCCCCCACAGCTTTTCGATCATGATCGCTCTTTCTCTGGCCAGACTGCCTCTCTTTGGTCTGTATAAGTGGTCAGTCCTGCAGGATGTGTTCTGGAGTTTGCTTGCGGCTCCACAATCGCACATGGTGGTGTCTGTGGGACCTATTCTGTGGAGGTGGGCCTTGAGTCTGCAATGTTTGTTCTGTCTTAAGATCTATATTTGTCCATCTCTGCCAAGATTGTCTATGCTGTCATTTTCTGGCTTGTATTCTTTGTGTTGGTCTCTCCATTCTGTCCTGATGGATTGTTTGATTAGTGTCTTTGCATTTTTTCACCATTTTACCTGCGTTTCTGTTATTTTCACCATTCTTTTGGAAACATGTAGGTTTAGTCCTTGATAGTTTACTTCTCAAATTTGTATTATTGCTTATTACCATGTTGTGATGGGACTGATATTGTGGGTCACAGGATTAGACATGGTGGACTGCCCACTGATTCATGAGTATTATATTTGTGACCCCTAATCTAAATGTACATAATTAATCCTTCAGTAAGTGAAGAGTTCCAGTTTAGTCACATGGTTTTCACTGAATAACTGATTCCATTTACTCGTGTTTGACAAGAAGTGATAATAACTAGTTGAGTTTTTCATAGACTATCCAAGTTAGCCGTCCCCTTCACTCTTTCTTCCTAATCAATAGTCACCAATTGCATTGGTCACTTTTTCACTACCAACTTTCACATTGATGTCTTAGGTACCACAGTCATTTCAAGATGTTTACGATGAGTGTATTTGATGGGATGTAAACATGCTAGAAGGGATACAAAGAAAAGCTACAAAACTGATCATGGTATTCCAGAATTATAGCTATGAGGAAAGACTCAGAAAAACTGGTCTACAGTGTGTAAAATAGAGAAGAATTAGAGGTGATTAAATACAAGTTTATACGATAATCAAGGGAAAGAACAAATAAGACTATACCAACTTTTTAAAAGTACAACCAACTACAATAACAAGACGGCACAGCTTCAAGTTGTTTAAAGACACGTTCAGATTAGATATTAGGAAATACTTTTTTAGTCAGAGAGAGGTGAATGCTTGGAATGGATTGCCACAAGATATGGTGGAGGCATTGTTAGTTAATGCATTAAAAAATAAATTGGATGCTCAGAGTTATTTTTAGTATTGGTGGAGTGGAATAAACTGGTTGTATACATACTCTATGTAGCCTTCTAAATCAGTATAATGAAGTTAAATTAAGTTAAGAGTGATAGTCGTTTCACTTTAGAATAGGTCAGCATTTTCTCCACTTGGTTCATAGAAAACATTTATATATATTGGACTGTCTTGATAGTAAGCATGACCTGCTCAATCAGAAAATAACCAACAATCCCTTGAATATTTCAGCTCTTTCTGTATCCACTTTTGCTGAGATTCCTCTTTCATGTTTATTTCCTCCAGAATTAAATAATGTTAGTTCTCAATCCATTTTTTCTGTACCAGTGCATCCCTGTATTTTATACATGTATCTGTTCCATACAGCTACCCACCTGATATTCAATTACAACCAATTGTTTCACTGCTGTCAGCTCATCTAACCTCTATACCAAAAGCTGTGTTTCATTTTCTGCCACCAAGTGAGCATACCTGGTTGAAGTACAGGCTATTACTACTCATAATATTGCCTACAAATTTTTACCTTGTTAGTGAACCATTTCTTTGTCTTTATATTGCAGATTAATTATCTTCAGAAAATATTAATAAATAAACACAAATACATTTTATGTATACAAATTCACTGCCCTAAACATGTTAGAAAATATTTCATTCCCCTCCACCATTCACCTTTGAATATTCCACATTTGACATGTAAGAGTAACGGATTGTTGCAGCTGCTACCAAAATTGGGAAATAAGAGGTCAGAAATATGGTAGTGTACTGAAACAGTAGGGGTAGCGGTAGCTCAATGGATAGTGCACTGGCTTTCAAGTCAATGGATTTCTTTTTCTGATCACAAACCGTCCCTTGTGGTCGACCCAGCCACATAAATTGGGTACCATAAAAATCTGAGAACTAAGGCAGCCGGCGTGTTGCTGACCACATAATCTACTATGTGCCGCTGGTTACAAAAAAATAAGGACCTATCACCATATTTTTGTTATATGCTGCATGGCGTGACGGGATCTTCCCTTTGTTTTCTTTTACTAAAACAGTGAAAATCTTGATAATGTTTAAAAAAAAAAAATTCCACATCGTGTCAGAAAAATTGAACATTTTGTATGGAACTTACCAGCAGCTAACAAAAACTCATACATGTATCACATACCATAGAGCAGAAGGGTAAGAGCCTTAACAGCAACAACAACAGTGTACTGAGAAAATAGCAATGTAACAGCAGGTGTTGGTAGACAAGGTCTCTCTCTCTCGTCTCTAATCATTCTCCCTGTCTCTCTTTCTCCTTCACGTGGGAGAAAATTGTGATTCAGTGCTAGGTAAGTAAAAAGTTGCAGGTGGAGATTCCATGTTTTATTTTTATCTTATTTAGAAACTTTAAAAATAACTAAATTAGTTCTTGCCAGAAATAATCCACTAATCTTTCATGTTACCTTTTCTGACTCAAGGCATTTCATTTTGTTAAAGCAGAATTTCACTATCGATTATTTTAACTTATATATATTAAAAGCAGTCTTCTCTAGTAGTAGGATATTTCTTTCTGGCACATTTTGTTGTTGTTTTTTAATGCCCAAAATGAGTAATTGTACTCTGTTGTCCACCCTGAAAAGAGTATTAATGGGCTGGTTGCAGTACCTTTCCACACATTCTGAGTATGATGATGAAGGTGGACTGGGATCCTCCAGGTGGCTCAAACACTTAGGGCCATCTTGTCTATGGTGAAACAAAATTTACAATAATCGGGTGGGCAGGTTTTATCTGTTTGCTACTTCACTTTCAATACTAGAAGTAGACTGGTCTTTAGATAGATAGATAGGTAGGTAGGTAGGTAGGTAGGTAGGTAGGTAAATAAATAGATAGATAGATAGATAGATAGATAGATAGATAGATAGATAGATAGATAGATAGATAGATAGATAGATAGATAGATAGATAGATAGATAGATAGATAGATAGATAGATAGATAGATAGATAGATAGATAGATAGATAGATAGATAGATAGATAGATAGATAGATAGATAGATAGATAGATAGATAGATAGATAGATAGATAGATAGATAGATAGATAGATAGATAGATAGATAGATAGATAGATAGATAGATAGATAGATAGATAGATAGATAGATAGATAGATAGATAGATAGATAGATAGATAGATAGATAGATAGATAGATAGATAGATAGATAGATAGATAGATAGATAGATAGATAGATAGATAGATAGATAGATAGATAGATAGATAGATAGATAGATAGATAGATAGATAGATAGATAGATAGATAGATAGATAGATAGATAGATAGATAGATAGATAGATAGATAGATAGATAGATCAGTAGGTAGGTAGGTAGGTAGGCAGGCAGACAGACAGATAGACAGACAGATAGATAGATCGATGCTACTAGTTAAGTGGATGCTACAGAAGGTGTGGTAAGAGCTTAGAGTAGACCAAAAATAAACTACCAGACTCCAATTATATACTTTTTATGAGGCCACTTGTATCTTGAGCAGCCACTGAATTACACCATCACTCTCTAGAACTTTCTGGTTCCCAGGTAAAGCTGATTAGATAAGGAACACTTCACCTTCTCCTGTGTTTTTCCCCAACCCAGTCCTGTATATAGGGTCAGGTGTCAGGTATGCAGGATGTTTAATCTCTGTATAAGCCTGGAAGTACAGTTAAGCTGTACATATAAGACGCACAGTGGTGGAATTGTGTGTAAAATTTATGTTGGTGTAGGAAAAGAGATGTAGTCTTTTGTCACAAAGTAGGACTGTGTCAAGATATGTGATAGGTTACTTATTTTGCCAAATCGGCTCTTGCAGTCCACCAGTAATAAAATTTACCAAAAATTACAATCTAAAGATCTTAAGACACATAATGAAACTGTCTATGCTATGAAGTATTCATAATAAAAATATATATTAGGACGAAGTGTTGGTAATGTGAGACAAAAATAAAGTTCAGACAAAAGTATTGGCACTCATGACGTCAGGTTTATTTCTGCGTGAAATGTTCCAACAACTTTACCAGTCCTTTTTTGTATGTGTCCTAGTCAAAGTCTGAATCGGATGTGTGTTGAATATTCACGTATAATCTGGATGAGGGATCATTGATCTGATCAAGTAATTCATTTCTCAGGTCTTGGTGTTAAAATTTTGTCGGACAGAAAGATTGACTTTAGCACATTCAACACATGTGTAAATATTGGTAGAATGATTCTGCCGAAGATGGATGTGTCGGACTGAAAGGTGCAAATATCGCAGTCAAGCTGTAAACTAGCATCACAACACATTTTGTTCTCTGGACTACATCCTGCTACTTGCAAAGCCCTGTTCAGGGCTTGGTAGCAGGAGATTGTGAATGAACACAAAAGAAGAAGAAGGTGGAATGATGTGAATTATACATGATTTGAAAATTACATGTACGCTAAATGACCTGTTTTAATTTACGTCTAGTTTTACAATGGCTGACGCTAGTTTTTTTAAACCATTTTTCACTAAAAAGAACTGTAACATGTTTTATGTGCCACCTGAATCCTACGTTATGACCTGAAAACAGTGAATACTGGTTGACAGATTTTAGTCTTAATTGGGACATATAAAAGGGGGCACATAAATGAGGACAAATATTTGGGAACACATAATTGGGCAAACATAATTGGGGATAAATAAATGGGGAAACATATTTGCATACTTTATAAACAGATTGAAATATAGCAACCGTTAACAGTTTATCCCTTGCCTAGCAAAGAATGTTTCTCTAATCTAAACTGAATTTCAGTTTCATACCATTTAGTGTCAAACCGATATGTCTTCTCACAACTGTTGCAGTTGATATGTAAATAATGCCAGAAAATGTAACTGATCGGGTTTAATTTATCAACCAATCACCAACCTTTTATATGTTCTGTGTGTCCATGCCTTCTAGATTTCAAGTTGTTATCTCTCATTAAGTTTATTCTGTTACTGTGTTTCTGAGTATGTCAGGCTTAGTTAAAACTATAAACTGAAACTTTTTATGGCATGATGTTTTGTGAAATACAATGAGCCTGGAAAACTCCACTCATCCCCTCTGGACATCTAATATGTGTCCAGACATTGAAGTGCCCATTACAATTCAGAAACCTGCAAATTATCCAGGTGTGTTTGTGTTTGCACATGTTGCGTATGTATTGGTAAACAGAACTTGTGCCAATTAAGTTTGTCATAGTTTACGAATGAAGGTTTTTTTTTATTTGTGCTTTTTATGTCTTTTGTGCTTTATGTGTGTTTTTGTGCTGTATGTGTGTTCTGTGCTTTATGTGTATTCTGTGCTTTATGTGTGTTCTGTGCTTTATGTGTGTTTTGTGCTTTATGTGTGTTCTGTGCTTTATGTGTGTTCTGTGCTTTATTTGTGTTCTGTGCTTTATTTGTGTTCTGTGCTTTATTTGTGTTCTGTGCTTTATGTGTGTTTTGTGCTTTATGTGTGTTGTGTGCTTTATGTGTGTTGTGTGCTTTATGTATGTTCTGTTATTATCATAATTACTATCATTGCCATCATCATTTTAGATTATCAGCACAGTCATATCAGCTATATCATCATTTTAGATTATCAGCACAGTCATATCAGCTATTTCATCATTTTAGATTATCAGCACAGTCATATCAGCTATATCATCATTTTAGATTATCAGCACAGTCATATCAGCTATATCATCATTTTAGATTATCAGCACAGTCATATCAGCTATATCATCATTTTAGATTATCAGCACAGTCATATCAGCTATATCATCATTTTAGATTATCAGCTATATCATCATTTTAGATTATCAGCACAGTCATATCAGCTATATCATCATTTTAGATTATCAGCACAGTCACATCAGCTATATCATCATTTTAGATTATCAGCACAGTCATATCAGCTATATTATCATTTTGTATAAAGCAATATACATTCATTATATAGCATACAAATAGGGATGTATATTCTTATTTCATGATCAGATTATTACCAGAAATAGTCTGTGAATAGGGCCTTTTGAAGACCTTTTGGTAACTGTCAAAAGAAGGAAACTTGCTTGGTACGGTCATATATCGAGATCAAATGGTCTTGCAAATATGATCCTGCACGGAAAGGTGCAAGGCAGACGATGAAAACGTCATTCCAAAAAGAGGTGCGAGGACAACATAAAAGAATGGACCAATCTCTGACCAGAAGAGGCACAGGGAGCGACCGATGACAGAGAAGGATGGTGTAAGAATGTCTTCATGTGTGCCCCAACGACCTCACTGGTTATGGGATGACCTGACCTGACCTGAGTCTGTGAATAATGTTGTTAGCAAACAGTATTAACTGATTATGAAATGCAAGAATGTACTTTCTTATACCTTAATCTGATGCAATATTCTTTTAAACAATGGTTTGACATTTCTTGTGTGTTGATAGTCTCTTTCTTAAAACTGGGCATAAACTCAACATTTTGGCAAAACTGGACACAAACTCTTCCTTTTAGTGTAGCTGGATATAAAATAATCACTTTGGGGAAACTAGATATAAATTCATCACTTTTATGAAACTGGACATTAAATCAATTGCTTTAAAATGGAAACAAACTCACATTCTTGAAATTGGACATAAAATCAGTTGCTTTAAACTGAGCATAAGCTCATCATGTTGATGAAATGACATAAACTCACTTTTGTGAAACTAGATATATATACCAATTTTAGTGAAACTAGACATAAAATTACTTAAGGCACATAAAACTGGAAACAAAGTAATTTTCATAAAACTAAAAACAAACTAATGGTGTTGAAACTAGACATCAACTTGGGTTTATTTATAAAAGATATAAATTTGTTTTAGTAAAATTGCATTGTGAGAATGCAACCAGACCCCATTGTTCATGCAACCTCCTTCAGGGGAACATCAGGAAGAAGTGCGAGAAGTAGACTGAGGAAAAGGTGGATTGACAGCGTAAATGAGGCCTGTCATAAAATGGGCAAAAATGTGTTTCTCTGGCCACGAGAGACGCGAAAGACAAATACATACGACGACACTGGGCTACAACCCGGTAGTAAGTGAGACGACAAAAGAAGGAAGAAGTGAAACTGCGCATAACTCACTTTCGTAAAATTGAACATCAACATAATTTAGTAAAACTGGGCACATTATTAAAACCAGATATAAACTCACTTTCATAACTGAACATAAGTTCAAAAGTTCAGAAGTGTTAGAGACTTTACTGTAAGAGACCACTTCCTCGCCATCTTTCCTTCCTAACAGACAGGTCCTCATTTACATCTGAGTTGACTCGAGCATGCCGAAAGCAAAGATTAAACCCATTTTTTTCACCATGAGATGTGAGCACTCCGCCACTGGGAAACTGAAACACTCTACTTTGTGTATATTTACACGACAATTTAAGATTTATAGTACATACATGTTATTGATTAGTTGTTCTGGCCAAAGGGCAGCAGCCCATTGGCCGCTAGATCAATAACCATTGATTAGTTGTAAGCATAAACCAGAAACTTTCACATGCTGTATGTGTTTCTGTAGGTACCACACCTTTTGACATGACAGCATCAGTGAAGAGCCCATCAGGTGCCACTGAGGTCTGTGATGTTGTAAGCCTTGATGACTCTCACTACAGTATCAAGTTTGTACCCAAGGAGATGGGAGTCCACACTGTCAGTGTTAAGCACAAGGACATGCATATTCCTGGTCAGTATAGTCATTGTTTGGTGGGAGAATGTTGGTGATAGTTTGACATGGAATGATGTTAGGGATAGTTTGACATGGAATGATGTTAGGGATAGTTTGACATGGAATGATGTTAGGGATAATTTGACATGGGATGATGTTAGGGATAGTTTGACATGGAATGATGTTAGGGATAGGTTGACATGGAATGATGTTAGGGATAGTTTGACATGGAATGATGTTAGGGATAGTTTGACATGGAATGATGTTAGGGATAATTTGACATGGGATGATGTTAGGGATAGTTTGACATGGGATGATGTTAGGAATAGTTTGACAGGAGATGATGATAGGGATAGTTTGACAGGAGATGATGTTAGGGATAGTTTGACATGGAATGATGTTAGGGATAGTTTGACATGGGATAATGTTAGGGATAGTTTGACATGGAATGATGTTAGGGATAGTTTGACATGGAATGATGTTAGGGATAGTTTGACAGGGGATGATGTTAGGAATAGTTTGACAGGGGATGATGTTAAGGATAGTTTAACAGGGGATGATGTTAGGGATAGTTTAACAGGGGATGATGTTAAGGATAGTTTAACAGGGGATGATGTTAGGGATAGTTTAACAGGGGATGATGTTAAGGATAGTTTAACAGGGGATGATGTTAGGGATAGTTTAACAGGGGATGATGTTAGGGATTGTTTAACAGGGGATGATGTTAGGGATTGTTAAACAGGGGATGATGTTAGGGATAGTTTAACAGGGGATGATGTTAGGGATTGTTTAACAGGGGATGATGTTAGGGATTGTTTAACAGGGGATGATGTTAGGGATAGTTTAACAGGGGATGATGTTAGGGATAGTTTAACAGGGGATGATGTTAGGGATTGTTTAACAGGGATGATGTTAGGGATAGTTTAACAGGGGATGATGTTAGGGATTGTTTAACAGGGGATGATGTTAGGGATAGTTTAACAGGGGATGATGTTAGGGATAGTTTGACAAGTGATGATGTTAGGGATAGTTTGACAGGGGATTAGTTTGATAGAAGAGCATCCTGGTTTTAGAACGCCAGAGACTCGCCTATCACTCTTTCTCCTGTTAGGAAGAATTCCCACCATAAGAATGCCAGGAGCGAGCTGGCCGTCTGCTGTTATAGATTGGGTGCTGAGCATGCTTTGGGAACATGTTCATAGAACTAAGAGCTGATCTTAAATTCTACTTTACAATATGAAATTGTTTGGGCCCTGCCCACATCTGAATATAGGTTACTACATTGACTTAAAGCCCATGTGGGCCTAACATAGCTATAGGTTCACTAAGCTTTACAAAACATGTTTTATAAGACAACTGGAGGGGTGGTGTGGTAGGATTATTAGAGGCATAGCTCTCAACTCAAACTTGCTTGTGTTCAGATTCATGAAACAGCAAGGTTGTACTCCTGTTGGAAGTAAACCAATTTTAATATAGCCCACTAAGTAAAAACACAGTACAAGATGGGAGGAGGGGTGGGGTGTGGATACAACTAAGGAAGATTGTGCATATATTGGATAATTTGAGCTACATAATAAAAATCAACTGTGAGCTAGTAAAATAACTTATCTCTGTGGCGAAGTGGTCAAGCTGTATGCCTCGTGTTCAGATGGTCGTGCTTTGAATCCGAGCTGCAACGATCGGTTCATTTTGGAGACCCTTGGGTTCATCACTGGAGCTATGGAGTTCGTGATTTGTGGAATGCTCTCAGCAGATGGGATTCTGCTCTGCAGAGAGAGGCCGAGCCATATGGGGAAACCACGGCGATGAAGCCGAGCTCTCACCTTCAACCTTTTTATCTCGAAACTGTGTGTATTGGGAAATATCTTTAGTGCATAATATTTACACAGTAACAGCTAAATGAATGTCAGTATTGATTATAATCTTAATGTGTGTTCAACAGGCAGCCCATTTGAGTTCACAGTTGGTCCCATTGCTGGTGGTGGTGCTCACAAGGTTCATGCTGCCGGGCAAGGCTTGGAAAGAGGAGAGGTGGATGTACCAAGTGAGTTAACATATGTTGCCTGACATTCATGTCTGCTGGCTTATTATCACAGAGTTTGTACAGAGCATAATGTGTGTAATATTTGTTGTTCATTCATCTTGGTTCTAAGGCAGAGTGTGTTGTGCTGTGATTTGTGCCTTACGGGTCCAGTGCCAGTCCCTGATGGTTATCTCCCTTATCTTCGTTTTGGCCTTGAGTCTTGCAAGGTTAAACAACCTACCATCCGACCTAGTGTGAAGGCAGGTTTCTTCATTTGCGTAACCAAATGCATATTTCAGTAACACAGCAAAGATGATTCTGAACAGTGTCAGTACCAGAACATAGTCCTGCTTAACACCACTTAGAATGCCAAAGGGTTGGGATATGCTACCATCAAATTGGATTGTTCCTGTCATGCTCTCATGGAATGATATTATTAGTCACGGTAGTTTGTTTAAGCAGCCTATTTTAGAGAGGATTTGGAAGAGGCCATCTCTACTAACCAAATCAAATGTCTTTGTCAGGTCAATGAAGGCAACATGAAAGGACTGGTTCTGCTCACATGACCTTTCCTGACGTTGTTGAAGAGAGAAAACTATGTCCATCGTTCTTCTTCCAGACCTGAATCCACACTGTGACTCCGGATACACACACAATCAGCCAATTTCTGTAGTCTTAGTAAGATAACTCTGGCAAAGACTTTGCCTACAACACTAAGCAGAGACCTGGGGGAGGCACCTACCTCCTATCAGGCGCGTCAGCAGGGTTGCGGATTGCTGAAAGGCCTCCTAATTTGGAGGTTAGCTGCGAATAAATAAGCAGCCGTGGACAAAAACGGGTCGGCAGGCATGGAGGCTGTAAGAAGGCAGCCCCTCCACCATGCAAAGACACAACAGGCTAATCACCTGTTTGTCTTAAAAACGATTACAAGTCAAAACACAGAGAAAACCGGACTGACCTCAACGGCGACGAACAGGCGAGAAATAAGGACCACGATTTGCGGAACATGGAATGTACGAAGTAAAAACGGAAAAGAACATGAACTAATAGAGGAGATGAAGAGAACATGAACTAATAGAGGAGATGAAGAGAGCAAAATTGACAGTCCTGGCACTTACAGAAACAAAGAAAAAAGGACAGGACGTTCTGGACTATGACGGCAACATGCTATACTACAGCAGAGTTCCCATGAGTGAACGAGCCAGGGCAGGGGTTGGTTGTATAGTGAATGGTAACAGCAAAGCAAACATTAAAGGATGGAAGTTCATTTCAGAACGACTGATGGTTCTAAGTCTACAAGGGGAGGATAGTCAAATGGATATCGTCACTGTGTATGCACCAAACGAAGATGAGAGCACTGACATAAAAGATTAATTTTATGAGCTCCTTCAAAGGACCATTGACGATTGCCATAATGAAATACTTCTCCTTGGAGACTTCAACGCAAGAGTTGGAAACGACTATTCTAGATGGGATGGAGTGATCGGTAGGTATGGAGATGATGTCTTAAATGACAATGGAAAACGACTGCTCAGATTCTGCAGAGAACAAAACCTTGTTATTACAAATACAAGGTTTCTACACAAGCGTATCCATGCCTACACAAGATGTGAGCCGGCAAGAAATGAAAGATCCATAATTGACTATGCAATAGTGAGGAAAAATGATTTCAAGTATGTAAAGGATGCTAGAGTGTTCAGAGGACCAGAGATAGGAAGTGACCACTACCTAGTTAAAATAAAGAGAGAAATTGAAAAACACTATCCAGCTAGGCAACACCTATCAGCAAGCATGAAACATAATACACAAGGAGAAAATAAAATTAAGGGTTACAAACTACAAGAACCAGATGTTAAGAGGAGATACCAAGGGCTCATAACAACAGCAATAGAAAGGATAGAGGAATCTGAAGAAGATATGGAAATGCTTTGGGTAAACTTCAAAGACATCCTCAAAGAGGCTGCAGCAGAGGCATGCGGTCAAACCAAAGAAGGGAGGAAGAGAAAAAGTACACCATGGTGGACAGAAGAAGTGAAAACAATAATACGAGAAAAGAAAAAGGCATGGAAGCAATACCTAGGGGCTAGGAATACAGAAGAACAAACAAAGAAATATAAAGAATATGTAAATTTTAGAACAGAAGCAAAGAAGACTGTGCTCAAGGCCAAACAGAAATCCTGGGAAGAATTTGGAGAGAAACTGGAAAATAATGCTAGAGAAAACCAGAAACTGTTCTACAGGACCTTAAAGAACATGAGGAAGGAAAAGGAATGCCCCCTGAAATTTTTTAAAGATAAACAAGGTGCGCTGTTGACTGCTCCAGAAGAGGTAATGAACAGATGGAAAGAATATTTCTCAGATCTCCTTGGAGTGGAGGAAAACCAAGCTCTGGAAGTAACAGTCCCAATTCAAGAAGAGGGAGCCATGGAGGGAAACGATAATATCACAATGAAAGAACTAAAGGCAGCATTGGAGAAAATTAAGATTGGTAAAGCAGCAGGACATGATGGTATAACACCAGAAATGGTTAAATACATGGGAGCGGCAGGAGAGATGCTATTCATGAAGATTCTCAAGGCAGCTTGGCGCCACAAGAAGATACCAAGAGACTGGGAGGTTGCAATAATAATACCAATATTTAAAAAGGGCGACAATCGACAATGTGAAAACCACAAAGGTATTTCCCTTCTCAGTGTCCCCGGGAAAGTCTACTCTAGGATTCTAGAACGGCAATTAAGAGGTCTAGCAGAGCCAAATATTAATGAAACTCAATGTGGATTTAGGGCAAACAGAAGTACTCAAGACCTTATCTTTACACTCAGACAGCTAAGTGAAAAGGCTCTTGAATATGATAAAGAGATGCATCTCTGCTTTTTGGATTTGGAGAAAGCATTTGATAAAGTTCCTTGGGACAAGCTCTGGGAGTGCCTGACAAGGAAGAACATCCCAGGACCCGTGATCTCTGCCATACAGAGTTTCTATAAAACATGCAGAAATTATGTGCGGACATCAAATCAAAAGTCAGGAGAGTTCAAGACCACTAGTGGAGTAAGACGGGGACATTCTATCACCGTACCTTTTCATACTCCTCGTGGATGAAGTCATCAAAGCCTGCAAGGAACGGACAAAAAAGTATGAAGTAGGGTACTGGAAGATGAGACCAAGTTACATATCGGAACTAGCATTTGCAGACGATGTGGCCCTGATCACGAAAACCGAAGCACATCTCCAGATCAACTTGCAGGTCTGGGTAGAAGAGTTGAAGAAGAGAGGAATGCACATCAGCAACTCCAAAACAAAAACCATGGTGATCGCCAGAGATGAAAAGAGACATCAGATAACCCTGGGAACACGAGCATTAGAGCAGGTCAGCAACTTTAAATATCTAGGAGTGGTAATAGACAGCAGGGGAGGAATCAAAGAGGAGTTAACTGCACGAAGGGCAGCAGCAGGTAGACTCTTCCATGCAATAAACAGAGGTTTCCTCAGTAGAAGAGAAATAAGTAGGAAAACAAAGATGGATGTATACCGCTCAACCTATGTGCCTGTCCCGATATATGGATGTGAGTCATGGGCAATGGCTACAGCCCAAGAAAGTTAATTACAAACTTCAGAAATGAGGTACCTAAGAAAGGCGGTTCAGGTGACGAAAAGGGACAAGATCCGTAACCAGACAATACGTAGCAATCTTGAAGTTCAACCCCTGCAGACACGAGTGGAGCAGTCCCAACTACAGTGGTTTTGCCATGTCTGTAGAATAGAAGATTGGATACCAAAGCGGTCATGGGAGATCAAAAGTCAAGGACGCAGACCCCGAGGACGTCCCAAAGTACGTTGGGAAGACAACATACGACAGTCCCTAAGTGATAGAGGGCTGGATTGGAAAGAGGCCAGAAAAAATATGGCGGATAGAGCAGTGTGGAGTTCTCTTTGGTAAACCTCTACACCTCACGGTAGAAGAGGAGCAACTAAGTAAGTAAGGTAGAAGACTCTACACCTCACGGTAAAACTAAGCAGAGAGATTCCTTGATAGCTACTACAGTCATTTCTATCACCTTTGTTTTTGTAATGTTACAATCTGTGCAATCTCTCATATCTTGAGGTATCTCTTTTGTAGCACTGACATAACATCATATACAGCGGTTTGAAAAGTGTATCTTTACAGCATTTGATCAAATCAGGTGGGATCCCGTTGCTGTCTGGTGCTTTTCCCAGGGCCAATCTGTCAGTAGCTTTATTCAGATCTTCTATAGATGGTTCAATATCAAGCCCGGCCATACTGGAATAACTTTTGACAGATTCAAGGGCTGTGGGAAGGACTATATTGACACACGAGTAAAGCTCAGAATAGTGGTCGACCCATCGCTCCATCTGCTTTCCTTTATCTGTTATTTTCTCACCAGTAATAGATTTGAGCAGTGTTGTTTTCCTACTCACAGGGCCAATAGCTTTCTTTATACCATCGTACATTTGTCTTATGTTCCCTGTTTGTGCTGCAGTCTGGATGTTTTAACTAAGCTGTAGCCAATACTCATTTGCACACCGACAAGCTGTTTGTTGCACCTGACTTCTGGCGGACTTGAAGTTGTACAGAGTACCTGCATTTGGAAGCTGCTTGTATTTTATCAGAGCATCGCGCTTGGCCTAAATGATGGGTGTCATATCCTCAGACTTTCACTTCAAACCAGTAATCTGATTTAACAGTTCTTCCAAATGTAGCAAGTGAAGTGTTGTGTATAACATTTAGAAGATGCTGCCAGGTCTCTGTAACTGATGTTGGATATTGAGAGTTTCCTGAAAAGCATTGTGAAATCTCTTGATCAGCACAGGGTCCGACATTCTTTGACTGCAATTTTATTTTACAACGAACCAAAAAATGATCAGTGTCACAGTCTGCACTATGGTAAGTGCTCGTCAGGAGTACGTACTTAAGAAAAGATCTTCTGACAAGAATTAGATCCAGCTGATGCCAATGCTTTGATCGTGCATCCACGATACCTTATGTTGGGGTTTGGTCTGAAAATAAGAGTCCGTCACACAAAGTTCATGGTAGGCACAGAGCTCTAGGTCAAAGTAGACTGCCCAGGATTCCAAATACTTTACCTACATAACTATCTGGAGATATATTATGGTGTGAGAGCTATTGCTGGATACACACGAGGCAAGTTACCAAATTAATTCATGAATGTTTCCAATCTTCCTCTCAAATAGATGAGTTCAACATCTATACACGAGAGGCTGGAGCTGGAGGTTTGTCTATTGCATTGGAAGGTCCCTCTAAAGCTGAGATTGATTTCAAGGACAAGAAGGATGGATCCTGTCAAGTTTCATACAGAGTCGCTGAACCTGGTATGTATGCATTTTTAATAAACAACAATTTGTCGTCCGTACTCCTTCTGCCTCCAAACATTAATCTTTCTTCCCTTATTTCCTTCAGTATCTTATACAATGTGTCAATTTCCATTGTCAACTATGACCTCTTCATTAGGTCTATGTCTAAATGTTGAAAACAGAATATTGAAATTTTCATTGAATACAACTTAAACATCTGACAAATAGTCACAATTTTTTGTTCCTCATTCGTTCACATTTGTCTATTCCCCAAGCCGATGTACATTGCACTATGTTTTTTATTTTGCACATGTAGGCCCAGTGCATCCGACTTCGTCATGCATTTTATGTAGGGGTCTGCTTCCTCCTGCATTTTCGAAGGGTTTACTTTCCCAGGGTAACGGCCGGTGCTATGATTGTGGAGCAAACCTAGCACCTTCGGATTGTGAGCTGTGTCACTTAAACTAACCCACACCATCCTCAGTCACATTTTATTTGGCAGATCAAAACACTTCAATATGTAGCAATGACAAGAATTAAGAGATATGTGAAAATTATGATTGGGTTGACAAGTAAACATACACTCTTTCTACTTGTAACTAGGAGAGTACTATGTGTCAGTGAAGTTCAATGATGAGCATATCCCAGACTCCCCCTTTCGGGTCAACATCACTCCGTCCATTGGTGATGCCAGGAAACTCGTTGTCCAGTCTCTGCAGGACCGAGGGTTGCAGGTGAGAGATCATGATTATCTGTTGATGTCTGAATGTAGATATAACTCTGTTGTTGGGTGGTTTTAATGTAGAAAAAGATGTGTTGGTTGCTGCCGCTGCTGTTTAAAGCAACTCGTGCTGAGTTTTTCAATCTTCACGATGGTTCTCTGAAAATGGGTTACAGTGACCCAAGTCGTAGTGAGGAAGGTTGGTCTGGACCCTCCTAGCTGTAGTGCATTGCTAGACTTCTTAGTAGACTCACCACTATGGGGACCACACTGATGATCCCTACATCATTGGCCAGATTGCTGTATTACAGCCTGTTTCCAGGAGCACATATGGACATGAGGAAGAGGCCATGATCATTATATTCTACTTTAGAAAGGAGTATGTGGTCTAGGAGTTGTAAACTTGGTTTACAATCCCATTGTACCCAGTTCAAATCATGCTATGCTCAGTTTGACAGCCCAAATTGGTCAGGTTTTTTTTTCTCCAAGTTGACTTAGCTGAAAATTGGTACTTGATCAATCCAGGAGAAAATTTAGAAGCTGCCACATGGACTACAGAGTTTTCACTCCCAAAAGATTGTTGAAATTATTGGTAGACTATTGTAAAATATTAGTTTTCATACTTATATACAGTAACAGAAATTATGGGTAGACTATTGTTAAATATTAGTTTTCATACTTATATAACATAGAAAATGTGGATATTATGCTCTATAATACTGTATGAATCAAAGGCTAAATAGTTGCTTCTGTGAATGTGTAATACATTTTGAATTTATGTTTGCTCTTCCTGCTGAAGACAGATGTGTCGGACCGAAAGGTGCAAATATCGCAGTCAAACTGTAAACTAGGGATACAACGCATACTGTTCTCCAGACTACTTTTTGCTATTTGCAAACCCCTGTCCAGGGCTTGGTAGGGGAAGATTGAGAATGAACGATGAAGAAGACAATGTTTGCTCCATGCAATGGGAGTACACTTTGAAGAAGCCTTAATGTGTTCTGGGAAGGCAGAGTTTGTGATGAGAATAGCATGATTGCCATGCCAAAACCATGTTGTAAGAGGCAACTAGTAGTGTAAGCAAACCCTTAAGAGTATAAGGCACCACAAACTCATGACATTGCACGCCTCACCAGTATAAGGCACCACAAACTCATGACATTGCACGCCTCACCAGTATAAGGCACCACAAACTCATGACATTGCACGCCTCACCAGTATAAGGCACCACAAACTCATGACATTGCACGCCTCACCAGTCATACAGGTCTGTTGAGTATGGAGAAGACTTCTGGAAGAAAGTTTTAGAAACAATAACTGATGTATGATACAAGAATGAAAGAGTGAATATCTTGGTTTTCTGAGGCTAGCTGGACAGCCAAATATTCTTAGTGATATTTGGTCCCAAAAAATTAGGCCACTGTAACTTTCAAGGAGGCAGCGTGGTCTAGGGGGTGAAACGAACATTTTACAATCCCAACACACCCAGTTCGAATCACATCTGAGTCCAGTTTGGCAGACATAGGTTATTTTTCTTGGTGTGATTGCTCCTCCACGCATGGAAAGTAATGGCAACCTACTGTACTGCGCACCTGCCAGGAAACTTATAACAGCCATATAGGCTGGCGGTTGTAAGAAGCGACTTACATTACAACTTTCATGGGGCTAGCAACTACTTCATGTAAAACTATTACTGTTGAAACCACCACAGTACATGCTCGGATACATGCTTCTTGTAAAGAGGCTTCACTTTTAGTCCAAAAGAGATTAATGTATATATTACCTATGATGTTGTTTTACCCAGGTTGGCAAGCCTGCTGCGTTTGTGGTCAACTTGAACGATGCTAAAGGTAGACTGACAGCTAGAGTGATCTCTCCATCTGGAGCTGAGGAGGAAGCTCTGGTTCAAGAAACTGATAAGGGTAAATCATTTTTTGAAATTGTCTGTCATCGATTCTTTAGTCTCCCTCAATGTCCTTGAGCAGATAGCTCAGGGGTTCTATATAATAATGATGGACGTTCTGTTTGCTCTCCTTCCCACCCTGGGTTGTTGTTGAATGCTCACAATGAGTACGATTGCTCTTTTGTGTGCCCTAAAAAGGACGTTAAGTGGCATGTTGTCATTGCTTTCCTCACATCTCGAGCGTGCTGATGAGGATGGATCAGGGTCCTCCAGGCGGTTGTATCCACAGAGGACTGCGGGGAAGTCAAAGTGAGGATGATATTGGCCAGTATCTTCTACTTCTGCTGCGTTCATTCTCAATCTTCCACTACCTAGGCCTGATTAGGGCTTTGCAAGTAGCAGGATGTGGTCCAGAGAACGGAATGCGTTGTGTCTCTAGTTTACAGCTTGACTGCGATATTTGCACATTTTGGTCAAACAAAATCCATCTTCGTCAGAGTTGGCCAGTATATTTTGCCTGACCCTGACTAACATGTCTGATCAGTATATTCTGCCTGACCCTGACTAACATGTCTGATCAGTATATTTTGCCTGACCAGACGTTAGTCTTCCTCCCCTCCCACCCTGGATAGAAACCAGAATGAATCTGGCTTTTCCCTGACCACATGGGGATGGCAAGAAGACCAGTGTGTGGGCTGGATTGTGCTCTTGTCAAGTATAGATTTATGATTTATTTTCAAGGGTAGGATAAGAGCGATGTGTTAGCTCAGTTCATAGCAATTCACTATTTTCTGTGGTAACAGCGTGCCTCAGTTTTGATTGTGACCGAAGACTGATGCATGTGTTAGGGAAAGTAAAAACAGCAAGGAAGGGCACTGGCCACCCCACCTCACATAGGCTGCGGCTAAGTACATCTTCATCCCCGACGGCAATTAGTGCCATACGACTGACCTTTACCTTTGTATGACGCTAGCAACTTCATCAAATAAAACAAATTACTGCGGCACAGAAACCACTGTTGCATGAATGCACAAAGTAGTTTAGTACAGGTTGTGTGTAAGAGACAAGTGACAGTGGTGAATCTATTCTTCATAAGGAGTAAAAGAATGAACAAGTAGTTGGTACTCTGACCAGCATAACCAATAATAAATCTCCACAACTTCCAGGACTTCTTTCATGTTACATCATACTGCATACACCTGTATGTTCAACATGAACAAAGTCCTGGTAAACACCATCATGTTTTGACACCAGACCTTGACCTCATTTCATAGTTCTATAGTAAAATTTTCAAACAAAATATTTTCAGCAAATGCAAAAGAAATGTCTCTTCTTCATATATTGCAGTAGTTACAAGATCTGTTACTATTCATTTATTTTGTATTGCAATATAAAATTAAATATGAAGGGATGCACTCTAAATTTCTGAAGCAAAAGGAATCAGGCATTTGAAACCTGAAATCTTCAGTGCATGCTTCTAAAGGCTCAGAAGGAATGTTTATCATATGTGAATAGCATAACATAGTGGCCATAAAATCTTTGTAGGCTTCTGCTGAGGATGCAACCTTCAAGTCTTCTCTTTTCTAGACACTGTACGCCAGTTTTTCCTGAGTCTTTCCTCATAACTGTAATTCTAGAATCCGAATATCAGTTTTGTCGCTCTTCTTTGTATCCTTTCCAGCATATTTATATCTCCTCTACAATAAGAACTCCACACCTGTACACAGTACTGGGTACTCCAATCTAGGTCTAACCAATACTCTATACAGTTTGACAATCACTTCCTTACTCCTATGTTTAATATTTTTTTTTATCATACCTAACATTGCATTTGCCTTATTCACTGCTACCTGAACTTGCTCAGTAACTTTATCTGTATGCTCTATTATAACCCCTAGGTCCCTTTCCTTATCTAATCATTCTAATATTGTTCTGACCCATTCTGTAATTTCTGTTCCATATTGGATCCACCCATGTGGATAACTGTACATTTATCTATATTAAACTTCATTTGCCATCTCACAGACCAGTCTTGAATTTTATCTAAATCCGACCTCAGTATATCCACTTCTGCTATAGATGACACTCCTACATAATTTTTTTTTAATCATGGATCCTATATCAATGTCCAAATCGATTATATATATATCAAGAACAATATTGGTCCCAAAACTGAGCCCTGTGGCACTGCACTTTTTACTTTACACCACTCAAGTACTCCTTATTTATGCCCACTCTCTGCCTTCTTCCTGTTGCCGTAAACAACTTTCAATCCACTCGACAACTTCCCCACCTATTCCATGTAATTTTAACTTTTTAAATAATCTTCAATGAGGTACTCTTTCAAAAGCCTTTGCAAAATCTAGATAAATAACATCCACCGTTTCTTCATATCTATCATTTTAGTAACCTCCTCCATGAATTCCAATAGATTTGTTAAGCATGATCTCCCTCTAGTAAGCCCACGCTGACTATTTCTGATTAGATTAATTTTCAATGGCTGCCTGTTATACAATAACACAACAATAGACAAATCAGCATTCTCAGACTGCAAGAGTTTTAAATCAAACATAGGTTGGGCAGGTAGACATACCTAAGAAGGAGGAACAGGATAGTCTACAAGAAACAAGAGCTTCTATATCCTTGGCCATCTGCTCAGACTGAGCACACGTGGGCATCACTGGAGTGCACCTCTGCTTACTTTAATGTAATTAACATTGCCCAATAAGTAGGATTAGTTGTCCCTGGCGATGTTTATTTCATTTTACTTATGAATACTTTTATAGGTCATTATGCGGTCAGGTTTATCCCTCGTGAAAACGGTGTACACATGGTGAATGTGCTTTTCGACAACTACCACATCCCTGGTTCTCCCTTCAAGATCTGTGTGGGCAAGATTGATGCTGATGCTGGCAAAGTCACTGCTTATGGAGATGGTCTCAAGACAGGAAAAACAGGTTTGTTCAAAGCAAAGCACTAGATTAATAATGGGAGAAATTCAAGTACAGTAGTGGCGAAGAAAGTGACTCTAGAATAACACTGATGTTATTGTGAACAAAAAATGTTGACATTCTGATATGGTTATGAAAGTTGATGCTGTTACTAATAAGTCAGAAATGACACATTGACAGAAGTCAATTTTGAATATTTAGTGGTCTTGTACTTAACATCTTTATGCTGATTTAGAAGACTCTACATAGTCTGTATACAACCAGTCTCCTGGAATGTGGTTTAACTGATGTGTAAGTCCATCTTAATAGACTCAAACACAAGAGCTAAGTAGATATGCAGCCAGTTAGGCGACATCTATAGCTACTCTTAACAAACCACCTGGGTCAAAGCACAAATGTCTTGGGTGAATTTTTAACTTGAATTTTGTCCGGGTTTTTATGAGGAGCGTGTGGCTGAATGGTTTTGAGGCCTGCCTGCTTACAAGGAGGGCAGCGGTTCAAAAATTTGGTATGGCATATGTTGTTTTTCTGTTAGGGGTGAAATAAACAAACATAGCCAGCACACGATGTGGCGACAGCAGTCTGTAGTCCTCAGCCTTTAAAACTCCTCGACTACCCCAGAAAATGGGAAAAATGTTGTAGGACCTTTTTTTGTTTCTTTGTCCAAGTAGCGGCCATTAATTCTACTTTTTTAGATTTCCAACTGGAAAAAGACTTTAACGTGCTTAGGCACTGAACACCGGGAGTCAGATCTCACTGGTCTAGACCTTGAAACTACTGGCCCTTTTGTTTGCACACCTGACGACGCATGTGTTGCAGCCATGATTCAGTGACAAGCTTTTTGTTCAAGCAGTATAATCATGGCAGGCCAATTTCAAAGTGAACCTAAGTCTGTTGTGTTGCGGAAACCAAGACTGGATACATGCTGAATTTTATGTTCTTTACTGGAAACGCAAATGAGACGTTGTAGCATGACAGTGCCCATAATATAGTTATCAATAATGAAGCCGATTGTCTCAATAAATATCACTGTGTGCACTTTCATTACTTTAATGTAAAAACTTGCTGGGCATCTGCTCCAGCATAAAAGCTACACCTGAGTAACCACTCGACCAACTCAGAAAAGATGGTGCTAGTAGACATTCACCTGCCTTTAAGCATCTGTCTTTACCTGAGAGCTTTTCACAAGAATAGAATTACCATACATCAAATATTTTAGGCTGTCCAAGTGTTTCTTGGAGACTGAAATCTGTTTAAGAAAACCTGGCCAGAAAAAGTTCTAGAAAAATTATGTAAACGCCTTATGCAAACGGTTAATGAATGTGTATTTTGTTTCAGACAAGTAGAAAAGTATGAAAAATAAAAGTACCAGTAACACTCAATATTTTATGGAAAACAATTTTATTACGGTACATTACTGATCACAAATAATTTTTAAATGGTTTCGTTCTGGAAGTGTGATATGACATGTATGCAGAAGAGATCATGTACTTCCTGTTTTATCTGAATAAATGCAAATGAGGAATTTTTGGACTAAATTTGTGGATACAAGAATGAATACATATTAAAGGTTGCATGGACTAGTGACAAACTTTTGGTCTAGTGTATGCAGGAAATGCACATCTTTCTACAGTATTTATCCTCCCATGTGGATCCAAGAGGCTTATTGGAGATGAAAAAAATCAACTAGTCCATGTTTTGTGTATATCTTGTGAAAGGTGACCAAGTTGGATTGTGTATGGGGTTGTAGGCAATTTCAATATGTATGACAATGTGTCACAGAAGTCAGGACTTCAAGAGCAAAAACATGCTTTGGCACATGCTTCCTGATAGGAGGCTAACTACAGTGATGATCAAATGTTTCTACTAGATCAAAAAGGGAAGAGTGAATGGTGAAAATAGTCATCTACATAATGCTAAGAGCACACAACATGGTCAATCTTTCAAATTTTATGACTCTCATTCTTTCATTAATGAAACCTACAAAGTCATATTGACACTCTACTTGAACTGTCCAAAGTATGATATGAATATCAATACATCAAAAACAGAGGCAATGAATATAGGTAGAAAGCACACCACACTTGATATTTATGTGACTGAAAAAAAAATAAAGTAGGTACAAGAATTTAGGAGCGGTTTTTACTGAGGGTGGCAGTCTCAACAAAGAGATAGAGACGAGAGGGCAGAGGGTAAAAGCTGTCACATACCAGCTGTCTCTACTTGTAAAGCACCCCAAGATTTCCCTCCAAGCAAAAAAAGCAGATGATGAATAGTATCTTCATCTCAACTCTGTGCTACCAGTGCCAGGCATGGGATTCGAATAAGGCCCAGGAACGAAAGTTAGCCACCTGTGAAATATGGTGCCTACAAAAGGTCACTAACAACACCAGAATCACAAGTACGAGTATTCGGGAGAAGGTTGGAACAATTCCCTGCCTACAATACATAGAGCAACAGAGAATGAATAGGTTTGGCCACATTGTGAGAATGCAACCAGACTATATTGTTCATGCAACCTTCTACAGGAGAACATCAAGGAAGAAGAGCGAGAGGTAGAGATCAAGGAAAAGGTGGAAAGACCGCATAACAAGAGATCTGCCGTAAAATGGGGAAAAATGTTACTCGAGCCACAAGATAGGCAAAAGACAAACATATACCACAACACTGGGCTACAGCTCGGTAGAAAGTGAAATGACAAAAGAAGATTCTTTCATTTATAATCCAAAGTAAACACGTGACCTCTATCCCAAACAGGTCAGGTTGCCAAGTTCATTGTGAACACTGTCAATGCTGGCTCTGGTTCTCTAGCTGTCACAGTGGAGGGCCCTTCAAAAGTCAAGCTGGAATGCAGAGAGGTAAGACATTCAGGAACATTCTTCTGCTACCAAATAATCACATTTATATCTCAGGTTTCTCCCATCATCCTACAGTTCATCTATCAGTGTGGATTGAAAGAGCCAGATTTTCATTCTGCTCTACTCCTGTAATTGATTGGCCTGGAGAACACGTTTTACTGTTCTCGCCGAAAGGAACGTCTATTTTGCAAAAATAGTGTCCCGAGCCTGAAGTGGTCAATTCAGTCTGAAATAATGAATCTGAAATCCCATTTGGGATCTTTTGATTCCCGAGATGTAATAGATTTGTGTTGATAGGATATTATGTCTGTGTACCATATATATCAATAAGCACATTGAAGATAGAAACTATCAAGATCAGCTAAACACCTGGTCCACTAAACATATGTGTAAGTAATGTTAAACTAAAACAGGCCAAAGAGTTCAAATAAATGGAAAGTATCATTACAGAAGATGGAAGGCTTTATAGAAAAATGTAACCTTGATGTTAGAAAGCCTCTGCTGAGACGTTTAACTATCACCAGTATTTGTAAACACACGAACATGTGCATGGCATCAAAGTGCCAATTGATAAACAGTACATGTATACCAACTCTGTGCTACTGTTACCATAATCAAACATGGTCCTTAAACTAGGCATAGGAAAGGAAAAGCATGTGTGAAATTAAATGTCTAAGAAAAGTTATTGGTGTCGTGGGGAGAGACAAAACAAGAAATGGGGATATTAGTCCTGAATACATATCAAGACAAGAAAATACAATGACTCATCTCATGAGAATGCAACCTGATCTACTACCACTGTGCACTTACAATACAAGACGATCTGACTACAAAGCACAAAGAAGTGGTAGATGACAAAAGATAAATTCTACAATAACAAAGGCTTACAACTGACAATACTCTTGAACCAATATAGGTCCCCACCCACACAACGTTTAATGCACTGGTAGACAGACAAGTCAGTTAGTATATCAATGTTCCTAATGTAAACATTTATAAATATCAATGTTCCTAATGTGAACATATATAAATAAAGCACATATAATGTGAACAATTTGGCTATACACCATCAGCCTGTCACTGTAATAGTAGTGTAGTTCCACTTATGTTGTGTGACTTCTTCTCAGTGATACTGTTCTTGCAGTACGATATTTGTATTCCTTCCAGCACCCTTATAATAATTGTCAGGTCTCAGAAAAGAAGAACTCCAGCATAGACATGTTGATCTACAGATCAACATACACTAACGTTATCAGTCAGTTATCAATATGATAATCTTTATAATGCTCTTCTAATTTATTATTGTCTACTTCTGCGTTTGCATTTTCTGATTATACTAAATCTTCAGTCCTATCGCCAGGATGAAGTCCAGTCTTTTCCAGGTCTGTACAGTGACGCCATAGTTTTTGCCTCAGCTCTGCTCCATCTGGCATCTTAGTTCTTCATGGGCATTCTTGAAGTATATGTTCAGGGGTCTGTACACCTGTCCCACATGGATATTCATTTGTATGTTTGGAAGATTTTGAGGCGGTATATAAGACCCATTCTCATGCGGAAGATTGCAGTTTGCTGGTGTCTTTGGTCTGGATTTATTATTGTAATTCATTCTACTGTACAACATAGAAATGTATTATCAATGATGAAAGGTAAATCATCCAGACATCGTAGGAAACATACCATAGTAGAAATATAGCATAGTCATTGTATTCTGACATACAGGGCTGCTTGGTCACTATCCACAACTATCAACTAAGTTTGATTTTATTCTCTAACAACTTATTTCATTCTGCAGACAGGGTTTGAGAAATGTGTTGTATTTAGCTAAACTATACTGACCTTATTTTAACTTTTTGCTGTCAATTATGATCAGATTGAAGAAGGTTATGAGTTCAGCTACAGCCCAACTGCCCCTGGGGACTACTTGATCTGCATCAGGTATGCTGGTGTTAACATTGCTGGTAGCCCATTCAAGGCCAGGATTGAGGGTAAGCAGCTGATCATTGAATATCTTTTGCAAAATATAGACCAAACCAGCACTGTCGAACGTCATAAAGACGCTGGCCAAACATGCACTGTGCTCACAGATGGCAATATTAATGCTGCTAATAAGCGCGCGCAAGGTCAAGAATGGCATTTTCCCCCTAATGTGCTCGTCATGGGTAGGTGGCCCCATAGCGAATACTGCCAATGAATGAGATGAGTGGCTGAATCCCAGGCTACATGCAATGAGAATGGTGTCTTTCAAATTTGAACCAACCAGGCGGTGCATGGACGGCTATGGGGCAGGACCATAATGAAGAAGATTGTTTCCCAGACTTAATGCTCATGACCTGCTCTATAGATTAATAAAGTTTTTGCACTACTTCCCAGAGCATAATGTGAATTTCATATTTCTTATGGGGAAAAAAAAATTTGTTACTTAACCTTTGCTGCAAGCAAAACCCAACATTCAGCAGATCAATACAATAATTTGTCTGTGGTCTTGATATCAAGATAGGCGACGAATACTACCAAATGTATTGATGAGATGAGGAGACAAATACTACTACAATGTATTGTTGATGAGATGAGGTGACAAATACTACAATGTATTGTTGAGATGGTGACAATTACCACAATGTATTGGTGAGATAAGGTGACGAATACTACCACAATGTATTGATGAGATAAGGTGACGAATACTACCACAATGTATTGTTGGTGAGATAAGGTGACGAATACTTACCACAATGTATTGTTGGTGAGATAAGGTGACAAATACTACCACAATGTATTGTTGGTGAGATAAGGTGACGAATACTACCACAATGTATTGTTGGTGAGATAAGGTGACGAATACTACCACAATGTATTGTTGGTGAGATAAGGTGACAAATACTACCACAATGTATTGTTGGTGAGATAAGGTGACGAATACTACCACAATGTATTGTTGGTGAGATAAGGTGACGAATACTACCACAATGTATTGTTGGTGAGATAAGGTGACAAATACTACCACAATGTATTGTTGATGAGATAAGGTGACGAATACTACCACAATGTATTGTTGGTGAGATAAGGTGACGAATACTACCACAATGTATTGATGAGATAAGGTGACGAATACTACCACAATGTATTGTTGATGAGATAAGGTGACGAATACTACCACAATGTATTGTTGGTGAGATAAGGTGACAAATACTACCACAATGTATTGTTGGTGAGATAAGGTGACAAATACTACCACAATGTATTGTTGGTGAGATAAGGTGACGAATACTACCACAATGTATTGTTGGTGAGATAAGGTGACAAATACTACCACAATGTATTATTGGTGAGATAAGGTGACGAATACTACCACAATGTATTGTTGGTGAGATAAGGTGACAAATACTACCACAATGTATTGTTGGTGAGATAAGGTGACAAATACTACCACAATGTATTGTTGGTGAGATAAGGTGACGAATACTACCACAATGTATTGTTGATGAGATGAAGTGCCTTGTTTGCTCATCGTACTAGGGATAGAGGTAGGCTGCTCACTACCAAGATGCCTGAATTTGTGGCCGCCAAATAGTCTATATCTAAACACAGACTATTGGATTTGGGTTGTTGTACAACAGAATATCTAATGGAAACAAACAATTATCAAATGGATGAGCTAACAGAATGGATAAAGCCGGTATGGGATGAGCTAGAACAGCAAACAATTGACCAACCATAGAGAAAATTGGAGACTCAACTTTGTGCATGTGTTGCAGCTGTTGGTTGGGATATTTTAAGCACAAACTGAATTAAGCAAAATGTAGATACATGTTTTCTCTACTATTGTCACAAAATTTTATAGTAATGTCATTGTCAACATTAAAAAAAACATTTCTACTGCCAATCTCTGCTCACCAAAACTTGCCCTTTGCATGACATTTTCTTTGCAGGTGCCCTAGCTCACTTGTAGATATATTTTCTTAGTGAGCTACAACCCCTCCCCATGAGTATGTCCAACATGGCTGCCTTTATTTATTGTCATCACATCCCTCTTTGGCACATTGTCAGCTGTACAATTCTCTAAAACTATGTGGCCAAGTTCTTTACTTGGTATATGATGCACTTCCATTTGACAGGACTGACTGTTTATGACTTGACATCACCTGTGTTCATTCTCAATCTCCCGCTACCAAGCCCTGAACAGAGCTCTGCAAGTAACAATTTGTAGTCTCTAGTTTACTGCTTGCCTGCGACATTTGCACCTTTCAGTCCTCCTTCGTACGCCATAGAGCTTGTCTAGTGTTGGCACTGGTGACGGCCACATTTGCAGCGGATTTTCAGTGGTCATTTTCCTGAACCACAGGTGCATTCGTCAGTGCCAACTATCTTCAGTTTATTGAATAGATACTGTTTGTTTCCATTAGATATTCTGTTGTACAACAACCCAAATCCAATAGTCTGTGTTTAGATATAGACTATTTGGCGGCCACAAATTCAGGCATCTTGGTAGTGAGCAGCCTACCTCTACCCCTCAGTCTGTTGTGGCCTGTGTGGAGTCTGAAGACCACGACCTGCTCTCTTCTGTTCAGCTGGTAGTAGGCATCATTTTTTGTGTAGCTAGTATGTTCTATTTCCCATTTAGCCATGTATCTGGCCCTAATAAACCTTTTGGACTCTTCGTAGGTCACACTAGAATCTAGTTTTAGTCTTGCACCTTCTTTTGCCAGTCTGTCTGCCTCCTCGTTGCCTTGGATGTTACATTGGGATGGAACCCACTGTACCACTACTCTTTTTGCACCTTTCAGTCCAACACATCAGTCTTTGGCAGCCCATGAGGATCTTCAATTGACAAAATATTTCTTGCACAAGATGTCTTGAGTTGTGTGTGTGTGGGACACATATACTGGTAGCAATAAATAGTTCATCATGTTTGTACTTGTTTGTTCAACTAACAGGTCAGGGACAGCCTAGTGCCATGCAGGAACATGCATCTGTTGTGGTGGAGACTGTCACGAAGACCAGCACTACCACAAGGTTCAGTGGCATCCAGAGGTTTAGCTCAGATGCTAGTAAGGTCATTGCTAAGGGCACTGGTCTTACACAGGCTGTGCCAGGGCAACCTGCTACTTTCACCGTGGATGCATCTAACGCAGGTTAGTTATCTTTTACACATATCTATTTCTTGCCTAAACATTGTGGGGTTGGCTCAAGTTTCTCTTGCTGTCATACAATTTATCCCTTTAGCAGGGCCTACAACTAGTTAGATACTTCAAGTAGATGAAACAACTTGAAGATACTGGTGTATCAAAAGATACAGGAGGAACTGAAGACAACCTGGCCAGTTGAGAAAAGCAAAACTCTGGCACAAACCACCTGCTGCCTTTCAGGTAAACTAGAGTATAGCAAAACGCTGGACAGAATTAGCCAACTACAAGAAAAATATTTGACAATAAGAACTATGTTAGATGATACATTGATGTTCAGTATCAATTTCTGTTGTTAGCACTATGATACATTGATGTTCAGTATCAGTTAGCACAATGATACATTGATGTTCAGTATCAGTCACTGCTGTTGGCACACGAATCTGTCAATTACCAAATAATACAATGATGTCTTGCCACTGGAGCTCAGGACGAGAGTGTGAGGTTGAAATCATCTACACAAATCACAGCACAAGACACCAATTTCAACTGACATAGCAAAACAGAGAGTGGTCATCAACACGATGGATGAAAAAAACTGATGTTGGAGTGCTTCATACCATTTGCTACCGAACTTGAAAGAAGAAATGAAAAATAACTAACCTAGTGGGCATATTGTAAGGCCGTGGAACCAGATTCCTCATCCTGTAAAAAAAACAACCTCACAGTAGAAGAGGAACAACTACGTCAGGGAATGTCATGAAGTGTTAGAACTTTGCATGTCCGTTGCTGGTTTTGTCTGGAGGAACAGACAAGGGGATGAGGTTGTCATGACCTGAGAATGGTCAATGACTTTTACTATGAGTCTTGTGCTGCTCATGTTGTAACTCTTGACATTCATCTTACTCTTTAGTGAAAGTATCACTTGATTTAGATACTCTTTAGTGAAAGTATCACTTGATTTAGATACTCTTTAGTGAAAGTATCACTTGATTTAGATACTCAAGTAATTAAGACAGAATTTCAGCATGGTATTTCTATTTGACTCAGGTAACAACATAATGTTCATTGGCATGATGGGCCCTAAAGGACCATGTGAAGAGCTGGTAGTCAGGCATCAAGGCAGCCTGCAATATGGAGTCCAGTACATAGTCAAGGACAGTGGCCGATACATGCTGATCGTCAGATGGGGCGACCAAGAGGTTCCTGGCAGCCCATTTGCTGTGGAGGTCCCATAGGCTACAGCTCTTTAGCATACTAGAAAGAACTTGTGACACACATCATGCTGTATTAGGATTTAAATTTTGCTAAGAAAGAACATTTCACAAATAAGTGTGTCAAATATAAGCTAAAAAAGTTAGTTTATTATACTTAATGAATGCGTGTGTCAAACTATCGCAGCACCTCATCTTTGCTATACGCTGCTATTCTATACACGTCTTGTTTTTAATTTATTTCATTTTTCAGATATTCATATATATCTCAAATACCTGCATTTATTTATACAATTTTGTTAATGTGTATTTGTAAATGATTTAATATGTGCAGTGAACATTAGAATAATCAATTTATTGTACAGATGTTGCAATCAAATCAAAAATTCTATCAAGACAGGTTTGAATTCATAGTTTTGTTTGCTGGTCAAAATAGCAGCACTTGCAGTTGAAAGCTATTTGTAATGTGTATTTAAAAGTGATATATAGCAATAAATTGAAACATATAAATCAATATATGAAGAAACCATATTGTACAGCTACAATCATCCTGAGCTGGAAGGGTTTCTAGCTGACACACAAAACCCCTGTTGCTTTTAACTAAATGATACATTGTGATTTTCTATAGCAAGCTGCCTTTCACTGGACATTTTTAGATGTACCGCAGACATCGAATGTATTATATATATAAACTGCCTTTTAGTACATACATATAATATACAAACACTGTATATACTCTGCATAAGCTTTTTTGTGTGTGCACATTTCACTGCAGATCAAAATGCTAAATTAAAAGTGTATATATATTTATTAGATGACCACAAAGTCATATGATCAAAATACTCCCAATTTTGAGAAGTCCTTAATGTGCCAAGTTACTTTCTAGAACTATTTTTGGTGAATATATTTCTTAGGGTTATGCTAGAGTATATACAGTAATCTTCTGATGTTCAAATTTTGTAACTGCAATACAGTTATTGCCACGAGAAAATATGTTTGCATTTATTTAAATAAATAGGGCCAACTGTCATCTTTCAGACCCCTACCCTTAATTTGTAACTCTTAAATCATTTCTTACATATGAGCGTGTTAACTTCATTTTTATTTTTTTTTAACTATACTATGATAACAATACTGACGTGTCTCTGTTGCCTTTGAGATTGTCTATCATGTGGATTATGTAAAACATTGAATTCTTAAGTGCTGAGTCGTCCATTGACCCACAATAATTGTACACAGAAACTCAAATCTTTCTTGTCATGTTAAGAACATTGCATGGGGCCAGACCGTGGAAGGTATGGTATGCAAAAGGAAACTGAAAAAAATGTTCATCTGAAATCTATGAATAGGATGGGACCAGACACGAGGACAAGCATTATAAGAACAACCACATCATATAAGCAATAAAAAAAGGTATACGAGTATACGATTTACCTTCATATGTGCTCTCTGCTGCACCATGTCAATCAACTCCCTGTGGAGCAATACGTCAACAAATACCTGCCAAGGTGGACCTGCTCATCCACATTTTTGTGGCTGAAAAGTTTCTTAGGGGATGAGATACTGTGTGTTTAATCATTTATACTAAAACTGTAACCTACCTATCATTAAAATTGTTTTCCAAGTAGTAATGTCTCAGAGACTTTCATTCTTATTTGTGAACTAAAATTATAGTAAACAAATCTTTAGCTTGTAGATCGGCCGTCATTCTACCCTACAACCTGTCATACAAGCCAATCATGTCTGTCACTTGTGCGGTGTTAAATGGTTGTAAACCTGTGAAGTGGTGTATAGCATATCCAAACTGAAAAAGTTGATCCCATGTAGAGGGCTTTTCTCAGGTTCTGAGCAGTCGGATAATAGTTCAGTATGAATATATTGGGAGGATGAATGGACCATTCTGAGGGACACTTAAGTCTTTTATTCCAGAGTATGGGAATCACAGCAGATCAAAGGAAATCCTGACTGCTGGTTTGATACTTAAAATGATTCCTTATCTTCCAAATTGGCAGCCTTACCATTATTGATAGGATTGTTAAACTAGGCAGATGCAATCCAGCGATATCCAAGCAGTTTTATGATGCCTTTAATGCAATCTATGGTCATTGACGCTATCACCCATCTCACGTCCATACTGATAATGGCATATCGTTGCTGACCAACAGGCATATCGTTGCTGACCAACAAAGTCCAAATACTAATTGCTAGACAGAGTACTTTACTGCTACACCATAAAGAGCTATCAATAAAAGATGTGCACACAATTTATATTTTCATCTTACATATCCACTTATGATTGACACCCTTACCCCTTGTGGACTACCTATCCTAAAGGGTTAGGTTAGTACTATATTCACTACACAGAAAACTTCAGTTATAATTTTTATGAAACAAGAATTGCTGAATATAATGCATTGCAACTCTCAACAGTGTTGAGCACAACTGAGACTTGCAGTATGTAACATACTAAAAATATGTACACGGCTTGTTCGAGTGAAACCGGTCCAAAGTGGATATGCGTACGATGACATCTGATGTAAACAGCACATACAACCATCAGGTCAGGTCATCCCGTAACCGGTGAAGTCGAGGCACACATAAAGACATCCTCACACACCCTTCTGTCAGCGGCCTTTGCCTGTGCCTCTTCTGGTCGAAGATTGGTCCATTCTTTTATGTTGTCCTCCCACCTCTTCGTCATCTGCCGTGCACCTTTCCGTGGAGGATCGTATTTGCAAGACCATTTGATCTCGATATGTGACCGCACCAAGCGAGTTTCCTTCTTTTGGCGTGGCTTCTTTCTCAATCTCCCGCTACCAAGCCTTGCCAGGACTTAAGTAGCAGAATGTAGTCCAGAGAACAGAATGCGCCGTTTACAGCTTGACTGCGATATTTGCACCTTCCGGTCCAACAACAGACTTCAGCAAACATTTTTTTAATACCAGGTTAGCACCTCTTCGATCCGTTCTCCTTAGCCAGTCTGCCCTGCTGCAGCCTGTTATCCAGGATCACCGCATGGAGGTGTAGAAGGGTCTTGGCAGCTCTGGTTCGCTGGCCCTGACACTACCAGTCAGCTATGGGTCGCTGACCACTGCAGATCATGCGCTGCACCGCATCTTTGGTCCCATTTCCTTCTTTTGACTGTTGCCAAGAGGTCTTCAAAAGGCCCTATTGCTGTTTTGTAACTCGATCTTTGCATATGTTTAAAAGTCTTCTGAAACTATCTCCAAGGCCTGTATTCTTCGCTGAAGGTCATCTGTAACTACCCATGTCTCACTAGCATAGAGGAAAATTTACAGGACCAGTGTACGCATTAATCTGATTTTCGTACGTAATGCTAACCATCAAGTTTGCAAAATTTTCACAAATCCTCCAACTTAGTGAAATTTTGATAAATTGAAGATCAGTACATGTTTACATCAGAAGTGACAGCATGCGCACCGTAAGTATGTTCACTTGGTGCAGTTAGGTCCAGTTTCATTAGAACACGTCTCGTGTATATAATAATGCAGTGGGTTTCCTAAGTTGAAACACCCTGCATAATTATGATTTGTAATAATTCACCCGAAAATAAAGGAATATGTATCGGACATGTGAGGACATATGTTTCAGAAATGTTCAAAACATTGGACGAACTGTCTGGCTCAAGTGATCAGAACATCCGTTGGGATGAGGGGATGGCGTGGGCTAGTGACAATGCTCACAATTCCATGTGCTGGGTTTGATTCTTATCACGGCACCAATCCTTACCCTGGGGAAGTAAACCGTTAAATTCAGGAGGAAGCAAACCCTTACTTAAAATACACGAAGTCCGATGCACTGGGTCGACATGCTCAAAATAAAAAGCAGTGCCAACACGCACACCGTCTTGAAGAATAAAGAAATAAGGCGACCGTAACAACAAAAATTCATTTGGGATCTTTATAGCAAGGTAGGGAGTAAAAAGTACACAAACATACAACTATTCTAGGGTAGATGTGTGGCAGCGAGCCACATAATCTGGAGATATTGTCGGTGGAACAGATTAACAAGAATGGGAGTTTCAAAACAGTTCTAGAAAAGCTAAAAGAATGCTCCATATAGGGAGGTGATGCTCAAGTGTAAAAAGTGGATAACTAGATTTGTAGTTAAATGTAGAAGTGCTAAAAATTAAGCATGACAAAATAGCAAGAGGCAGGTAAATGTAAAAGTGCTAATAATAAAGCATGAAAAAAGAGGCAGGTAAATTGAAAAATTTAAAATATTTGGACAAGCAGAACAGCAAAAAAAATACTTCAAATAAAAACTTGCTCGCTCATAGGATCAAGACTGGTGGTTGTTCCATTAAGTCCTTTCTGACGTTACAAACAGAAATAAAGAATGAAAGACTAAAGTAGGCTCTCTAATGATTGCACAGGAAAAATAGAATGCGGATGCAGCTAATCTACTCAATCAGTACTTTGAGGACGGCGTGGGCTAGCGGTTAAGACATGGCTCACAACCAGAAGGTGCTGGGTTCAATCCCCATCACAGCCATTACCCCTGGGAAGCAAACCCTTAGAAAATGCAGGAGGAAGCAGAACCTAACATAAAATGCATGCTGAAGTCTGATTCACTGGGCCAAGAATTAAGGCGAATGAGGGAAAAAGGACTTTGGTACAGTCCTTCACAAAAGACTGCTCCAAGATCCCATAGATATTTTCTGAAGGAAATGGATAGTGGGATTAAGATAAATCTGAATTACTGGGGAAATTTTTTTTAAATTGGAGAGATTGAAAGTGGTTGTGCTTAACAAATCTAAGAATTTATTGAGGTTACTAAAATAGATGGAGTAGCCAGTAGATTTTAGATTTTGCAAGGTCTTTAATAACAGTACCTCACATTTAGACCTCAAATATTATTTAGAAAGTTAAAATCACATGGAATACGTGGGGAATTTGCTGAATTGATTGAAAATTGGTTACGGCATAGAGTGGGTAAAAATAAGGAGTGGTGTCATAAGATGTAGAATGCTGCAGCACAAATTGTGTTCTTAATATAAATGATTTAGACGATATCAGATACATGATTGCAAAATTGACTGACAACACAAAACTATGCAGTAGTGTCTTATCTACAGCAGAGTGGATAAATTTAGGTCAGCTTTAGAAATTCGAGAATGGTCTGCGAGCTGCCAAATGGAGTTCAATGTAGAATCCACATACGTAGATACAATATGGAAAATAATTACAGAATGGGCGAGAACAATTTTAGGTGAAAAAGGAAAGGGACCTAGGGGTTATATAATAGATCATACAGGAAATGTAAATGCAATGCGGTATCAAAAAGAAAAAATAGGGGCAAGGAAGTGACTGTCAAGCTGTATAAAAGCAGACCTAGATTGGAATACTGTGGACAGGTGTGGAGTCTATCGTAGAGGGGATATAAACAAGCTGGAAAGGATACAAAGAGCAGCAAAGCAGATAGTGGGATTCCAGAATTAGGAAAGATTCAGAAAAAAACCAGCCTACAGTGTCTAGAAGAATTTGAGGTGACTGCAGGTTTATAAGATGTCAAGGACAGATTTTTTCGAAAATACAACCACCTACAATAAGACGGCATGGCTACACATTAACTATAGAAAGGTCCAGATTAGATATTAGGAAACACTTGTTTAGTTGGTGGTGAATGCATTGCCACAGGAAGTGGACAGGTTGAATGCATTCAAGAAAAGATTGGATGTGCATAGCTTTTAGAGCAGGGTATTGAAACTGGTTGTATACAGACTCTGCAGTCTTCTAAATCAGCATAAAGAAGTTACATCCTGACGTACTTATACAGATCACAAAGAGGCAGTCTGGCCAGGGACGGATGGGAGCCACTGACCAGGGAATACCTAGAAGCATGGTATCAGTTGATCGAAGGTTATGTTTGTAGCATTCCCAAAAATATTCTCTTTGGACTGCTGGTAAATTGCAAGAGTTGTCATTTGACATTTAAAGACATTTTATGTCATTTGACATTTAAAGACATTTTAAAGTATATGAAGGCCCTGCATTTAGTCTGCCATCCTGGAAGACAAAGCGTCAATCTGCCCAAGTGGAGATGTACCATTGGTAAGAAGCTCTTCCATCAAGAAGTGAACGCAAGAGTTAACCACTCCAAGGAGCAGATGTGGCCATCACCAGTGGCAACACTTGACAAGCTCTATGGCAGTGTCGATAGCCTCAGGATGACCGCCGCTTTTTTCAAAAAAATAAACGTCGATGTCTGACAGCGTAAGAAGAACCACTCCAAGGTTTGATCATTCGATAAGTCACCATTCATGACAAATATTCTACCCCTGTACATTGGTACTTGAACATCCCATCCTTTGTTCAGAAAGTATTATAACCAGATTTTTCTCAAAAGCTGTTTATTCAAAAAGCATGAAATTTCTATACAAAATACATAGATGTCATGTAAACATCTGTATTATTCAACATAATCCCCATCAACTTGTACAGCTTTATGCTAGAGCAAAACAGTGCATGTATTCCTAGCCCATACCAGATTGTCATTTCTTTGCTGCATGAATCACTGTCTTCAAACCTTATCCCATGGAGTGCATCTTTGAATGGACCAAACCGATGAAAATCGAGGGATTATAGGGAGGTTGGGATAGCACAGTCCAACTCAATTTTATTGCTTACCATGTTGACAGACTTGTGGATTCTTGTGCAGCCAAACTGTGGAAACAGTATTTTCAATGTCTTAATAATGTAAGCTTGCAAACGTCTCTCCTCTTGGCATCACATCCACAAGAATCAAACCTTCAGTGTCCCAAATGACAGATCATTTTTCCAGCTGAAGGATATAGAATGGGGAAATGCGGATTTAAGAAAGAGTTTGAGAAATATGAGTTTTGAGAAATATGAGTTTTGAGAAATATGAGTTTTGAGAAATATGAGTTTTGAGAAATATGAGTTTTGAGAAATAAGATGAGTTTTGAGAAATAAGATGAGTTTTGAGAAATAAGATGAGTTTTGAGAAATAAGATGAGTTTTGAGAAATAAGATGAGTTTTGAGAAATAAGATGAGTTTTGAGAAATAAGATGAGTTTGAGAAATGAGATGAGTGAGAAATGAGATGAGTGAGAAATGAGATGAGTGAGAAATGAGATGAGTTTGAGAAATGAGAGAAATGAGTTTGAGAAATAAGAGTTTGAGAAATAAGATAGAATAAAGAGAGAAATAAGATAAAATAAGAGAAATAAGATATAAAGAGAGAAAAAGATAAAGAGAAAAATAAGATAAGTTCGGGAAATGCAAGCTAATGAGCAGATTGCGCAGTCCGTGTTGATTGTAGATCTCCACATAACCAGACGTTTTATCACTGTCCATAGATGGCACCAGAAGAACACGGAGATGTCATCACATCCGTGAATTCTACCAGTGCCATTAACCAACAGATGACTTCAAACACAGCATACAGATGGCGCCATCACAGCATACAAATTTGACAATATGGAGATTCTGAAAGTCAATTGGTGGATTGGGACTGTCACGTGAGGGGTGCGTTAGGAACATGCTAGTCAGACAAAATGCGTGACGGGATGGATAAAAGAGGGAATCATACAAAATGTATAACACGTTAATAGCCAACAGCTCACATCTATTTTCATAACTAGCCTTTGTTCACATGGGGAATTACTACCTCAGGTAATGTCACATTTAACCAACTTAAGTTCATTGAATTAATTAAATTAAATAAAATGATGTATTGGCAGGCAGAAAAGGGAACTCCGGGAGTTCATTCGTAGATTGGATAGAGCGGCCTTGAGTTTTTGTATGGAAATAAATGCAGATAAAACAAAGCTCATGACATAACAGAGGGGTTTAAATCTGTTATAGAGGCAAATGGTCTGGAACTTGGGGCATTTCGTTTCAAATATCTGGGATCCTTGATCAGTAAAGAGGGATCGCAGCCAGATGTAATTAGCGGCGCTTATTCGGCTGAAACATATATGGCAAGACAAGATAACATAATTGTTATATTAATATTATGCTAAACATACCTATTACCTATATAATTTATCACAGATTAAGTGAGCAAACAACGTTCTACGTAGGTAAATTAAAGATTGAATTACCTTCAACGGTCATCCCAGGTAAAGCCGACGTGAGCTGATGGTTGATTCCATAATGAACAAGTATTAAAAACCCTTGATCTTGCTAAGGACAAACTGATCCGGCTAGCGATAGAACTGGGAATGTATATTAGCGGACACGTGGCATTTTCCAAGGTATTCCAAAAGGTTCTTTTCAAATTTGAGTCCCTCCAAGGCCAGAAGGTGGCCAATCAGGAAGCCTTCATGTTGGTTACGTAAAAGGTCAGCGTCTGTTGGAGAACCACACGTGCGGTCGGTGGACACGCCCAGATGGTCAGTCATTCGGAACGTTTAGTACCGGCGAACTGACCCACATATTTAGCCAAGGTTTCTCTTCCTCCCCCCCTCGTAAGATGAAAGGAAATGACATAAGGACACAATGGACCAGTTGGCAATCAATCCCCCAACATACCACTTCGTGTTCAGCTTGACTGGACATGTGAGGTATGACCATTTCATGTTCAGAAAGGATAAGCAAAACTTGCACTGCAAAAACTCATGTGTAACATTACAAAAACATACTCTTACACTGACACACGGCTACAGTATTACTCCACATGTGCATCACTCCTGTGCGAGTTGGTAGCGGCCGGATGCATTTCTCTGCTCAGCTGGCTGGGCTCGAACAGCGCTTTATTTTTGGTACTTGGTCTCCAGTCGATTCTGTCTCGGGAACGGGTTGTCCGGTGGATGGATGTTTCATGGTCGTGGGAGCTGTGCAACTCGAGCGAATCTTGCCATATAGTGGAGGGAGGGTGGGGTGTTAGCTAGGTAACGATTACAGACGCACACCTCCATACACGCTCGAGGAGCAGACTGGTTGAGTTTTTATTCTCCCCCAATGCGTCTTGATACATTAAAAGAGAAGACTGCTGTCTGTGGTGGAAAGAGCGTATGATTTAGCCAGTAGAATCCAGAAAGACGTACGATTCTTATACAGTGCCGAGAATTAGCAGTGTAGCTAGTAAAGCTGATGGACACGAGGTCGCATTAAACTGACTACACTTGGTCGCTAGTCATAAATTCTAGGGATCTTTTTTTTGTGTGTATATATACGTACATACACCGTGTGCGCTTAAAACACAGACGATTGATTGGGTTGAGTTGAAACTTACTAACGAAATGACATGCTAACAGATTTAATTGGTTGAATTTAAAATACTGGACCAGAGCATTACGCGCACAAGAACAGAAACCACCGCGATATCTAGTTAGCAATACGCTACATGCATGTATGGGATCTAGGGAGGTTCAAAAGCTGGGGGGGGGGGGGGGGGAATGCTCTATAAACATTCCGAAGACATCAGTGTTTTGTCTTGATTGATTAATGTTTTTTTTATATGGATGTACCAAGATTCGCAGGGCGGAGAACAAGGGATACAGTTATGCTAGACACGTGTGTGCACACTGTTTCGTGATTGAGCGCGCCGTCGTACGAGATTCAATAGCTAAAACAGGCCATGGAACACTGAACGAGAAGACAGTGAAAGGTCAAGCAGAGTATTCCCGCCATTAATGTTGGAAGCAAGCATAGTCCACTTATCCTTCCTCCTCTCCCCCCCCCCCCCCCCCCCCCTCGTACAAGGAGCGAAGGCGCGGCAAAGAAAGATAGCTGCCGGAAGTACGACTGCATGACACCAACTTGAACCCTTGATTTCCGTTATCTGAATATGGGCTGAGCCACGGTATCTAGAGCTGGTTGGGCATGAGCTATTTTGTAGTACTTACTTCAGACTTGTCCGGGTCGACCCATCGCCAATGCTTTGTTAATGTGCTATGTTATTATTCAAGTTTCAATGATGGTGTAGTTCCTCACTCGATATAGGTTTGTTTTGCCCTTGTAACTTTGAGTTTCTACGTAATGACTTCATTGTCTAACCATCGGTATAACATGTCTGGCTGGCTTCCGCTTTACTGTTGTCCGTCCGTCATTATCCCAAAATAGTTTAGGTACCGGTATTTAATTAACAAGAGAAAGTGGGGTACGGAACTGTCCATACCATACACAAGATATACCACCCTGACACTTTTAGTGGGCGATGATAGATCGAAATGTTTAGACGTAACCAACCGTTGTAAAAACGGCTTTTGTACAAGAAATAACCTACACAAACAATTGAAACTGTCGAACAGTCCACCAGATACTACATACATGACATCCGTCGACAAGGAAGATATTACGTCCAACAATGCCCAAACGGTGCGCATATCGACAGGCCATGTGTTATATTTTTCGTTTGAGCTCAAAAGGCGTGGCTCACTTGACAGTTATTCTACGAAGATCATACTATTTTCGTGGGCTATATGCAAGTACAGTATTCGCGCTATTTGTAAATATTACTCGTTAATATTCTGGTCCTAAATTGTGATAAGTTGCATCAGTCAGGAGTCTATCCGAATAATTGCCTTTCTTGATTCTTACTGGCGAAGGCATGGTCCTTTCAACAGACATGTCTTAGGTGATACACGAGGTATGTATGAGTGCGTGTATGTACATACTAGGTATATGGTGGCAGAGGTGTTGCCCTTATTCAGTGTCCACTATTCTGCTTCCAATGTCAAATTCCAACACTTAAATTTGCAGGACTACTGCGGGAATGAAATGCGCGGGGGATGATTTATTTTTCGAACATGAAATTAAATGAATAAAGTAAAAGGCGGTCCACGAGGTCATGTGTACGATAGGACAGCCCTGGACCTACAACGCTAGCTAGATTCCGGGTTTGCGGTATAGTAAAGCCATTGATGTGTTACGATTTTCTCCGGGCTCCAGGTAAATGGAAGAGCTGCAAAGAGTGGGTGGTGACAAGCTCTGATCATATCAGATCTTTATCTGGGTACTTTCAGAGCCACGATTAAAAATAGACAAATGTTTTTCTGTGCCAAAATGCAATAAGCTAAATAACGTTTATGCTTTGACTTGTCAAATTGTTCGACTTGCGTCGAACGGTATTGCGGTGGTGGACACCATGAGAGCATGGCCTGATATTCATTGGTAGCTGAATTATTCTTTTGAGAATCTTGAGTTCTCGTATGTATGCTGTGGTTCCATTTTAAAAAAAATATTTACAATAAGAAACGCGTTCAAAGTATCTTGTCATAAATTGATCTAGCTGTAAACGCTGCATGCATAACAGATTATGCATATGGACAAACATAACCTCTACTAGAAATGTGAATTCATTTTGCGACGCTTACCCAAAAATTTTTACATGAACTGCGAATTTCGGAGAAAAGGCGCCAAATTTGAAGTAACCTAAATTCCGTGCACTGTGACCTGTGCAAGGTTTGATTCTCACAATCTGACCCACGAGTGACCTTCAGTGGAGGTTGGAATGAGGGTGCGTTGGACTAAATCAGGTACCGTGTGTCGACACATCCGGGCCGCGAGTTTTGTAATGGTTATTGAATAGAAAGAACTCGTGTATCGTCATGCGAGATAGATTTATGATTGTGTGTCGTCATGCGAGATAGATTTATGATTGTGTGTCGTCATGCGAGATAGATTTATGATTTGAGTTCCAAATAAAGGTCATGGTAGCTTCCCTTTCCCACCTCTCATTTTATAAACAGTCGGAGATTTCAGTGTCAAGTCTTATACCGTTGCCAGGTGGGTCGACTGGAGCGAGATGTTCTCGAATTTAACCGAAACGTGTAAACGCGGGTGTGTGTATATATATGTATATCTCTGAAACATGTAATTGGTAAAAAGCTGCCAACTTTGTGTGGGCATACAACATTTGCCAAACTACTAGATATAGTCTACAATTAGACTATTCAAGAATATTGAGAAGTGTCACTGGGTTAAACTGTCCAAGAAATTAGACCCGACAGACTGCAATGACTATAGATGAATCACTCATTAGCAGCTAGCAAAACTTAGGATAAAATGTATACAAGAACAAGCACGATTTCGTCAGATCATTTAGCTACCTTGAGTGAAGTTGTTTAGACACAGGCGTTTGACAAACAGTATAGACCGAAGACGATGATGTCTATTGTCACCACTCGAATTCCTGATGGTAGACTGGATTTATAAAGAGGCCAACAATAGGGAAGATGGCCGGTATGCAACGGTCGTTGTGGTCAGGACGACCTGGACTATGCATCCGACTTGGTTCGATTGGCATACAGCCATAGCCTGATGTTAGAAAAACCAAATACGGTGAAGAACCATTAATCCAAACAGATTCACCAGACAGGACAGGGCCGCTCACCAGACAGACAAGACAGGGCCGCTCACCAGACAGACAAGACAGGGCCGCTCACCAGACAGACAAGACAGGGCCGCTCACCAGACAGACAAGACAGGGCCGCTCACCAGACAGACAGGGCAGGGCGCTCACCAGACGGCATTCACAAGACAAGACAGACAGGATATTCATCCAAACAGAATAAAGATGAAAACCAATCTGTTTAAAATCCACATAAGCAAGAGCAATCGGTACAGAGATAGACGTAAGAGTTAGAACTGGAATGACAAGGGCCTTCTGTTTCTGAATATTTGGAAATTGACGGAAACAAAGACAGTAATAGTCTACCAATTTAAGATTGTTTAATTTCGAAGTCAAAAGTCAGTGTTCTTGTAGCGAGAAGAACCTCACTATGGTTAGAGGAAACTCATGTTGGTCAATGACTTTGGTGGATAATGGGTAGCAAAACAGTAATGGAGAATAAGCTGGCAAGATAAGTGAGGACCTTTTGGAAACAACCCCAGTGGATGACCAATCAGACGTAGGAAATGGGAATTGGAGAGACGCTATGGTCTATGTAAATCACACTGGGAATTGGAGAGACGCTATGGTCTATGTAAATCACACTATCAAACGTGTCCAAACACGCCCTTTGTCCTTATATGGAAACCAGTGGAAGAGAAGACCTATAAAGTTTATGAAAATGAAACCAGTGCCAGGATTTGTAAATATAAACAAGCAGACTCACATTTCTACATGTCTGTTAAAAAGGAAATTTTAAAAACACTTGTATTTTGAGTGCACAATACCTTTGTAAAAGTCAATTTGATTAAATCGAGTAATATATAAATCTATATAGACATTTAAGGGTAATTGATTTGACAAACATAATAGACTAGTTTCTAGACAGTCTATAATTCTTTATGAGAAGTGACAGGAACCTCACCTTGCACTACAGCCAGGATTCCCAGTCCACCGCATGTACCCCTCCGGAGTTTAACACTAGAGCCACAACCATGGCTACGAAAGAAACGAGCCAACTCATACTCGTAGCTTTCAGCAAATAAATTCCCCAAAGTCCAGCATCATTCTGAGTGTAGGCTACCTCCAAACTTTAAGTAAACTACTGAAGTGATTGACAGATGGTTGAGAGAAGCTATAGACGTGACAGATGGCTGAGAGAAGCGATAGACGTGACAGATGGCTGAGAGAAGCGATAGACGTGACAGATGGTTGAGAGAAGCGATAGACGTGACAGATGGTTGAGAGAAGCGATAGACGTGACAGATGGTTGAGAGAAGCGATAGACGTGACAGATGGTTGAGAGAAGTGATAGATGGTTGAGAGAAGCGATAGACGTGATAGATGGTTGAGAAGCGATAGACGTGATAGATGGTTGAGAAACTATAGACGTGATAGATGGTTGAGAAACTATAGACGTGATAGATGGTTGAGAATCGATAGAATTGCTGATAGATGGTTGAGAGAAGCGATATACTTACAGATGGTTGAGAGAAGCGATAGACTTACATATGGTTGAGAGAAGCGATAGACTTACATATGGTTGAGAGAAGCGATAGACTTACATATGGTTGAGAGAAGCGATAGACTTACAGATGGTTGAGAGAAGCGATAGACTTACAGATGGTTGAGAGAAGCGATACTTACAGATGGTTGAGAGAAGCGATAGACTTACAGATGGTTGAGAGAAGCGATAGACTTACAGATGGTTGAGAGAAGCGATAGACTTACAGATGGTTGAGAGAAGCGATAGACTTACAGATGGTTGAGAAGCGATAGACTTGACAGATGGTTGAGAAGCGATAGACTTGACAGATGGTTGAGAAACGATAGAATTGCTGATAGATGGTTAAGAAACGATACACTTGATAGATGGTTAAGAAACGATACACTTGATAGATGGTTAAGAAACGATACACTTGATAGATGGTTGAGAGAAACGATAGACGTGCTCAGATTGAGGTGTCATGCGTAAAATGACCAATCATACTGCATGTTATTCAGACGATCCGTGCCGATCTAATTTGTAGCTCAATTTGACCGTGTCTAAATGAGATTATGATGACCATAATATTGATACCTATACAATTATATGTGTGGTCTTCGGTAATGTGTACAATGCGCTAAATTGGTCTGTAGTAAGTCAGTACGCCGAAATAACTATTTGCAAACAGGTCGCAATGGAGGCCTAGCCACTAAAGTTCACGTATAATATAAATCGCAGTCAAACCACAGGAAAATAAAACCTTGCACACTAAAGGTAGAAGAAACTACGAAACTAAGCTATTTTAAAGTCTAGCAGCGAACAGAACTGTTTATAACTTTATATCAAGTCAGGGTCAGTGAACTAGAGCTGTCCTAAACAGTACTTACCTTCAAGTATGCTGATTAAGCAATACAATATAAATCAATTGGGCACTTCAAAATATTAAAAATTGGGAACTAAAAAAAAAAAAAGATGCAGCCTCTGGTGCCACAAATGTTCAATAATTATTTTCGACATCGTCCTTTTAAATCTGGGAAATTAGTCTGGTTTCCGGCCATTTTCCATTGCAATCACAAGTTTTTAGTTAGAATGGTCTATAATCATGACGTACTAGGGTAGTTGCTATTTTATTTTAAATAAATCTTAATTCTGAGAGACCTCAAGAAAAACTGAACTTACCCATAGATGGTCTTTGTGATTTGTCAAAATTCTGTCGATTCACAACTTGGACCTGCCACCGTCACAACTTAGACCCAACAAATATTGCCTTGTCGGTTACATCAGTGAGTATTTACCAGTGTGCTGTGACTTGGTATCGGTTTTAAAGTTCAGCTAACCCATGAAAGGGCTTATTCTGTTGGATATCTAAATAGTGGCTAATTTAAGCCATCTGCCCTTCATGTCTCGAACAATCCTAACCAAATATTTTTGTTGTAAGCAAGAGACGTGGTTCGCTCGGGTGACCACTTTGAAGCTAAACTGAAGAACGCTTTCTTTCGGCAAACCGTGAGACCTGGACTGTGCAACCGACGCTGACTAGCCGCCTGAACTGACTGGACGCTATGTGCCAAGTGTAGCATGATCAGTAAAGCGGTCAAGGTGAAAAGGCCGTCTGCCCGCCACTGAGTTGGTCAGTCTTCAGGAGGGCAGGCTGACTCGTGCTCACTGACCCGTGCACAGACGCAACTCGGGAACAGGGTCAAGGCTGCCGTAACTGATTCCCGTACATTTCTCCTCCATGTCCATTCAGCCAAGGTCGCAGGCATTGACTTTTACCAAGTCTCTGAGATCCCGCCATTTGATTATAGGGCAAGTTTTAAATGTCTCTAGCACGTTCTACCCAACCAGCATGGGCAGGAGGACTAACGTCTGGTCAGGCAAAATATACTGATCAGACATGTTAGTCAGGGTCAGGCAAAATATACTGATCAGACATGTTAGTCAGGGTCAGGCAAAATATACTGATCAGACATGTTAGTCAGGGTCAGGCAAAATATACTGATCAGACATGTTAGTCAGGGTCAGGCAAAATATACTGATCAGACATGTTAGTCAGGGTCAGGCAAAATATACTGATCAAACATGTTAATCAGGGTCAGGCAAAATATACTGATCAGACATGTTAGTCAGGGTCAGGCAAAATATACTGATCAGACATGTTAGTCAGGGTCAGGCAAAATATACTGATCAGACATGTTAGTCAGGGTCAGGCAAAATATACTGATCAGACATGTTAGTCAGGGTCAGGCAAAATATACTGATAAAACATGTTAATCAGGGTCAGGCAAAATATACTGATCAGACATGTTAGTCAGGGTCAGGCAAAATATACTGATCAGACATGTTAGTCAGGGTCAGGCAAAATATACTGATCAGACATGTTAGTCAGGGTCAGGCAAAATATACTGGTCAGACATGTTAGTCAGGGTCAGGCAAAATATACTGGTCAGACATGTTAGTCAGGGTCAGGCAAAATATACTGGTCAGACATGTTAGTCAGGGTCAGGCAAAATATACTGGTCAGACATGTTAGTCAGGGTCAGGCAAAATATACTGGTCAGACATGTTAGTCAGGGTCAGGCAAAATATACTGGTCAGACATGTTAGTCAGGGTCAGGCAAAATATACTGGTCAGACATGTTAGTCAGGGTCAGGCAAAATATACTGGTCAGACATGTTAGTCCGGGTCAGGCAAAACATATTGGCTAAGATCCTCATCTAGGCTTCCTAATAGCCCTCACTGGAAACGGGCTGTTTTCATGGCAGCATGGCTATAGAGTTGAGGGATCGACCTGATCCCCATAGTAGTGAGGGACACGCAGATGAAGCCAAGCATAGCACAACCGCCTGGAGGACCCCGGTCCACCTTCATCAGCACGCTCGGGATGTGAGGAAAGCTGCTGCAACCCGTCACATAACGTCCTTTTCAGGGCGCACAAAAGAGCAACCTACTCATTGTAGGCATTCGCAACAACCCAACCAGCATCACCATGTAAACAGACATTCGGCATTTATCACGGTGTACGGAATGGGCCCACTGATTACGCGAATTATAAGTAAACACACCAAAATTAGGGTATACATGTTTAGAGAAATAATGTTACACACAATACCATGGACAGACAGACACTCAAAACAAACTATTAGCAATCTTAGCAGAGTTCAGACACATAGTATGGACATGTCAAATAAGGCGGTGCAACACGGACACAATTTCAACCTAAGCAGCTCCCTCGTGATGTTTGAAAGAAAAAGAACTGCTTGCAGATATTCACGACCTGTGAAACGTTGTCTGGGTAAGGAGTTGCACTATCTGCCTGTGAGAAAGGCGTCGTCCTTGTTATTCATTCATATATATATATTGATTCGTAGCTGTGTGTATATGTAGGTGTGTATGTATTTACAATAATGCGAGCATGTGTATATAGATGTATGTATGTGTAAGCATGCGAATGTAATATATACATAGCCTTACACGTGTGTTGGTACGCGCATATGTGTGTATAGAAGTGTCCCTAATTCTTGGGACATTGGTATGAAACCATATAATATGTATCAAATTTAATATGGATATCTTGCCTCCTTTTAATAATTTACAGGAAACTTCTTTTTACAAAGGTGCATACGTAAGTGTGCGCTTGTGGATATTCGTGGGTGTGTGTTTACACCTATGCGTGTACGTGTATATAAATGTGCGTATGTGAATGTAATACATAGCTATATATATATATATATGTATGTAACACTTTTTTTCTTTTTAGAAGAGAGCCATGAACAACTGTTTTATTTCAATAAATAACTTTAATTTACTTTCATTTCAACTTTCATTTACGATTTATACAATTCCATCTCTCAAGAAGAGATTCTTGAACAAATGTTTTGATCAAACCTTTTAAAAAATCTTCAAATCGAATAGGCCTACTCTACTGACTTCACGTTCGATGCTGGGAAAGGCAATCAAAAAAGGGACCTGCAGTAAGGCTGTCACTGTGAACCACCTCTGATGCGAACATATGCGTTCGTGCAGACGGGCGAACTACAGCTAGGAAATTCTGCAAGCGGCGTCTTTGTTAAAACAGGTGAAAGAAAGTTAGTTCTTACGCTTTGAACCGCATCTGTATCTCATAGACAACAGTCAATCAAGTAAGCAGAATGGCCCACAAAGATGTGGTTTTGCACAATTCTTGCATAAGAAACCTAAGAATCCTACCGACTATACTAGACATCTGGCGTAGGCCTCCTCTGTATTGTTTCTTTTGGCACAAGGAGCCCAAACCTCCTTAGTTCCCTTTTGAGATATGCTAAATAAGTTAGTGTTATTATTCGTTGTGCTCCTTTCAGGTCGGAGTAACACTCGATTCCTACAAACTGCCAAAAATGGCGATGTTCCAATGACAGTCATTGCACAAAAGAGCCTAATTACACACACAAGTATCATTGGATAATGAATGAAACACATAGTAACAAGACAGCATTACAAAGATATACATTTGTTGGTCTTTATGTTTGTTTAGCTGGTACATATGGCACTCACTGAGATAGGAGTATCGGCTTTAAAAAAAATGATTTATGTCATTATTATTGGCTGCTAATACTATTGTTAGTTGGTTGGATGGTTGGTTCGCTTGCTGGTTGGTTGTTTGCTTCACTGACTGGTTGATTAGTTGACTGACTGGTTGTTAGTTGGTTGGATGGCTGGATAGTTGGTTCGCTTGCTGGTTGGTTGTTTGCTTCACTGACTGGTTGATTAGTTGACTGACTGGTTGTTAGTTGGTTGGATGGCTGGATAGTTGGTTGGATGGCTGGATAGTTGGTTCGCTTGCTGGTTGGTTGTTTGCTTCACTGACTGGTTGATTAGTTGACTGACTGGTTGTTAGTTGGTTGGATGGTTGGTTCGCTTGCTGGTTGGTTGTTTGCTTCACTGACTGGTTGATTAGTTGGTTGGATGGCTGGATAGTTGGTTCGCTTGCTGGTTGGTTGTTTGCTTCACTGACTGGTTGATTAGTTGACTGACTGGTTGATTAGTTGACTGACTGGTTGTTAGTTGGTTCGCTTGCTGGTTGGTTGTTTGCTTCACTGACTGGTTGATTAGCTGACTGACTGGTTGTTAGTTGGTTGGTTGGTTGGTTCGCTTGCTGGTTGGTTGTTTGCTTCACTGACTGGTTGATTAGTTGGCTGACTGGTTGTTAGTTGGTTGGTTGACTGGCTGGTGCGTTGGGTGGCTGGCTGGTTAGTTGGTTGGCTAGTCCACTTGTACCCGTGGGCGCAACGGGGACCCTAAGACGCCGCTCCTGGGCCAGATGCGTCGCGTCTGACCTCTTCAACCCGTGACGTTTGAAAATCGTCTTTACGTCGTTTATCCACTTTTCCCTGAGCCACCCCCCACCCCAATTCCCCGTCCCCCACAAGAAGCTGGACTGTCGTGCTCAAATTAATCTTTGCTTGGATTGACCTTCCATGGCCAAATTCCCCACAGAACTGTGGATTGGTTGTATCTTTCTTTAGCTACATTTCGCTCTTTTCAAGCACAGGCAGGCTGGACTGTTCTTCTTCTTCTTCATCTCCGTTCATGTTCAGAACAAGGTCTCTGTTGTCTTACAAGAATCTAACGTTGTTTGTCAAGTTATTTGATCTCCGTGCCACTTGTGTCTCTCTTCTATCTCGTGAGGTCAGTATTGTTCTCTCTCTTACTGTGTGACCAAGTGTGTAGCTTTGAATGATGTGCCTATGGTATGATCCGAATATGAACACATGTCATCTATTCCAATCTTCGTGTTGTTGTAAAGATGAGTCTAGTATCCCCAGTTCTTAGCTTGAAGATGTCGACTTGCTTTTTGTCTAATTAAATCATAGCAGTTGTCTTCTTTTCGGAAGTGGGATGTTGATCAACCTATTTTACCATGAACTTGGCTTTAATGAAGGTCTTTCACTCATTATACGTGATGCTCAGGTCTGTTTCTTTGGAAGCTTATTCACACTTTAATAGTTTGCACGCAGCTTCATTGCCTTCAATATAACAGTCGGGTGGGATGTTTTGATGAGACATGTTTTGTGGTATTTTGTTATCAGAGCGTTTGTGCAAAGGAAAAATAGTAGACATTCAGGCCTAAACTATCGAGTAGCGTCACAATGAAAGCGTCTGGCATTGCTTGTTGTCGACAGGCTCGTTGTACTAGTAGTTAAGGAATCGCCGACGGACAGGCCTAAGGTTTGAAACACGTGCTGTCATTGTTGTTGGTTCGTTCCACTCGAGTGGTTTTGCCGACATGCGTTAAAACGGACACACTAGGGCTTAGTAGAACTCATCACGTGTTCTTGTGTGAGACATTTGACCTATATCTGCGAGCAAGTGTCCGGTTCCGGTCAGTGTATGTAGGACAAGCATGCCAGTGACCATTAGAGCGAAGTGAAGCGTCCGTATCCTGGCACAATAGGGGAAACAATCGTTACAATTCTGGATTGTATGGGATACCAATTGGTCACTTTATGGTTTTCTCCATTCTACTACTTTCATCCATTTAGAGTATAGAGCATAGAGCGACAGCAACCATTGGCCACCTTTCGGAAACCTGCAACTAATAATGTTGGGTTCTCTTATGCGCTGGTGTCTTTAGCAGTTTTGTATTACACGACAAGGCTGCTAGCCCTATGTATAAATCTCTTCAGATTTCGTTTGCACCGTGCTTTCAATGGCAGTGATGTTATACTTTGCTTACTGAGATCCCCACCGATGGGCTATCTTTCCCTGTACAATAATATCATGCACCAAATAAGGAAAGCAAATAATAAACCAGCTGGTTTCAAGAATAGGATAATAATATCAAATCGTGTTGCAATTTACACATACCATGACCTGTAGCATAACCAACAGTAAATGACATCTGTCGTGGTGCGTAGATGTCTCCTGTTGTGAGTGTAGATGTCTCCTGTCGTGGTGCGTAGATGTCTCCTGTTGTGAGTGTAGATGTCTCCTGTTGTGAGTGTAGATGTCTCCTGTTGTGGTGCGTAGATGTCTCCTGTCTTGAGTGTAGATGTCTACTGTCATGGGTGTAGATGTCTTCTGTCGTGAGTGTAGATGTCTCCTGTTGTGAGTGTAGATGTCTTCTGTCGTGAGTGTAGACATTTTTTGTCATGGGTGTAGATATCTTTTGTCATGGGTGTAGATATCTTCTGTCGTGAGTGTAGATATCTTTTGTAATGGGTGTAGATGTCTCCTATCGTGAGTGTAGATGTTTCCTGTCGTGAGTGTAGATGTTTCCTGTCGTGAGTGTAGATGTCTTCTGTCGTGAGTGTAGATATCTTCTGTCGTGAGTGTAGATGTTTCCTGTCGTGAGTGTAGTTGTTTCCTGTCGTGAGTGTAGATATCTTTTATCGTGAGTGTAGATATCTTTTGTCATGGGTGTAGATATCTTTTGTCATGGGTGTAGATGTCTCCTATCGTGAGTGTAGATGTCTCCTATCGTGAGTGTAGATGTTTCCTGTCGTGAGTGTAGATGTTTCCTTTCGTGGGTGTAGATATCTTCTGTCGTGAGTGTAGACATCTTCTGTCGTGAGTGTAGATATCTTCTGTCGTAAGTGTAGATGTTTCCTGTCGTGAGTGTAGAAGTCTCCTGTCGTGAGTGTAGTTGTTTCCTGTCGTGAGTGTAGATATCTTCTGTCGTGAGTGTAGATGTTTCCTGTTGTGAGTGCAGATGTTTCCTGTCGTGAGTGTAGATATCTTCTGTCGTGAGTGTAGATGTCTCCTGTCGTGAGTGTAGATGTCTCCTGTCGTGAGTGTAGATGTTTCCTGTCGTGAGTGTAGATGATTCCTGTCGTGAGTGTAGATATCTTCTGTCGTGAGTGTAGATGTCTCTTGTCGTGAGTGTAGATGTCTTCTGTCGTTGGTCCATGGATCATACGAAGCAGATGATACTGCTCATTTGATTACGTCCTATCCATCTTCACTTTCACGTTTTAACCCAGAGCTGCAATGCTCGTTGCCGAGCTTTCCTTATCTCATGTTGATAGTTTCTCTGTCCACCTGAAATCATGTATTCAACTGTGGTATCTATGGGTTGCCATCAGTGATTGGTCGTGAGACGTTCAACAATAAATCATCATTTTGAGCACGTAGTAGGACATTCACTAACAAGTCTGTGCATTGTTCACTTTGATCTGTAGTCCCGCTTCGCTTGCTTTTATTGCTGATGTGTATCTACATAAGAGATGAGAAAAGAATTAGAGGTGATTTAATACAGGTTTATAAAATAATCAACAGAAGGGATAAATTAGACTATAACAATTTTTTTTAATACAGCCTCTTACTTCTTCTTCTTCTTCTTCTTCTTCGTACGCTGTCAGACGTCAGCCTTTATTTATTCGAAAAAAAGCAGCGGTCATCCTGAGGCTGTCGACACTGCCATAGAGCTTGTCTAGTGTTGCCACTGGTGATGGCCACATCTGCTTTCCTGGTCCTCGTATGTGAGGCAGTTTTGCAGCGGTCATCTTCCCAGTACCGCGCATGCATTCGTCAGTGCCACCTATCTTCAATTTATTGAATAGGTGGTACCTCAGTCTATTGTGTACAGTGCGAAGTCTGAAGACCACGACCAGCTCTCTTCTGTTCAGCTGGTAATAGGCATCGTTTTTGTGTAGCCAGTATGTTCGGTTTCCCATTTGGTCATGTATCTAGCTCTAATAAGCCGTTTTGACTCTTCGTATGTCACACTAGTTTCTGGTTGTGGTAGTCTTGCACCTTCTTTTGCCAGTCTGTCTGTCTCCTCGTTGCATTGGATGTTACAGTGGGATGGAACCTACTGGTACAGTGGGTTCCAGCCTCTTTAAAGAACAAGAAGACACAGCTACAAATTAATTAAAGGTCCAGATTAGATATCAGGAAATTTGTTTTTAGTCACAGAGTGGTGAATGCTTGGAACGCATTGCCCCAGGTGATAGTGGAGGCAGGGTCTTCTTTTTCTACTTCATTCTCAATCTCCCGCTACCAAACCCTGAACGTTCTCAATCTCCTCTTACCAAGTCCTGAACGTTCTCAAACTCCCGCTACCAAGCCCTGAACGTTCTCAATCTCCCGCTACCAAGCCCTGAACGTTCTCAATCTCCCGCTACCAAGCCCTGAACGTTCTCAATCTCCTCTTACCAAGTCCTGAACGTTCTCAATCTTCCCCTACCAAGCCCTGGACGTTCTCAATCTCCCGCTACCAAGCCCTGAACGTTCTCAATCTCCCGCTACCAAGCCCTGAAAAGGGTTTTGCAAGAAGCAGGATGTTGTCCGGAGAACTGAATATGTTGTGTCGTAGTTTACAGATTGACTGCAATATTTACACTTTCGGTCAGAAATATCCGAAATCAGCAGACATTTTTGAGTACCGGGTTAGCCTTCCCTCCTCGATCCCTTCTCCTTAGCCAGTCTAAGTACCGGGTTAGCCTCCTTCCCCCCCCCCCCCGATCTCTTCTCCTTAGCCAGTCTGGGTACCGGGTTAGCCTTCCCTCCTCGACCCCTTCTCCTTAGCCAGTCTGCCCTGCTGCAGCCTAGGATCAACACGGCGAGGCGTAGAGGGTCTTGGCAGCTCTCGTTCGCTGGCCCTGACGCTAGCAGTTAGCTATGGTTCGCTGGCCCTGACGTTAGCAGTTAGCTCTGGTTCGCTGGCCCTGACGTTAGCAGTTAGCTCTGGTTCGCTGGCTCTGACGCTAGCAGTTAGCTATGGTTCGCTGGCCCTGACGTTAGCAGTTAGCTCTGGTTCGCTGGCCCTGACGCTAGCAGTTAGCTCTGGTTCGCTGGCCCTGACGCTAGCAGTTAGCTATGGTTCGCTGGCCCTGACGCTAGCAGTTAGCTATGGTTCGCTGGCCCTGACGTTAGCAGTTAGCTCTGGTTCGCTGACCGCTGCAGTCCATGCACTGCTCAACATCTTCATCCCAATAGGCATAGTCAATTAATGCGTTCAAGAATATATTTGGACGCTCAGTTATTTTTATATCAAGTGAATGTAAAAGAGTCTGCAGAGTCATCTAAACCAGTATAAAGAGGTTAAGGTATTTGTTGTTGCTTAGATGTTTGCCTGACCAGTGTCTACTGGCGAAGGCGCGCCCATTCCACTCCAGACCGAAGTCCATTGGGCAATATCAGGACGCATAAACCAGTGCTTGGATGCATGTGTGCGTCTGTATGTACCTATGCTAGTTGTGTACGCCCTCAGAAGCTAGCCCAACCAAAGTGCAATGGAAGGGTCGAGGGCACGTGTGAAAGTTGTGCAAGAGTGTGACTGTAGGACAGTCAAGTGAAACAGAGTAAGGCGAGAAGAGAGAGAGAAAGGGAAGAGTTTCCCCCAGAGTCCCCGAGTAGCTCGAGGTTAAGGGATAACTGTACACTGCAACCTTTATGGAAATGGTCAGTATGTTGTTATTCCCCACTCTCTATGAGGGCCTGGCAAGTGCTGTTCATGCCATTCCCAATCCCTTTTCAACTCTGCATTCAGTGAAAGGTTGTCGGTGATCGTGGATTCAAAGTATTTAACATTTTTTTACTGAGGATATGTAACTGGGCTTCAGTGTAAGCGACCATCGTGACATTGGCTTCGAACAGCATTTACCGAATGATAGTCTCCCTTCTCTGACTTTTTGCTTGCAGTCTGGTTAGATTATATTATATAAACTTCCTTCTGACCTAGTATGCAGGAAAACCTTTCTGCGGCAGTTCCGAAGGTGTGTTTCAGCACGATGGCAAAGAAAATGTCGAATAGAATCGGAGCCAGGACACAATCTTGCTTAACTGCGCAGTTAATATTAAAGGCATCAGATTCCTGACTGTCATGCAGCACCGTTCATACCCACGTAAAAAGACCGGATCAGGCTCAGTAGTTTAGGTGGGCAGCCAACTTTGGACAATACTTTGGTAGGCAGCCAACTTTGAACAATACTTTGGTAGGCAGCCAACTTTGAACAATACTTTGGTAGGCAGCCAACTTTGAACAATACTTTGGTAGGCAGCCAACTTTGAACAATACTTTGGTAGGCAGCCAACTTTGAACAATACTTTGGTAGGCAGCCAACTTTAAACAATACTTTGGTAGGCAGCCAACTTTGAACAATACTTTGGTAGGCAGCCAACTTTGAACAATACTTTGGTAGGCAGCCAACTTTGAACAATACTTTGGTAGGCAGCCAACTTTGAACAATACTTTGGTAGGCAGCCAACTTTGAACAATACTTTGGTAGGCAGCCAACTTTGGACAATACTTTGGTAGGCAGCCAACTTTGAACAATACTTTGGTAGGCAGCCAACTTTGAACAATACTTTGGTAGGCAGCCAACTTTGAACAATACTTTGGTAGGCATCCAACTTTGAACAATACTTTGGTAGGCAGCCAACTTTGAACAATACTTTGAAAAGACCATCATTGTTAACGAATTCCAAACCCTTGGCGAGGTCAATGAAGGCAAGAAAAAGAAGGTTCTATGTTGTTCTTTGTATTTCCCTTGCAGTTGTTTCAGTGAGAAGACCATATCAACAGTGGACCGTTCTACCCGAAAACAACAACACTGAGACTCCGGATACACCCTATAGACTAACTTCCGCAACCTGCTCATGATCGATGACACGAGCATACACTTTGCCTACGGTGTTGATGAGATATATTCCCCTGTAATTGTTGCAGTCTCCCCCATCGCCCTTTTTTTTGTAAAAAGTGATTATGTTGGCGTCTCTCATGTCCTGTGATACGACACCCCCCACCCCCCCTTTCATCCCAGCACTGTCAGATATGTTCGCACAGGTATTAAAGAAGGATGTTTCCACCGCATTTGATGATTATTGCTGGAATGTCATCTCTATCGGGGACCTTTCCCACCGGCAGGCATAAATAGCTTTTCTTCAAATCTATCCTCGGTTTATCATCTAGTTCTGGAATTAAATACAGAACCACAATTCCATTAAGAACGTAGTCGACCACTACGATTGTACAAGTGTACAGGACTGAATAGTGTTCGACCCATCTCTTGATTTGCATATCCTTGCCCAGAATAATCTCATCTGTCGGAGATTTAAGCTTATCTGTAAACTTTCTTGTGGTTCAAATGCTTTCTTTATGCACTCATACATTCCCCTGATGCTACCAGTGGTTGCTGTCGACTGTATAGACTTACAAAGTTGAAGCCAGTAGTCATTTGTACAATTCCTTACCAGTCTCTGTACTGTACTCTTTGCGGATTTGTAAGCCTCCAAGGTCATGCTGCTCGGGGAAATCTTAAACTCTAGGCGCATTTTAATGGCTGGTGCAAAGATGGCGGACTCAGTCGTAAACCAGTCATTTCTTCTTCTTGTCTCCCCTCCAAAGACTGCCACGGCTGGGGTGTGAACTGACCTTCTGACGTGTTCCAACCTTTCTATAGTGCTTCCAATAGTACGCTGTTTTGCCAGTAAATTCAGAGAGTGATTTTATGAATGTCGCCATTTCAAAGTGATCTGTTTTTAGGATGTCTATGCGGCATTATCCACAGATCTTGCATGGTGGATCTTTTAGGCCGGAGTCTCATCTTTCAGCAGACCAGTTATTGCAGTTTGCACCGTGAAACGTGCGATTTTGTAAAACTGTTTCTGTTCAGACTGTCTATTGATGATCAGGTCCAGCTGATCCTGATGTATGGTGTGAGGATACCTCCAGAATATTTGGTACCAGGGCTTCGTTTGGAAGGTGTTTTTTTTGTTTTTATACGTTCGCCTTATTTCTCCATTCCCCAAGGCGGGTGTGCGTTGCATTATGGTTTTTATTTTGCGCCTGTCGGCCCAGTGCATCCGACTTCAGCATGCATTTTATGTAAGGGTCTGCTTCCTCCTGCATTTTCTAAGGGTTTGCTTCCCCGGGGTAACGGCCGGTGCTGTGATGGGGATCAAACCCAGCACCTTCGGGTTGTGAGCCGTGCCAATTAACCACTGGGCCATGTCGTCCCCAGAAGGTGTTTGAGTTGCACAAATCGTTGTAGGCCCACAGCTCTTATAGCCGCTGTCCATTTTCGTTTATCCTTGCGACACCAAACGTTCCTGGACAATTAGACCAGGAGTCGTGATCGGCGCCCACCCCTGCGTTGAAGTCCCCAAGTACGACCAGGTGTCCACGCTAGGGATCCGTGCGTTGAGTTAACCCAGCTCGTCATAGAATTTAACCTTGTTGTCACTAGAGGCGCCAAGTGTAGGGGCATGCACATTGATCAGGGTTATGGTAACATCTGATGTATTCTTCTTCTTCTTCTGCGTTGGTTCTCAATCTCCCGCTACAAAACAATGAAAGGGCTTAAGTAGCAGAATGTAGTTCAGAGAACGGAATGCGTTGTGTCGTAGTTTACAGCTTGACTGCGATATTTGCACCTTTCGGTCCTTCTTTTTCTTCTTCTTCATTCGTTCTCAATCTCCCACTACCAAACCCTGAAATGGTAAGTAGCAAAATGTAGTCCAGAGAACGGAATGCGTTGTGTCGTAGTTTACAGATTGGCTGCGATATTTGCACCTTTCGGTCCAACACATCCAACTTCAGCAAGCATTTTTTAGTACCGGGTTAGCATTCCCTCTTCGATGCCTTCTCCTTAGCCAGTAGCCCTGCTGCAGCCTGTAATCCAGGATCACCGCGTGGAGGTATAGAAGGTTCTTGGCAGCTCTGGTTCGCTGGCCCTGACGCTAGCAGTCAGCTATGGGTCACAGACACATGCGTCTTGATCCCACATCTGATGTATGAGGACGAAGTGATAGTAATCTCTATGTGCCCTTTTGACAAAGTTGTCATTCAAAGAAGTGGGATCTGAACGGCAAAGACGACGCAGTGTTCTCTGACGTCCTCCATTCATTTACCTTGCAAAAAGGACGTGTCCTTTTCTCTGGAGGACCCAGACTCAACCAGATACGTTTCCTGGAGTGTGATAATGTTGCCCTGAAGCCTTTGGGCTTCTTGTTTATCGCCTGGAGGTCCTGCGGACACCGTTTATCGCCTGGAGGTCCTGCAGACATCGTTTATCGCCTGGAGGTCCTGCAGACATTGTTTACTGCTTGTAGGTCCTGCTGACCTCGATTATTGCTTGGAGGTCCTGCTGACATCGATTATTGCTTGGAGGTCCTGCTGACATCGACTATTGCTTGGAGGTCCTGCTTACTTACTTACTTAGTCGCTCCTCTTCTACCTTGAGGTGTAGAGGTTTGCCAAAGAGAACGCCACACTGCTCTATCCGCCGTCTTGTTCATGGCTTCTTTCCAATCCAGCTCTCTATCACTTATGGACTGTCTTATGTTGTCTTCCCAACGTACTCTGGGACGTCCTCGGGGTCTGCGTCCTTGACTTTTGATCTCCCATGACCGCTTTGGTATCCGATCTTCTTCCATTCTACAGACATGGCCAAACCACTGTAGTTGGGACTGCTCCACTCGTGTCTGCAGGGGTTGAACTTCAAGATTGCTACTTATTGTCAGGTTACGGATCTTGTCCCTTTTCGTCACCTGAACCGCCTTTCTTAGGTACCTCATTTCTGAAGTTTGTAATTGCCTTTCTTGGGCTGTAGTCATTCCCCATGACTCACATCCATATGTCAGGACAGGCACATAGGTCGAGCGGTATACATCCATCTTTCTTTTCCTACTTATTTCTCTTCTACTGAAGAAACCTCTATTTATTGCATGGAACAGTCTACCTGCTGCTGTCCTTCGTGCAGTTAACTCCTCTGCTGTCTATTACCACTCCTAGATATTTAAAGTTGCTGACCTGCTCCAGTGCTCGTGTTCCCAGGGTTATCTGATGTCTCTTTTCATCTCTGGCGATCACCATGGTTTTTGTTTTGGAGTTGCTGATGTGCATTCCTCTCTTCTTCAACTCTTCTTCCAGACCTGCAAGTTGATCTGGAGATGTGCTTCTGTTTTCGTGATCAGGGCCACATCGTCTGCAAATGCTAGTTCCGATATGTAACTTGGTCGCATCTTCCAGTACCCTACTTCATACTTTTTTGTCCTTTCCTTGCAGGCTTTGATGACTTCATCCATGAGGAGTATGAAAAGGTACGGTGATAGAATGTCCCCCTGTCTTACTCCGCTAGTGGTCTTGAACTTTTGATTTGATGTCCGCACATAATTTCTGCATGTTTTATAGAAACTATGTATGGCAGAGATCAGGTGTCCTGGGATGTTCTTCCTTGTCAGGCACTCCCAGAGTTTGTCACAAGGAACTTTATCAAATGCTTTCTCCAAATCCAAAAAGCAGAGATGCATCTCTTTATCATATTCAAGAGCCTTTTCACTTAGCTGTCTGAGTGTAAAGATAAGGTCTTGAGTACTTCTGTTTGCCCTAAACCCACATTGAGTTTCATCCATGTTTGGCTCTGCTAGACCTCTTAATCGCCGTTCTAGAATCCTAGAGTAGACTTTCCCGGGGACAGTGAGAAGGGAAATACCTCTGTGATTTTCACATTGTCGATTGTCGCCCTATTTAAATATTGGTATTATTATTGCAACCTCCCAGTCTCTTGGTATCTTCTTGTGGCGCCAAGCTGCCTTGAGAATCTTTATGAATAGGTTCTCTCCTGCCCCTCCCATGTATTTAACCATTTCTGGTGTTATACCATCATGTCCTGCTGCTTTACCAATCTTAATTTTCTCCAATGCTACCTTTAGTTATTCCATTGTGATATTATCGTTTCCCTCCATGGCTCCCTCTTCTTGAATTGGGACTGTTACTTCCAGAGCTTGGTTTTCCTCCACTCCAAGGAGATCTGGGAAATATTCTTTCCATCTGTTCATTACCTCTTCTGGAGCAGTCAACAGCGCACCTTGTTTATCTTTAACAAATTTCAGGGGGCATTCCTTTTCCTTCCTCATGTTCTTTAAGGTCCTGTAGAACAGTTTCTGGTTTTCTCTAGCATTATTTTCCAGTTTCTCTCCAAATTCTTCCCAGGATTTCTGTTTGGCCTTGAGCACAGTCTTCTTTGCTTCTGTTCTAAAATTTACATATTCTTAATATTTCTTTGTTTGTTCTTCTGTATTCCTAGCCCCTAGGTATTGCTTCCATGCCTTTTTCTTTTCTCGTATTATTGTTTTCACTTCTTCTGTCCACCATGGTGTACTGTTTCTCTTCCACCCTTCTTTGGTTTGACCGCATGCCTCTGCTGCAGCCTCTTTGAGGATGTCTTTGAATTTTACACAGAGCATTTCCAAATCTTCTTCAGATTCCTCTATCCTTTCTATTGCTGTTGTTATGAGCCCTTGGTATCTCCTCTTAATATCTGGTTCTCGTAGTTTGTAAGCCTTAATTTTATTTTCTCCTCGTGTATTATGTTTCATGCTTGCTGATGGGTGTTGCCTAGCTGGATAGCGTTTTTCAATTTCTCTCTTTATTTTAACTAGGTAGTGGTCGTTTCCTATCTCTGGTCCTCTGAACACTCTAGCATCCTTTACATGCTTGAAATCAGTTTGGAGGTCCTGTTGACATCGTTTATTGTCTGGAGGTCCTGTTGACATCGTTTATTGCTTGGAGGTTCTGCTGACATCGTTTATCGCCTTGAAGTCACACAGATCAAATCTGTGGTGATTACACAATCGCAGGACAGAACACTGATTTTGACGTCCAACTGATGTGTTCTCTTCCTGTACTTCTAGTCTGACACCACCAGCCACACATGTTTATCTTTTACAACAGCCTGATCTTTGTGTACACACGTGAATCATATATCACCAAAACTGCCATTTAAGGTTATATCGGAAACAACTAACGATGTCTACGTCCTCTGATACCCTAATCATGCCACTGTATTTTGAACAATCTACGTCACATTTGATCGGCGCATGACATGGACAAGTCAGATCGAGAGAAACCGAATAACAGCCAGACAAAGAATGGCAATCATGAAGAAACATGCTGGCACAAGCTGGGGAGCAGACGAAATAATACTAAAGAAACTGTACACTGGAAGAGTGAGACCAGTTCTCGAGTATGGCATTGCGGCATGGACAACAGCAGCAGAGGCAAACTTTGATAAAATTAGCAAACTTCAAAGCCAAGCCATGAGAGTTATAACAGGAGGCATGAAGTCAACGCCAATTGTAGAACTTGAAAAGATTACAAATCTGCAATCCATGACCGACAGAAGAGACTGCAGAGCCCAGCAGCAAGCAGAAAAACTCAGAAGACTGACAGACCAACCAATGCATCAGAGACTCAATAGATTTGGAAAAGCGAAACTGAAGCGGAGAAACGTTGCAGAAATAGCCAAAACAAAGATGAGCGAAGACCCTATGAACACCGTAACAACACCAAAGCCCATCTCTACTGTATGCAAACCCACATGGAAGCAGCATATCATTCCGGGGGTGGTAGAAAATATACCAGGTATTGGAAACAAGAACAGCCACACTGAAAAAGAAAGAAGAGACATAACCCTGAGGTACATAGCGGAAAACTACCCACGCATGGACTGAACCCATACATACACCGACCGTTCTGTAACAAACACAACACAGAATGGAGGGGGCAGGGGTATTCCTGAGCCTACCAAATGGTAGAAAAATAACACTGTCAGTGGCAACTGGAAAATACTCAAGCAATTTCAGAGCGGAGGCAGAGGCACTGAAGGCTGCAATAAAAGCAATGCTGACAGGCGAAAGCAATGAAAGCCAGATATCCCTGTTTACAGATGCCCTGGCCGTGGTTACAGAACTAAAATGCCAGAAAAATACTGAACTTAATGATTTAAGAGCAGTACTATGTCAACTATGTCAGCAGTCCGCACCAAAAAGAGTAGGGGTACAGTGGGTTCCATCCCACTGTAACATCCAAGGCAACGAGGAATCAGACAGACTGGCAAAAGAAGGTGCAAGACTACCACAACCAGATTCTAGTGTGACCTACGAAGAGTCCAAAAGGTTTATTAGGGCCAGATACATGGCCAAATGGGAAAACAGAACATACTGGCTACACAAAAAATGATGTCTACTACCAGTTGAACAGAAAAGAGCAGGTCGTGGTCTTCAGACTCCACACATGCCACAACAGACTGAGGTACCATCTATCCAATAAACTGAAGATAGGTGGCACTGACAAATACACCTGTGGTACAGGGAAAATGACCGCTGAACATCTGCTGCAAAATTGCCCGACATACGAGGACCAGAGAAAGCACATGTGGCCATCACCAGTGGCAACACTAGACAAGCTCTTTGACAGTGTCGACAGCCTCAGGATGACAGCTGCTTTCTTCGAACAAATACAAGTTGACGTCTGACAGCATACGAATAAGAAGAAGAAGAAGAAAGAAGAACAGACTGAGGTACCATTTATTCAATAAACTGAAGATAGGTGGCACTGACAAATGCACCTGTGGTACAGGGAAAATGATCGCTGAACATCTGCTGCAAAATTGCCCGACATACGAGGACCAGAGAAAGCACATGTGGCCATCACCAGTGGCAACACTAGACAAGCTCTTTGGCAGTGTCGACAGCCTCAGGATGACAGCTGCTTTCTTCGAACAATTACAAGTTGACGTCTGACAGCATACGAATAAGAAGAAGAAGAAGAAAGAAGAAGAAGAAGAAGAATCTACGGAGGCAACTTGAATAGAAGTGGTTTATTTTCTTAGCATGTCTGCCATACACAGTCCACGTCTCCCTGACCTTGAGAAGGGTGGTGAGCACTATGGCTGCGTATGGATGTTTCCTGTAGGCGCGCTGGGGGTTGGGAAGCGCGCTGGGGGTTGGGGGCGCGCTGGGTGTTGGGGGGGGGGGGTAGTATTAAACATATACATGGTATATTTATTTCCATTGATCCAACCGAGAGACCTCTTGCATATCGATGGCAGTACCATTGTATGTGTTTCGTACCTCTGCTGCAATGTCATTTCATAACTTTGTAGTTTGTAAAGTTTTGAGCAGTTCTGCCTGACATTTTTTGTTGTATTATTATTTATTTATTTATTTATTTATTTATTTTTTGCGTTCGCCTTATTTATCTATTCCCCAAGGCGTGTGTGCGTTACACTGTGGTTTTTATTTTGCGCCTGTCAGCTCAGTGCATCCGACTTCAGCATGCATTTAATGTAAGGGTCTGCTTCCTCCTGCGTTTTCTAAGGGTTTGCTTCCCCGGGGTAACGGCCGGTGCTGTGATGGGGATCGAACCCAGCACCTTCTGGTTGTGAGCCGTGCCACTTAACCACTAGACCATGCCGTCCCCTGTTGTATTATGTTTATGTTCTCAACAGTGCACTTCTCTCTACCAGTCTACCTCCAATCGCCAACCCTCCCACCCAGTGGTACACCACTCGCCAGCAGCTTACCCTCCCACCCAGTGGTACACCACTCGCCAGCAGCCTACCCTCCCACCCAGTGGTACACCACTCGCCAGCAGCCTATCCTCCCACCCAGTGATACGCCACTCGCCAGCAGCCTACCCTCCCACCCAGCGGTACGCCACTCGCCAGCAGCCTACCCTCCCACCCAGCGGTATGCCACTCGCCAGCAGCCTACCCTCTCACCCAGTGGTACCCCTCTCGCCAGCAGCCTACCCTCCCACCCAGTGATACACCACTCGCCAGCAGCCTACATTCCCACCCAGGGGTACACCACTCGCCAGCAGCCTACCCTCCCACCCAGTGGTACGCCACTCGCCAGCAGCCTACCCTCCCACCCAGCGGTACGCCACTCGCCAGCAACCTACCCTCCCACCATGTGGTACCCCTCTCGCCAGCAGACTACCCTCCCACCCAGTGGTACACCACTCGCCAGCAGCCTACCCTTCCACCCAGTGGTACACCACTCGCCAGCAGCCTCCCCTCCCACCCAGTGGTACACCACTCGCCAGCAGCCTACCCTCCCACCCAGTGGTACACCACTCGCCAACCCTCCCACCCAGTGGTACACCACTCGCAAACCCTCCCACCCAGGGGTACACCACTCGCCTACCCTCCCACCCAGTGGTACACCACTCGCCAACCCTCCCACCCAGTGGTACACCACTCGCCAACAGCCTACCCTCCCACCCAGTGGTACACCACTCTCCAGCAGCCTACCCTCCCACCCAGTGGTACACCACTCGCCAGCAGCCTACCCTCCCACCCAGTGGTACACCACTCGCCAACCCTCCCACCCAGTGGTACACCACTCGCCAGCAGCCTACCCTCCCACCCAGTGGTACCCCTCTCGCCAGCAGCCTACCTTCCCACCCAGTGGGACCCCTCTCGCCAGCAGCCTACCTTCCCACCCAGTGGTACCCCTCTCGCCAGCAGCCTACCCTCCCACACAGTGGTACACCACTTGCCAGCAGCCTACCCTCCCACCAAGTGGTACACCACTCGCCAGCAGCCTACCCTCCCACCCAGTGGTACACCACTCGCCAGCAGCCTACCCTCCCACCAAGTGGTACACCACTCGCCAGCAGCCTACCCTCCCACCCAGTGGTACACCACTCGCCAACCCTCCCACCCAGTGGCACACCACTCGCCAACCCTCCCACCCAGTGGTACCCCTCTCTCCAGCAGCCTATTCCCCTCCCTCCCCACCTAGTAGTACCCCTCTCATATGCGGCCTTGTAGAAATAATCAGACAAAATAACGATAAAGAAAAGACCTTTACACCCCATGATGAAAGAGTCTCTAACACTTGATCCTCGAGAATAACCTCTGCGGGACTAAATGTAACAATCTGGATGAACGTTAGAAAAATTGAATCTGATATTAGCGGTGTTCCGTACGCATACAAAAGTATTGATAAATTAGGTCAACTGACCACCGATCAGCTAGGTCAGGATGACCCTCCTAGGCTTTTTGAATCTTGTCTTCGGTGGATTGTTGGGGTGTGAACCGGTTCACAGAACTAGTTTGTCTAACTGAATGTACGAGGTATCTCAACTTGGCCAAACCAATAAACCCACGCCTATTTTCTCGTTCCACTAGTTCTTGTAAGACCCAATATAGGAGTATGAGATCTCATAAGTAAATAGAACTTACAGGACACGTTACAAAAACTCAGTGGAGAAACGATAGCCTGGACGCCCAAAAGTCTACCAATATTGTTTTGTCAGACATGTTGGAAGTCGGTCTTGTCATCACGAATACACGAGTCGGTAACCGGTAATGCATAGATTATTTCGTATCAAAGATTATATAAAAACATATCCGGTGCAGTTTGTGGCGACTGAATAGGCAGGTGGCATTTATTCCTCTGCTATATGAATCTTCGAGATAGACCTCAACAATGAGAACACACGCCGTAGTGATATCAGTGTCAGTCGAAGAAAGCTAGTTTTGAGTGACATATTAAGTTATCTGTAACACGTTTGTTAGTTTTTAATTTAAGATAGTCAGCTTTCCAGTGTTATATAAGTTAAATTAGTATAATGGGGACTTGGTGGTCTCGATGTAAGGTGTCTGCCTCGAGAGCCGGAGGTCGCGGGTTTGAATCACCGTGAAGACCTAGATTTTTTCCCCCCGTAAAACTGTCTAACAACAAGCATACAAGTAGCGAATCAAACTATATTACCAATTAAAGGGTTTAGTTTGCAGAACATCAACTGTGGATGACAAATGACAGTTTATGAAGTTGAAAGAAAGAAAAGGTGGGAAAAAAACTTTTGTGATACAGGACAAAGCGATATACACTATGTGCCGACATGCAAATGAACAACAGAAAAAATCAAAATGCAAGATAATGGAAGACACAGGAAAGAAGCACACCACAAGACGCAGCAGGTGTAAGGCAAATTTCAAACAGGATAATACAGGATCAATGAGGAAGATATACCCGTCGCCATTTCACGGCGGTGGTAGGGTACAGCTGATTGACAAAACGGAAAACATCTTCCTTGATGATAAAGATATATGGAACAGATGGGATGCATTCAGAAATGGACTGTTCTACCAGAGGAAAAGGGAGGGGGGAGGGTGCGTGTGGTGTAGCGATATAAATCGAGTGCGAGCTTGGTTTGTAGTCCCAACATACCGGGTTCGAAATCACTACCGATCCAGTTCGACTGGATATGTCGGGGACTTTTTCTTGGTATGACCACATCTCCGTGAACATAAAGTATTGGCAAAACTACTGTACTGCAAAATTGCCATTGTGGAAAATATTACGAATAGATACAAATACACATCCATGCACTAGCCAATACGTCCACATTACAAACACTAACCAATACATCTACATTACAAACAGATACATACCCGCATCCATACACTAACCAATACGTCCACATTACTAACAGAGTCACAGACTCATCCATACATTTACCAATATGCTGTGACATCGCCTCAAGCATGGCGGCCTGGGGTGGATAGAACCGTTTCTTCGCCAGCAGAATCCATGAAGGATAACCCTTTAACCAAACACGCAATGGGTCAGACACTTGTACGTTTGAGAATCATTGCCCCAGATTTTTAGATTAGAAGAATGTGAAGCAATAAAGGATATGAACAAGAGGAAAGCAACAGGCATGGACACAATAAATATAGACACAGCAGAGACTAGACAGCGTCTGTGTACCATAGCTAAAATCACTGATTTGTGTAATGACAACTACGATGCATGATCTATATAGATTGACCTAATTACATAATCCTTTATAAAACCACATGAGAAACCTCATGCAATCGAATGTTCAGATCTGAAATTAATCGGTACGATGAGACACCCCATCGAAATACTGTTCAACATTATACTGGAGAGAACTGGGCTTACGGTACGCAAAGAAGATCAGGATGAATATTGTGAATGTATTATCTAGAACTGGGGAACAGTTTAACCAATGTTCTGTAAACGAACACTAATATATACCACATTATATAGACATGTTAACTACTTTCTCTAGTGGAGATATAAACATGCTGGAAAGGATACAAAGAAAAGCTACTGAAAGTGGGATTCCAGAACTACAGTTTTTAGGAAAGACTCAGAAAACACTGCCAAGAGAGTCTAGAAAAGAAGAATTCGAGGTGACTTAATACAGGTTTATAAGATAAACAAAGAAACGGATAAATTAGACTATACCCGTTAACAAGTTTTTTTTCAAAATACAACCACCTACAAGAACAAGAGGGCATAGCTACAAATTAACTAAAGAAAGGTTCAGATTGGATATCTAGAAGGGGATCAAGATGCTGAGCAGCGCATGAGCTGCAATGGTCAGCGACCCATAGCTGACTGCTAGCGTCAGGGCCAGCGAACCAGAGCTGCCAAGATCCTTCTACACATCCACGCGGTTATCCTGGATAACAGGCTGCAGAATGGCAGACTGACTAAAGAGAAGGGATCGAAGAGGGAATGCTAACCCGGTACTCAAAAAATGATTGCTGAAGTCGGATGTGTTGGACCGAAAGGTGCAAATATCACAGTCAAGCTGTAAAGTTCGACAAAACGCATTCCGTTCTCTAAACTACATTCTGCTACTCAAGCCCTTTCATGGTTTGGTAGCGGGAGATTGAGAACGAACGAAGCCAAGATATCTAGAAATATTTTTTTAGTCAGAAAGTGGTGAATGTTTGGAATGCATTGCCACAGGAAGTAGTGGAGATGAGGACAATTAATGCATTTAAGAATAGATTGGATGTGCATTGATTTTAGAGCAAGAAAATGTACACGAAACTGGTTGTATACAAACTCTGCAGTCTTCTAAACCAGTATAAAGACGTTCAGTTAAGTTTTAGTGCACATAATCATTTATTTGTGCTTTATATAGAGGGCGCCGAAGTTCTCCTGATCGGGGCTTCACCCAGAGCGGGCGCAAGGCCTTTGCAGGTGTCTGTCTATCTGTACGACCGCGAGCGCCTCAGAAGTCGGATTGTTTAGGAATGCAGCCCAAAGCTGGTAGAAAACTCCATATAAGGCTAAACACTAGCACGAGTCCGATAGCGGACAAGTACTGTGAGGGGAAGTTAAAAAGAACTTTGAAGAGAGAGTTCAGGATTACGCAGCCATATTCTCTGTCTCTATGGACTATAATTCATGTTCCCATAGGACAAAATGACATCGTCTGACAAGACGGAAAGAGCCAACTCCAACGTGGACAGTTGTACAAGGCAATCCAGATCGTTAGCCTTCGATGGCAGCTGTCCTGGAGGAATGCCCCGGTGGGCGTACAAACTTACACTAAGATCGGGTAATATTCGCTAACTATTTTTAGATGGAAGCCCCTGTGTATGGTTGGGGCCTGGATGAGAAGCAACAAATAGTAACACCGTAGGTTACCCGGAGTGTTGTAGGAGACGACCACTCAGGATTGGACATGGGACCGGACATCAAATCCTGTAGACACTATCGACAACAAGAATATTTTGAGATTACAAGGTAGAAAAGGAGTGACTAGTTGCGACATATATCGACCAAATAGAGGAGTAGATACAAAAAATAGGATACAAAAAACAGGAGTAGATACAAATAATAGAGTGTGACATGAAATAGAAGTGGATGCGAAAATAGGAGTAGATACAAAAAATAGGAGTAGATACAAAAAAAATAGCAGTAGATACAACAAATTGGAGTAGATACAAAAAAATAGGAGTAGATACAAAAATTAGGAGTAGATACAAAAAATAGGAGTAAATACAAAAAATAGAGTGTGACATCAAATAGAAGTGGATGCAAAAAATAGGAGTTTGTTTCAAAAAATAGGAGTAGAGGCAAAAACTAGGAGTAGATACAAAAAATAGGAGTAGATACAAAAAATAGGAGTAGATACAAAAAATAGAGTGTGACATGAAATAAGAGTAGATACCAAAAAATAGGAGTGGATAAAAAAAATAGAGTGTAATGAAATAGAAATGGATGCAAAAAATAGGAGCAGGTACCAAAAATGGGAGTGTAGGTACAAGCAATCGGAGTAAGTACAAGAAATACAGAAGTGTAACATGAAAAAAAGAGTGGATTCAAGATTTAGGGAAGTGTGACAAGAAATAGAGAAATGTGACATGAAATGGAAGTGAGTGACATGAAATAGAGGAGTGTGACAAGGAAGTGTGCTGTCTCCTTGTCTATTTAACATTTACAAGTGACATGTTTTAAAACAGACAGAAGAACTGCCGGGATTCATTATCGTCAGTGTGTCAACAAATAATCTCAGATATGCGAACGAAACATTGCTCCTGGCTGAACGTGAACAATAACTTCTGGAATTGGCGATTCTTCTTCTTCTTCTTCTTCTTCTTCTTCTTCTTCTTCTTCTTCTTCTTCTTCTTCTTCTTCTTCTTCTTCGTTCGTTCTCAATCTCCAGCTACCAAACCCTGAAAGGGCTCAAGTAGCAGAACGTAGTACAGAGAACGGAATGCGTTGTGTCGCAATTTATAGCTTGGCTGCGATATTTGCACCTTTCGGTCCAACACATCCGACTTCAGCAAGCATTTTTTGAGTACCGGGTTAGCATTCCCTCTTCGATCCCCTCTCCTTAGCCAGTCTGCCCTGCTGCAGCATGTTATCCAGGATCACCGCGTGGAGGTGTAGAAGGGTCCTGGCAGCTATGGTTCGCTGGCCCTGACGCTAGCAGTCAGCTATGGGTCGCTGACCACTGCAGCTCATGCGCTGCTCAGCATCTTGATCCCGTATTGGCGATTCAAGTGACGAACAAAGATAAGGTGTATATGTTGGACATGAACATTTATAAAACAAAAACTGTAATAATTAGCAAAGACGAGAAATCGGTAAATCAGATAAAAATAGACCAGCTAACACTAGAACATGTCAAGAGCTTTCCTAGTAACGGACGACTGGAGATGCGAAATAATACGAACAATATTAGAATGATAGAAGAGGAAAGGGACATAAGGGTTACAATAGATCATACAAGTAAAGTGAGTTAGCAAGTCCAGGTAGCAGTGAAAAAGGCACATGCAATGTTAGGTATAATAAAAAGAAATCTGAAACATAGGAGCAATGAAGTGATTGTCAAATTGTATAAAGCATTAGTTAGACCTAGATTGAAGTACAGGTGTGGAGTTCTTATCGTAAAAGATATATAATATGTTTCCAGCTTGTGAGGTCCAATCCCACTCCATCAATTGTCACAGGTCTGTGAGGTTCAGTCCGAAAGCAACAGTAGCCGATATTATATTCCTGTCCTTTTGAGGTCAATTTCATGTTCTATTCAGTGCACTTTTGTCCCTTTCAGAACCAATTGCTGTCAATTAATGACCCACTTTAATTTATTTTGGGACATGGGGTGTGGCAGAGTGGCCTGGGCAGAGGGTACAATGACAACCAAGGGGACAGGCTCAAAGAAATAAATACATTAATAGGTAGGATAGGGTAAGTGGAGGAGGGGACGATTTGAACACATGAAGTCTATCTCCTCGGCAATTAAATAGTCAATTCGGGAAGACCATTTGCTGGGGTTGGGGTGAGGGTGGGGGCAGTGGGGATCGGATTGGCAGTCGGAACCTTCTTTGGAGTTGAGTCCAGAACAAGAGGGAACGAGAAACGCTAATGAACAAAGAGCACCCTTCGTTTTCAGCAGGACGTTTACTGGTGTTAGAGACACGCCCATTTAACTGTCCCAGAGATCAATCACTGTCATCTAAAATCTCTGTGAAGGGTTGACTGACAATGGTTATCTCTATTCTTTTGTTGGAACATTTAGAAACGTTCATTCATGTTCAAGTCATGCATACTGTTCTACAGGAGCACATCAAAGCGAGCTATGTACACTTGTCCGTCTGTGTAGTATACGTGTCGCCTGCTTGCTACTGAGACCGGGCCTGAAAGGAGAGCTGAGAATAGAAACACTGTAACATGCCAGTCGTGTTGTGACAAATGGCTAAGAAGGTATGTGCATGTACCGACTACCGCATTCTATTTTTGTTGTTGTTTAATGCCCACAATGAGTAAGTTTACTCTTTTGTACCCTCTGAAAAGGACGTTAAGTGGCCGGTTGAAGTAGCTTCCCTCACATCCCGAGCATGCTGATGAAGGTGAACCGCGCTCCTCCATGCGGTTGTGCTATGCTTGGGTTCATCTGCGTGGCGCTCACTACTATGGGGATTAAATCGAACCACATTTCGTCGACAAGTCTGCCTTGAAAACAGCCTGTTTCCAGAGAATGCTACATGGAAAAGAAATTGTGATATTGGTCAGTATGTTGGGCCTGACTGGACTAGCTTCTCAGTTCCCCACCACACTCTGTAGAATCATTGAAACCTGTACACCATGAGCCTGGAGATGAAGTCTTGCAGAAACAAACTTTGAGCTGAAAACCATTAGCCAGAGGAGTTCAAGACCAACAGTAGGGTCAGACATTATATCATTCGTGGATGATGTGTTCAAAGGTGGAAAGTAGAGGACCAACAAGTAATAGATCAGTTTATATATAACAAGTGATGTCTGTGGACTGTCCGACCACATCTGAGACTCATTCCATGGTAGAGTAGGAGCGGCTAAGTAAGGTAGAAGGCTCTACACTCCAGGGAAGAGTAGGAGCGGCGAAGTAAGGTAGAAGGCTCTACACTCCAGGGTAGAGTAGGAGCGGCGAAGTAACGTAGAAGGCTCTACACTCCAGGGTAGAGTAGGAGCGGCAAAGTAGGGTAGAAGGCTCTACACTCCAGGGTAGAGTAGGAGCGGCAAAGTAGGGTAGAAGGCTCTACACTCCAGGGTAGAGTAGGAGCGGCGAAGTAAGGTAGAAGGCTCTACACTCCAGGGTAGAGTAGGAGCGGCGAAGTAGGGTAGAAGGCTCTACACTCCAGGGTAGAGTAGGAGCGGCGAAGTAAGGTAGAAGGCTCTACACTCCAGGGTAGAGTAATAGCGGCAAAGTAAGGTAGAAGGCTCTACACTCCAGGGTAGAGTAGGAGCGGCGAAGTAAGGTAGAAGGCTCTACACTTCAGGGTAGAGTAGGAGCGGCGAAGTAAGGTAGAAGGCTCTACACTCCAGGGTAGAGTAGTAGCTGCGAAGTAAGGTAGATGGCTCTACACTCTATGGTAGAGTAGGAGCGGCGAAGTAAGGTAGAAGGCTCTACACTCCAGGGTAGAGTAGGAGCGGCGAAGTAAGGTAGAAGGCTCTACACTCCAGGGTAGAGTAGGAGCGGCTAAGTAAGGTAGAAGGCTCTACACTCCAGGGTAGAGTAGGAGCGGCTAAGTAAGTAAGATAGAAGGCTTTCCACTTCTGGATAGAGTAGGAGCGGCTAAGTAAGTAAGGTAGAAGGCTCTCCACTTCTGGATAGAGTAGGAGCGGCTAAGTAAGTAAGGTAGAAGGCTCTCCACTTCTGGATAGAGTAGGAGCGGCTAAGTAAGGTAGAAGGCTCTACACTCCAGGATAGAGTAGGAGCGGCTAAGTAAGGTAGAAGGCTCTACACTCCAGGGTAGAGTAGGAGCGGCTAAGTAAGTAAGATAGAAGGCTTTCCACTTCTGGATAGAGTAGGAGCGGCTAAGTAAGGTAGAAGACACTACACTCCAGGATAGAGTAGGAGCGGCTAAGTAAGGTAGAAGACACTACACTCCAGGATAGAGTAGGAACGGCTAAGTAAGTAAGGTAGAACACTCTACTCCAGGGTAGAATATAAGCGACTAAGTAAGTATCTTCAATGTATTATCACATTATCTGATACAAAAGCTTGTTTAACTTCCCTCAGTGTTAGAAACCCAGAGGATAGTTAAATGTTAGGGACTCCACTGCTACTCTTGAAGTATAAAGGTCTTTCCTCGTCTTGTGGCTTATACTTTTTTGAAAGGTAGGGTAGCGTCTCCATGACCAAACATCCTTAATCCATTTGTATCGAGTGTTTGGCAGTTTACAGTGTTACTCTTCTTTGCTCCGTTCCAAACCCGATAACACACGAGCCGCAGAAACTACTTACACAGAAATACACGAAGAAAAACAAAAACACCACTTCAACAGATAGCCTGAGGGAATACATGTCAACACTCAGTTTAACTTATGAATTCTGAGGAAATTAGTTTTTATTTGTAATTGTTATATTATGTTTGCAAACTTGTCTAACTCGTCGGAAGTACAAAATAAATGAAATGGATGAAACATCCACAGTCTGACTGACATGTAAGCAAGTGCATAAATATATGATGTATCAATGATAAAATCAACATCAGTCAGGTAAAAATGGTGCAAAAATAGTTGACAATGTCCACACAAAAAGTCGATCAAGTGCACACGCCAACAAATAGATGATAACGTTTGTGTTGATGAGATAAAAGATAAGCGGCTTGTTTGATGAAGACTGAGGTTCGTTTCAAAGTCAGACATGGTCGGCTCTCTAGGCTATTTCAGTTAAACTCCCAACGCCGTGGAAGGTTTGTTTATTATTTGATATATGTAGTATCATATACCAGGTGAGGAGCGGGTGGTCACGCGGCTTGTATCATATATCAGGTGAGGAGCGGGTGGTCACGCGGCTTGTATCATATATCAGGTGAGGACAGGGCGGTCACGCGGCTTGTATCATATATCAGGTGAGGACAGGGTGGTCACGCGGCTTGTATCATATATCAGGTGAGGATAGGGTGGTCACGCGGCTTGTATCATATATCAGGTGAGGATAGGGTGGTCACGCGGCTTGTATCATATATCAGGTGAGGACAGGGCGGTCACGCGGCTTGTATCATATATCAGGTGAGGACAGGGCGGTCACGCGGCTTGTATCATATATCAGGTCAGGACAGGGTGGTCACGCGGCTTGTATCATATATCAGGTGACGAGCGGCTGGTCCCGCGGCTTGCATTCTATACGGGGTGAAAGTGGTGAGAGTGGGGAGTGTGTGGGTGGTCGTGAGGCTCATCACACTAAGCAGACTTTGACGAGGGGGGTAGGGGGGGGGGAGGCGACAACCATAACCGGACTTTGACGGGGGGGGGGGGGGGGGGGCACTACAATAACCTGACTTTGGCCGGGGGATGGGATACAATAAGCAGACTTTGATGGGATGGCACTACAATAACCAGACTTTGATTGGGGGGGGGGGGGGGCTACAATAAGCAGACTTTGACGGGGGGGGGGGGGCACTACAATAACCAAACTTTGTTGACGGGGGGGGGGGGTACTACAATAACCGGACTTTGACTGGGGGGGGGGGGCTACAATGAGCAGACTTTTGGGGCACTACAATAAGCAGACTTTGATGGGGGGGGGGGAGAGGGGCTGCACTACAATAACCAGACTTTGATGAGGGGGGGGGGGGGACTTAAATAAGCAGACTTTGACCGGAGGGCGTCACTACTACTGTAAGCAGACTTTGCCGGGGGGGGGGGGGGGGCACTACAATAAACAGACTATGACGGGGGGCACTACAATAACCATATTTGACGGGGGGGGGGGGGCACACCACACTAAGCAGACTTTAACAGGAGGACACATCGAACTAAGCAGACTTTGGCAGCCACACACACATACATACACTCACACGCACACATTCACTCGCCCACACACACATACACACTCACTCGCACACACACACACACTCACTCGCCCCCATACACACACTCACCCACACATACACCCACACACACACTCACTCGCCCCCATACACACACTCACCCACACACACACACTCACTCGCCCCTATACACACACTCACCCACACCCACACTCACTCTCCCCCATACACCCACTCACCCACACATACACACACACTTTAGTTCTAAAATAACGTTCACGTAGTCAACCTGTCTATTTAGCTTCCAAGAATTGTTTAGAATTATCCCCCTTAGAGACGCCGCTAGAATTGTTTAGAATTATCCCCCTTACATACGCCGCTAGAATTGTTTTAATTTTTGGAATATTCGCCTATTTCTACTAGCAGGAACAGCCAGATGGCTTTCACAGAGAGCTCCCATATCTAAGAGGCATCTGCCAACGTGTTTCCCTTTGGTTATAAGTTTCATAATTAGCTATTCATAAAACAATGTCCACACATTTCGGACCCTCTCCTCCCCCAAGTTCACACCGTTGTCCACTGTTGATTGTGGACATCCACTCCACATGACCTTGGTTGTGGACATCCACTCCACATGGCCTTGATTGTGGACGTCCACTCTCCATGACCTTGATTGTGGACGTCCACTCCCCATGATCTTGATTGTGGACGTCCACTCCCCATGACCGTGATTGTGGACGTCCACTCCCCATGACCTTCGTTGTGGACGTTCACCCCACATGGCCTTGATTGTGGACGTCCACTCCCCATGGCCTTGATTGTGGACGTCCACTCCCCATGACCTTGGTTGTGGACGTTCACTCCACATGGCTTTGGTTGTGGACGTCCACTCCACGTGGCCTTCATTGGGGACGTCCACTTCACACGACCCTGAATAAATACTTGAGCTTTCAGAATATAACCACTACCTATACTTAAAACGATCGATGGGTCACAGCGACAGCAAAATGGTACTCCAGAGACAAGCAACGACTCCGTGGACGACCACCGACTCACCGGTGGGCCGACTCCCTTCCGTCCCGCAACAACATTCACGATGCCACAGATGGGCGACCCATAACCCACTGGTCCACCGTGGCCCATGACAGAGACCGTTGGAAGAGAAGTTCACACAAACGGATCTTCTTGTGGAGTAGCCACTCTAACTCCATCACACAAACCGATCTACATGTGGAATAGCCATGCTATCCATCACACAAACTGATCTACATGGGGAGTAGCCACTCTGTCTATCACACAAACTGATCTACATGTGGAGTAGCCACTCTGTCCATCACACAAACTTATCTTCATGTGGGGTAGCCACTCTAACTCCATCACACAAACTGATCTTCTAGTGAGGTAGCCACTCTAACTCCATCACACAAACTGATCTTCTAGTGAGGTAGCCACTCTAACTCCATCACACAAACTGATCTTCATGTGGAGTACCCACTCTGTCCATCACACAAACTGATCTTCATGTGGAGTAGCCACTCTAACTCCATCACACAAACTGATCTTCTAGTGGAGTAGCCACTCTAACTCCATCACACAAACTGATCTTCATGTGGAGTAGCCACTCTAACTCCATCACACAAACTGATCTTCTAGGGAGGTAGCCACTCTAACTCCATCACACAAACTGATCTTCTAGTGAGGTAGCCACTCTAACTCCATCACACAAACTGATCTTCTAGTGAGGTAGCCACTCTAACTCCATCACACAAACTGATATTCTAGTGAGGTAGCCACTCTAACTCCATCACACAAACTGATCTTCTAGTGAGGTAGCCACTCTAACTCCATCACACAAACGGATATTCTTGTGGGGTACTCACCATGACCTCTGCTTTCTGACACCCCCGCCCCGCCCACCCACCCCCACATCCTCTTTAATGTAGCGACACCCTTACCTTACTCTACCTTCACCGCTGTTCTCACATGTTCCATCTGCAAGCGAGTATATGCCTGTTGCACTTTCACCCATGCAGACACAATAAATATCATTGAAACAACCACGTAAGTGATACATTCCATCATCACAGACAATGGCTATGACGTTCTAGTGTTGTTGAGACAGACATTCATCTCAGTGTTCAATATTTTGTTAATTTCTTCACCACAGGCAGACTTGGTGACGTTTCATCCCAGAGGCGGCTCTTCCATTTTCATGTTCTTGGTCTACAACAAGCTTTCATACCAAAGTAACAATAAACGGACGCTGTGGCTGTGCCGGAAATCAAATGATAATTGTCATATAAATACGCATTTCTCAGAAATGGCATTGGCCAGGATAGATACATAAATGATAACTTATGTTACGACCAAAAGGTCTTTGCTATGGACAAAATACAGTACAAATAAAAACAACAAATAAACTACGATGAATAAAATTTGAGACGTGTTTGTCCAAGAGAATGTCGAGCCTAGATAACTGAGTTAGACCCTAGAGGTAGCGGAAGTGGTTAGGAATCTGGGATCTGCCGCCATTATCTAAGCGGACTTGGCGCTCAGATCGGTTCATTTCCAACATCTATTTTTTTGTTATCGTTAATCTTTGTGACGTATTTTCACTTTAATTGTACTTTGTCCCAGGTGAAGGTCTGTTGGTCTATTGGGCCTGTTTGGTCTGGATCTGTTGGGTCTGGGTCTGGGTCTGTTGGGTCTGCTGGTATGTTGGTCTGGGTCTGTTGGTCTGGGCCTGCTGATATGTTGGTCTGGGTCTGTTGGTCTGGGCCTGTTGGGTCTGCTGATATGTTGGTCTGTTGGTCTGGGTCTGTTAGTCTGGGTCTGTTGGTATGTTGGGTCTGTTGGTCTGGGGGGTCTGTTTGTCTGTTGGTCTGGGTCTGTTGGTCTGGGTTTGTTGGTCTGGGTCTGTTGGTCTGGGTCTGTTGGGTGCGTTAATTTGGGTCTGTTGGTATGGGTCTGTTGGTCTGGGTATGTTGGATGTGTTGGTACGGGTCTGTTGTGTGTGTTGGTCTGGGTCTGTTGGTCTGGGGCTGTTGACCTGGGTCTGTTGGTCTGGGTCTGTTGGTCTGGGTCTGTTGGTCTAGGTCTGTTGGTCTGGGTCTGTTGGTCTGGGTCTGTTAGTCTGGGTATCTTTCTGTTTATGTTGGGTCTGGGTCTGCTGGTCTGGGTCTGTTGGTCTGGGTCTGTTCGTCTAGGTCTGTTGGTCTGGAACTGTGGGTTTGGGTTTGTTGGTCTGGATCTGTTGGTCTGTGTCTATTGGTCTGGATCTGTTGGTCTGTTGGTCTGTTAGTCTATTAGTCTGTTGGTCTATTGGTCGTAGAGTAGGTTTCGTTTCTGTTCCAGTTCGGTGTCTGGGCTATACTTATTAATGTGACTATTACAGTTTATATCCATTGACCTGTGCTTGATGCCATCGCTGTGGAGGTAGTCTTGTCGGTGATCTGACTGCAGGTAATAAACCAGTTGTGCTGGTACCGTATGCATGCTATATCGTTTGGAAGGAGCCATAACGATACTTAAGAGATTGTGGAATTAGAACCAACAGACACTGTCACCCGGAACCCATCGCTATAGTTCGTGCTAATCGTTGTTACTGAGGTATATTTGCACTATTTTGAATATGCACGGCACTTTCCACGGCAGATAGAACGTTCGTGGTGGGTACAGCTGTGGGTACATCATTAAGGATAAATATCAGGACACACTCTGGTTTCCTTAGTGGTTCTCCAGGCTTGTTTTGGGCGGCCTCACTAACAGACGCCAATATTCTTGTCAGGACCGTTGCATAGCAACATGCTGAAGGGAGAGAATCCAAGTATCAACTTAAAACTTAACTTAACTCTTTATACTGGTTTAGAAGACTCTGCAGAGTCTGTATACAACCAGTTTCATTTACATTACCTTGCTTTAAAAACTACGCGCATCCAATTTATTCTTAAATGCATTAATTGTCCCTGCCTCCACTACCACTGGTATCACCAGATTGTCAACTAGGCAAGACAACATTAACCTCAGTTCTGATGAATGATAATATTAAAATAGTTTTAGGCACTTTGGAGTTGTCTGTCACTTGCTTACACATTCTGAATTAAAGATAAAGCATAAGCAAAATACAACTTTAAGTAGTAAAAAAACGAGTCACTAAGAGGTGACAACTAGTCATTCGCCAAATTAATAAACACAAACAAAAACAACCTAACATTGCGCGGCGTTTACACCATTTTCCGAGCTCGCCGGATAGTTTTATGGCCAGATTGCCACAACGACGAAATAATTTAGTGCATGAACAAATGTCTTAATTTAGGAACATAAGATTGCTAACAATCTTATGTTTGTAAACTCTAAATGGATGATGATACCAGAATGATGATAATGATGTTGTTACAATGGTGATTGCATTGATGATTGATTCACTTTTTCACTGGTCAGTTTGGGTATATTCATAAAAGATGCCCACAGGAGGGGGAAGAGACAGATGGGGCCTGTAAAAAAATGAACAATTGTGGACACTTGGAGGAGTGGGCAGGGGTATTTAAGTTGAAAGTAGACATGAATCATACTACCTTACCATCCTCACTCACTCCCATAGACTTCCTCACAACGTTCACTCGCTGCCTCACTGCCCCACTCACTCACTCCCATAGACTTCCTCACAACTTTCACTCGCTGCCTCACTGCCCCACTCACTCACTCCCATAGACTTCCTCACAACTTTCACTCGCTGCCTCACTGCCCCACTCACTCACTCCCATAGACTTCCTCACAACTTTCACTCGCTGCCTCACTGCCCCACTCACTCACTGCCTCACTCACTCACTCCCATAGACTTCCTCACAACTTTCACTCACTGCCTCACTGTCCCACTCACTCACTCCCATAGACTTCCTCACAACTTTCACTCGCTGCCTCACTGCCCCACTCACTCACCCCCATAGACTTCCTCACAACTTTCACTCACTGCCTCACTGCCCCACTCACTCACCCCTATAGACTTCCTCACAACTTTCACTCACTGCCTCACTGTCCCACTCACTCACTCCCATAGACTTCCTCACAACTTTCACTCGCTGCCTCACTGCCCCACTCACTCACTCCCATAGACTTTCTCACAACTTTCACTCGCTGCCTCACTCACTCACTCCCATAGACTTCCTCACAACTTTCACTCGCTGCCTCACTGCCCCACTCACTCACTCCCATAGACTTCCTCACAACTTTCACTCACTGCTTCACTGCCCCACTCACTCACTCCCATAGACTTCCTCACAACTTTCACTCACTGCCCCACTCACTCACTGCCTCACTGCCCAACTCACTCACTCGCTGCCTCACTGCCCCACTCACTCACTCCCATAGACTTCCTCACAACTTTCACTCGCTGTCTCACTGCCCCATTCACTCACTGCCCCACTCACTCACTCGCTGCCTCACTGCCCCACTCACTCACTCCCATAGACTTCCTCACAACTTTCACTCGCTGCCTCACTGCCCCACTCACTCACTCCCATGGACTTCCTCACAACTTTCACTCACTGCCTCACTGCCCCACTCACTCACTCGCTGCCCCACTGCCCCACTCGCTGTCTCACTGCCCCACTAACTCACTCCCATACACCATCTTATCTTCGAAAGCCCCTTACTGTCCAGTTAACCCAAATAAATGTTCTTCAGGGTTTGTCCATCTTTGCCAGATCAAAAACTCTTAATGTGAAGAGAACTTGAGTTATCTGTAAACAATTGGAGGCCCTGGACTATGCAGATCTAGTAGTCACACAGCCAAAGCCAAATGCAAGAGAAACTTGATCGGATGAAAGAACAATCTTACAAATTGGGATTGAAATCAACATGAAGAAAACCAAGATCTTCAAACTCAACACTCAAAGAATCAATCATGCTAATGGGAGAGTAGTTGGAAGAAGTGGGTACCTTTACCTATTTGGGCAGCACAACTGACACATCAGGAGGAACAGCTGCAGATGTAAGGATCAGGATTTGAAAGGCAAAAGGAGCACTCCTGACAACAAATGGAGGCAGGATGCCATCAATGGCATGTGCACCTCGAGGAGCGACATGCTTTGATTGATTGATTGATTGATTGATCTGTAAACAAACAAAATATTCTATATAACTGAACTGTCTTAAGTGCAGGTAGGGGATTATAACATTTAAGCTTGTGTCTTTGATCAAGGCCGCGAGGAGTGGACATACACAAACGGATAGGCGCGAGCATCAATCAAAACTGGATACAAGTGGACTCAAAACTGGGTACAGCTTGACATGTGGAAGGGGAGGGTTAAAAATGGTAGAATTTGGTAGATGTCTTGTATGGATGGGCTGTTTTAAAGATATCCGCATCACAGAATTTGGAGTGGGGGTGCCATGGCAGTAGCTGATGATAAATGCCACAAATAGCGGATTCCGTTAGTGAAAGTCCAATTGTACTTTCAACCCCTAGGAAAATAAGTTTTTCACTATTTTGTTCCTATATCATAAAATACAGAGTACTCTTTTCTAGAGCTTTCTTTCTAACCCAATGACTATCCTTCTCTAACTTGGCTTTTGTTCTGGGTGAATGTCGCAGTATGTGACGCCTTGAGTTGGAGAATTCTCTGCCGCAGAGAATTAGACAGATGGTACACTTTTAGTCACCACTTATGGTAAACTATTAGTCACCTCTTATGTTATACTATTAGTCATCACTTATGGTACACTATTAGTCGCCACTTATAGTAAACTATAAGTCACCACTTATGGTACACTATTAGTCACTACTTATGGCACACTATTAGTCACCACTTATGGCACACTATTAGTCACATCTTATGGTACACTATTAGTCACCACTTATGGTACACTATTAGTCACTACTTATGGCACACTATTAGTCACCACTTATGGCACACTATTAGTCACATCTTATAGTACACTATTAATCACTTCTCATGGGGTATTCACACTGTGACAGTGGTCCTAATCATGCATGCGTTCAATGCAGAATTCTCCAAGAAATCACTGGCCAGATGGTAATACTAATATTGGCATTGATGAAGATGGAAATGTGTGAAGATGGATGTGACATAAGGGCAATGGATGTGACATGAGGGCAATGGATTTGACATGAGGGCGATGGCTATGATGATGGAGCGAAATGAAGGTGACAAATGAGGCAATCGTGACACAAACAGCTATTGAGTAAATTGTCTAGCGATGGAGGCAGTCAGGCATGGAGGCACAGCCCTGTGCCGACAGTTCATCCCACAGAAGAGTTTGTTGTCCTTGAGCATAAACTGCTGGTTCAGGAGGTTTCGTCCACATGAGTGACAGCTGGAAATAGGCCAAATAAGGGAAATAACTCATCATATTATGAAGCAAATAAATAGTTAGCAAAATTAGCTCAATATGCTATGTCCCTTAAACAGCAATTTACCGGGTGATTCAAAAGTCTCTTTGATAATGAGAATGATTCAACCGAGGGTTTCCGGGAAAGCATAGATCAACCACTGGCCCCTTTACAGGAACTTGTCCTGAGCACTTGTAACGACGGTTTCGTAGCAATTGATGTTGCATGATGGGTTTGCTAGTCGCATGTCCAATCCCCTTTAGCGACCTTTTCTGACATGCTTGAAAGGTTTAAGTCTATTCATTTTAACCAGGTTATCTCTCAACTGAAAAGTCGCTATACCGAGGGAATAGAGAGATTTGTTTCTGATTTGTTGAAGAGATTCTATACCGAGGAAATAACGAGGTTTGTTTCTGATTGTAAGCTCCACTTTGTTTCTGATTGTAGGCTCCACTTTGTTTCTGATTGTAGGCTCCACTTTGTTTCTGATTGTAGGCTCCACTTTGTTTCTGATTGTAGGCTCCACTTTGTTTCTGATTGTAGGCTCCACTTTGTTTCTGATTGTAGGCTCCACTTTAAAATAGATTTTATTATAGAAGAGCGATTTTGAGATATTCGTATGACTGGATAAGAAATATGTTGCAAATTTGAAATGGTAGCTACAGAGCGGTTAGAGGCGAGTGTTTCTCCCAGATAAAGTACCAGGTTCACTCCACAGCAGTGAAATGTCCCACCCACCCAGATGTAAATGACTACCTGACTTAGTATTAAGAAAGTCGAGGCAATGAGGGAGGGAACTGTAACCACAGCGTCCGCTGTAGGACTACTTTGACCTTTCCCATTTGACCTAATACTAAAAAATAGACACATTGTTTTGTATGCATAGCGACTTTTTAATCAACCTGTAAATTTTGTAGCCTAACTTTCTTTCGATAAAAAAAAAAACATACAAGTATTTTTATTTTATCCGTTTTATTATCCTGAAAAAGTACATGTAAGCTGATGTGTTGGCCAGGTCATTTTTGTGATTCTGTAAACTTGATCAATGAGTTTTTTATTGACTGAAACATATGAAGACAAACATATACAAATCTTACAGATGGAACATAAGGCATGACTTAAATAATTAATATCAATTGACATTATCAGATAATATGAGGCAACTTGCAACTAGACTAGACTAGCTGCGGACCATCAGAGTTGTAGTTTTTATACAATATTGTCCATGGACACCTAAATAAGATTTAGCAAAGAAAATAAAGTAAGATGGCTGCGCCTGACTTGCTACGGTGGTTGTGTCGTTTTCTGCTGTTTGCCAGTTCCTGTTCGGATTATAATTCATGACCTCTTCACCAGGTGGTATCAAGGACTCTATTCTGTGGAATTAATGTGCTTTCGTTTGGTTATCCTGTTGTTATGCTGCAACTTGCTGCGGATGTGCCTTGCTTGAACCGTGAGAAAAAAGTCTAATATGGCGTTGAACGTTCTGCTTGACTGCACCACAGAATTCAGTCCAGGTTTTCACTACTCAGGGGCCTTCCTGTTTGGACTGTCTCCTCCACCCCTCCACCGGAGGTTACACCATACCTCTCTCAACTCCGTATTCTCAGCACAGCAAGAGTCACGCTGACCCGAAAGTGGACACAGTCTAGAGGCCACGGTGGTGGAACGCGAAGAAACAGGGAGTCAGACACGGACAGACAAGGAAAGCAGACACAAACATTGGTTCAATACACTCCTCGCAGCCCTCATCCCGAGGCTGCGGAGTACTGAGCTCTACCTGGGGAGTCTGTAAACATCAGACAGTATCAGTTCTGGTAACGTCCGTTGACATCTGACACATTTTCTTGGAACAGAGAGAAGACGACACACACACACGCACACACACAGAGAGAGAGAGAGAGAGAGAGAGAGAGAGAGAGAGAGAGAGAGAGAGGAGAGATGATGATGATGGAAATTGTGCTAACACTATGGACTTGAAGTTTGGGAACGTCATGTCCACCCGTGCCATCTTCGTAGCATTTGAAGGATACAAAGAAATGATTGATTCTAAATAAGGTCAAGGCTTATGTAGTCCTGTGGCAGACACTGTTGTTAGGGATGAAGTGTTAGAAACATTGAACTAGGTCTCAGTTTTTTAGGATGAGTAGACATTTGTCTTCCTCGTTGTCTTTCCTCTCATAACAGTATAAGCTAGGTACTCATTTACAGCTCAGTTAACTGGAGCATGACAACATTGGTCATCGAATCTGGTACCTATTCCGCAAGGTGCTCTACCCCTATGTCATTTACATCGTAAATACCAGTGTCACATTCTAATAGGTTGTGGATCGGGATAGCAACCTCGTCATGCAAAAACATATTATTACAGAAATCACTAGTGAAAGAATGTACAAAGTACTTTGATGCAGGCTTCCTGGAAGGAGCCAACTGCAGCGGTCGTTCTATGCTTGACAGGGAGCATACACAGATCAGGATGATAACATGTTATATCCCACAATCTGTACCGTATGTTACCGTGTCAGAAAGGGAAGCAAAGAATAGTAACACTGTAACTTGTCAGTCATGCTGTAAGAGGATACTGAGGAGGCCTAGACTTGCTAGGACCGATAGCCACTTTCTGTAGACACTTTAAAAATACATAATCTAACCCCCACCCCCTCCTCCCCAGGGTAAAATAGATAGGAGTAAAGAAGTTGAGTAAGTCAGATAGGGGGACTGTTCTGTATCGGGCCTTTGGTGGGGATGTTGTTATTTTGTTGTTGTTGTTGTTGTTGAATGCCCACAATGAGTAAGTTTACCCTTTTGTGCTCCCTGAAAAGGACGTTAAGTGGCAGGTTGTAGTAGCTTTCCACACATCCCGAGCATGCTGATGAAGGTGGACCTTCGTTCTCGAGGTGGCTGTACTATACTTTCCTTCATATGCGTGGCGCTCACTACTGGGGGGGATCACATCGATCCACATCTCGTCAACTGGGCTGCCTTGAAAACATCATGTTTTCAGGGAACGCTACATGGAAGAGAGATTGTGGTCTTAGGCAGTGTATTATGCCTGGCCCTGACACGACGTGCTGGTCAGTATGTTGTGCCTGACTGGACTAGCATTTCAGTTTCCCCTTTGGGAGGGGGGAAGGGGGGAATACAATTACTTACCTGGAGGTCTGAAACCTAAACCCTTCAAATTACTCTGCTTAAGACTGCACACACTTCTCCCAGCGGTCCCGCCCTTGTTGGAAGCATTTCAAGAAGTTCTCTTTAGGAATGGGATACAGTTAGGCTGTCTCATGAGTAAAATCGGGCCCCTTTCAGCTGCGTTTTCAGCTCAGGAACAGCAGAAAATCGCAATAAGCCATGTCAAGAGAGTAGGGAGCCTGCCGAACCATGGGAATGTTGTGTTAGTTCAAGAAAGTCTTAATCGGATGTGAAGAATGATCAGGGACGTTGTCATTACAGAGCTGCCAAGGTCCTGTTGCCCACATGCCTGGTCTTTTGCATCGAAAAGGCATCACAAAGGTCAAACACAACATTCCTCTGGTTTGGCAGGTTCTGAACTCTCTCAACATGACTACTTCCAATGTGTGGCTGTTCCTCAAGCTGAATTGAGGCTGATTTAAGTCATTAAAAGACATTAAGCGGAACATGACGGTCCAGTTGTATTTCATTCCGAAAGAGACCTTCCTGAAATGCTTCCAACAAATAGCGGGGCCGCTGGGAGAAGTGAGTGGAGTCACAAGGAGAGAACTTTGAAAGGAGATGAGTGGTTCAGACCTCCAATTGAATAATTGGACGTTTGCCAGGCAAAGGTTGTTTACTTTTTGAACAGACTGCGTACATTGTTTTGGTAGCACTCATGATGTCTATGAAAACAACACAATATGCTAACTGAACAGGGCTCCAACATACAGCCGTTTATGCTAACTGACCAGGGCTTCAACATACAGCCGTTTATGCTAACTGACCAGGGCTCCAACATACAGCCGTTTATGCTAACTGACCAGGGATCCAACATACAGCCGTTTATCCTAACTGACCAGGGCTCCAGCCGTTTATGCTAAATGACCAGGGATCCAACATACAGAGTTCAGCAGTGTTCTCTGTTCCTGTCCCATTTTGATTTTTTTTGCTGCTGTTATTGAAGGTTTTGCTATGGCAACTGACAGCAAACCTTTACTCACCTAAAACAGTGAGGACACGCGTGCCAGTGGAATTCTCCATGTGTTACCCCAGGAGCATCTGCTGTAATCGGTCTCTGGCATGTATTACAAATCTGTGGGTAAGTTGTGAATATATCACTAATCAAATACGTGAAACATATGTGTGTTATATGTGAATATATAGAGTATATCGCAACTAAAATATGTGGTATATCTGAGTGCCAGATGTATATTTATCACTTCTAATAAAATATTTGTGACAAGATTTAGGAGTGAGATAAGAATATATCATTACTGAAATATGTGACATATAAATGATAAAAATGTGAAGGGATCACTAAAATATGTGACAGATTTGTGAGTGTGATGTCAAAATAGCACTTCTAAATATGTGATACATTTGTGAGTGAGATGTCAAAATAGCACTTCTAAATATGTGATACATTTGTGAGTGAGATGTCAAAATAGCACTTCTAAATATGTGATACATTTGTGAGTGAGATGTCAAAATAGCACTTCTAAATATGTGATACATTTGTGAGTGAGATGTCAAAATAGCACTTCTAAATATGTGATACATTTGTGAGTGAGATGTCAAAATAGCACTTCTAAATATGTGATACATTTGTGAGTGAGATGTCAAAATAGCACTTCTAAATATGTGATACATTTGTGAGTGAGATGTCAAAATAGCACTTCTAAATATGTGATACATTTGTGAGTGAGATGTCAAAATAGCACTTCTAAATATGTGATACATTTGTGAGTGAGATGTCAAAATAGCACTTCTAAATATGTGATACATTTGTGAGTGAGATGTCAAAATAGCACTTCTAAATATGTGACATATAAATGATAAAAATGTGAAGGGATCACTAAAATATGTGACAGATTTGTGAGTGTGATGTGAAGGTATCACTAAAATATATGACAGATTTGTGAGTGAGATTTGAAGGTATCACTAAAATATATATTCTGAAGAAATGCTTGTGCAGCTAATAAACAAAACTATAAATCAGCCAATTCACATAGAGATAATCAAAGAGAAGAAAGCACTACACAAAACAAATTCTTGTATTAGTAATCAAACTTAAAGAATTTACTAAATGTTACCAATTATTCTATTTTTATCTGCTCTCATGTAATTCAGCTTAATAGCACTCAAAGGCATAATAGAATAAGAAGTAAATAGTTTACAATCATTTAAAAAGCTTTGTATAAATTAATTAATGGGTATAAAGAGATGATGATAAAGGCGGCCGGGGATGATGAGTTACAGACTCAATTGTGCTATGTCAGCTCAGCTTTTTAGTGAGGCCACCTGGTGTGGCCCATACCTTTCCGAGCCTCTGGCATTCGCTAACTGTAAGTGAGGCACATAAATCCACCTAAAGCTGGCTAGACTGCACCATGTTAAGACATATAATTAAACCCAGTACAGTTACTGTGAGAATCAAACAACCCAAAAATATGTTACTACAGTGCCTTGTGTAAACACTTTTTTATAATTGGATTTTACAGTAGATTGTGTAAATAGGCTTGTTTTAGAATGGAATTTTACAGTAGTTAGAAGATGAGATTACTGAAGATCGTGTAAATCAGATTAGCTTGTGATATTATGGTAGATCGTGTAAATTAGATTAGCGTGTGATATTATGGTAGCTCGTGTAAATCAGATTAGCGTGTGATATTATGGTAGATCATGTAAATCAGATTAGCGTGTGATATTATGGTAGCTCGTGTAAATCAGATTAGCGTGTGATATAATGGTAGCTCGTGTAAATCAGATTAGCGTGTCATATTATGATAGATCGTGTAAATCAAGTTAGAAGATGATATTCCTGAAGATTGTCCTCATACTAAGCTCAGACTCTCAAGTCTTGACAGACTCTACCGGAACACTTAGAACAGTCATCGTCCCATTTGGGTCAGCACACTTCATGGACAATGACCAAGATTTAAAGTCTTTGCAGCCCATATGGAGCTCGCTGGCAGGACCTGGTCACTAACATCGAAGTTTCCCGACAAACAGGACTCGAGAACATTTCCTCAATGCTAGATCGGCGCCGCCTATCTTTCTTCAGCCTTTCTCGACAGCTTCTTCGCCTGTCCATAGAAATCAGAAATGGGAAAATAGTGCACCCCTCATGGGGTCATCCCAGAGCAACACCTGGCTGAGATGCATTGTCTTTACTCCTTCAGCCATGCATGCTTCCAGGAAGTCTGCCATCAGCCGTGGTTTATGAACGGTCAAAACGACGCACCCTGGCTATCTCGACCGGTTGCTTGACTTGACTTGTATATATAGTGTTAAGATACGTTCTTAAAGCAGATTATGCAAATAATGTTAAAATGATATGCAGTATTACAGTATATGATGTACATCATATTAGAGTGAAATATTACCGTAATTTGTGCAAATTCTGTTAGATGTTACGGTGGCTGTTCTAATTATACGGGTATTATAATGAGATATTATTATAGGTTATCAAGCAAATTGGTATCAGAACTTAAACATTACAATAGCTTACATTCATACTAACGTCAGGTGAAATCATGCATGTCTTTTAAGGAAACATAGCAAAGGCCATTTAATATAACACATGGAGAAATGGTTAGGACACTGGCCTTCTAACTGAAGTGACATGAGTTCAAATTCATGGTAAGGCAGAGTATTATTTTTCTATCCGAAGAAAAATAAAAACTGCATGGTGACTGCAGGAATAAGTGACCTTTATTCTTCAGTCTTATAAATGCCATAATGATATATATATACTTTTACTATAACGTTAATCCGTTAGAAAAAAGACATTTTGGAAGACAGTTTTTTAAAATTTTTCTTCCATTGTCTCTTTCTCTTCACCTACTCAAGCACTCATCTATTCTGTCATTTGCTCTTTCTTACTCACTCATTCACTCACTCACTCACTATCATGCGTATTATATAAAATACTAGCAATAGTCCACCAATAACGACTGATGTTTTTAGATGTAAATCAAAATGCAATTTAACAATTTGAAAAAAGGTTTTTATTTTACAACTTTGAAATTTAAAACAAAAATACAGTGAGCAAAATAAAAACCAGCGATCTAAGGATTTGTAAATTTTCGACTACCAACTGAACTTCCACGTGTCATAAAAATATTGTTGGATTTGCTGCTTTATATGTTTACGGTGTAAAATTGTTGTTTTTTTTTAATGTTAAAATGTTCATGATCTTGTATAGCAACAGTATCAACTATGTAACAGTAACACTCAATTTTGGATTCACATATTCACTCTCAATCACGAAAACGAAAAAATATTGCCCCATAAAATATTCAGTATATACAAATTCAATTCTGAAATTGAGAATTAAAATTCACAAGTTTAATAATTGGTTTTCTTAGAAGCATACAAATTTAATGGAAAAAAATAGCTTCAAGCCGGATTCAAACGATTGACCAATTGATTTCTAAACGTTACATTATATTTCTTGCGCTCTTACCAACTGAGTTATCGCTGACCCTACATTATAAAAATATTTTTTTGCGAAAATGCATGTATTGTTTAAAGATTGTTGAATATATTTTGAAAATAACCAATACCATTAGTTGATCGCTCCCCATGGAGGCTAAACTACCATTATGTTCAGATTCTCATTTGTCAACCAGTTAAGGTCATCTCTCTGGATTTTGAGAAGGAAGGTGTTTGCTTGATTTCATGTGGATACATTTTCATCCCACTGAAAACTTTAATATATTTTGTAACTATGTTTAAGTCAATTGAAAACCCATATTTTATTTAATATTAAATGCCGTTTTAGATGCCAATGTGACATTGTTGTCAGCATATATCTGGTTTGGTTTCTGCTTTCGTACTGACATTTGGTTTTTGCTTTGGCACGTTGCCAGAGAATTGTGAGATTGGATAAACTACCTGTTTAATATACAATTCACAAATGCACTCCAACACTCTAACACATTGAGAACTAACACCAACAACAATTCACAAATGCACTCCAACACTCTAACACATTCAGAACTAACACCAACAACAGCCGATGGCGTTTTAATACAGACTTCACAGATCAACAAAAAGTAATTCAAGCACCAATATAAACCACCACTCATGAATACAGGTTAAACACGTGACAGAGCTCCCATTCACAGACTGAGTACTCACATATCACATTTGACAAGTAATTAAATCCCGCCATTTTGCACTCTTATCTGAGAATTAGAATGATGACGCCAAAAATACAGTGAGAACTACTTTCTGTACTGAATGCATAGCGAGTTAGGAATTAATATATAAATGCAATCGGGATTAACTACAACTGCGTGGCTATAATACACATTGGGTACATGTCTCTTAATTCACCCCAAATAAATCATATATCTATTTTTAGCACTGAATATATATATATATATATATATATATATATATATATATATATATATATTTAGCACCGGATTTGAGGATAGTGACGTCACAGAATAGACCTGTTTTTTGGGGGTGTCAAACATTCGGCTGTCGTGAATTTCTTCTTCCGCTTGTTCCTGCCATCTTATTTAAAATCAGCAATGAATGTATTTCTTCAATCTGTTAACGTTGGCTTATGATAAGGAGAATAACATTCAGCCAGTTTCTACAGCAGCATGGCATTATCCATCCTGTCAGACTATCCAATAACATCCATGTTATGGTGTCCTTGACTGAATGACAGGATAGATGGAGATGTCGACAGGCACAATGTCGGCAGAACATCCCTGTAGGCAAGGCACTTGGTTACAAGGCTCGCTGGCCTACAGGTAGATCATTCTGTTTGTATACTGCTGGTCTTAAGAGCTGACAGGCATCCATATTTGCAAACTGAATACTTCTTCTTCTTCTTCGTACGCAGTCAGACAGTAACCATTATTTTTTCGAAAAAAGCGGCGGTCATCCTGAGGCTCTCGCCACTGCCATAGAGCTTGTCTTGCAGTTCCACTGGTAATGGCCACATCTGCTCTCTCTGATCCTCGTATGTCGGGCAGTTCTGCAGCAGATGTTCAGCGGTCATTTTACCAGTCAAACTGAATACAACCATCTTTTCTACACATCTGTCGGGATCTAAGTTTTTACTTATTTATTTAAAATAAAATGATATCGTCCTGACCTCCCACTAACCCGAAATGGAATGTCCCGCTACAGTTATCAGCTGTTAAATAAGTATGATAAGAACCCAGAGAACTCTGTTTGGGGTGAGTTAAAGGGACACGTACCCACAGATTGATTGGGATTTGGTGCAAGAGGAAAGCCACGTGTCAGATGTATAAATGCACAACATATTTTTCACAATAACATGAGCTTAGAAGGACTAATGCAGCACACCAGGCACCGGAGAGGAGGCTTAAGCCCCTCACATCTTAACGGCACGTTCACGAAAGTAAGTAAGTGAGTATATTGTTACATTAGTACTAGTTTCATCCTGTCCTATCTGGTTGTAGTTAGGTCAAATATTGGACAAATGTATCAGTAAATATCAGTAATTATAAGTAGATGAAAAACAAGCACATGCCATTTCTGCTCTCACTTTACTGAAGAGCTTGTCGAAGCAGTTGACACAGTATGGATTATTGTCCTTGGCAATGTATCTCTGTCCAGCGAGGGCCGCGTCACAGTACCAGCAGCAAAAATGGTGTACGTGCCACGAATGACCTTCAGCCTGGGTGTACTCACGGGAAAATATTATCTGAAAATGTTTAATGTCTTCATATTTCATAATTCAGTCTTAAAATATCAAATGGATTTTTTTAAATGAACGATATACAACTCTGTACTCCTACCCATATGGTGCTATCAGTGTCATAATTGAACATTTAACAAATAACATACCAGATATAACATACTAGATCGTGTGGGCTGGACGTCCCGCTTGTTAAAGGTGAAGAGATCGCCGCTGGATTCACTGTTCGGCTTGCCGTGCAGAAGTTTCCATGCCAATGGCGTCTCCTACAATATTGTGTCCCTATCAGCACCTTCACGAGGGGCCCCCTGTCTCTTACAGAGCCTGCAGTGGGGCGCGACCGAGTACCCGGCTGTATAACTGTGCGGGCAGATTGGGCTCATATGCCCAGGATGGTAGCCAATCTAAGAGAAGATAAACTCTTACTCTAAGCCCGGGTAGACGAAGCTTGTTAGCCTGTTCAGGCAGTTCGCCTAGGAGAGGAGGAACTCTGATTTTAAACCCACAAGACCCAGAGAGCGTTGACTAATATTGGGACGATGAGAGTATCATTGGATGTCTCGAGTAACTAGCATCTGCGGTCAACTCTTCTCTTCTTCTTCTTCGTTCGTTCTCAATCTGCCACTACCAAACCCTGAAAGGGTTTAAGTAGCAGAATGTAGTCCAGAGAACGGAATGCGTTGTGTCGTAGTTTACAGCTTGGCTGCGATATTTGCACCTTTCGGCCCAACACATTCGACTTCAGCAAGCATTTTTTGAGTACCGGGTTAGCATTCCCTCTTCGATCCCTTCTCCTTAGCCAGTCTGCCCTGTTGCAAGCCTGTTATCCAGGATCACCGCGTGGAGGTGTAGAAGGGTCTTGGCAGCTATGGTTCGCTGGCCTTGACGCTAGCAGTCAGCTATGAGTCGCTGACCACTGCAGCTCATGCGCTGCTCAGCATCTTGATCCCTGCGGGAATCTACTCCACTGCCTTGTGGAAAACTCGGGAGAAGGTAGGACTACGGGAGTAAACCCAGACAGAAAATCCGGAGTGGTAGCACCTAAAGCGGATGGTTTCAAAATTGCGAACACATTCCGGCAGCACATACTGCTGAGCTGGTACCAAATGATCATGCTCTGCATTCCTTTGGATTACACCAATGAGGCCGAGAGGGGGATCCTGCAGTTTGGGCATCTCATGGTCTCCCTATTCTCAATAGACTACTCACAGGACGCCACGCGCATGGTCTACAGAGACTGAGACGCTCATGGTCTATAGAGACTGAGACGCTCATGGTCTACAGAGACTGAGACGCTCATGGTCTACAGAGACTGAGATGCTCATGGTCTACAGAGACTGAGACGCTCATGGTCTACAGAGACTGAGATGCTCATGGTCTACAGAGACTGAGACGCTCATGGTCTACAGAGACTGAGACGCTCATGGTCTACAGAGACTGAGACGCTCATGGTCTACAGAGACTGAGACGCTCATGGTCTACAGAGACTGAGACGCTCATGGTCTACAGAGACTGAGACGCTCATGGTCTACAGAGACTGAGACGCTCATGGTCTACAGAGACTGAGACGCTTATGGTCTACAGAGACTGAGACGCTCATGGTGATGATATATTTCTTGCTAGCGAATACACGATCGTTCAACCACAATTCTCTAGGTTATATCAGGATAAAATGGCCATAACAAATAATTAAAATCCAGACCTGAGTACTTGAACAATTGTCAAGGTTGAAATAGACTGAGGGCAGTGCTAACCCAGTGTACAACTGAGTACAGGTTCTTAGTATTATTCTCTAGTGACTGACCTACTTCTTGAGTGACGTGACAATCATGAATACCATTTGAGGTTGGTACTTTCGACCCGTCTCGTCAGTACCGCCTCCTGTGTGTTGCAGATGTGCACGAGTGCAACAACACGTTACACTAAGCACAGACACAGGGGAAAACAATCATGTATTCGGAAAGCTCGGATTTCCTATACTATCGTGTTCCTGCGCCACAATTAAGGGCTTAGTGGGCTACAGATGACCCTCAAGGCACACAGTGTTTCCTCACCCTTGCTATACAGTCAATACTGTAGAAGTGGGGGGACGGCGTGGCCTAGTGGTTTAGTGGTACGGCTCACAATCCGAAGGTGCTGGGTTCGATCCCCATCACAGCACCGGCCGTTACCCCGGGGGAAGCAAACCCTTAGAAAATGCAGGAGGAAGCAGACCCTTATATAAAAATGCATGCTGAAGTCGGATGCACTGGGTTTTTTTCTGAAGAGATGGACAACACTGGTAATGGGATAATATATCTTTGTCTCACCTCATCACAGGCGAAACACCTAGGGTATAGCTGGTCTGCATAATGTCTCTCACAGTAGATTCTGCCTTTCTTGTTGAAGTAGATCATGTCAACCAGGAGTTGTCTGCAGGTGAAGCACACGAAACATCCAGGATGCCAACAATCACCGGGGATTTTTCCAGCGATCACCGCAGGACTACCCATTTCCATCTTTTGTTGACAGTTGTGACAGCCCTACAAGCACACACAAACACATACAATGTAGTTATACTAATACACTCATATCTCTCTATCTCTATCTCTCTCTCCCTCTCTCTCCCTCCCTCTCTCATTCTCTCTCTCCCTCTCTATCACTCTCTCTCCCTCTGTCTCTCACTCTCTCTCCCTCTCTCTCTCCTCCTCTCTCCCCCACTCTGCTTCATTCTCTCTCCCTCTCGCACACCCCTTCCCTCTCTGTCCCTGCTCTCTCTCTCGCCCTCTCTCTCTCCGTCTCTCTCCCTACTCTCTCTCTCCCCCCTCTCTCTCCCTCTCTATCACTCTCTCTCCCTCTCTATCACTCTCTCTCACTCTCCATCTCTCCCCTCTCTCTCCCTCTCTCTCACTCTCCCTCTATCTCCCCCTCTCTCTCTATCTCTGTCTCTTTCTCTTTCTGTGTGAGTGTGTTACAATTTTAACTTGACAGTTAACATTTTTGGAGCAGACCCCAACAAAATCATATTTTATTAATGACATTGAACGAACGATAATGATATTTCTATCAATTAAAATTTCTTTTTTTTAAAAACAAATTCCTTTACTTGTATGCACATATCTAGCCTCCGCTCCTTCACAAATTTATCAATGACCAAATCATAGAAAGTCCTATGCTCCTTCACAGATTTATCAATGACCAAATCATAGAAAGTTCTCCACTCCTTCACAAATTTATCAATGACCAAATCATAGAAAGTTCTCCACTCCTTCACAAACTTATCAATGACCAAATCATAGAAAGTTCTCCACTCCTTCACAAATTTATCAATGACCAAATCATAGAAAGTTCTCCACTCCTTCACAAATTTATCAATGACCAAATTATAGAAAGTACTCCGGATCGCAGAGTATGAAGCAGACGTTTTTATTCGCCATTAACAATCAGGTTGGTTAGTTGAACATTTATGACGACCAATAAGGCGGTCCAGAGAATGCCGTAAGAAACACCAGCAGTTGACTGATTGGGGGAAAACGAAGACGTAGACAGAGCTGGTATGGATGGCTGTTGATAGGAGAACTTGGCGTTGATTTGTTGACTTCGCGAATAGAAAGTTAGCAGACCACGGCAAGCGACGAAGACGACATCATATGGCCGATTGTGTGTCTTGTTGATGCATCTTGCGCTGTATTAGGATTATATTGAGGAAGAAACTACGCTGGTCATCAACCTCACTCTCTTGTCTTTAGCTACCTTGGACCAATGACAAGACATGTCAGGTCGACTGGCGGTAACTGAGGATACAGGCATTCTGGTCTCACATCACACCACAGGAAACTGACGGGTGTTATTGATAGGAGGAATTGACGTTGATTTGTTGGCTATGTGCACAGCACATGAAACATACATGTTTTGCTAGACAGATTGATCGAGTCATTAGTAATAGCTAGTATTTATACCTCTTCATGTAGCCAAATGTCTCGTCCTCTAATTAACCTTCCTGGAAGGTCGACAAAGGCGACTAGGAAAGGTTTTCATGGAGCTGGTTACCTCACTAGCGTAAAACTAATCACCATCAAAACCACACCACAAACACATCAATCCAGGGTTCTTCGTCCACTGGATATAGTCAATTCAAATGTAGTGTTGGGACATATTCACGGCTAATTGGAGTACGGTCGAATGATTGAATGATGTCAGTCTACAAAAGACAATACACTCCTTTCTAATAGTCAGGAAACTGCATCCATGTAACTGTCTACACATTTTTCGTAAACGTTCGTCCTGAACAGGATGTTGTGGCGTTGTGTCGTAATTGAGATCCAGGCTGTGATAGCTGATTGTTTTAGCGTTATACATCCGGTTTCAGCTTGGATTTTTTTTTAATACCCAGTTTGCCTTCCCGCTGCTATCGTTATTCCAGACTTTACTAGTACAGCCTGTTTCCAGGGCCGTAGCTTGGAGACGGAATAGTGTCTTTGTTAACTCTGGTTTGCTGACCCTGATGCAAACAGCCAGCTATGAGTCACTGGCTGGCTGTTGTCAGTTCATTCATGGTGCTGCATCCCCCCCCCCCCATTCTTTACTCACACACACAGATCCCATACTTATTCATGAGAAGGAAAACCATTTGGTAAAGTTAATACATCTTTATACACAGCTTTCGATGACTTCTTACATAATACTAATAGTTAAATTCTGATTGATCATCAAGGTAGTTAATGATACATGTAGCTAATGATACATGTAGCTAATGATACCTGTAGCTAATGATACCTGTAGCTAATGATACCTGTAGCTAATGATACCTGTAGCTAATGATACCTGTAGCTAATGATACCTGTAGCTAATGATACCTGTAGCTATGGCGTTTTACAGAATACTTTATATCTCAAGCACTTCATTATATGATGCGGCCCAAGATGTAGCAGTGAATGAGCTAACAGGCAGTCAGGGAATCAAATGTGGCTGATTGTGTCACAGTCAGCAAATCATAGCTGACTAAGACCATATTTCCCCTCCAAGTGGCGGTCCTGGAAACAGGCTGCAGTCATGTAGTCTAAGAAAATAAAGATCGAAGTGAGTTGACATACCGAGTGTGTCGGACTGAAAGACGCAGTTATCGCAGCCTGGTTGTTAACTACGGCATAATATCTCATCGTCCCATGTAGGATGAACGCCAGACAAAAAGAATGAAAGACAAAAAGAAAGAAAGAAATGTAGGATGGTTGTTGTAAGCGCCATTTCTACCTAAATATTGCTGGCTTTAACAGGAATCTCGGATTTTTTTTAGATCATTATAGCAATCCGCTAGGTAAAGCAGGGTTTGTGGTGGCGGATAAAGTGTTACAGACTTCTTGTACTATATCTCGGCTTTTTCTGAGATAAGCTGCAAAGTTTACTTACTCACCGCCTTATCGTGCGCTATTTAAACTAGGAGTAAATCGAAGTGCAACACCGATGCAATCCCACACAAAAAAAATGACAATTCTGTAATGGACGCAATTAAACGTATGCCATTGTTATTTATATCAGACGGTAATCTTATACATGCAGACACCACATGCCAAAAAGAGAAAAATCAAAGCAGAAATTCACTTCTACAAAAATACCCTGTATGAATTATTTTGTTTTATTTGACTGTCCGATCGGCACATCCGTAACTGCGGAAGCGTGCAAATGAAAGCAAGCTAAACCATAAACTGCATCTTATGATTTCACAATAATCACGTGGTTGTTGTGATACAGGTTTGTTTATTTGATGGATTCCCAGATTCTCAGACTCTTAAGATTACGGTGGATAAAATAAACAGAACAAGAAGGATGTTGGACAGCACAGACAAAATAGCCCGCTAGAAAGTGAAAGGTCACAGTTCTGACTAATGCTGAACTGAAAAAGATTAGCGTTGGGCTGACATGATATTAGATTGCCGCACTTAACCCTCGATTTGTTTTTATAACACGGTCAAAGATGAGCAGCGTGTGACTCACTGCTGAGGTCAGAATATGGATAATTTAGTTTCGTACATTTACTAGGCGCGCGCGTGATGAACTCGATAAGGAATATAGTATGGAAATAATTGGCCCGTTGTGATGCAGTTACATTAGAAATACATTATTACGAAGTCATCCCGAAAATGCAGCTGAAGTTAAACCGTATGCTCCAAAGGGAGCAAAATATAGGCCAAAAAAAGAACGGAAGCTAAACGAAAAAAATGGGAAAATATGAGAATACACTAAGCTGGATAACATGAAAGTAAAAAAAAATGGATAACATGAAAGAAGAAAAAGTTGGATCACATGAAAGTAAAAAAATGTTGGATATCATGAGAGTAAAAAAAAGTTTGATGACATAAGAGTAATAAAAGTTGGATATCATAAGAGTAAAAAAAGTTGGATATCATAAGAGTAAAAAAAAGTTGGATATCATAAGAGTAAAAAAAAGTTGGATATCATGAGAGTTAAAAAAAAGTTGGATATCCTGAGAGTAAAAAAAAGTTGGATATCATAAGAGTAAAAAAGGTTGGATATCATGAAAGTTTAAAAAGTTGGATAACATGAGAGTAAGAAAGTTTGGTTGTAGCACAAAATATACTGTCGTGGGGGTTACAGATTGTTTGAGCTGGGGTGGCCATGTTCACTTCCTCGAAGCCTTTTATTCTTTAGCTAGATATGGTGGAGCATATCAAGGCTGTGGGTTGGACCTGGGGCCTGTGTCACGAGAAACAATGCACTAACAGCCGTGCCACTTGGAGACTAGAAAAGACAGGAACTATAAATCCCATTGCTGGGTTTCACTGGTGGTTAGGGAGAGGGGGTGGGGGTATATAGCTAAATATAGCTAGATAAAGGTCGCTTGCACGTGCAGTAGTCACGTGGTGTACAGGATAGGCGTCTATTTTAAACCATCGATGTTGACATAACTCCTAGAGGAGAGGGTGGGAAACGCCTGGTAGCAAGTCCTCACACAATAACAGCTTAATGATTATCAGCACCGCCGAACGCAGAGGGCAAACCTCTAACGCTGGGTAGGCTAAATGTCAATAGGGAAACGCCTAGAGGCTGGAACCCTCAGAGCTGGACACTCCCCGGGCTAACCAGCCAGGCTGAAGCAAGGAAATCGCCGACAAACTTACTAATCATAGTCAAATTAGAGTCTGACATATAACCTAAGATGACCAGATAGATTTGCATAACAAAAGGACAGCTTTATAACAACCTGTCATCAGAAATCGATCTGCCTGATTGAGTATCGATAGGCGTACGACGAAGAAGAAGAAGAAGAATATCGATAGAAAAAAAAACCTAGGCCTTTCTGAGGATTTGAACCCGTGCCACGTTGATCAGGCAACGAGTGCCATAACCCATTTTTGGGGTGCAGACATTTCCACACAAAATATGCTAGACCGGTTATATGGTGGTTGGTGTGCCTCCTGACTTGGTTACTGGTGTACCTCCTGACCTGGTTACATGGTGGTTGGTGTACCTCCTGACTTGGTAACTGGTGTACCTCCTGACCTGGTTACATGGTGGTTGGTGTACCTCCTGACTTGGTTACTGGTGTACCTCCTGACCTAGTTACATGGTGGTTGGTGTACCTCCTGACTTGGTTACTGGTGTACCTCCTGACCTGGTTACATGGTGGTTGGTGTAACTTCCGACCTGGTTACACTGTTGTTGGTGTTCCTCCTGACTTGGTTACATGGTTGCTGGTGTACCTCCTGACCTGGTTACATGATTGCTGGTGTATCACTTTACCTGGTTATATGGTTGTTAGTTTACCTCTTGGCTTGGTTACATGGTTGTTAGTGTACATCTTGGCCTGGTTATATGGTTGTTAGTGTACCTCTTGACCTGGTTACATTGTTGTTGGTGTACCTCTTGACTTGGTTACATGGTTGTTAGTTTACCTCTTGGCCTGGTTATATGGATGTTAGTGTACCTCTTGACCTGGTTATATGGTTGTTAGTGTACCTCTTGACCTGGTTATATGGTACGACAGTTGCTGATACCCTTCTTCTCCTGGTACTTCTCCTGTCCTAGTACCCCTTCTCTCCTGGTATCCCTTCTCTCCTGGTACCCCTTCTCTCCTGGTACACCTTCTCTCCTGGTACACCTTCTCTCCTGGTACCCCTCCTCTCCTGGTACCCCTCCTCTCCTGGTACCCCTCCTCTCCTAGTACCCCTCCTGTCCTAGTACCCCCCCCCTGTCCTGGTACCCTTCTTCTCATTGTACCCCTCCTCTCATGGTACTCGTCCTTTCCTGGTGGCCCTCTTTTCCTGGTACCCCTCCTGGTCAGGTACCTCTGCCTCCGTCATCCGTTCCATGGTGTACTATGTTCCACCTGCCCACTCTGATTGCGGGTACGCCCTTGTCTTGGCCTTGTTCCCTGTCTCGTTTTACCTCCCGCAGGAGTTAAATCAACATTTGCCAAGATTACTGGATATAACCAATTCTACTAAAACGTAGATGAATTACACTTGGGTAAGTTTCCTGTTGCAGATGAGAACAGGACATACCAGACTGAGCAACCACTAATATCTCTCATGTGTACCCACAGACAAGCAGCAGATACCCAAGCCAATTCTTCAGTATTCTATTCTATGCTTAGTCATCCGCGTACTGAGCACTGACCCACTGAGTCGACCCTCCACACAAAGCTTTTTGGGAGCCTTAATGTGGAGAGCCGGACTTGACATCTAGACATAATAAAATCATGGCGGGCGGAATGATGATATCCGCTCAACTACAGACTTGTCTAACACGCGAGATATTATATTTGTCAAAATAACTGGCCAACTACACACTTGTCTAACATGAAAAGTATTCTATTTGTCAAAATAACTGGCCAACTACAGACTTGTCTAACACGAGAAATATTCTATTTGTCAAGATAACTGGACAACTCCAGACACGTCTAACACGAGAAATATTCTATTTGTAAAAATAACTGGACAACTACACACTTGTCTAACATGAGAGAGTAATTCTATTTGTCAAGATAACTGGCCAACTACAGACTTGTTTAACAAGAGCGATTCTCTCTTTGTCAAGATAACTGCTCAACTGTACACTTGTCTAACATGAGACATAATATATGTCAGAAAACGAGCTTCACCTGTCTTCGTGACTGGTCATAAACAATGCAGCATAGAGGCCTATAAATTTTCTTGTGGTTTACAGGATGAGGTATCCGGTCCCATGGTCAAACCTTCCTTAGTCTACTCTTACGACATGACTGGCGGGTGACATTGTTACTATTCTTTGTTCCCCTTACGGACCTCGGTAACACAGTGACGCTATTAAGATATTTGTCCTCGTGTGCATTGCGAAAAATGTGTGAAATCTTCTGCTACACCTCCAACCGAAAAGAAGAAAATGCCAACAACATCTGCCTGGCCCTTCCGTTCAATAGATGGTGCAAACATCGGCCCACCGACATATTAGATTATCTAACTGTACCGACACACAAAGTCTGACTAAAGACAAGGATCAAGTTATCATGTCTAAAATTAACATACGTCCACAACAACAACGGCGCATTGATTCTGCGCCATCACAGCGTCTCTACTCTCTACCTTCACTTTCTGAAATCTTAAAACAATGTTGGCAGATAAGGGCAGACGTCATCTCAAAACAATGGTGGCAGATAAGGTCAGACGTCATCTCAAACCAATGTTGGCAGATAAGGTCAGACGTAATCTCCAAACAATGTTGTCAGATAAGGTCAGAAGGTAAGTCAATTGTCATTAACTTGTACGTACACCAGATGATAGCCAGATCCACGTGCCAGAAGTCACGAGCCACTGACACACCTCTCATCTGTGTGCACACAAGGTCATCCCACATCAGCGAGCAGATGAATATGTCGTTTATTCGTCTGTATTTATCTTTTAACCCTCATATTATTTAGCTATTCTTGTTTGTATTGCCATTTGTTACGGAAGACGTTCTTCTTGTTCGTCGCGTAAGTAATCCGGTTTTGTTTCGTATTTTATTTCTGTACCGAAGTCGAACTGGTTCATACATGTTTCTGTGATTATCAACTTACCATTACAGAACCCGATGACGTCACTTCCCCAATTTGACCAATCCCTGCTGCCTTCTTTCTCCGTCTCTCAGCAAACTTCTCGTACTTGACCAGCTCAGAGGTGGCCAGGCTGTTACAGAACCGAGGGTCAAGATCGTGAAGAGGAAGTTGTTTCTGTAACTGTTTCCTGCGCAGTTGTGAGGCAAACTCCTGTTTGTCCTCTGGTAACATGGAAATAAACTTCTGTGATCTCTGTGAAAGCATATAAGAGAGACTGTACACTTTGTAAACATAGATGAATGCGAAGTGATTGTTGACGGCAGTGAAGATGCAGCATAGTAAATGTTCTGACAGCAGCCAGCGACTCATTGCAGGCTGTTTGTATCAGGATCAGCAAACGAGAGCTGATCAAGACCTATACCGTCTTCAAGCGGAGGTCCTGGAAACATGATGCACTATCATAGTCTGGCTAAAATAATAGAGATCCCAGGGGGAAGGTCTCGCTAACAGAATAGAGATCCCAGTGGGAAGGTCTGGCTAACAGAAGAGAGATCCCAGTCGGAAGGTCTGGCTAACAGAAGAGAGATCCCAGTGGGAAGATCTGGCTAACAGAAGAGAGATCCCAGTGGGAAGGTCTGGCTAGCAGAATAGAGATCCCAGTGGGAAGGTCTGGCTAACAGAATAGATATCCCAGTGGGAAAATCTCGCTAACAGAATAGAGATCCCATTGGAAAGGTCTGACTAACAGAATAGAGATCCCAGTTGGAAGGCCTGGCTAACAAAATAGAGATCCCATTGGGAAGGTCTGGCTAACAGAATAGATATCCCAGTGGGAAGGTCTGGCTATCAGAATAGAGATCCCATTGGGGAGGTCTGGTTAACAGAATAGAGATCCCAGTGGGAAGGTCTGGCTAACAGAATAGAGATCCCATTGGGAAGGTCTGGCTATCAGAATAGAGATCCCAGTGGGAAGGTCTGGCTAACAGAATAGAGATCCCAGTGGGAAGGTCTGGCTATCAGAATAGAGATCCCGGTGGGAAGGTCTGGCTAACAGAATAGAGATCCCAGTGGGAAGGTCTGGCTAACAGAATAGAGATCCCATTGGGAAGTTCTGGCTAACAGAATAGAGATCCCAGTAGGAAGGCAAACTCGGTTCCTAAAATAAAAGCCAGCTAAAATCAGATGTGTCGGGCTGAAATGCATATATATTGTAACTTCGCTGTAAACTACGTCACAGAATCCTTTAGATTACGAACGAAGAAGAAGAAGAAGAACATGATGATGATGAATGTCGAATGCGGGATATATATTAGTCCCCTCATCAATGCCTCAACATTATCAATTACTTTGACTATGGATGATACTACAACAGAATCAATTTTATTGTTGCTACCACTTTCTATCAATCAATCAATTTATCAATCAATCAATCAATCAATCAAAATCTATCAGCTCCCGGTGGAGCACAGATCTTCAATAAATACTACTCGTGCCAAGTTTGGCAGACATGGTTTGTTTTTTCTCACTCTTACACGTACGGAAAGTAATGTCAATCTACCGTACACTTGCCAAGGAAGTTATAACAGCTAAATGGGTTGACGGTTGTTAGATCAAGGAAGTTATAACAGCTAAATAGGTTGGAGGTTGTAAGGCCAAGGAAGTTATAACAGCTAAATAGGTTGAGGGTTGTAAGGTCAAGGAAGTTATAACAGCTTAATAGGTTGGCGGTTGTAAGGTCAAGGAAGTTATAACAGCTAAATTGGTTGACGGTTGTAAGGTCAAGGAAGTTATAACAGCTAAATAAGTTGACGGTTGCAAGGTCAAGGAAGTTATAACAGCTAAATAAGTTGACGGTTGTAAGGTCAAGGAAGTTATAACAGCTAAATAGATTGACCGTTGTATGGTCAAGGAAGTTATAACAGCTAAATAGATTGACCGTTGTAAGGTCAAGGAAGTTATAACAGCTAAATAGATTGACCGTTGTAAGGTCAAGGAAGTTCTAACAGCTAAATAGATTGACCGTTGTAAGGTCAAGGAAGTTATAACAGCTAAATAGCTTGACCGTTGTAAGGAGCGACGTTCAGCAAAGGACTAGCTATATACTTTTTGAAAGTCTTCCCCGCTCCCGGTTCCCTGTATGTGTGTCACAAACTCTCTTCTCCACGTGTGTTTATGTCTCTGCTTCTCTTGCCCTGAGGATTCCAACACAAAGACTGTCTTGTAATGCTATCAGCTGGTATCCGTAACGTGTATCCTATCCAACACCGGCACCTTCTGTTTATGTAAAGCCCCACTGACATCTGTCCGGTTCCTTCCCAGAATTCCATATTAATAACTTATTATACCAGTTTATTCCCTCTATTCCGAGCAGCCATCTGTTGATGACAGATTGAATTATTTCTGTTACAATCACCTCCACTAAACAACTAATGATAAATAGATGTTGTTGTTGTTGTTGAATGCCCATAATGAGTAGGATTATGTTTGTATGCAGCCTGAAATGGGCGTTAAGTGGCGACTTGTCGTAATTTTCCGTAGTAATTCCGAGAGTGCTGATAAAGGTAGACCGAGGTGCTGCAGGCTGTTGTGCTATGCTTGGCTTCATCTGCGTGTCGCTCACTACTGTGGTGAACACGTTGATCCCTCACCTTATTAGACAGACTGCTATGAAAACAGCCCGTTATTCTTTCACTTATATCGTTGTTTACCTTTGACACGTGGAGAGAAAGACTAACGTCTAGTCAGGCAAAATATACTGATCAGACATGTTAAACAGGGTCAGGGAAAACATACTGGTCAAGGCCATCACCTCGGCTTCCTCGTAGTCCCCCTCCCTTACCCTCAACTGGAAATGGGCTCTTTTCATGGCAGACTGGCTAATGATTGACGTGATTCCCGTAGTAGCGACCGACACGCAGATGACGCCAATCATAGCACAACCGCCTGGATGATCCCGGTCCACCTTCATCAGAAACTGTGAGCAATGCCGACCATTCCTGACATGTATAGACCAGCAGATAGTTAAGTGGTCTGTACATCTGACGCAACTACTCCTAACCTATTCGTCGCGCAAGCAAATAAAAACCACACTGCGTGGTTTTAGAGCAAGAGGAAAACCAAACAATCAAAGGAATCACCATGTTAAAAACCCCATAAAGGCATGGATTGAAAATTGTGACAGGTAGACAGAAGAGAAAGTGATGATGACGGCGATGATGACAAAGGAAGCATTGAGTCACCAGTGCAGCTTGTCCTTTTCCCGGAAACCTGTATACAAGCATTTGCAGTAGTAGTTTCAATAGCAATGGTTTTACATGATGAGGTTGCTAGCCTCATGCACAACCTCCATCTTCATCTTTTACAACATGCTTGGCAGGTTGCAAGTCAGCAAAAACGTATTCGGGTAATGGATCATTGACCCACCAGGACAAAAACATATATAGGTAATAGGTTATTGGCCGTACCAGGACAAACACAGTACAAAACCAACGTTACGTGTCACAAGGTCTTTGTCAGAAACAAGGAACAAACGAAAACAAACAAATCACAACAAAAAAACAACAGATGTGTAACGACAATGCAATACGGTTTGAGTTGGCAGCCATTACCAGGAAGTGTTATTTATTTTGGCGAGTACAAAAGTCGTATTTCTTCCACCCGGTGAGAGAGAGGGGAGACGAGTGTGTAACTATTTTATAGGAGCCTAATAAATCAATAAGGAATGATAGAGTACAATGTTTTCTTGTTTTACTTTCTTTTACCAATTTTTTGGCTTCGTCAATTTTTGAAGCTTTTTTTATTCTTTTTCTCTTTTTTTCAGGTATCGCCAATTTGAAAATTATACGTGTCCATATTAAATCTACAGTGTTTCAATTCGAGTGGCAGAGCGTTAGAGCGATCATGTCTCACAGCAAAGGTGCCGGGTTCACATAGCAGTCGTGACAGCCCTTGTGTACACAATCGTAAAGAAGTACCCGATTTACAATTAGGAAAGACAAAACAATGAAGAGAATAACTGGCGATCTCACTTTATAACAAAAATAAAGCTGAGCGTCGTATAATGGGGTCTCTACCACCCCATCCCCGACAGCAGTCTCTAATTATTATGGGACGTACCATACTGAACAGGTTAAGAGCTTCCCAAGTGCTCCGCTGGGCTCTATGTGTATGACAAGGACAAGAATAGCACCACTGCCCCACAGAGAGCATGTCGTTAGAGGCTACTAACTGTGTGACATGACATAACACCGGCCATGGTTAAGTGTTTTGTTTAGAGCAGCATATATGGCGCCTAACAGGCTGCGGGTCTACTGTTTTAGTGTCTTAGTCTATTAAGATGGACTCGCACATCGGTTAACCACTCTTCGCTGCACTTGTCCCAATGTAGCGAAGTAATAAGCTGCTCGAGCCTAGCCTGCTAGGCAGGAAATATTCCTCCTGGCTACATCCAGCTCATACCAGAGCTGGGACCTACACAGAGGTATCTGCCACCGTAGAAGTTCAGGTCGACTAAGAACAGGTTTAGAACAGGTGTGTCCAGATGTGGGTATAACCTGAACAAGTGGGCATTTGCAGACAATGAATATTGCGGATGTAGGGCCGTCCAGTATCCGGAACACCTTATATGTCCTAGGATGTACGAATCCTGTGCACTGGAGGACCTGATATCTTTATCCTATCTGTAGAGTGTATTATCCTTATCCTCTCTGTAGAGTGTATTCCCCTTATCCTATCTGGAGAGTGTATTATCCTTATCCTATCTGTAGAGTGTATTCCCCTTATATTATATGCGGAATGTATTTATCTTATATGTAGAGTGTATTACCCTTATCCTATCTGTAGAGTGTAATATCTTTATCATATCTGTAGAGTGTATTCTCTTTATCCTATCTGGAGAGTGTATTCCCTTATCCTATCTGGAAAGTGTATTCCTCGTATTCTATCTGGAGAGTGTATTCCCCGTATCCTATCTGGACAATGTATTTCCTTATCCTATCTGTTGAGTGTATCCCCCGTATCATATCTGTAGAGTGTATTCCCCTTATCAGATATGTAGAGTGTATTTCCCTTATCCTATCTGTAGAGTGTATTTCCCTTATCCTATCTGGAGAGTGTATTCTCCCTGTAACATGCGCACCTGAAGCTTCCTTTCAAACTCAAATGCATACTGTCAGCTGAAGACCCAGTGAGCGACATGACAGTAGGCAGCGACTCATATCTGATCGCCTGCGGCAGTGACAGTAAACCAGAACTGTTCATGACCTTATTCCGCCCAAAGTGTTAGCCTGGAAAACAGACTGCATAGGAGGTCAAGTAAGCTCATGTCCAAGAGCGCACCATGCTGAAATCGGCTGTATTGTGTCGATATGCGCAAATATCGGAGCAAACTGCGACACAACATAACAAAACGTCCATTTCAGGACGAACGATGAAGAGCAGAAGACAGTGGCGATGGCGACAACTTCATGCTCAATCTTGTTTGAAGGCCAAGTTGCTGTTTTTTTTTTTTTTTTTTTGCTTTCGCCTTATTTCTCTTATCCCTAAGGCGGTGTGCATTGCACTGTGGTTTTTATTTTGCGCCTGTCGGCCCAGTGCATCCGACTTCAGCGTGCATTTTATGTAAGGGTCTGCTTCCTCAAGCATTATCTAAGGGTTTGCTTCCCCGGGGTAACGGTCGGTGCTGTAATGGGGATCGAACCCAACACCTTTGGGTTGTGAGCCGTGCCACTTAACCACTAGTCCACGCCGTCCCCGAACGCAAAGTTTGAATCATGACAACTTCCTGCTCTGTCTTGTTTGAAAGCCACGTTTGGATGATGACAGCTTCCTACTCTGTCTGGTTTGAAGGCCACGTTTGGATGATGACAGCTTCCTGCTCTGTCTGGTTTGAAGTCCAAGTCTGGAAGAAGCCTTTTATCCAATAAGCAGTTGTGGACTCAGTCGGTAAATATCAGTGAAAGCGCGTGTGTTCGCGCGAGACGTAGTAACTTGGAAGTGAACTTGACCTGACTAGATTTACATATTCCTGTCCCATGACTTGCAATTGACTAAATAATGCAATTTCTAATTCTATTTTAAAATATAATAACATAGTTATTTTTCTCTGTGCGATCACTCCCCCACGTACGGAAAGTAATGGCAACCTACCGTACTGCACACCTGCCATGAAACTTATAACAACCAAATAGGTGACGGTTGTAAGAAGCGACGTTCTGCAAAGGACATCCTACATACTTTTGTTTACTATAACCAATATACTAATTTGCTATTAACAACATTCAGAGACAAAATATCCTGGGTCAAAACGAGAATTCATTAACCTTTTTTCCGATACGGCACTCCAAGATATTGAAGCGAAAGGCCACACTGCAGAGGGCACCAAGGAATTCTTCTATCTCGGCAGCATGATCTAATCCGATGCACGCAGCGGTCACGATATGTCAAGTCTTATCGGACCAGCTGCTTCTGCTATGCACGAACTCCAATGTGTATGGAATAACGGCAAAAATGTGCATCTATCAGTCCTGCGTGGTCCCAGTCCTGTTTCTTGATGACTACCAACCCTGGATATATCTCATGCACATCATATCGAGACTAGAGGCCTTCCACGTGCGCAACCAGCCGCGTGTTTGGGGCAACCGATGGCATGCCTACATCGACAACGCGGAGGTCTCTTCTAAAACAGACCTCCATCCAATCTGGGAAACACCGGACAATCGCCGAGTCTCTTTGTTAAATCATGTCCAACAGCTGGACCAGGAAACCCCGGCCCACAAAATACTTCCCAGGTCGTACCTCAGAACTTTCTCCGCCCGGCTTGAGGCGCAGAAGGGACCATCTCCGCAGAAATGGCTCCAGCAGACAGCAGCCCCCCCCCCCCCTTTCCGAGGTCTGGAGCCGTGCCACAGCAGTTGGTTATTGATATGGCCGATGGACGCAACGGGCCTCAGACGCCCAAGTGAACTTATTATTATTGTCATTATTATTATTATAGATAAAATAAAACTATGCTAAGATTGTCACAACCTGTGTTTGGTAGACAGCATAAGTACATATCTGGATACATAATATTATATATTCCGAAATGAATGAATGTTCTATTCAAGCCTCACAATTTATCCACGATATGCTATCTCATGTGATATACATGCATTCAGAGAGGATTATGGGGGATTAAGGTGCAGGCCACCTTACAACTTATGTGTTTGTTCGTTCTGTTGTTGCGTCTGTTCTATTCAAGGGCAGACCACGCCCCGTCCAGCGCGGTTGCCACTTTAGGCTAACTGTTAGTTGCCTTAGGAGTTCTACATCTTACATTATCTGTGGCTATATTAGGGCGTGTTTGACCGCGTTCTTGTATAGGGGACAAGAGCTCCTTCGGAGTACTCCCACTTACACACACGCACTCATGCACAACTCTAACTCGCGCCCTCAGGGTGGGGCCCTTCCATTGCATTTTGGTTGGGTTTGACCACTGAGGTCGCCCTAACAATCATAGCATTGTTACATTCAGGCGCACACACTCATCTTTGCACTAGTTAATACGTCCTGGTATCACCTAAATGCTGCGGTCCGGGGTGGATAGGGGCGTGCCTCCACCAGTAGAATTCAGAGAGGCAAACCTTTTACAACAACAAAGTTCTTGTATAGAGTATAGTTGTGTACAGTGTTCCTGTAAATCCTCTGATTGTACATGTACTCTTGTTTATTATTTTAGCTTTAAGAAAGGATTTGTACAGCCATGAAAAGTCAAAACTTGTTCAAACAAAGGCCAAAACGTGTATTATGATCTCAATCGCACTTGACATTAATTTGGTCGATACAAACAAATATAGTTATGGCCAAGATACACAGTTTAATTTGGTCGATTAAAACAAATATAGTTTTGGCCAAGATACAGCAGTTTAATTTGGTCGATACAAACAAATATAGTTATGGCCAAGATACAGCAGTTTAATTTGGTCGATACAAACAAATATAGTTATGGCCAAGATACAGCAGTTTAATTTGGTCGATAAAAACAAATATAGTTATGGCCCAGTTACAGCAGTGGGACAGAATCAAAACTGAACCTGCGTTACAACCAGAAGGCCTTCGCCAGAGACAACGAACAACTAAAAACACCAAACAAATCACACAAAAACAAAACAATGGACTCGACAGCCTATACAATACGTCAGATCGCAACAATAAGCCCATTTTGTGAATCACAGTTTGGCTATGGCATGATTTGGCAGACGATACGCGGTTACTGGGTCACCAGCATTGACCTTGCGTGGGAAAGAAAACAGGGCACTGTTAATTCTTTGTTTGTTAGTTATTGCTCAGGCTTTGTCCTAACATTTGGTACGCGGGAAGATGAACCTGACGTTTGACGTAAATTCAACACATTTCAGAACAAAAATAGTAGTTGTAGTAGTAATTGATGTTGTAGTGGTAATAGAAGAAATATAAATTGGAGTATCAGTAGCAATACTAGTAGTCCATCACTAATATATGACAGTGAATCATGGACAATTAGCAAGCACGCGCTGAGATCTTTGGAAGCAACGGATATGTGGTTTTACAGAAGAATTCTGCGGATCCCCTTAACTACAAAGAAGACATGACACAGTGCTCCAGGGGGCAAGAACACAAAGACAGCTTATTGCAAGAATCAGAACAAGGCAGCCATCTGTTTTTGGGCGTGTTCGTGATAACGGGAAATATAACAGGAAAGAGAGACAGAGGAATGCCGAGAGAGAAGATGCTGGACATCCTTAGAGAATGGCATGTACGACAATCAACAACAGAGTTGGTAAAACGACACACGTGACAGAAATGGATGGAGGTACATGATCGCCAGCGCCAACCGGCAGGGCACCTGATGATGATGATAAATAATAGTGGGTTGAAAAAAGTAACAGTAGTCGTTACGCGTGGTAAATATAGAAGTAGAAGTGTTATTATATTATTATTATTATTAGTAGTAGTAGTAGTAGTAATTAAAGTAGTAGTAGTAGTAGTAGTAGTACTTGCTGCTGCTGTTGTATATCATCTATTAATGCAATTGTAAGAGTATCCTGGTTTTCTTCTCTGGGTAATTCTAAGTATAACGTGTTCTTAGTGTAGGGGTAGAGCACTTGCTTTTCACGGCAAAGGTAAAGTGGTTCAAGTAACTTTGCCAGCAGGCTCCAGTCGACTTAGGTAAATGAGTACCTGGCCTACTGTTGCTTGCTTTCGGAAAGCAACGGCAAACTACCGATTGTAATATTGCCAGGAAACTCATAACAGTAACAAATACTGAAGATCCTCAGAACATGCATATTCCTTGCAGCAATATTCCGTGTAGTATATTCCCTGTAGTATATTCCCTGTAGTACCTGGAAGTCGACGCGATGGTCGACCAAGCCGAAGGTGGATGGATACAAGATATCAAGGTAACTCTAAACATGAACATGGAGCAGGTTGAAATATTGACTGCAGACCGAGATTTATATCGGCTGCTGTGATGAGAGCGACGTTCTATAAAGGACATGCTTCATGATGATGATGGCTTACTGTTGAAGATGAACATTTACGAGAAATTGAGTTCTCATCTCATAACCAAGATATGGCCTCGTTCAGTGAAATCTCTAGCACTTCATCCCTGACAGCAGTGTCTGTTTTGGGACTCCATTTAGTTGTTTGTTAATTTTGGACGGTCAGAACTTACCATATTTTCACTGATCAGCTTTGTCATGACCACATCATTCGGTGGTGCTTTCAGTTGTGTTAGGTCTCCGGGATCAATGATTGACAGCTTCTGAAACTTTGCTGTCCAATCAGGTTTGGGATCAGGCGGAGCTGGCAGCGATTCACACGACTGAAAAAGCATGCTCATTGGCCGACAATCTCTTTGATGACAAGATGGCATGTCGTGATCTTCCGCCAAACATCGACAGTTGTTGCAAATTTTTCTGAAACAGTCAAACATGGCTGTCAAATCTTGTGTAAAATAGGACATGATAAATTATATAATTACTGCTTTAATGAGTACATATTAATTCAAGAAATATATATAGTAAAATTTTTAAAAATTGGAGTGTCTGAGGACTAATACACGCATGAGAAGTACCAACCTCAAGTGGTATTCATGAGTGTCACGTCACTCAAGAAGTAGGTCAGTCACTAGAGAACAATACTAAGAACCTGTACTCAGTTGTACACTGGGTTAGCACTGCGCGCAGTCTATTTCAGCCTTGACATGATTGCTTAAATACTCAGGTCTGGATTATAAATTATTTGTTATGGCCATTTTATCCTGATATAACCTAGAGAATTGTGGTTGAACGATCGTGTATTCGCTAGCAAGAAATATATCATCACCATGAGCGTCTCAGTCTCTGTAGACCATGAGCGTCTCAGTCTCTGTAGACCATGAGCGTCTCAGTCTCTGTAGACCATGAGCGTCTCAGTCTCTGTAGACCATGAGCGTCTCAGTCTCTGTGGACCATGAGCGTCTCAGTCTCTGTAGACCATGAGCGTCTCAGTCTCTGTAGACCATGCGCGTCTCAGTCTCTGTAGACCATGAGCGTCTCAGTCTCTGTAGACCATGCGCGTCTCAGTCTCTGTAGACCATGAGCGTCTCAGTCTCTGTAGACCATGAGCGTCTCAATCTCTGTAGACCATGAGCGTCTCAGTCTCTGTAGACCATGCGCGTCTCAGTCTCTGTAGACCATGAGCGTCTCAGTCTCTGTAGACCATGAGCGTCTCAGTCTCTGTAGACCATGAGCGTCTCAGTCTCTGTAGACCATGAGCGTCTCAGTCTCTGTAGACCATGAGCGTCTCAGTCTCTGTAGACCATGAGCGTCTCAGTCTCTGTAGACCATGCCCGTGGCGTCCTGTGAGTAGTCTATGGAGAATATGGAGACCATGGGTTGCCCAAACTGCAGTTTCCTCTCTCGGCCTTATTGGTGTAATCCAAAGGAATGCATAGCATGATAATTTGGTAACAGTTCAGTTGTAGGAGCTGCCGGAAAGAGTTCACAGTTTTGAAACCATCAGCCTTAGGTGCCACTCCGGATTTTCTGTCTGGGTTTACTCCCGTATTCCTACCCTCTCCCTAGGTTTCCACAAGGCAGTGGAGTCGTTGCCCGCAGAAGCTAGTTACTCGAGACATCCGATGATACTCTCATAGTCTGGTCACAGGACTAGCCAGCACTATTGGCACTTGTGGGTTTAAAATCCCCTTCTATCTAAACAGCCTAACGAGCTTTGTCTACCCGGGTTTAGTCAGAGTTCACGTTCTCTTAGATTGGCTACCAACCAAGGCTAATGAGCCCAATCTGCCAGCCCAGTTATGCCGCCGTGTACTCGGTCGCGCCCCACAGCAGGCTCTGCAAGAAACAGGGGACCCCTGATGAGGGTGCTGCTGGGGACATAATAATGTAGGAGAGGCCATTGGCAGGGAAACTCCTGCCTGGCAAGCCGAACAGTGAATCCAGCGGATATCTTTACACCTGGAAAGGAGAGGCTATAACAGACGCTTGACTTTCCTTTAACGGGCGCGACGTCCAGCCAAGACTTCGGTACCATCCCCCATATATATATATGTGTGTATGTTCCAAGATAACACGAACAGCGACCTATATGAACATATAACAGCAAGTTGTCCCGGTACACCAGCCGGGCAGCACACGAAGGGGAATGATATGCCCACTTAATCTTCCAAGTATGTCATAAAATACCACTATTGAAGGGCGTACATGTGGCTAGTAACCTCATTCCGCGCAAGGAATTGCTACATAAACTAACTGTTAGACCACACGTAACGGCTTTAATATACAATTCTTGAAAGGTGGCATCTACAAAGATGGCCTTATACCTCGAAAGGAGCGAAACATAGAGGAAGACCGAATCCATGTGTGATAGAATGATAGTACCTTCACCAAATAGATATACTGTGATAGTACCTTCACCAAATAGACATTCTATGTGTGATAGAATGATAGTACCTTCAACAAATAGACATTCTATATATGATAGAATGATAGTACCTTCAACAAATAAACATTCTATGTGTGATAGAATTACAGTACTTTCACCAAACAGACATTCTTTGTGTGATAGAATGATAGTACCTTCAACAAATAGACATTCTTTGTGTGATAGAATGATAGTACCTTCAACAAATAGACATTCTATGTGTGATAGAATTATAGTACCTTCAACAAATAGACATTCTTTGTGTGATAGAATGATAGTACCTTCAACAAATAGACATTCTTTGTGTGATAGAATGATAGTACCTTCAACAAATAGACATTCTTTGTGTGATAGAATGATAGTACCTTCAACAAATAGACATTCTTTGTGTGATAGAATGATAGTACCTTCAACAAATAGACATTCTTTGTGTGATAGAATGATAGTACCTTCAACAAATAGACATTCTATATATGATAGAATGATAGTACCTTCAACAAATAGACATTCTTTGTGTGATAGAATGATAGTACCTTCAACAAATAGACATTCTATGTGTGATAGAATGATAGTACCTTCAACAAATAGACATTCTATGTGTGATAGAATGATAGTACCTTCAACAAATAGACATTCTATGTGTGATAGAATGATAGTACCTTCAACAAATAGACATTCTATGTGTGATAGAATGATAGTACCTTCAACAAATAGACATTCTATGTGTGATAGAATGATAGTACCTTCAACAAATAGACATTCTTTGTGTGATAGAATGATAGCACAGAGTAGCCATAAATATAATGTTTATCTGCTGCTGTTTTGTTGCCAAACTAATGCTCGGGTGTCTAAGCAGTTGTGAAAGCTAATAATTCACAGCAGACGCTTTCAGACACCCTCGTCTCGACTGTACTGTCGAGTTCACCATCTGCCGGACAAATCCCGCCCAAATACCTGAACTCATTGGACAGTTATACAACATTTACACTTTTGTTGAGTGGTCCAGGTGTCCTGCTGATCTTGATAGTTACTGTGTTCCTCTCGTTAATTCGTACGTTGTGTTTTGCTCGGGTTGTCACAAGCGCGCGCGTGTGATTTTGCAGATTGTTTTCATCGCCGTGCATCGTACACTGATCGTCTGCAAGGAGTAACACGTGTATTGAATTCGGTTCTACTCCACATGTCTAAATTTGACTGGTTTCTGGTGTGATTTTGTCCATGTAGAGGTTGAAAACCAGAGAAACCAAACACCAAGCATACACCAAGCCTCATACCCTTGGTGATTTCAAAGACATCTTTGACATGATCAGTCGATCTAACGACGTTTGTACTTGTAGAATATAATACCATTACATTAATCAGTAACTGACCTTATACATCAAAATCACAGAATTACGATACTTTTGTAAAATAGACAGGCTCCAAATGTGGTAGAATAATTGTACCTCTGCCAAATAGACTCTATATGTGATAAAATTATTGTTTTCGCCTAATATACAATATATATACATACTATGTAGGGTGTAGAGCGATGGTACTTTCACCAAATAGACAACCTATGTATGTTATAGAATGGAATGCTACGCCCATATAGAAAATCACTACCAAATATAATGGTACCCATGTGCATTGTGTTGACGGTCTCATTATGTAAACTAACGATCACAGAAGACACAACTGTAAAGGCATGGCAAGTACATTAGGTCAGACTTTCTGCTAGGGACAAATGTGCAGTGGGTGCCTTATGCTTTGTCTGGAGGATGGGAGGACAGTAGCAATTATTTTAACAGATAAGGTCGACGTGCAGCATGCTGACTTAGACCCTACCTCAAGTTCCCGACATGCACATGAAAACAGAATGCGATACCGCAGCCTGGCCAACAGGGTGGAGGTAGACGATGTGATCTCCCATAGTGGTGAGCCTGCCGAAAAGCCGTGCATTGCACTACAGTCATACTTCTTCAGCATGCCGCGTGTTGTGAAAAGAGCCACATTACACCAGCTGCCAGCGAAAATACGTAAAAATTGAAGAAGGCAGCACGAATTGCTTCGAAAACAAACAAACAAAACACTTATGATCTAGGTCAAGCTGTTTCAATACTCTACTTTGTCACTGGGTATTTTTATTTTTATTTTATTTTTTTTTCGTTCGCCTCATTTCTCAAATCCCCGAGGCGGTGTGCGTTGCACTGTGGTTTTTATTTTGCGCCTGTCGGCACAGTGCATCCGACTTCAGCATGCATTTTATGTAAGGGTCTGCTTCCTCCTGCATTTTCTAAGGGTTTGCTTCCCCGGGGTAACGGCAGGTGCTGTGATGGGGATCGAACCCAGCATCTTCGGGTTGTGAGCCGTGCCACTTAACCACTAGGCCACGCAGTCCCCGCCACTTGGCATGATCAAGGTCAAGCTATTTCAATACTCTACTTTGTCACTGGGTATGCGAGTTCTTCGCTTCCATATATTCAACGACATCTAGGTTTCTCAATCGCTGACTTCCTTAAAGAAATATTTTTTTTAAACTGCGTCATTTAGATCAGTACCACCACGTAACAGTACCACCACGTAACGGTACCACCACGTAACAGTACCACCACGTAACGGTACCACCACGTAACGGTACCACCACGTAACAGTATCACCACGTAACAGTACCACCACGTAACAGTACCACCACGTAACGGTACCTCGCGTAACGGTACCACCACGTAACTCCTGGGTTGAATCCCTCCAGGTGTATCCAGGTGTGAGGACGTTCCTGTACACGAGTCAGCTATAGGAGATAAGTATCGGCACGGCCCATGTTTATTAAGTTAATAGACAGTTCTGAGCTTGCTTCAAGACAGTTTCTCAGCTGTACCGATGACGTCATGGTTGGTATCCCTTGTATTCTATGTTGACACAGCGCCTCACTAGCAGTTGGGGATGCTTATCTCTAAAACAGTGGTGTGGTTGTCTGACTTAACATTCATCTAGATTTGCCGGTTCAAGAAACGCTGAAAGGATGTTATGAATGTCTTGTTGTTTTACATATTGTAAATATTTTTGAGAAGAGGATGGTCGGGCGGCAAAGATGCCTGTCTTTTTGGCAAGATGACACGGGTTCAAACTGAAGTTTTGTTTTCTACATAGGGGAGAGGGCGAGGAAAGGCGGGTGTGAAAAACAACCAACTCACCTGCATATTCGTTGGGCAAACGGCCGTTTCATTTTCTGTACACTTTTTAGAACGCCCCCCCCCCCCCCCTCTTCCCAACGACGATCTCAAGTAAAAGGGCCGAGCTAGTGTAGCCAAAAGGACTTAATCTGAACTTGAAAGATCCGTGCCTCGCCAAAGGCAGTCACTGGACAAAGTAGTAGTGTACTTAATAAATAGTGTGTTTGTGGGTGTGTGTGAATAGTGGTGTGGGTTGGGGGGTGTGTGGGTTGGTAGGTGAGTATGTGTGTAGGTTAGTGGGTGTATGTGTGTGGGTTGGTGGGTGGGTGTGTATGGGTGTGTGGGTTGGTGGGTATCTGTGTGTGAGTTGCTGGATGTGTATGGGTGTGCAGGTTGGTGGGTGTCTGTGTGTGGGTTGGCTGATGTCTGTGTAGGGGTTTGTGGGTGTGTATGTCTGCGTGGGTTGATGGGTGTCTGTGTGAGGAGCAAAGTGACAGCATGGTTCTCTCCAAACCCGACGAGAAAATGTATGGTGATAAGAGACGCCTGATGGTGACGGAACGCCAAGTTTATTAGAGAAACTGAATGGTGACGCCGGACGCCTGATGGTGACGGAACGCCAAGGTTATGAGAGAAACTGTATGTGACGCCGGACGCCGGATGGTGACGGAACGCCAGGTTTATGAGAGAAACTGTATGTGACGCCGGACGCCTGATGGTGACGGAACGCCAGGTTTATGAGAGAAACTCGAGCAGTTATTTGAGACAGCACGACATTGAATCAGAAGGAGATGAAGACGAATATATACAGAATATATATGTATATTTGTGTGTGTATGTGTGTGTGTGTGTGTGTGTGTTATATACTGGCTCAAGATACATACATATATACACATAAGTACATAATTAAACACATGCATATGATCGCTCACACACACAGACCTATAGATACATACACAATTTCTCATTTGTATACACAAAATCATACACACACAGAAGTATTATGTTCGTCCATCACATGTGATGAAGACCACTCTATTTATTCAGCCGTGTGGTCAGTCTTGTCTCTCTTGCTGCGACTGCGGAAACGGGTGACTTGCGCGGGGATTTAGATTCAAGTGGGAAGGTAACTGTGCCTTTTGTCAACCTCACTATCTCGTCCTGAGCTACCTTTAGCCAGTGGCAAGACAAGGAGACTGGAGATAGGGAAATCACTCAGCGTGTGAGTAATGCGTTGGGCATCTCTTCCAGGCGACGTGTTCTAGTTCATTATTGTCAGTGTCTACATTTCATAGAAGTATACACATTCACGCGAATACATCAATACATGCATAGAAACACGTCACATGCGGACAGAAGGTTTGATAGAGAGAATGGCTGACTTAAATGACTGACAACATTTAACATCTGAGTGAGTCGGAGAGAATGAATGACTGATAACATTTAACATGTGAATGTCTGAGTCTGAGAGAATGAATGACAACATTCATCGTCACATTTTCTGATTGATCGAATGAATGAAGGGCAACATTTGTCATCTGAATGTCTGGCTGAGAGAATGAATGACTGACACTATTTATAATCCAAATGTCTCATTGATCGAATGAATCATTCAAAACACGTGTCATCATAATGTCTGATTGATCGAATGAATGACGGACAACACATATTACTAGGATGTATGATTGCGCCAGTGGCTGACCTGAATGCGCGGCAGCGTGTATCATCCGAATATCTGTTAAATAGAACGAAACACCTGGTTGATTGACAGTTTTTACAACTCACCTGAAATAATGCAAATCCAGACCAGGACAGTTGTCGGCACATTTCAGACATCTAGGACCGTTGGTGTAGGACATGTGGACTTGAGTCTGAGGAACACAGAAGATAGAATTTAATCTGTACTGTTATGAGTATGGCATGCACTCTACACAAGTCGACACTAACGCGACCACCAAAAGGATGGCCAACAGAACATCCTGGAAAACAATATCAGTAGTCGACTACTGAGAAGAATCGTCTTTTTGTTGTTTAGTTACTTCCGTGATGAAAGTATCGCGAATCATATCGAGATCAACGGACTGTGACAATTAAACTGATAAACGAATACAAGTGTTGAATTTCTCTTCCTTGAAGGATGTGGAGATCATGGAAGATAGACATTGTAACAAAGAATTTAAAAAAAAGAATTCTAGACTGTGGGAAAGTTAAATGGGAAATGACGGTAACACTGTTAGTTGTGATAAGTCTAAAAACAGAATTACTTATGCGCATGTGAGTGTGTGCGTGTGTGGGTGTTTGTTTGCGAGCTCTCTATTTACTGAGAACGTATATACACATAAGATGTAGGAGGCGGATAATGTTAACAGGAAGACTAGCATGCATATAATAACTGACCGAATGAGGACAATAGCACTTTTAAATAACTAAACATCTGTACATATGAAGATAAATATTGGAAAAGATGGTCCCTACCAGACACTAAAGTTGGGGATGAAGTGTTAGAGACTTAATTGCACGAGACCACTTGTTGTTTATGTCGTGAGGTTGATGGTTACTTTCCTCGTTGTCTTTCCGCCCCCAACAGTAAGTCATGTACCCATTTACAGCAGTGCCGACTTGAGTATGCCTGTAAAAGGAGCTTAACCCCGTATTTTTGCTGTGAAAAACGAGTGCTTTCCCATTAGGCTAATCAGACACTCAAATATGTACATAATGTAAGAGCACACAGGCGTACAAACATACACACACACAAACAAACACACTAACATACAAACACACACATACATACACACAAACATACACACACACAAACAAGCACACTAACCTACAAACACACACATACATACACACACACAATCATACACACACACAAACAAACACAGTAACCTACAAACACACACATACATACACACAAACATACAGACAACACACGCACATGCCAGCAATACTTATGTTAGCAAACGTGACAAAGTCGGAAGAGAAAACTGACATGAATCTATACATAAAATACCGAGAGAACACGAGAAAAAGTAAAAGAGGGAGAGAACGATAACGGCACGGAAATGTGAACTAAGATAAGGACTAGTGTGTAGAAGGGATGTCTCTTATCCTCGACATTTAAAAAAAAACAATATCTGATGGTCTTTGTAGCTGAGGGGTTAGACGTCTGCCACTCAAGAAACAAAAGTGCGAGATGGTTGGGGTTCGAATTCCGCAAGTTTCAAAGTCTCCTCTGGTCTCAAGGGAGGTTGACCCAGCACCCAGGCTTATTGGAGATGAATGAAACAACTATGAGAACCTGTGTACGTAAAAGAACCCACGGCAGTTGAAAATCTATAAAAAGTAGACTATTATCTGCTGTCGGTGTAACATTCTAAAGACAGTATTTCAATGAAATACGCAATATATATTTCATCACGCCTAGTTAGTGGTAAGAAGTAAAAACTGAACAAAAAAATAGACAACGTATCATTGATAACCTTCGTCTACCTGGCAGCAGGCGTACACATGCCTGTTGGAATTCAAGCATTCCAAGTATGTGACAAAAGCTTCAATAAACAAACATGGAATTCAATGAGATTTGAGAAAACAGCTTGATGATCTACATTGATCCAACAGCTTGCTTCTTCTCTCTCATAACTGCAGTCTAATGCACACATAACACAATAGGTACACCTGATGGGAAGTCACATAAACTGGGACTCAAAATACAAACAAGAAAAACCACTAAGATTATGAGGATAAATACCACTAACGACAATCAGACAGTATTGGAAGACTCACTCAAACAGGATCGGTAATAATTTATATTTCATGGCAGCAATATTTATCGAAATAAATTAAGTTCAATGCAGTCTTCAGTTCCAATGTAAAGTCTGTTCTGTTATATAACTCTCAAATGGTAGGCGCTACAGCTACATTTCTAGGCGTCGTGGCAGCCTCGGACATAGTTCTTCTCCTCTTCTTCTGGGTTCGTTCTCAATCTCCACCTACCAGCAGGTCGTGGTCTTCAGACTCCGCACAGGCCCCAACAGACTGAGGTACCACCTATTCAATAAACTGAAGATAGGTGGCACTGACGAATGCAGTTGTCGTACCGGAAAAATGACCGCTGAACATCTGCTGCAAAACTGCCCGAAATACGAGGACCAGAGAAAGCACATGTGGCCATCACCAGTAGCAACACTAGACAAGCTCTATGGCAGTGTCGACAGCCTCAGGATGACCGCTGCTTCTTTCGAAAAAATACAGGTTGATGTCTGAAAGCGTACGAAGAAGAAGAAGAAGAAGACAATCTCCACCTACCAAGTGGTGAACAGGACGTTGCAAGTAGCAGGATGTAGTCCGGAGAACGGAATGCGATGTGTCGCTGGTTTATAGCTTGGCTGCGATATTTGCACATTTCGGTCCGACACATCCGTTTTCGACAGGAGGACATAGTTATGAAATGGTAGGCGCCACATCTACATTTCTAGGCGTCGTGGCAGCCTCAGGCACGGCATTTGTCGAGCCTTGGCTTATTTTTCTGGTTGACCAATTGTCTTCCTTGCTGCCTTACTTATGCTAACTGTCAGGTACCCATTTCTGGCTATTTAAACTAGAGCATGCCTAGACAGGGGATTGATCCAGCAACATGACGTACGAAGAGTCAAAACGGCTTATCAAAGCCAGATACATGACCAAATGGGAAACCGAACATACTGGTTACACCAAAAACGATGCCTATTACCAGTTGAACAGAAGAGAGCAGGTCGTTGTCTTCAGACTTCACACTGGCCATAATAGACTGAGGTACCACCTATTCAACAAATTGAAAATAGGTGGTACCGACGAATGCCCGTGCGGTACCGGTAAAATGACCGCTGAACATCTGCTGCAGAACTGCCCGACATACGAGGATCAGAGAGAGCAGATGTGGCCATCACCAATGGAACTGCAAGACAAGCTCTATGGCAGTGACGACAACCTCAGGATGACCGCCGCTTTTTTCGAAAAAATAATGGTTACTGTCTGACTGCGTACGAAGAAGAAGAAGAAGAAGAAGAAGAAGAAGAAGAAGAAGAAGAAGAAGAAGAAGAAGAAGAAGATCCAGCAACTTTAGTATTGAGATACACACGAACTATCCACTGCGGCAATCGGCCAGATACAAATGGTCCTTTCACATGATTTGCTTAGCCTACAAAGTGTCAAAGACTTATCCTTGCTATACCACGCGTTTTCTAGACTGGTAACTCTCTAGAATATGTTTGTTGCTCGCTCATTTTTTATGCTAATGGTAGCCCTAGAACTTCTTTCTGGGGAATAACGAATAGGACCACTATACATCCATGCATGTTGTGCATTGCTATCTAAAAGAGTTGTGCATGGAAATAGCAAACTCTTCATGTCTTCTTCTTCTTCTTCATCGTATGCAGTCAGACAGCAACCATTATTTTTTTTCGAAAAAAGCAGCCATCATCCTGATGCTGTCGACACTGCCATAGAGCTTGTCTAGTATTGCCACTGGTGATGGCCACATCTGCTCTCTCTGATCCTTGTATGTCGGGCAGTTTTGCAGCAAATGCTCAGCGGTCATTTTCCCGGTACCACGCGGGCATTCGTCGGTGCCACCTTTCTTCATTTTATTGAATAGGTGGTACCTCAGTCTATTGTGGCCAGTGCGAAGTCTGAAGACCACGACCTGCTCTCTTCTGTTCAACTGGTAATAGGCATCGTTTTTTGTGTAGCCAGTATGTTCGGTTTCCCATTTGGTCATGTATCTAGCTCTAATAAGCCGTTTTGACTCTTCGTATGTCATACTAGTATCGGGTTGTGGTAGTTTTGCACCTTCTTTTGCCAGTCTGTCTGCCTCCTCGTTGCCTTGGATGTTACAGTGGGATGGAACCCACTGTACCACTACTCTTTTTGGTGCGGACTGCTGGCATAGTGACAGAGTACTGCTCTTAAATCATTAAGTTCAGTATTTTTCTGGCTTTTTAGTGCTGTGACTACGGCCAGAGCATCTGTAAGCAGGACTATATGGCTTTCATTCCTATTACCTGTCACCATTTCTTCCACTGCCGCCCTCAGTGCCTCTGCCTCCGCTCTGAAATTGCTTGTGTATTTTCCAGTAGCGAATGACAGTGTTATTTTTCTGCCATTTGGTAGGTTCAGAAATGCTCCTGCCCCTCCATTGTGTGTTGTGTTTGTTACAGAACCGTCGGTATATGCATGGGTCCAGTCCATGCTTGGGTAGTTTTCCGTTATGTAACTCAGGGTAGTATCTCTTCTTTCTTTTTCAGTCTGGCAGTTTTTGTTACCAATACTTGGTATATTTTCTACCACCTCTGGAAATATATGCTGCCTCCAGGTAGGTTTTCGTACAGTAGGGATGGGCTTTGGAGTTGTTAGTGCGTTCATGGGATCTTCGTGCATCTTTGCTTTGGCTATTTCTGCAAAGTTTCTCCGCTTTAGTTTCCCATTTCTGTAATTGTTTAATCTCTGGTGCATTGGATGGTCAGTCAGTCTTCGGAGTTTCTCTGACTGCAGCTGGGCTCTGCAGTCTCTTCTGTCGGTCATGGATTGAAGTTTTGTAATCTTTTCAAGTTCTACAATTGGCGTTGACTTCATGCCTCCTGTTTTTACTCTCATGGCTTGGTTTTGGAGTTTGTTAATTTTATCGAAGTTCGCCTTTGCTGCTGTTGTCCATGCCGCAATACCATACTCGAGAACTGGTCTCACTCTTCCAGTGTACAGTTTCTTTAGTATACTTTCGTCTGCTCCCCAGCTTGTGCCAGCAAGTTTCCTCATGATTGCCATTCTTTCTCTGGCTCTCATTCGGTTTCTCTCGATCTGACTTTTCCATGTCATACGCCGATCAAATGTGACTCCCAGGTAGTTTGGGTTGTCGTTTGGCTGCAGGTATTTGCCGTTAAGACTCAATTTGGTGTTTTGGGGTTTGTTTGATAGCGAGAATATTGTACATGTCATTTTTTCCTCATTTATTTTGACCAGCCATGAGTTCGCCCATTCTTCCAGCGATGTTAGGGCCTGCTGCATCCGATTTCTTGCTATGCTGAGATTCTTTTCAAAGGTCCACATAGCCAGATCGTCTGCAAACATTGAGCTATGGACTCTTCTTGGTATATTCTCTGTAATGTCGTTTATATACACCAGGAAGAGTGTGGGTGACAGTACTTCGTGGTTCATGTAAAGTACTTCATTCTTCATGTAAAACACATTGCTACAGAAACCACCACAAAAAGAGCACATACTTTGGCCCAGTCTTCCTAAAAAGTTGTTGTTTGTAGTGCTGGCCTTATGCTTTACATAGAGCGAGTAGAGAAGAAGAAGAAGAAGAAGAAGAAGAAGAAGAAGAAGAAGAAGAAGAGGAAGTTGTTGTTGAATGCCCAACGTGAGTAGGATTGCTCTTTTATGCGTCCTAAAAAGAACGTTAAGTGTCAGGTTGTAGTGGCTTTCCTCTCATCTCGAACGTTCTGATGAAGGTGAACCGGGGTCCTCCAGGTGGTTGTGCTTTACTTAGCTTCATCTGCGTGTCACTCACTACCATGGTGATCACGTCGATTCCTCACCTCGTTAGCCAGACTGCCATGGAAACAGGCCGTTTCCAGGAAGGGCTAGGAGGAAGCCAAGGTGATGGTCTTGTCTAGTATGTTTATGCCTGAACCTAACATGTCTGATCAGTATATGTTGCCTGACCAGACGTTAGTCTTCCTTCCCAGAAGAAAAAGAAGAAGAAGTTACTAAATGTGTTATTTCTCGTTACATGCAGTTTCTTCTTTAACCCAAGAACCAACAAGATATCTATATTTTTCCCGTTGGGGTTTAGACTTAATGCCGAGCGGATCTGTTTAGGCACGTGGAAACATGAGGATGCTCACTCACACACGTCATTCGCTCACTACACGCGCCATATGTACACGGGTCGCACGACAGGTGTGTTTTTGTAGACGGGTCGCACGACAGGTGTGATGTTCTGGTTCACGGGTCGCATGACAGGTGGGATGTTCTGGTAGACGGGTCGCACGACAGGTGGGATATTCTGGTTCACGGGTCGCATGACAGCTGTGATGTTCTGGTTGACGAGTCGCACGACAGGTGTGATGTTCTGGTACACTGGTCGCACGACAGGTGGGATGTTCTGGTAGACGGGTCGCACGACAGGTGTGATGTTCTGGTAGACGGGTCGCACGACAGTTGTGATGTTCTGGAGCCAAGTTCATTTTTCAGTTGTTGGTCTCCAATACAATCATCATGTTTGTACAAATTGTGTTTTCACAAGCGCGTGTGGGTGTGTACGTGTGTGCGTTTATATGTATGTATGCATGTTTACTTCCCTTGCTTCAATCGTTTTACACTGTTTGTCAATCACCGCATTGACAACACTAGCTGCTCATAAATATCAGTTCTTCTGCAAAAACTAAAGTGAACCTCGTTATCTGGAATAAAGTTCACAATCGTCAAGGTGTGTGGTATACCACGAGTGAAGATTTTCTATCAATCGCACTCTCTTGTTCAGCATCGCTTTTACGCAAACAAGGAAAGAACGTTCCCCTGAACACACGTAGATGTCAATGAACGGACGTAAGAATTGAAACACACCAAGGAATAACAGTATGCACTAAGGAATAACAGTATGTGCCAAGGAATAAACGTATGAATGAAAACATTAACTCATGTACCAAGAATAATAGTATGTACCAAGGAATGCACGTATGTACCAAGGAATAAAAGCATGCACCAAGGAATAACACTATATATCCAGAAATAGATATATGTGCCAAGGAATAAACGTATGTACCAAGGAATAATAGTATGTACCAAGAAATGCACGTATGTACCAAGGAATAAACGCATGCGTCAACGAATAACGGTATGTACCAAGGAATACATCTATGTACCAAGGAATAAACTAATGTACAAAGGAATAATGTATGTATGTACCAAGGAATAACCGCATGCACCATGAACTAAAAGTTTGTACCAATTAATAAGCGTATGTTCATATGAATATACACATGTGCCAATGAATACACGCATGTACACAAGAGTAAACGTATGTACCAAGGAATAATAAACGTATGTACCAAGGCATAATAAACGTATGTACCAAGGAATAATAAACGTATGTACCAAGGCATAATAAACGTATGTACCAAGGAATAATAAACGTATGTACCAAGGAATAATAAACGTATGTACCAAGGAATATGCGTAATGTACCAAGAAATAGCTGTAATGTATCCAGAAAAAAAATTTGTAACAAGACCTCTCAGGAAAGCCAAGACGGGAAAGAAGGCAACCCCCTCTAAACGCTGGTAACCTCATACAATGTGGCCCTCTGAAACGTCATCGCCAACGGCAACATCTGTGAAACGTGATTATCATATTAACATTGCTTGTCACCCTGGCGCCAGGTGTCGGATATTGAACGTATGACCGGATTCACTTCCCAGACCAGTCACATGGGTTACCCGCCATGTTTTTCAATAGCACTTTGCCAAGCGCGCGAGCAAAATTTAAATATGTATTAATTGTCCTCACATCGTTACAGGAATGTTGACTTCAGAAACTAAAACCATTCAAAACTCGGCAGTCATTAGAGCGACAGCTGTTGTGAACCAGATAATTACAAAAGAATAAACGCATGTACCAAGAAATAAACGCTTGTACCAAGGAATAAACGCATGCACAAAGGAATAAATGCATCCAACAAGGAATAAACGCATATACCAAGGAATAAATGCATGGTTTTTTGTCCTTTTTTTACCGTCTATATACGTGTGCTACTCATCACACATACTATTCTAGAAAACATGTACATCGACCTATTCAGAGAGCTTCTTTAAACAGGCAGACTATCAAACTAAATGACAAGCAGGCCATGTTAGCAACTGAATCATTATTGCAGAGGTAAATTGGCAAAAACACATTTACATGTGTGTGTACGTACGTGCTTGCCTGTGTGTGTTAATCATATCAGGACATGCATTCCGCCTTGCCTTTACATAAGAGAAAGATCTAGAGCTGTGGGATACGCTGTGTGAAAAGTGCAGCCGGAAAGACAATCCGTGACCGAATCTTCAACACCAAGCTGAGGTAGACAGTGGCGACAAACCCAGTTAGTGCCTACAGTGACTTCCAACAAATCAAGAGGTTTGGTCATTTAGTCTGAATGCATGATGACCAGCCTGCAGCAAATGTATACCGTGTGCAGGTCAGGTCCACGTGTAAAAGGACGGCATCGGTTTAAGTGAGACGATGGAGAATCTGACAGAGCCAAGAAGTTACACTTAACGACAGCACAAACCTCCAACCAGGCGATAACAAGAAATATATCATCCCGCCTCTTTGTGACACCACGTGACAAGGGTAGTAGGACATCCCCCCTCTCTGTGACGGGTCTTGTCAAGGGTAGTAGGACATCCCCCCTCTCTGTGACGGGTCTTGACAAGGGTAATAGGACATTCCCCTCTCTGTCACGGGTCTTGTCAAGGGTAGTAGGACATTCCCCTCTCTGTGACGGGTCTTGACAAGGGTAGTAGGACATCCCCCTCTCTGTGACGGGTCTTGACAAGGGTAGTAGGACATCCCCCCTCTCTGTGACGGGTCTTGACAAGGGTAGTAGGACATCCCCCCTCTCTGTGACGGGTCTTGACAAGGGTAGTAGGACATTCCCCTCTCTGTGACGGGTCTTGACAAGGGTAGTAGGACATCCCCCCTCTCTGTGACGGGTCTTGACAAGGGTAGTAGGACATCCCCCCTCTCTGTGACGGGTCTTGACAAGGGTAGTAGGACATCCCCCCTCTCTGTGACGGGTCTTGTCAAGGGTAGTAGGACATTCCCCTCTCTGTGACGGGTCTTGTCAAGGGTAGTAAGACATTCCTCTCCCTGTGACGCCACGTGACAAGGGTAATAGGACATTCCCCCCTCTCTGTGACGCCACTTGAGACTGGTAGTAGGACACCCCCCTCCCTGTGACGCCACTTGGCACTGGTAGTAAGACCTCCCGCCTCTCTGTGACGCCAGTTGAGACTGGTAGTATGACCTCCCATCTCTCTATGACGAGTCTTGGCAAGGGCTGTAAGACAAAAGCAGAAGAAGAAAGCCATCCATGCCCAGCATGTCCTCCTCACCCACCGGCACTTAAAGGAGGTCATGTACATCAAGGATGGGAAACGAACCCCTGCACCACAGTCCTTCTTCTTCTTCTGCGTACACAGTCAGACAGTAACCATTATTTTCTCGAAAAAAGCGGCGGTCATCCTGAGACTCTCGCCACTACCATAGAGCTTGTCTTGCAGTTCCACTGGCAATGGCCACATCTGCTCTCTCTGATCCTCGTATGTCGGGCAGTTCTGCAGCAGATGTTCAGTGGTCATTTTACCAGTACCGCACGGGCATTCGTCGGTACACCCTATCTTCAATTTGTTGAAGAGGTGGTACCTCAGTCTGTTGTGGCCAGTGCGAAGTCTGAAGACAACGACCTGCTCTCTTCGGTTCAACTGGTAATAGGCATCGTTTTTGGTGTAACCAGTATGTTCGGTTTCCCATTTGGACATGTACCTGGCTTTGATAAGCCGTTTTGACTCTTCGTACGTCATACTGGTATCTATTTGTGGTAGCCTTGCACCTTCTTTTGCCAGTCTGCCTCCTCGTTGCCTTGGATGTTGCAGTGTGACGGAACCCACTGTACCACTACCCTTTTTGGTGCGGACTGTTGGCACAGTTTGCAGAGTGCTGCTCTTAAGTCATTAAGCTCAGTGTTTTTCTGGCTTTTTAGCGCTGTGACTACTTCGAGAGCATCTGTCAGCAGGACTATATGGCTCTCATTTTCACTGTGTGTTACCATTTCTTCCACTGCCGCCCTCAGTGCCTCTGCCTCTGCTCTGAAATTGCTCGTGTACTTACCAGTAGCGAATGACAGTGTTATTTTTCTGCCATTTGGTAGGTTCAGGAATGCTCCTGCCCCTCCGTTCTGTGTAGTGTTTGTTACAGAACCGTCGGTGTATGCATGGGTCCAGTCCATGCTTGGGTAGCTTTTCGTTATGAAGCTTAGGGTAGTGTCTCTCCTTTCTTTTTCACTCTGGCAGTTTTTGTTTGCAATACCTGGTATATTTTCTACCACCTCTGGAAATATATCCTGCCTCCAAGTAGGTTTTCGTACAGTAGTGATGGGTTTTGGTGTTGTTAGTGCGTTTATGGGATCTTCGTGCATCTTTGCTTTGGCTATTTCTGCAAAGTTTCTCCGCTTTAGTTTCCCAGTTCCCAAATTGTTTAGCCTCTGGTACATTGGATGGTCCGTCAGTCTTCGGAGTTTCTCTGACTGCAGCTGGGCTCTGCAGTCTCTTCTGTCGGTCATGGATTGCAGTTTTGTAATCTTTTCAAGTTCTACAATTGGCGTTGACTTCATGCCACCTGTTATAATTCTCATGGCTTGGTTTTGAAGTTTGTTAACTTTATCGAAGTTCGCCTTCGCTGCTGTTGTCCATGCCGCGATGCCATACTCGAGAACTGGTCTCACTCTTCCAGTGTACAGTTTCTTTAGTATGCCTTCGTCTGCTCCCCAGCTTGTGCCAGCAAGTTTCCTCATGATCGCCATTCTTTCTCTGGCTTTCATTCGGTTTCTCTCAATCTGACTTTTCCATGTCATGCGCCGATCAAATGTGACTCCCAGATAGGTTGGGTTGTCGTTTGGCTGCAGGATTTTGCCATTTAGGCTTAATTTGGTACTTTGGGGTTTTAATGAGAGCGAGAATATTGTGCACGGCACCACAGTCCAACCCCTGTGGCTGTCAATGCCCCACAGCGTTAGGTCAAATCGGAAAGACTTCATCCTTATTGTATGTAGCCTTGAACTCGGTCAATCATTGTATATGGGCTCTTGGCACGACCAGCTATTATCGGCTAAGCAAGCTACCTATTAAGCTACTACCTAAAGTATACACTTTTCATATATACAGAAATTTAAGAGAGAGAGAGAGAGAGAGAGAGAGAGAGAGAGAGAGAGAGAGTGAGAGAGAGAGATAGAGAGAGAGAGCGGAGTTGGCCGAGTGGTTTTGAGTTTTCCTGTCAAAGAATTAAACGGGATTACAGCCTCGATTAGGTATGTTTGTTCTGTTATTCAGACTACAATCAAAATGAACCTGTTGACTGTAGGAGTGAGCGACCTTTTCCATCAGTCATACAGCTACCCATTGTGGATCCTGGCACCGATTACAAGCGCCCAAAAGATAGTTTAATGTATCGATACCATCCTCAGTGTATACTTGTACGATAGTGATTATGGTGTACACACATTATGCGTTCTGTTTGTAGAGGGTCAGAACGGTTAGAGTAGTCTATCACGAGAAATGGCGTGTTCGAGTTCCGATACCGGTACTATCAATTCTATCCAGCTGTAAATATGAACCTGACTAACAATTAGAGAAGACGAGACAGCAGGAATGAAACTAGGCATCACAACTTACAATATGTTGACGAACTCGTACAATGAAGTTTCTATCACTTGATCCCCGACAACAGTGTCCGTATATACCTATATTGATATAAAAGCTTGGGCATGCACGTACAGTTCTCTAGCTGACTAATGGACAGCGCTGGTTGACCGTATAACGATTTAGTCAGGACTAATGACGGTACAAAAGGTAAATGCAGAGACTGTGCACGGACAAGAGAACAATTAGAAACAACAATATTTTTACAATATCAATAAATAAAACAGGTCACAAATTGTACGTGCCTGTTTAACATAATCTCAGCAGACGGCGAAGGCGACACTGAAATCCAAAACAGATGTCACAAGGCAAGTCAAATCATTGGACAAATGTCCCCGCTGTGACATTGTAAGCACGCGACAATGGATACAAAAAAAAACAATATACAACACAATATTACTATCCACATTGCGCAATTAGTGCGAAAACAAAAACAAAGATAAAAAAAGACACATCGTAACAAGATAGATTAAATGCCTGCGCAGAATGCCCAGAGTAACAAAAATGGAAAGAATCAGAAACGAAGATATTAGGAGACAAGTAGGCACTCCACCAGTGCTAGACCACATCAAGAGACAAGTAGGCACTCCACCAGTGCTAGACCACATCAAGAGACAAGTAGGCACTCCACCAGTGCTAGACCACATCAAGAGATAAGTAGGCACTCAACCAGTGCTAGACCACATCAAGAGACAAGTAGGCACGCCACCAGTGCTAGACTATATCAAGAGACAAGTAGGCACTCCACCAGTGCTAGACCACATCAAGAGACAAGTAGGCACGCCACCAGTGCTAGACCACATCAAGATACAAGTAGACACTCCACCAGTGCTAGACCACATCAAGAGACAAGTAGGCACGCCACCAGTGCTAGACCACATCAAGAGACAAGTAGACACTCCACCAGTGCTAGACCACATCAAGAGACAACAAACCAAATGGTTTGGCAGCGTGAGCGCCAAACTTCAGAAAGTATATCTCAGAAAGCAATGCTATACAGATACAATGGATACAAAGCCAAGGGCCGTCCATGTAGAAGATGGATAGCAGAAATAAGAGAATAGTGAAACTACCCGTGTACGAAGCACATACTAACGCCCGGTCAAAAAAGCTCTTCATAACCTGACGCTGAAAGGCACAAGCAGGATCCAAAAAAAGCGAAAAGAAAGAAAGAAAGTACACGGACGTAAGCGCATGTGTATGTCATGGCGTCGTCTCATTCTGCTCAAATTCTCAAAGTAACACTCTAGATGAGTTTATGCCGCCTTCCTTTGTACCTGCCTTTCTCATCTCCATTAACCTGCCTACTTTGTTCCACACCCTTCCAGCGTGAGCTAAATGCCAGGGCGCAAGAACCCGGATGAGACTCAAGCGTCTATCTTATCGAGACCTGCTTCCCTATAACGTTAGGCTAATAGAGATCACAGGTGCACTTTTGCCGTAAACCTGCACCCCCCACGACCGACCACTCCCTCTCGTTCGCCACTCCCCTTTCCTCCCATCCTCGTGAATTGCGTTGTTTCTAATCTAATTTCCTTTGGTTTGAACTTGACCTTCGTCTTGGCACTGCCATGTGAGCGTAATTGATGAGGGAAGAGTTGTCTATAGGCACGTGCCGTGAGGTCTGGTCGTGGTCGAAGTCATTAGGCACGTGCCTTGAGGTCTAGTCGTGGTCGAAGTCAGTAGGCATGTGTCTTGAGGTCTAGTCGTGGTCAAAGTCAGTAGGCATGTGTCGCGAGGTCTAATCGTGGTCGAAGTCAGTAGGCACGTGTCGTGAGGTCTTGTCGTGGTCGAAGTCAGTAGGCACGTGTCGTGAGGTCAAGTCGTGGTCGAAGTCAGCATGCCTTTGTGTGTAGTGAGGTCTAGTCGTAGTCGAAGTCAGCATGCCTTTGTGTGTCTTGAGGTCTAGTCGTGGTCGACGTCAGCATACCTTAGTGTGTCGTGAGATCTTGTCTTGGTCGAAGAAGTCAGCATGCCTTTGTGTGTCGTGAGGTCTTGTCGTGGTCGAGGTCAGCATACCTTTGTGTGTCGTGAGGTCTTGTCGTGGTCAAAGTCAGCATACCTTTGTGTGTCGAGAGGTCTTGTCGTGGTCGAAGTGGAGGTTAAGTGAAGGAAGGTGGGCAAATGAGTGGATGAAATCAGAGAAAGTGAGTGAGTGGAGTGAGTGAGTTCACGCGCACTCGCACACACACATATACATACACACAAACACACACCCACACACACATATACATGCATACATATATATATATATATATATATATATATATATATATATATATATATATATATATATATATATATAAATATATATATATATATATAGATACACTAACATACGTATATATGTGTGTGTGTAAACGTGCATTTATGTGCATAAATGTATGTATGTGGGTATATGGACATGTACGTGTGTACGTGTGTATTATGTATGTGCATATGTGTGTGTATGTATGTGTATGTGTTATTTGCTTTATGTTTGGAGTGGCGACACCACCGACATCCAACATTCCTGTTTGAGGTATTAACCGAATCAGGGTAATCAAATTGAATGTAGCCCACTGAACAGAAGTTATTACCTGCGCCTGTGTTGTTCACCCAGATGGTAAATATAACCCGACAAACAAGTCATAAAGGCGACTAAAGAGGGTTACATGTGCAACTAGCAACCTCACCATGTAAAAACTATTGCTATTGAAACCATTACAACAAGTGCTCAGAAACAGGCTTTCTGTAAGGGGCCAGACGTAGTGGTGGCTTATTCTGGACTTTGTTGATAGACGAATCAATCTTCTCTTCTTCTTCCTCTTCATCGTACGCTGTTTACAGCGATATTTACGTTGCACTGTTTTATTTTGTTAAGCCTGTGGCTCAGTGCATCCGATTTCAACAGGCGTTTCTGTAGGGTTGCCCTCCTTAGCCTTTGGCTGTCCCCAGCCTAACTGCAAGGCAGCAGTTGTTTTTGGTCAGAGTTGTCTCTCTTGGGAAGTTGTTTTGCAGGACAATCGAGTCTTCCCTACTCGTGTCTATAGGGACGAATCAATCAATCAGTGAGGGTTGTCAGTCAACCATATCGATGAGTTTCCCAATTTTCCAAATTGATTTGTGCAAGTTTCTCCTGTGCGCTGTTTCACAAACGTTCCTCTCTGTGAGCGTTTGTTGGGTTTCAGATCCAAGAGAGGGCGGGGGAAAGGGGGGGGGGACTGCCGGAGAGGTAATCGTTATGGCTTTCTACGGTTACCCTGGCTGGCGATAAAACTCTGAAATTACTTCCGTGAAACCTCACCTGGCTCATGCAAATGGAGGGTAGTGAGGGATTGCGGAACATCTGATAAAGTTTGTTTTGCACGATGACAAGAAGAATCCAAACAACTCTGAACGTTTATTATGTGCTCAGAAATTGGGATAGTACAGAAAAGTCGAACAGCGAGTTCCCGGCCCGAACTAGTTATCGAAATATGTAGTTCTCCTTAAGTTGAATCTGCCTTAGACAATACAAGACAGTGAGCGCGACTAACAAATCGGCGAAACAACTATCAACAAATGTGCCCGCAATTTGAATAATATGTGTTTGCTAAAAGCTGTCAGAGACAGGGGTGGAGTTGAGGATTAGCTCTCATTTTTAACAAATGCTCCCAACTCATGCGTGACATACAGCTTCTGACCCCAAGAGGTGAGATCGTCATCGGATGCTGGGTTTCCTAACAGAAGAATGGACGAGATGCGGCAAATAAATTCATAATGCACTAGGCAAGTCTTCTTCTTCATTATCATCTTCGTCTTCTCCTTCATTATCATCATATTCTACTTCTTTTTCTTTTTCTTCTGCGTTCGTCCTGAAAAGGACGTGGTGACATTGTGAAATAGTTTACAGAGAGATTGCGATATTTGCGCATCTCGGCCCGACACACCCAGTTTCAGTGCGCATATTTGGGATCTGGTTAGCCTTCCATCTGTTATCCTTATTCTTGTAGCCAGACTACAGGAGTGCAGCCTGTTTCCAGAGCCGCCACTTGGAAGCGGAAAGCGTCTTGGTATGCTATGGTTCTATGACCCTTATGTCTCTTAATGCTGTCAGCTCATCCTCTGCTGCGGTTACAGCCCCCATTGGGTATGGTGGCCTGTGTAGTAGAGTCTAGGTTTAGCTGGATAGTTTACGTATCTAAAGAGACACACCATCTATCTACACGATGACACGACCTGACACATTAAAACACAGTAAACACTATAATGACCATAAAACAAAATAATATGATTTAATAACATGAATATCAACAAAAAGCAAATTATATATAAACTAAATAATCATAATAAATATATTGAACTACAAGGGGAGGTTTTAGGAACTAGCTTTTGATGTTTCCTCCAAGATCTATGGTTCCATGACTCTTGGCGCTGCATTCCCTTATCTGCACACAATCACAAACTTGTTCTTGCGATCAGATTACGTACTCAGACGAATCTGTACCCTCACACATAATCAACAAACTTGTCCTCACGATCGGATTACATAGATCACTTGACATACTCAGACTCATCTCTCTCTCGTCTCGTCTTTTCCGAAACGCAACGAGATCGCATGGGCATCACATCTCGCTCTCATTTTAGTGTGGGTGATGTGTCTTGTGCATGTTTTAACCGGGCGGATTCCTACACTCGCGTGGCAAAGAAATAATCATATAAAGCGACCCGCTCCTCAACTAGTAATTATTCTGCTGTGGGTTCCAACCCTGTCTCCAGTAGTGTCGTCTTGTGTGGGTTCCAACCCTGTCTACAGTAGTGTCGTCTTGTGTGGGCTCCAACCCTGTCTCCAGTCGTGTCGTCTTGTGTGGGTTCTAACCCTGTCTCCAGTCGTGTCGTCTTGTGTGGGTTCCAACCCTGTCTCCAGTAGTGTCGTCTTGTGTGGGTTCCAACCCTGTCTACAGTAGTGTCGTCTTGTGTGGGCTCCAACCCTGTCCCCAGTCGTGTCGTCTTGTGTGGGTTCCAACCCTGTCCCCAGTCGTGCGGTCTTGTGTGAGTTCCAACTCTGTCTCCAGCCGTGCCATCTTGTCACAGAGTGACCAATGGACAATTGTTTATGTTCACCGAAGCCGCCCCCGATTGGTCGTGCTGGTGACGTAGGGGTTTAGGCTGTTGATTCTTAAGTTTGTATTAGCCATCTCGTTCCTGATCAACGTGTCAAACCTGAACAGGTTAATTGGTTCTACAACTTGTGTGCGACTGCTACACCGCTCCCTCTGCCTCCGGCCCCCTCATCTGTATTTGTAATCGGCCGTGCCTGCACTAATGAGAAAGCCGGAACAGGGTATTACCGCATGAAATCTCCATGATAACAGGATGTGTTTACATCTAGCAGCAGATAAACATTTCTGACTCCAAACCACCTGCAGACAGTTGACAGCCAGAGGCTAGGGAAAGTTTACAAGGTACACAACACGAGCCGGAAGGGGGATATACAGTACCAAACTATAACCTGCCTTATAACGAACGTTAGACTAAACAAACAGACAGAATAGCGAACGAATAAAACATAAGAATAAGGAGAAGAAGGAAGCTAACATTTGCCACTAAGCTGAAACTCTGACATCCCCTTTCGTGCAGCGAACCCCCTCCCTTTCCCACCCAAGATGAATCTAAAGAAGCTAGCAACTGAAGCTGTTCAAAGCAGCCGAGCAAGCATGCGGGACCTGTATCTGTCACAACTAGAGTAACGGGAGCAACCCATCTCTTAGATAAAACACTCCCACATATCTCTAGATCTCGCCATATTTCCTTCGTGTTGTTTATACGGCCAGGATCGCCCGCTGTTAAGTCGGGAACGCTATCGGTAAACATCAGTATCTACTAGGAGACAGAGGTGACTGAGACATGCCAGATACCCGACGACGACCTGATCCTGGCACGCGATCCTGCCAGTTAACTTCTCCTTGCCCTCCTCAATTTTCTGTTACTCCCTCATTGAGCATTCCCCGCGTGAACTCCAGATCATCTCCTTATGGTCCAACTAGTGAATACAGCCAGCAGTACTGTTCGCTTCCTTTAGGAAGCCTGTGCCAAAACGCGATGCGTACTCGTGCAAGGATACTTCGTGTAGCAACTAGTTTTACTAGATGAGACATTCAGCCCCACGCACAACTCTCTTTTGTCACATTTCACGACATGCATGAAAGCACAGTTATCATGTCCTCTCCTCCCCAGCAAAGGGCACCTGGATATACTCGGGGTCCAGGCCTACTTACTGGAGGAGAAAGAATGATGCACTATTCTTCTTTGGATGTTGTTAATGGAGATTAAGATGATAGGATTGAGGCTGGCAACATTATCATGTAGCACAAAATGCTACAGCAACCACCACTGCATGGTTACACAAGGTGAATTGACAAAGGTGACAAAGTTGCATCTATATGCAGTGGTTAATCTATTCTTATAAAGATAAACAACAAAATGTAGAAGAGGAAGAAGAAGAAGGAGAAGAAGAATGAGGAGGAGAAGAAGAAGGAGCAGATGAAGAATAAGAAGAAGGAGAGCAAGAGACAACTAGAAAAAACTCTCCGATTGATCTAAAAATAGAATGTTGATGTCAAGTAAGATGACTCTTTAGTGGGCCTTGAAAAGGGCTTTTAGTAACGGGCTGCAGCAGCATTCGTCACATCCGAGCGTGCTGATAAAGGTAGACCGGGGTCCTCCAGGCGGTTGGGATATGCTGGCTTCATCTGCGTGTCGCTCACTTCACCGATAATCTAACCCCTCGTTTGGATGGGGAAAGGAGATGGGGGTCTTGACCAGTATTAATTTTTTGCCTGACCCTGACTAACATATACGATATATATATAAGATATTAGATTTGAAGTACACAAATCGTAATAATAAAATGACACTTGAGAGTCATGGCTGGCCCATGCAGGTCCACCGTCAAAACGCCGAAGGGCCGAAATACGTATTCGATAGATAAATAGCTTCTGGAGATCAGATTGTCCCTACTGTTTTGCTCTGTATTGTTTCCGAACAAAAACAGAACAGCTGAACATTTATTTCATTTATATTCATTTTACGTGTAACCATATTGGCCATTTCTTGTTTGGACTACTCACTTCCCTAACTGGCATATCGTGACTTACACATTCCTGGCCACTTCCTGGTAATGACTGCTAACTCAGACTATGTGCTATCAATGTCAAATATTATGTTTGGTTTTTGTTGTGATTTGTTTGTTGTTTTCGTTTGTCTTTGCCCTGTTTGAAATCTTTTGGTCTTTGTTTTTGTCCTGTGCAGTCACGTAGCCATTACGTATATATGCTTTTATCAACATTTAGCGAGCAGCAAATTGATCATCTTCTACAAAGAAATCAGAGACGTGAAAGGTTAAGGAGACGCATATGTCTTGTATAATTATTGCTCAAAGTGTGGCACTGAGATTTCACGACCTGCCTGACTCTTTCGGTTAGGGATTTCCTGACCTGTCTGACTCTTTCAGTTAGGGATTTCCTGACCTGTCTGACTCTTTCAGTTAGGGATTTCCTGACCTGTCTGACTCTTTCAGCTAGGGATTGCATGACCTGTCTGACTCTTTCAGTTAGGGATTTCCTGACCTGTCTGACTCTTTCAGCTAGAGATGTATGTAATTATTGCCGCCATGTAAAATCAAAGGATAACTATGAGTGTACACAATATGAACTTCAGCCGGCTCCGGAAGTTCAAATATCTGGGAAGGATTTTTTGCTCGATAAAGCAACCGAAACACGTTATTAGAAAGGCTCGGGTGTGATTTCTCAATTGTTGCCACTTTGTTAACCCCCGAACACCAGCTTGGCAAACAAAACAACAATTGTTAGACAGGTTATTGATACCAACTGTGTGTTATCAGAGTGCTTTCAATGGTATTTGTCTAAGGTTCAAGAGAGGAACATAACGTTTGAAATGAGATGTCTAAGAAAGGATATTCGTGTCACTAGGAGAGATATGATGAAGAATGATGACATTATATTAACTTGGCTTAACTTAACTTTATTATTGGTTTAGAGCGCATGAGCTGCATCGGTCAGCGACACATAGCTGACTGTTAGCGTCGGGGCCAGCGAACCAGAACTGCCAAGACCATTCTACACCTCCATGCGGTGATCCTAGATAACAAGCTGGAACAGAGCAGACTGACTTATGAGAAGGGATCGAATTGGGAATGCTAACCCAGTACACACAAAATGCTTGGTGAAGTCGGATGTGTTGGACCGAAAGGTGCAAATATCGCAGTCAAGCTGTAAACTACGACACAACGCATTCCGTTCTCTGCACTACATTCTGCTACTCAGGCCTGTGTCAGGGTTTGGTAACGGGAGATTGAGAACGAACGAAGCCAAGCCATACTGGTTTAGAAGGTTCCACAGAGTCTGTTTATTAAGTTTATTCCACTACACCGAAACTGAAAATACTATGAGCATCCAATCTATTTCTGACTGCATTAACTGACTCTGCTTCCACCACATCCTGCGGCAATGCATTCCAAGAATTCACCACTATCTGACTAAACAAATATCACCTAATATCTGGACCTGTCGTTAAACAATTTGTAGCTGTGCCCTCTTGTTCGTGTAGCCGGTTGTACTTTGAAGAACTTGGTATAATCAATTTATCCTTTCCATTTATTATTTTATAAACTTGTATTAGGTCGCCTAGAACGCTTCTTTGTTCGAGACACTGAAGACCAGTATTTTATTTTTTTCCTCATAGCTGTAATTCCGAAACCCTGCGACCATATAAGTAGCTATTCTTTATATCGTTTCTACCATATCTATATCCATTCTATAGTATGGACTCCACAGCTGAACACATCACTCCAATTTAGGTCTCACTAATGATTTATAAAGTTTGACTTTTACATTCTTGCTCTTATGTGAAATTAGTTAGTTTGTTAGTTAGATAGTCCATCGCATGTTGGCGACATCATCAGACGGGTTTGTCTCGATGATGTAACTTGCGCTGTATTGGATTGTGGCGGGACAGGGACGACAACCTCACTCTCTGGTCCCGAGCTACATTGGAACAGTTACAAGACATAAGTCGAGACGACTGGAGATAGCACCGAATGCTGGTTCTGAAAGAAATTGTTTGTCAACCCCACCTGGCATGAAACATGATGATAATGATGTTGGCTGAAATCCACTTTAGCGTTTCTCCTGATATCTTCCACCAGTAAGGACAGAAGGTGTCTTACCGAATGTCTCTGACTTAACTTAACTTAACCTAACTTAACGTCTTTATACTGGTTTAGAAGACCCTGCAGAGTCTGTATACAACCAGTTACATTTACATCACCTTGCTCTAAAAGCTATGCGCATCCACTTTATTCTTAAATGCATTAACTGTCCCTGCCTCCACTACCTCCCCTGGCAATGCATTCCAAGCAGACACCACTCTCCGACTAAAAAAATATTTCCTAATATCTAACCTGGACCTCTCTTTAGTCAGCTTGTAGCTATGGCCTCTTGTTATTGTGGATGGCTGTATTTTAAAAAAAACCTTGTTATAGTCTAATTTATCCATTCCTCTGATCATCTTATAAACCTGTATTAAGTCACTACGAATTCTTCTCTCTTCGAGACACTGTAGGCCGGTTTTTCTGAGTCGTTCCTAATAGCTGTAATTCTGGAATCCCACTATCATCTTTGTCGCTCTTCTTTGTATTCTTTCTAGCATGTTTATGTCCCCTCTATGATAAGGACTCCACACCTGTACACAGTACTCCAATCTAGGTCTAACTAAAGCTTTATACAGTTTGACGATCACTTCCTTGCTCCTATGTTTAATATTTCTTTTTATCATACCTAACATTGCATTTGCCTTTTTCACTGCTACCTTAACTTGCTCACTCACCTTTCCTGTATGATCTATTAAAACCCCTAGGTCCCTTTCCTTATCTATCTTTCTAATATTGTTTTCTCCCATTCTGTAATTATGTTCCATATTGGATCTACCCATGTCTACTCATGTCCTGACGTCTAAGTGGTGGAGCAGTTGTTGTTGTTGTTTGCGAATGCTCACAATGAGTAGGTTACGCTTTTTTGGGCACTGAAAAGGACGTTAAGTGACGGGTTGCAGTAGCCCTCCTCACATCACGAGCGTGCTCATAAAGATCCTCAAGACGGTTGTGTTATGCTTGGCTTCATCTTCGTGTCACTTACTACTACGGGAATCACATCGATCCCTCACCATGTTTGCCAGGCTGCCACGAAAACAGCCCGTTTCCGGAAAGAGCTACAAGGAATCCAAGGTGAGGGTCTTGTCCAGTATGTTCTGTCTGAACCTGACTAACATGTCTGATCAATTATATTTTGGGTGACCAGTTGTTAGTCTTCCTTCCTGGTAAATCAGCTAGAGTGTTTGTCTCTCGCAACAAAAGGACCATGTCAGATCTTCGGTCTCAACGCGGATCAGTTCACCCATTTATAAATAAACTCGCGACTTTCTTTTTGGTAAGAAGCCATTCGAGGAGGCTCACCCTGGGGGCCACTCTTCCCCTCCTCTCTCTTCTCCCCTCCTTCTGTTTCATTTGACTCTATCCTACAGTCACACTCTTGCACAACTTTCACACGCGCCCTCATGGTGAGGCCCTTCCATTGCACTTTGGCTGGGCTAGCTTCTGAGGGCGCACAAACCTAGCATAGGTACATACAGACGCACACATTCATCCAAGCACTGGTTTATGCGTCCTGATATCGCCCAATGGACTACGGTCTGGGGTGGAAAATGGCGCGCCTCCGCCAGTAGAAACTAGTGAGGCAAACATCTAAGCAACAACATCTTTTTGGTAAGAAAAAGCTGTACGTTTTCAAATCAATGATAACCTTGTAATCTCTCTGCCAAGCATTTGTCTTAAATAAATTCACGCCATGTCCTCGTTTTCTCATGCCCTTTTTGACAATCACAAGAACAATAAAAGACATGTTGACTTAAGTCAAGGTCGTTGACCTCCAGTCTGATCTAGCTGACTGATATACAATTTTTGCTTTGATTTAAATAGCAACAATGTCGGTGTTTATTTCCATTACTAAGGTTGCCTGGAGAGGGCACATGGCTGAGAAATAAAGATCACTTAGCTATGCAGTCGCCACGCTGGATAGATTTATATTATAGCTCCAACTTCTTTGAAAAACTCGTGAAACAGCACTATAAAATTCGAGCTAAAATCGGATACACCGAGCTATAATACGCAAAGCACAGTACAACACACTCTCCATATCAAATAAAGAAACAATTATTTAATACACAAGATAATATTATATATAAATATATATATATATATATATATATATATATATATATATATATATATATATATATATATATATATATATATATATATTCTGCAATGAATGTCAACTGGTCGACATCCTACAGCTATGAGAAACCGAATCACCGCTCGCTGATCAACGGATTCTGTATCACACCCGCCATGCTGGTGTAAACAGCACATACCAACTGTCAAGTTTGCAAAATGTCATTATCCTCCGACTCATAGTTTCCTCGACAGACCGATGAAAACATCGCGGGTATGATACGGAGGATAATGCACGTCGTATATACACATACACACATAACTAGAGCCTGCTTCCGTTCTTTGAATTTATCTGGTCGAGTTGATAGAACCACAGACGTGAGAAGGTAAGATGGTATATGCCAGAAACTGCTATGCGCACACAGGGAGTATCTATGCGTGCACATAAGAAATATGTGCAGTTATTTAACGATAGAGCACAGTTTATATGATCCTCTACCAACACACAGGAGGAGCGTTCCAGATATAATAACAACATTTAGAAGTACAGCTTCTGACATTTAGAAAACCAGCATTATCCGGCTTCTAAAGCAGGCTTTCCGGACACGCAGCCCGTCATGTAAAGTATGTTTTGCTACCCGTAATATATTTGGCGTCCCTTGATGGAATGACGGATAAATGGCCAGCAATGAACGACAATATATAGTAGATGTAAAAGCTGTCCTTTAACAGACAATGGTGTCGGGAATAGAGTGTTGTTTTTTTTTAAAATTTTTGTTTTGTTTTTTTCTTTGCGTTCGCCTTATTTCTCTAATCCTCAAGGCGGTGTGCGTTGCACTGTAGTTTTATGTAAGGGTCTGCTTCCTCCTGCATTTTGTAAGGGTTTGATTCCCCGGGGTAACGACCGGTGCTGTGATGGGGATCGAGCCCAGCACCTTCGGGTTGTGAGCTGTGCCACTTAACCACTAGGCCACGCCGAATAAAGTCCCCGAATAAAGTGTTAAAGACTTCCTTGTACAAGGCCATAGCTTGTTTATGAGGTGGCGTGGCTAGTTCCCTTCCTCTCTGCCTTTCTTTCTCTGTGTTTTAAGAGACATGAATATTCCTATAAACTCGCAACAATTAAGTAACATGAATACTCCTATCAGCTCACGATAGTTAAGTGAAGTGAATACTCCTATCAGCTCACGATAGTTAAGTGAAGTGAATATTTCTATCAGCTCACGATAGTTAAGTGAAGTGAATATTCCTATCAGCACACTGAAATATTCGGGAAATATAACCATTCTTCTGTCTAAAACTATTTTCCAGTTACATTTTAAATTATAATAAAGTATTTAAATATCTTTGGTAAAAAAATCGTATGTGTAAAGAAAGGAAAATGATCTCTTCTTCTTGCTCTGATAAATATGCAATTTATGAAGCTAATCTTAGTGCGTAAAGGGTTAAGACAGACAACTATTCCAGGCAAAAAATGTTATCAATCCTGTAATTATTTTTCTATTTTCGTGTGTGCTGTTTTTATTTTTGTTTTGTTCACTACCCGATAGAACCTTTTAGGTCTTAACGTCGGAAGACGTGTTACTTTTCTTATGTAAAACTGAATGTTATGTTATGTTTCAGCCATTTTTACTCTTGAAATTCGTTGTAATCCTTCGTATCAATGACTAAACCTAAATATCTTAAACAGGGAAGCGATGGTCAAAGCAACATATAATTCAACGTCAGATTAAGAAAGAAAGAAATATAATTCAACAAGCGTGACATAGAAACAGCTTAGAACTTTACTGACACAAAAATGGAGAATAAGATTGCACAAACTAAAGAATATTTTGCTGTTTGGTGTCTTGTATTTAGGACAGCTTGTCGCTAGAAATAAAAGACATTAAATTCAATAATCGGAATTGCAGCTGAATTAAAAACCTATAATCGATACTCAAATAATAAAGAAAGCACAGCAAGCGAGTCAATGTAGGGTAAAGGTCAATGTTTAGGTCAACAACTATTGCAATAATCGATACGAATAACATTTTTTTTAAAAGCTGTGATTTGCAAAATCACTAGAAAAAAAGTACGCGATATATGTGCCTTAAAATCCGACATATCCAATTTCTGGCTGTTTTGGGTACCTGGATTCGTTCCCACTGCGATCTCTATTCCCTTAGCCAGACTACGGTAGTGCAGTCTGTTTCAAGGGCGGCTGCTCGTATGGAGATGGAATATGGCCTTGGTCAACTCTGTTCGCTGTCTCTGATACAAATAGCTAGCTATGAGTCGCTGGCTGCTGTCAGCTCTGGTTCGCTGGCTCTGATACAAATAGCTTGCTATGAGTCGCTGGCTGCTGTCAGCTCTGGTTCGCTGGCTCTGATACAAACAAATAGCTTGCTGTGAGTTGCTGGCTGCTGTCAGATCTGGTTCGCTGGCTCTGATACAAATAGTTTGCTATGAGTCGCTGGCTGCTGTCAGCTCTGGTTCGCTGGCTCTGATACAAATAGCTAGCTATGAGTCGCTGGCTGCTGGCAGCTCTGATTCGCTGGCTCTGATACAAATAGCTAGCTATGAGTCGCTGGCTGCTGTCAGCTCATTCACTGTGCTACACCTTTGGCTGTCTTGTCGGTATCAGGGAACATTACTGATCAAGAACCCATCTCACTTCCACGCAGTTCTCTGTGGATTGTTTTATGGCAGTCAGGCAAGTAGTCTGGAACCAGCGTTCTGATCCTCATAGTGGCGAACTTACTTAGTCGCCTCGCATCATGCTACAACCAGGAGAACCCCGCCCCCTTCTCAAGTCTGCCTCGGGATGTGAGGAGAGCCACTGTAACTCGCTACCAAGGAAAGTCGGCCCGAGTACCTTACTCATGTACCAGCGACATCAACAACAACAGCGACAACAGCCATCATGAAGATAGCTATACGATTGTGAGTGATTGACAACACAATTGAACATATATCGATTATGACGTCATTGATTACGTAAGTTTGAAATGTATGTATGCCTTTTTCTCATCCGTGTCATCTTTACTTCTATTTGGTAAAAGCGTGTCACTTAGAGGGAGATAGTTGAAATAGTATACCACCATTGCTTGGTGAACAAATAATCTTTCCCTAGGTGTTGCGTGTTCTCTTCCTGGATTGCGTGTCTTCCTTACCTATAATAGTCATGTGCCCATTTGCAGCTGGACAGTCTGGAGCTTGATATGGGAAAGTTACGCACCAAGTCAGTATTGCTATGTACTAACAACTCAGCCACTCAGATATAAGTGCGAGCAATCATTCTGTCTATTATTTCCAGTTTCGTTCTTTGTTGATTTTTGCCATAAACGAGCTGATTAGTTATAATACTAGCCAATCACTTACCACGTGAGATCTTGCTCCGTAACTGGACATTGCCACGTCCGGCAAATGGTTAGCCATTTTCGAGTTGTTCTCTATCACACGTCAAATCTCTAATCTGCGACTTCTCTCCGGGTTGAGAACTCTGTAAAGAATCACAGATACACAGTGAGCACAGATTATAAACCTCGGATGATAAATGGATAACACCGAGCAGCTCGTATAAATTGTTTCATCGTCTGGCCCTACTAACTCGTTTGAAGCTGTTACCTGAAGTCGAAGAGGTTACAGGTGATGTAGCTATCGTGGTCGGGTTAAGTTAAAGACCAGGTCTCCATTCTGATGCTTTACATCACACTAGGTTGATGAGTAGGAAGTATAGGAAGTACAAGCCATAGGCAATACGATTTAGATGAAAAGTAGTTATAGGGTTGTGAGGACTGGACAGTGAGAAGGGCATAGTTAAGTTGTTGAATAAGAAGATGAAGAAGAAAAAGATGAAGCAGGAGAAAAGGAGGAGGAAGAAGATGAAGTAAAAGAAGAAGAGAAAGAAGAAGAAAAAGATGACCATGAAGAAGAAAAAGAAGAGGAGGAAGGAAAAGAAGAAGTAGTAGTAGTAGTAACGTTAGCAATGTTCAGCAAACGTAAACTCTTGATAGTTTGTCCATCACAAGTGATGAAGACCACCCTCTTTGTTCAGCCGTGTGGACAGTCGTATCTCTTGCTGTGTTGATAGTTTGTCCATCACAAGTGATGAAGACCACTCTCTTTGTTCAGCCGTGTGGACAGTCGTATCTCTTGCTGTGTTGATAGTTTGTCCATCACAAGTGATGAAGACCACTCTCTTTGTTAAGCCGTGTGGACAGTCGTATCTCTTGCTGTGTCCGCTGAAATAGGTGACTTGCGCGGAGATTTGGATTAAAGGGAGGAAGAAACTGCGCCTTTTGTCAACCTCACTCAGAGAACCTAAGCTACCTTTTGCCAGTGGCAAGACATTCATCGATACGACTGGAGATAGCATAGGATGTAGATTTTGCCTCAGGGTTACCACCGAAGCCTTTCCGTAAACATGTAACCCGCAGGGTAGAAAGGTGGGATGGCATCTAACGCAGTTTGTCGTGCCTTTTCGATAACCACAAGAGGTCGTATGGACAACACTCAGCGTGTGAGTGAGTCTGGCATCTCTCCCAGCTGTATACAGTTCATCATAGTAGCATCTAAAATTCCCACACGCCAAATTCGTGAAGGTGAACCGGCAGAACTAACCCGTGAGATACGACACAGGTATAACTAGTTTAAGCGTAGCGCCATTCAGCCGGCGTCCAGACCAGGATAAACGGATGGAAGAAATCACAAAAAAAGAACGAAATAACAAGTCCAGACGGAAAACAATTCCACGTATCCGTGAACACAAGTGTAAGTCGTCGACTAGTGTGAATTCCAGGCAAATCCGTGGTCTGGCGGCATCGATAATGATCCAAAACAGTAGAGAAATGTAGACTCGCAGCCAGTTACGGCGCCATCTTTGCCAGATTTTATTATTGTAAACGTAAACTAACGTAATTAACGTAAACTCTTAAGTACACTATAAACAAATATAAACTCTGAAGTACACCATGAAAAAACATAAACTCTGAAGTACACTATAAACAAACATGAACTCTACAGTACACCATGAATAAACATGAACTCTAAAGTACACTATAAACAAACATGAACTTTAAAGTACACTATAAACAAACATGAACTCTGAAGTACACTATAAACAAATATGAACTTTGAAGTACGCGATGAGCAAGTATGAACTCTGAAGTACGCGATGAGCAAGAATAAACTCTGAAGTACGCGATGAGCAAGTATGAACTCTACAGTACACCATGAATAAACATGAACTTTAAAGTACACTATAAACAAACATGAACTTTAAAGTACACTATAAACAAATATGAACTCTGAAGTACACTATAAACAAATATGAACTTTGAAGTACGCGATGAGCAAGTATGAACTCTGAAGTACGCGATGAGCAAGAATAAACTCTGAAGTACGCGATGAGCAAGTATGAACTCTGAAGTACGCGATGAGCAAGTATGAACTCTGCAGTACGCGATGAGCAAGTATGAACTCTGCAGTACGCGATGAGCAAGTATGAACTCTGAAGTACGCGATGAGCAAGCTTTCGCTGGTACCAGCTTCACCTGTACTGGCGTATAACGTCAGAAGAGATAGATTACTCAACTATAGGAATGGGCGGGAATACTAGGGGAAAAAAACAAACTCAGCAACTAAAACCAAACAGTAAGATGACCTTGATAACAATGTTTGCGTCTGGTCGACATTTCTGTAATTTAACTTAACTTAGTTGCCCCTCTTATGCCCTGCAGTGTGGGGCCTTCTGCCCTAGGATGTAGAGAAGTCTTGTTTAATTTTTCTTGTGGATTATAATGTCTGCAGGATGGGGTAGCTGGTTTCATGTCTAGTCTTCCTTAGTTGCCTACGACTCCTGTAGCAGGCTGCAGCTCTAGTACCGGGCCGCGGTAACACAAACGGGACATGTATGCACGTGACAGCTATCTAGACTGAAACATGCCAGGAGGAAGATAGTAGATAGAACATATGGCGTTTTGTTTGACAGACCTCTACACCTCAAGGTAAAATAGTTAGCAAAATGTACCAAGACTAAACATATTATCTCACAATTCATCGCATTATTACTTGCCCACCTGTTTTCCAAACCTGCTCGCTTATCTTCCCTAAAGAAGAGTTCGTCATCAAAGAGAGTTTCACTTGCATCCGCAACCCCATTTATTCCATCCTTCATCGCCAGTATGTAAAACATGCTTCAGAGAGACTGGTTAAGAGCTAGTTTCCAAAAACACTTCAATGAGATCTATAACCACAATGGTTTCCGGAAACACCTCAGTGAGATCTATAACCACACTGGTTTCCGGAAACACCTCAGTGAGATCTATAACCACACTGGTTTCCGGAAACACCTCAGTGAGATCTATAACCACAATGGTTTACGAAAACACCTCAGTGAGATCTATAACCCCACTGGTTTCCGGAAACACCTCAGTGAGATCTATAACCACACTGGTTTCCGGAAACACCTCAGTGAGATCTATGACCACACTGGTTTCCGGAAACACCTCAGTGAGATCTATAACCACACTGGTTTCCGGAAACCCCTCAGTGAGATCTATAACCACACTGGTTTCCAGAAATACTTCAGTGAGATCTATAACCACACTGGTTTCCGGAAATATTTCAGTGAGATCTATAACCACACGGGTTTCCGGAAACACCCCAGTGAGATCTATAACCACAATGGTTTACGAAAACACCTCAGTGAGATCTATAACCACACTGGTTTCCGGAAACACCTCAGTGAGATCTATGACCACACTGGTTTCCGGAAACACCTCAGTGAGATCTATAACCACACTGGTTTCCAGAAATACTTCAGTGAGATCTATAACCACACTGGTTTCCGGAAATATTTCAGTGAGATCTATAACCACACTGGTTTCCGGAAACACTTCAATGAGATCTATACCCACACTGGTTTCCGGAAACACTTCAGTGAGATCTATACCCACACTGGTTTCCCATTCTCCATCCACTGCAATGGTCCTGGGCACCAGGGTAAGGCTGACGCCAGTGTCACAGGCAGTCTCTTGCTCCTGTGACAATCGCCATCGATTCGCACGTGAGAATAAACTGAACTTCCCCATGGGCTGCTTCTAGCAGCAAAGCATCAGTATTGTCCATACCTTTTCCTAATCCTTATCTCCTCCCTGCCTAAATCTTCTTGTCTTCCGGTTTTCTCTGTCCAGCGCTCTTTTTGAACCCATTTCACCGTTTGGTCATTCCGTGTTTAGGCGCTATCGGCTTATTTGGTCTTCTCCCACTTATTATGCACTACTGGCCATGTCACTTCCTCAGACCTGTGTCTCTCATTTGTTGTCCGGACTCTGGCGTGCTAGACACGAGAGAACTTTTGATGATCCCATGTGTGTTATCCCGCTAAGTACGTTTTATTACTCTTTTATGTGTCCAATCTTTATTTCATGTGTTCTTCCCTTCTTCTCTGGTTGCCTACTTCATTATTTCTGTTGATCGTCATCCCTACTGAAGACCATTTTGCTGTGAGGTAGGTTTCGTTTGTGTCTTCGTTTTAGAACGGTGTCTGACCATACCTAGGCAGGCGTTTAACGCCATTCACCAGGAACTGTTCCTGTATTACTGTTCACATTTGCACGCGCGCACACACACACACACACACACTAGCACGCGCACGCACACACACACACACACACTAGCACGCGCACGCACACACACACAGCCCACCCCTGCAACAAGATGTGGCCGTGTGCAGTCCGACCTGACTGATCATAATAATGATAGTGTTCCCATAGAATAGTTAGATGTACACAATCTGAACGGAACATTGAATGCGATGCCGGTGTGCTGGACATGTTTGAGACGATAGCAAGAGAGAGAGAGAGAGAGAGAGAGAGAGAGAGAGGGAGAGAGAGAGAGAGTGAGTGAGTGAGTGAGTGAGTGAGTGAGTGAGGGAGTCAGTGTCAGCCAGTCAGTGAGTTAGTCAGTCAGTGAGTCAGCCAGTCAGCGAGCGAGCCAGTAAGAGGAAGTACCATCTAGTACAATGCCATCCCATTTTGCTGTGTATTCACAAGCCAATAGAAGACATATATTAAAGGCGTTCTTTCTTGCCCACCCGGCATACTTCTGCTTTCTCACCTTTCTTGTCCACCCGGCATACTTCTGCTTTCTCACCTTTCTTGTCCACCCGGCATACTTCTGCTTTCTCACCTTTCTTGTCCACCCGGCATACTTCTGCTTTCTCACCTTTCTTGTCCACCCGTTATACTTCTGTTTTCTCACCTTTCTCGCCCCCCCCCCCCCCCAACATACTTCTGCTTTCTTTCCGCGCAATCAAAACACGCATTTGCGTTTCTCTCTCTCTGTCTCTCTCTCTCTCTCTTTCTCTCTCTATATATACATGTGTGTGTATATATATATATATATATATATATATATATATTTATATATATATATCTGTCTATCTATCCATCCATCAATCCATCCATCTATTTAGCTATCTATCTATCTATCTATCTATCTATCTATCTATCTATTTATCTATCTATATCTATCTATCTATCAATATATCTATCTATCTATTTATATATCGATCCATTCATCAATCCATCCATCCATCCATCCATCCATCCATCCATCCATCTATCTATCTATCTATCTATCTATCTATCTATCTATCTATCTATCTATCTATCTGACAGAAAGCCGGGTTTCCCTTTACAGCTGAATCGAGAAAGTGTTCAGATAACGCGAGCGAAACCTGGTATTCGTGCAGTGAAAAGAGGACGCTCTACTACCGTACTCATCAGAACTCGTATAGTTTCCGGGACTGAATCGGGTTTAATATGTGACATGCATGGACCGACGTATCGACATCAATAGGTCTTCATCAGAGACTGGACAGATCAAAACAGTACAAATGAATACAGCCAACTCGCATGACATGGAAAAGTCAGATCGAGAGAAACCGAATGAGAGCCAGAGAAAGAATGGCAATCATGAGGAAACTTGCTGGCACAAGCTGGGGAGCAGACGAAAGCATACTAAAGAAACTGTACACTGGAAGAGTGAGACCAGTTCTCGAGTATGGCATTGCGGCATGGACAACAGCAGCAAAGGCGAACTTCGATAAAGTTAGCAAACTTCAAAACCAAGCCATGAGAGTTATAACAGGAGGCATGAAGTCAACGCCAATTGTAGAACTTGACAAGATTACAAAACTGCAATCCATGATCGATAGAAGAGACTGCAGAGCCCAGCTGCAGTCAGAGAAACTCCGAAGACTGACTGACCATCCAATGCACCAGAGACTAAAAAATTTGGGAAATGGGAAACTAAAGCGGAGAAACTTTGCAGAAATAGCCAAAGCAAAGATGCACGAAGATCCCATAAACGCACAAACAACACCAAAACCCATCACTACTGTACGAAAACCTACCTGGAGGCAGGATATATTTCCAGAGGTGGTAGAAAATATACCAGGTATTGGGAACAAAAACTGCCAGACTGAAAAAGAAAGGAGAGATACTACCCTAAGCTTTATATCGAAAAGCTACCCAAGCATGGACTGGACCCATGCATACACCGACGGTTCTGTAACAAACACTACACAGAACGGAGGGGCAGGAGCATTCCTGAACCTACCAAATGGCAGAAAAATAACACTGTCATTCGCTACTGGTAAGTACACAAGCAATTTCAGAGCGGAGGCAGAGGCACTGAGGGCGGCAGTGGAAGAAATGGTGACACACAAAGAAAATGAAAGCCATATAGTCCTGCTGACAGATGCTCTCGCCGTAGTCACAGCGCTAAAAAGCCAGAAAAACACTGAGCTTAATGACTAAAGAGCAGCACTCTGCAAACTGTGCTAGCAGTCCGCACCAAAAAGGGTAGTGGTACAGTGGGTCCCATCACACTGCAACATCCAAGGCAACGAGGAGGCAGACAGACTGGCAAAAGAAGGTGCAAGACTACCACAAACAGATACTAGTATGACGTACGAAGAGTCAAAACGGCTTATCAAAGCCAGATACATGACCAAATGGGAAACTGAACATACCGGCTACACCAGAAACGATGCCTATTACCAGTTGAACCGAAGAGAGCAGGTCGTTGTCTTCAGATTTCGCACTGGCCACAATAGACTGAGGTACCACCTATTCAACAAATTAAAGATAGGTGGTACCGACGAATGCCCGTGCGGTACCGGTAAAATGACCGCTGAACATCTGCTGCAGAACTGCCCGACATACGAGGATCAGAGAGAGCAGATGTGGCCATTACCAGTGGAACTGCAAGACAAGCTCTATGGCAGTGTCGACAGCCTCAGGATGACCGCCGCTTTTTTCGAAAAAATATTGGTTACTGTCTGACTGCGTACGAAGAAGAAGAAGAAGAAGAAGAAGAATACAGCCAACTAAGCTACACGAAAATCCTTGTCAAAACAACACAATTCCGTGAAACGAATAGCCTTGTCAGTATACGAGTTGTGCACCATCACTAAGTGACATGAATTTCTCTATCAGTACACGACAATTACATGAAATGAATATCCATGTTAACACATGACAGTTAAGTGTTATTAATATACCTCTATATATACTATCTATCTATTTCTTCTTCTTCTTCTTCTTCCCATTCTACATTATAATTCTTGCTGGTTTTTTTTAAATATTATCACTATCACTATTATTACTACTACTACTACTACTACTACTACTACTACTACTACTACTACTACTACTACTACTACTACTACTACTACTACTGCTGCTGCTGTTACTACTACTACTACTACTACTACTACTACTACTACTTCTTAGGTTCTTAGACGGCCTGTACTTCTACAGGGGTAGATGCTCCTGTGCAGGCACCAGTTCTGGTACGAACTGAATGTAGCAGTGAGAACGATTTCCTGCTCAGCGGGCTAGGCTTGAGCAGCTTATTACCTCTCTGCACTGAGACAAGTGCCGCGGAGGATGGTTAACCGATGGGCGAGTTCATCTTACTAGAGCAAAGTAGACCCGCAGCCTGTTAGGCGCCATCTATGCTTCTCTTAACAAGCCACCTAACCATGGCCGGTGCTATATCATGTCATACAGTTAGTCACCTCTTACGACATTCTTTCTGTGGGGCAGTGGTGCTATTCTTGCCATTGTCACAAATAAAGACCCCGTCGGACCACTTGGAACTACTACTACTAACTCTAATAGTATCACTAATGTTATTACAATTATTATCAGTATTAATTGTGTATTCTTCTTCTTCTTCTTCTTCTTTGTTCGCTCTCAATCTCCCGCTACCAAGCTCTGAAAAAAGCTTTGCAAGTACCGGAATGTAGTCCAGAGAACGGAATGCCGTGTGTCGTGGTTTACAGCTTGACTGCGATATTTGCGCCTTTCCGTCCAAAACATCCGACTTCAGCAAGCATTTTTGAGTGCCGGGTTGTCCTCCCTCTTCGATCCCTTCTCTTTAGCTAGTCTGCCCTGCTGCAGCCTGTTATCCAGAATCACCGTGTGGAGGTGTAGAAGGGTCTTGGCAGCTCTGGTTCGCTGGCCCTGACGCTAGCAGTCAGCCATGGGTCGCTGACCGTTGCGGTTTATGCGCTGCTCTACGTCTTGATCCCATTTTGTATTCTATTTATGTTTTATTAATTCTCGTATTATTATTACTATTGTTACTAACTCTAATATTATCATCATTATAATAATTATTATTATGTCCATGTTGCAAGAGGGGAAGACCAACTGGTTGCATCTGTATAAAAGTGGACACCATCCACAGATGGCCATCGATAAGGTGTTGGGGACAGTTGATTGTGTACGTAAAGGTAGATCGATAACAGTCAATGCTATCAAGTAGGAAGTGTTTTTAGACTTCGGTGTAGTAGGCCTCAGTTTTATATGAGGTGGGATGACAAGTTCCTTATTCTTCCCTTTATGTAAGTCAAGTAACCATTTACAACTGGGTTGACTGGAGCGTGTTGTTATTAGGGATCGAACCCGGTTCCTTCGCGGAACTTGCCCACTCTGCTATCAATCGGTTACACAACAAAACGACCAAGTCCGTGTCTCAGGTCTACCCAACTGTAAATAGAAACCAGACTTACAGTTAAGCAAGGTAAGCCAGCAAGGAAAGGAATTGCTCACTCAAACAAAAGTTGAGGCCTCGTACAGTAAAACATCTAACACTTAATCCCACACGACAGTTACTGCTACAAGACTGACTATCTTTAGATGTTTACGGTAACAAAATACAACAACTTATTGGTCAGTAGAGTAGCCATATTTAAACACCAGCAAGAAATGAAAGCCATATAGTTCTGTTCACAGATCCCATGGCCGTAGTCACAGCACTAAAAAGCCAGAAAAATACTGAACTTAATGATTTAAGAGCAGTATTCTGTCAACTATGCCAGCAGTCCGCACCAAAAAAGAGTAGTGGTACAGTGCCTACGATGCCTATTACCAGTTGAACAGAAGAGAGCAGGTCGTGGTCTTCAGACTTCGCACAGGCCACAACAGACTGAGGTACCACCTATTCAATAAACTGAAGATAGGTGGCACCGACGAATGCCCGTGTGGTACCGGGAAAATGACCGCTGAACATTTGCTGCAAAACTGCCCGACATACGAGGATCAGAGAAAGCACATGTGGCCATCACCAGTGGCAACACTAGACAAGCTCTATGTCAGTGTCGACAGCCTCAGGATTTTTTTGAAAAAATACAGGATGACGTCTGACAGCGTACGAAGAAGAAGAAGAAGAAGAAGAAGAAGAAGAAGAAGAAGACGAAGAAGAAGGAGAAGAAGAAGACGAAGAAGAAGGAGAAGAAGAAGAAACACCAGCAACCCCACACCTGCCCCCCCCCCTCTGCCCTCCCCTCCCCTTTCTCTGACCTATCTATTTTCGAGGGCTGTCGCTTTCAAAATAATATTATGTCCATCTTCCAGGTTCTGGCACATTCCATCAGATGCGTATTCTTCCTTCTATGCTGCCAGACGTCAACCTGAATATGTTTCAAGAAAGTAGTTCTCAGCGGGAAGATCTTGTTATCTCCACAGAGCCGCTTGCTCGGAGACCGTACTGCGGCCAAATGGGCTTCCTCTTTATCTCATTTACTGGACAGGTTTGGAACAGCTGTTCAGCGGTCAGCTGTTCACCGCCATATCGGTGGAAGTTCCCGTGTTTAGTTGGAGGAACTGCTGGCATAATAATCGAGTGTGGTCTGGGGGAGGGCTGAAGACTACTTACCACTTGTTCACGTCTGTTATGCAGGGAGAATGTTATGTTGTTATGTTATGTGGGAAAATGAGACGCTTGTTCGGTCAGGCACACCACATTGACTAGGACGTTGCGTCAGGGTCAGACACGATACACTGGCCAAGACCACTATCTCTCCCATTTATCGTTCCCTGAAAACATCTTGTTTTCAAAGCAGTTTGGCTGACGAGATGTGGATGGATGTGATACATGTAGTACTGTGCGTCACGGATATGAAGTCAAGTATAGCACAACTGCCTGGAAGAGCACGGTTCACCTTCATAAGCACGCTCGGGATGTGAGGAAAGCTACTACAACCTGACACGTAACGCCTTTTCCAGGAAGAACAAAAGAGTGGTTACTCACTGTGGGCATTAAACAACAGCAACAATGTGTTATATTATGTCAATTATTATAATATATTATGTTATGTATTGTTATAGTATGTTATGTTATATTGTGGTATGATATGTTACATTAAATTATATTATTATGTTATTAAATGGGTTTTTGTGTGGTTATTTTGAATTATGGTATGTAATGTTAAATTATATTATGATATATTTTATTATTTTATATTATCTTGGGGTTTGTAATGCTATAGCATGTTATGTTGTGGTATTTTATATTATTAAACGGTATATTTTATTATGTTAGGTCGTGTTATTGTATGTTATGTTATAGTATGTTATTGTATGATATAGTATGACATGTTATGTTAGGTTTAATACGTTTTATTATGTTTTATAACATGTTGTTTCATTATATGTTATATTATCCCATGTTATGTTCTGTTATATTATGTTTGGTATATAATTTTATGTTATGTAATACTATGTTATATTTTGTCGTGTTATATAATATTCTGCAATGTTGTATTATGTTATAATATGTTATATAATATTACGCTATTTATGTTATATTTTTTGTGTAATGCTGTGTTCTATTATTTGTTATGCAATGCTATGCTATTTTTTGTTATATTATATTACGCTGTGCTATGCTATTGTATGCTTTGCTATGTTAAAACTGGTTATATGCAGACCCTGCAGAGTCTTCTAAAGCAGTATAAGGAAGTTAAGTTAAGTTAAATTAACTTGTTAAGTTATGCTATGTTATGTTATATTGTGCTATGTTATGTTATGGTATACTATACAGAATACACGCCATTGCACTTCGGGCAGACTCATTCTTATTCAGTCTCTCCGTCATTCTCCCTCTTCTCCCCCCCCCTCTCTCTCTCTCTCTCGTCTCGCTCTCTTTTTCTCTCTCATATTGTATGCAATCTTTCAGTCACGCTGGCACGTTTCCAATAGAAATGTTGAACACACTCACTTGTGTGAGTCATTTCAAGAGTCATAGGCACGAGTGTACAAGTTTCCCCAACGAGGTTCTAATCTCAGAAGACTTCCTTCCTTCTATATATTCTCCGTTGTTTAGAGCCAGGCAGGAGTGCAGCCAAGAAGACAACTCCTGATGCAAGAGTTATGACTACAACACCTGCTAATTTTCCTCTAATGAATGCACCAGCAGGCGTGTTAGAAATGGAGCTCACACGCGCGGTACACGCGCCTCCTGTTCTGGATAAATTGTTCAGGGGGTTGTTACTTCGTGCGGTGGAAATCGCTCCTAGATCTAGACATCCAATGTGTAACAGACGTCATTCAGCACGCGCCGTGTGTACACAATGTGTCTGCCGATTTGAGTGTGTGCTTACACATGGTTTATAAGGGATTGGCTGTTTTTTTCTTCCCCTTAGTCCGCTCTTAAATAACCATATCTGATCATTTTACGCACGGTCGTTACCGGGATGGGAATGGAAGGGGAGAAACATAGTCAGACTGTAATCTGTAAAGTATATTATAAGAGGTGACTATGGAAGTGTGTGTATGAAGTTCGTTACTTTATCCAGTAGTCACTATAAACGGACATACAAAGACAAAGGGTTCTTCATTCCACGGAAGAAGAGGAATGTCTAAGTAATCAGACCATCAACTCGTAGGAGTCCTCAGACTTTCCGTCCTTATACAGTTCAACCCTAACATAAGTTGGGGAGAGTCATATTGACGCTCTGCACCTTTCGTGGAGCCGACACGATTGGGAGGCGACGAAGTAATAGAGTTGTAGAGGGTCCTATCTAAGTAGCTGATGTATTGAAGGTCATATATAAGTAGCAGAGATGTAGGAGGTCCTATCTAAGTAGCAGAGTTGTATGGGGTCCTATATAAGTAGAAGAGATGTAGGGGGTCCTATTTAAGTAGCAGAATTGTAGGGGGTCCTATATTAGTAGCAGAGTTGTAGGGTGTCCTATATAAGTAGCAGATGTATTGGAGGCCCTATATAAGTAGCAGAGATGTACTGGGCCCTATCAAAGAAGTAGAGCTGTAGAGGCCCCTATCTGAGTAGGAGAGGTGTAATCGGAGGGAAGGCGGTCTGAGTAGTAGATGTGTATTTGGAGTAGGGGGGACGGTCTGAGTGGGACAGGTATAATCGGGGGTGGGGGGGGGTCTGAGTAAGAAAGGTGTAATTGGGAGCGGGTGGAGGGGTCTAAGTAGGGGAGGTGTAAAGGTCTGAGTAGTACAGTTGTATAGTTGGGTGTGGGGGGGGGGGGGGTTACTTCTTCTTTGTTCGTTTTCAATCTCCCGCTACCAAGCCCTGAACGTTCTCAATCTCCCACTACCAAGCCCTGAACGTTCTCAATCTCCCACTACCAAGCCCTGAACGTTCTCAATCTCCCACTACCAAGCCCTGAACGTTCTCAATCTCCCACTACCAAGCCCTGAACGTTCTCAATCTCCCACTACCAAGCCCTGAACGTTCTAAATCTCCCACTACCAAGCCCTGAACGTTCTCAATCTCCCACTACCAAGCCCTGAACGTTCTCAATCTCCCACTACCAAGCCCTGAACGTTCTAAATCTCCCACTACCAAGCCCTGAACGTTCTCAATCTCCCACTACCAAGCCCTGAACGTTCTCAATCTCCCACTACCAAGCCCTGAACGTTCTCAATCTCCCACTACCAAGCCCTGAACGTTCTAAATCTCCCACTACCAAGCCCTGAACGTTCTCAATCTCCCACTACCAAGCCCTGAACGTTCTCAATCTCCCACTACCAAGCCCTGAACGTTCTCAATCTCCCGCTACCAAGCCCTGAACGTTCTCAATCTCCCACTACCAAGCCCTGAACGTTCTCAATCTCCCACTACCAAGCCCTGAACGTTCTCAATCTCCCGCTACCAAGCCCTGAACGTTCTCAATCTCCCACTACCAAGCCCTGAACGTTCTCAATCTCCCACTACCAAGCCCTGAACGTTCTCAATCTCCCGCTACCAAGCCCTGAACGTTCTCAATCTCCCACTACCAAGCCCAGAACGTTCTCAATCTCCCACTACCAAGCCCTGAACGTTCTCAATCTCCCGCTACCAATCCCTGAACGTTCTCAATCTCCCGCTACCAAGCCCTGAACGTTCTGAATCTCCCACTACCAAGCCCTGAACGTTCTCAATCTCCCACTACCAAGCCCTGAACGTTCTCAATCTCCCGCTACCAAGCCCTGAACGTTCTCAATCTCCCACTACCAAGCCCTGAACGTTCTCAATCTCCCACTACCAAGCCCTGAACGTTCTCAATCTCCCACTACCAAGCCCTGAACGTTCTCAATCTCCCACTACCAAGCCCTGAACGTTATCAATCTCCCACTACCAAGCCCTGAACGTTCTCAATCTCCCACTACCAAGCCCTGAACGTTCTCAATCTCCCACTACCAAGCCCTGAACGTTCTCAATCTCCCACTACCAAGCCCTGAACGTTCTCAATCTCCCACTACCAAGCCCTGAACGTTCTGAATCTCCCGCTTCCAAGCCCTGAACGTTCTCAATCTCCCACTACCAAGCCCTGAACGTTCTCAATCTCCCACTACCAAGCCCTGAACGTTCTCAATCTCCCACTACCAAGCCCTGAACGTTCTCAATCTCCCACTACCAAGCCCTGAACGTTCTCAATCTCCCGCTACCAAGCCCTGAACGTTCTCAATCTCCGACTACCAAGCCCATAACGTTCTCAATCTCCCACTACCAAGCCCTGAACGTTCTCAATCTCCCACTACCAAGCCCTGAACGTTCTCAATCTCCCACTACCAAGCCCTGAACGTTCTAAATCTCCCACTACCAAGCCCTGAACGTTCTCAATCTCCCACTACCAAGCCCTGAACGTTCTCAATCTCCCACTACCAAGCCCTGAACGTTCTCAATCTCCCACTACCAAGCCCTGAACGTTCTCAATCTCCCACTACCAAGCCCTGAACGTTCTCAATCTCCCACTACCAAGCCCTGAACGTTATCAATCTCCCACTACCAAGCCCTGAACGTTCTCAATCTCCCACTACCAAGCCCTGAACGTTCTCAATCTCCCGCTACCAAGCCCTGAACGTTCTCAATCTCCCACTACCAAGCCCTGAACGTTCTCAATCTCCCACTACCAAGCCCTGAACGTTCTCAATCTCCCACTACCAAGCCCTGAACGTTCTGAATCTCCCGCTTCCAAGCCCTGAACGTTCTCAATCTCCCACTACCAAGCCCTGAACGTTCTCAATCTCCCACTACCAAGCCCTGAACGTTCTCAATCTCCCACTACCAAGCCCTGAACGTTCTCAATCTCCGACTACCAAGCCCAGAACGTTCTCAATCTCCCACTACCAAGCCCTGAACGTTCTCAATCTCCCACTACCAAGCCCTGAACGTTCTCAATCTCCCACTACCAAGCCCTGAACGTTATAAATCTCCCACTACCAAGCCCTGAACGTTCTCAATCTCCCACTACCAAGCCCTGAACGTTTTCAATCTCCCACTACCAAGCCCTGAACGTTCTCAATCTCCCACCACCAAGCCCTGAACGTTCTCAATCTCCCACTACCAAGCCCTGAACGTTCTAAATCTCCCACTACCAAGCCCTGAACGTTCTCAATCTCCCACTACCAAGCCCTGAACGTTCTCAATCTCCCACTACCAAGCCCTGAACGTTCTCAATCTCCCGCTACCAAGCCCTGAACGTTCTCAATCTCCCACTACCAAGCCCTGAACGTTCTCAATCTCCCACTACCAAGCCCTGAACGTTCTCAATCTCCCGCTACCAAGCCCTGAACGTTCTCAATCTCCCACTACCAAGCCCTGAACGTTCTCAATCTCCCACTACCAAGCCCTGAACGTTCTCAATCTCCCGCTACCAAGCCCTGAACGTTCTCAATCTCCCACTACCAAGCCCAGAACGTTCTCAATCTCCCACTACCAAGCCCTGAACGTTCTCAATCTCCCGCTACCAATCCCTGAACGTTCTCAATCTCCCGCTACCAAGCCCTGAACGTTCTGAATCTCCCACTACCAAGCCCTGAACGTTCTCAATCTCCCACTACCAAGCCCTGAACGTTCTCAATCTCCCGCTACCAAGCCCTGAACGTTCTCAATCTCCCACTACCAAGCCCTGAACGTTCTCAATCTCCCACTACCAAGCCCTGAACGTTCTCAATCTCCCACTACCAAGCCCTGAACGTTCTCAATCTCCCACTACCAAGCCCTGAACGTTATCAATCTCCCACTACCAAGCCCTGAACGTTCTCAATCTCCCACTACCAAGCCCTGAACGTTCTCAATCTCCCACTACCAAGCCCTGAACGTTCTCAATCTCCCACTACCAAGCCCTGAACGTTCTCAATCTCCCACTACCAAGCCCTGAACGTTCTGAATCTCCCGCTTCCAAGCCCTGAACGTTCTCAATCTCCCACTACCAAGCCCTGAACGTTCTCAATCTCCCACTACCAAGCCCTGAACGTTCTCAATCTCCCACTACCAAGCCCTGAACGTTCTCAATCTCCCACTACCAAGCCCTGAACGTTCTCAATCTCCCGCTACCAAGCCCTGAACGTTCTCAATCTCCGACTACCAAGCCCATAACGTTCTCAATCTCCCACTACCAAGCCCTGAACGTTCTCAATCTCCCACTACCAAGCCCTGAACGTTCTCAATCTCCCACTACCAAGCCCTGAACGTTCTAAATCTCCCACTACCAAGCCCTGAACGTTCTCAATCTCCCACTACCAAGCCCTGAACGTTCTCAATCTCCCACTACCAAGCCCTGAACGTTCTCAATCTCCCACTACCAAGCCCTGAACGTTCTCAATCTCCCACTACCAAGCCCTGAACGTTCTCAATCTCCCACTACCAAGCCCTGAACGTTATCAATCTCCCACTACCAAGCCCTGAACGTTCTCAATCTCCCACTACCAAGCCCTGAACGTTCTCAATCTCCCGCTACCAAGCCCTGAACGTTCTCAATCTCCCACTACCAAGCCCTGAACGTTCTCAATCTCCCACTACCAAGCCCTGAACGTTCTCAATCTCCCACTACCAAGCCCTGAACGTTCTGAATCTCCCGCTTCCAAGCCCTGAACGTTCTCAATCTCCCACTACCAAGCCCTGAACGTTCTCAATCTCCCACTACCAAGCCCTGAACGTTCTCAATCTCCCACTACCAAGCCCTGAACGTTCTCAATCTCCGACTACCAAGCCCAGAACGTTCTCAATCTCCCACTACCAAGCCCTGAACGTTCTCAATCTCCCACTACCAAGCCCTGAACGTTCTCAATCTCCCACTACCAAGCCCTGAACGTTATAAATCTCCCACTACCAAGCCCTGAACGTTCTCAATCTCCCACTACCAAGCCCTGAACGTTCTCAATCTCCCACTACCAAGCCCTGAACGTTCTCAATCTCCCACTACCAAGCCCTGAACGTTCTCAATCTCCCGCTACCAAGCCCTGAACGTTCTCAATCTCCCACTACCAAGCCCTGAACGTTCTCAAGCTCCCACTACCAAGCCCTGAACGTTCTCAATCTCCCACTACCAAGCCCTGAACGTTCTCAATCTCCCACTACCAAGCCCTGAACGTTCTCAATCTTCCACTACCAAGCCCTGAACGTTCTCAATCTCCCACTACCAAGCCCTGAACGTTCTCAATCTCCCACTACCAAGCCCTGAACGTTCTCAATCTCCCGCTACCAAGCCCTGAACGTTCTCAATCTCCGACTACCAAGCCCAGAACGTTCTCAATCTCCCACTACCAAGCCCTGAACGTTCTCAATCTCCCACTACCAAGCCCTGAACGTTCTCAATCTCCCACTACCAAGCCCTGAACGTTATAAATCTCCCACTACCAAGCCCTGAACGTTCTCAATCTCCCACTACCAAGCCCTGAACGTTCTCAATCTCCCACTACCAAGCCCTGAACGTTCTCAATCTCCCACTACCAAGCCCTGAACGTTCTCAATCTCCCGCTACCAAGCCCTGAACGTTCTCAATCTCCCACTACCAAGCCCTGAACGTTCTCAAGCTCCCACTACCAAGCCCTGAACGTTCTCAATCTCCCACTACCAAGCCCTGAACGTTCTCAATCTCCCACTACCAAGCCCTGAACGTTCTCAATCTCCCACTACCAAGCCCTGAACGTTCTCAATCTCCCACTACCAAGCCCTGAACGTTCTCAATCTCCCACTACCAAGCCCTGAACGTTCTCAATCTCCCACTACCAAGCCCTGAACGTTCTCAATCTCCCACTACCAAGCCCTGAACGTTCTCAATCTCCCGCTACCAAGCCCTGAACGTTCTCAATCTCCCACTACCAAGCCCAGAACGTTCTCAATCTCCCACTACCAAGCCCCGAACGTTCTCAATCTCCCACTACCAAGCCCTAAACGTTCTCAATCTCCCACTACCAAGCCCTGAACGTTCTCAATCTCCCACTACCAAGCCCTGAACGTTCTCAATCTCCCACTACCAAGCCCTGAACGTTCTGAATCTCCCACTACCAAGCCCTGAACGTTCTCAATCTCCCACTACCAAGCCCTGAACGTTCTCAATCTCCCACTACCAAGCCCTGAACGTTCTCAATCTCCCACTACCAAGCCATGAACGTTCTGAATCTCCCACTACCAAGCCCTGAACGTTCTCAATCTCCCACTACCAAGCCCTGAACGTTCTCAATCTCCCACTACCAAGCCCTGAACGTTCTCAATCTCCCACTACCAAGCCCTGAACGTTCTCAATCTCCCACTACCAAGCCCTGAACGTTCTCAATCTCCCACTACCAAGCCCTAAACGTTCTCAATCTCCCACTACCAAGCCCTGAACGTTCTCAATCTCCCACTACCAAGCCCTGAACGTTCTCAATCTCCCACTACCAAGCCCTGACCGTTCTCAATCTCCCACTACCAAGCCCTGAACGTTCTCAATCTCCCACTACCAAGCCCTGAACGTTCTCAATCTCCCACTACCAAGCCCTGAACGTTCTCAATCTCCCACTACCAAGCCCTGAACGTTCTCAATCTCCCACTACCAAGCCCAGAACGTTCTCAATCTCCCACTACCAAGCCCTGAACGTTCTCAATCTCCCACTACCAAGCCCTGAACGTTCTCAATCTCCCACTACCAAGCTCTGAACGTTCTCAATCTCCCACTACCAAGCCCTGAACGTTCTCAATCTCCCGCTACCAAGCCCTGAACGTTTTCAATCTCCCGCTACCAAGCCCTGAACGTTCTCAATCTCCCGCTACCAAGCCCTGAACGTTTTCAATCTCCCGCTACCAAGCCCTGAACGTTTTCAATCTCCCGCTACCAAGCCCTGAACGTTTTTAATCTCCCACTACCAATCCCTGAACGTTCTCAATCTCCCGCTACCAAGCCCTGAACGTCCTCAATCTCCCGCTTCTTAGCCCTGAAAAGAGCTTTACAAGTAGCAGGATGTTGTCCAAAGAACGGAATGCGTTGTCATAGTTTACATCTTGACTGCGAAATTTGGGCCTTTCGGTCCGACACATCCGACTTCAGCAAGCATTTTTGGGTACCTGTTGGCCTCTCTCTTCGATCCCTTCGTCTTAGACAGTCTGCCTTGTTGTAGCCGGTTATCCAGGATCACCGCTTGGAGCTCTAGAAGGATCTTGGCTATTCTGGGTCGCTGGCCCTGACGCTAGGAGTCAGCACTGGTTCGCTGGCCCTGACGCTAGGAGTCAGCTCTGGTTCGCCGGCCCTGACGCTAGGAGTCAGCACTGGTTCGCTGGCCCTGACGCTAGGAGTCAGCTCTGGTTCGCTGGCCCTGACGCTAGGAGTCAGCTCTGGTTCGCTGGCCCTGACGCTATGAGTCAGCACTGGGAAGAAGGGAACTATTCCTAATGAGATAAGACTCATCATTTAGCTTTATAGCGTCCATAATGAGATCCTCCTCCTCATCATCATCATCCTCTGGTTAATCAGTCCTGAGACTGGTTGTAAGGTTATCTGAATATGTCTCTCCATTTGACCGTATCCTCTGGTTGATCAGTCCTGAGACTGGTTGTAAGGTTATCTGAATATGTCTCTCCATTTGACCGTATCCTCTGGTTGATCAGTCCTGAGACTGGTTGTAAGGTTATCTGAATATGTCTCTCCATTTGACTCTATATTCTGGTTGTTTAGTCCCGAGACTGGTTGTAATGTTGTCTTTAATGTCCCTGTATACCTGAGATGTAAAGGTGAGTCTTGGTCGCCCGGGTCCTCTCTTCCCTTGAATCTTGCCCTCTAGTATCTCCTGTAGAAGACTTTCACGTCTCATATTGTGATCCCAGACAACCCCACCGACGTTTTTGTATCATACAAAATATTTGCCATTGTGCGCCTACATCAGTGAGTATGTTGTCATTGGATCTTCTTTCTGTCCAACTCACTCTTTCCATTCTACGGCATCACCACATTTCAAACGCTTCCAAGCTTTTTTCATCCTTCTTTGTCAAAGTCCATGTTTCAGACCCATACAGTGCAATTGGCCATATATGAGTGGCGATTATTCTTTCCCTCAGTTCTATCCTGATATTCTTAGAGGTTAACAATTTCTTCTTTTTTTCTCTGAAGCTCTTTTTTGCAATCCTTGTTATAATTTCTGTCTCATTGGGGGCATCTTCTGTTATGGTTTGCCCCAAATATGTAAACTTCTGTACTTGTTCGATTATTTCTCCATCGATGGATATATTTATGTGCTTATGTTGTTTAGATATTACCAAAGTTTGTTGTCTTCGATGTGTTTATTTTCATGCCAAAATCTTTGGCAGTGCTATTATTTTTTTTTCAAGCTGCATTTGCAATGTTCCTACTGATCCTCCCACTATCGCTTGGTTATCCGCAAGTTTGATGACATTAACTTTCATACCATTAACTTTCACACCATTAACTTTCACACCCCTATTACAACTCCGCAAAGCCTTGGCCATCATTATCTCAGAATTTGCGTTATAGAGCCTCGAAGAATCAGATATAACTCCTAATTAATATTGTCAGTTTACATATTTAGTTGAAATACACGAATTATCTATACAGCTTATAGAACAGAAGACATGCTGGTGGGGGAGGGGGGGGGGGTGTGTGTTATCGAGAAGAGATGGAGGGGGTAAAGGTTGACTGGACAAATAAACTTTCTGAAGTTTTAGTGACATGTAATATAAACCCAATCTGGCTTTCGTAGATGGCGTGGACACAGTCTGTCTGATTGTATCATGGCGCTATAGTTAGTATGTGTGTGGGAAGGAGGCTCGCCGTAGAGATGTCATTTGTAACGAAATTGATGGACAGTGTCATTAAATATCTTCTCGTACCAGAGATCAATGGCTCTAACAAAGTCACGTCTGCTCCTTACAATGCAGGTTATGTTCTGGGTTCAGAGGGGTCAATGCATCGGTCTTCAACATGCATCTGTGCGCGATTGTTCTCTCGACCTATTAAACGTTCCGAGCCTACCAGTAAGGCAGCAAATGTTTGATGTAAGATACGTGTTCCTTGGAAAGTTATCTAGTCTTTCATAGGATTAATGCCATGACCTCCTTGCCAAGACGATATTCCGACAAATGGTAGTGGTGCGCTAACTGAGGAGCCTCGCATTGCACTACATCCAGGAGGACCGTGGTCCACTTTCTCAAGTACGCCTCGGGATGTTAGGAGAACCACTCCAACCTGCCACCAAATAAAGTCGTCAGAGTACCTAACTCTAGTGCGAGTGACATCAGCAACAACTACTATTACAGACCGAAATCTGATCAATAGAATAAACTCGAATAGACACGTGCCCACTTGTGATGGCAGACAGACAATTACGTTTTACCAAGATTTGTGACTCCGTGAGAGGAACAGAGTGACAGCTTGTCCCTTTCTAACCCAAATTAAAATGAGCTGTATAGGGACGAGAGAAATGTGAGACAAAACATCAACTGTGTGAGGTAGTTACAGTAGAAGTTAGTTGGAAGCGAATGATGATGATGATGATGATGAAGGAGAAGAAGAAGAAGAAGAAGAAGAAGAAGAAGAAGAAGAAGAAACTGAAGAAGAATATTGTGACGATGATGTAAATTTGTGTAATGATAATGAGATGTTTATCTCGATAAAAATCTTGTTAAGAGCTCCACTGACCTGTAGTAGTCTCTGGACTGGAGTTTAATGAAGTCGCAATCTCCAGAAGTTCACTGGCATAACAACAAAGTCCACAGTCAGAAACAGTTGTAATTATCCCCCTTCGCATAGAAGTCCAACCTCGGACCAAATTATGGACCTTCGAGCATTTCAAAGCCGATGGCGGTACTGGATTTCAACAAAGACACGCCGCTACCTGGCCTCGATCACACAAATAACATATTCGAGACGAGCACTTCACTAAACGCAGACGCTTCTATCCAACAAACGTGGTGCCTGTACAATAAAAAAAAAGGTTGAACGAGCTTGGAGTTCCGTCTGCTTCACGTACTTGAAGCCACGCGCTCACTGACATCTATGCTTGGCCATACAATATAACCAGCGCCAAAAAGCTGAAACCTTCCCCGTCTGCGTGAGCAAGCTTAGGTGCACCTCTCTTCTCAAACGTTTCATGTTTAAATTCAAGACTAGAAAGTTTGACTCGTTGCCCGTTTATCGCGCTGCTCAGACATGCATTTTTTTTCCACGTTGCGTATTTGATTCTGTTTACAAAAAGTTCGTTCGTAAACGTAGACAAACTGGCATTTCCGATTCGCCAACAAACTACATCTGTCAGAGAGGGGAGGGGGCGGGTATGAGAGGTGTAATGATAAAGTATTTACTGGGGGGGGGGGGGGGGAGGGCAAGCGAGGTGTGTGAGCCTGCATAATACGCTTTACATATTTGTGAGCAATATTAATTTGGCATTTCTGTTAGGCTGGAAGAGTGAATAAGCAGCGGGATTCTAGACAACTAGCTTAAGGAATAGGTATTTTGTTCGATACTTGTTACTGATATGCTCCAGTCGACGCTGCTGTAACTTGGTATCTGACTTAATGTTAGGAAAGGCAGCTAGGTAGATAACTTACCGTCCATACATCACAAAAGGAGCTGCGGCCTAGAACAATGAAGTCTCTAAACACTTCTCTGACAGCAGTGTCTGCTATAGCGGTCCTTTTCAACCGATCTGCCGCGGTACGTGTGTGTTCCTGGCTGGTGTGTCACACATGGCATGCCTGTCGAACACGTCTGCTTCTCTCGGTTAATCAGTTTGTGTTTAACAGTCCAGGTGAACGCGCGAGTTGTGTGAGATAATACCTTTTCCGTTTTACTTATCCGGTGTAAAATAATGCATCTTACATTCAGTTATTTTAATTATTCTTCTTCTTCCTCTTCTTCTTCTTCGACTTTGGTCATGAAAAGGATGTTATGATGTTGTATTTCCTCGTTTACAGCGAGGCTGCGATATCTGCGTCTTTCGACCATACACATCCGTTTTAGGCTGTTCATTAATATACATTATTTTTCTTCTTCTTCTTCTTCTTCTTCTTCTTCTTCTTCTTCTTCTGCTTCTTCTTCTTCTTCTTCTTCTTCTTCTTCTTCTTCTGTCAACTGAGGCTTTGCTTCTAGCCAGGTGAGATTCACGAAACTGCGTTTCAAGTCTTCGCCGATCCCATAGAGTATTTCGATCAAGGTCACTCACTCGGGAAAGAGTGTCTCTCTTTGGTCTGTATAAGTAGGTACGTCCTGTGAATGTGTTATCGTGTCTGCTTAGATGCTCCGCAATCACACGTGACAGTGTCTTCTAAAACCCATTCTTTGGAAAAGTGGATCTTGAATCTGCAATGCCCCGTTCTGGGTCTGAAAATCATTGTATGACCATTTCTGCCAAGATTGTCTATGCTGTCATTTTCTGACATATTCTTTGTGCTGGTCTCTCCATTCCGTCCTCACAGATCGTTGTATGGGGGTCTTTGTTTCTTTAGCTCTTGGTGGATGGAGAGTTTGTGTGCCGCTACTTCCGGCTTTAGCCACCTTCTCGTCTCCAGGGATCCCACAGTGGGTGGAAAAGCACTATAAGACTAGATTTGTTTTTGGAACAGGAACATACATTAAAATTTCTTCTTAACCGCTCTTCTTCTGCACTGGCGCATAAAAGCACAATTAAGTGTGTGTATGTATGTACACACATATACACCATACACCACACTTAGGCACATATACACACACAACCAAACATAACACATACACACTCACACGCATATATACATACACACAAATACACATATACACTCACACATACAGACACACACTACCACACACACAAACATGCTTATACATACACATCATAATAGCCCTCCATGGAAACGGGATGTTTTCATGTTAGCCTGGCAAACGAAATGAGAGATCGACGTGATCCCCGTAGTAGTAAGTGACACGTAGATGAAGTCACGCATTACACAGCAGCCTGGAGGACCCCGGTCCACCTTCATCGGCATGCGCAGGATGTGAGGAAAGCTACTGCAACCCGCCACTTAACGTCCAATCAGGGCGCATAAAAGAGTAACCTATTCATTGTGGGCATTCGCAGACAAGAATAACAACCCAGCGCTATCCCCGAATAATTGTGAAATCACTTCATTGTTTAGACCCCTCTCTTCTAGCATATTTTCATTGCACTTAGACTGTCCTAAACCCCACCAATCTCTTCACCCCAACCCGCCAATCTCTTCACCCCAACCCGCCAATCTCTTCACCCCAACCCACCAATCTCTTCACCCCAACCCGCCAATCTCTTCACCCCAACCCGCCAATCTCTTCACCCCAACCCGCCAATCTCTTCACCCCAACCGTTAATCTGTTCTTAAACTACCAATCTCTTGGCTCTTCAACCTGCCCATCTCTTTACTCACCTCTCCCCCCCCCAACCCCCAACCTGTTCACTAACCCCTCAACCACCACCCCCACCAACATCTCTCAATCCGTCTTTTCTTCATCAACTCACTCATCTTTATCCCAAACCACCCCTCTCTTCCTCATCCCGCCCATTTTGTTCACACATTCCCACTGTACGCCTTTCCATTCACTCCTCGCCACCCACTGTACGCCTTTCCATTCACTCATCGCCACCCACTGTACGCCCTTCCATTCACTCCTCGCCACCCTGACTCCCCCACTCCCCCCTCCACTGCCCGCCCTTCTATTCACTCCTCGCCACACTGACTCCACCACTGCCCCCCCCCCCTACTCCACTGCCCGCCCTTTATTCACTCCTCGTCACCCTGACTCCGCTACGCCCGCCCTTCTATTCACTCCTCGCCACACTGACTCCCCCACTGCCCCCCCTACTCCACTGCCCGCCCTTCTATTCACTCCTCGCCACCCTGACTCCCCTACGCCCGCCCTTCTATTCACTCCTCGCCACCCTGACTCCCCCACTGCCCCCCTCCACTGCTCGCCCTTCCATTCACTCCTCGCCACCCTGACTCCCCTACGCCCGCCTCCACTGCTCGCCCTTCCATTCACTCCTCGCCACCCTGACTCCCCTACGCCCACCTCCACTGCCCGCCCTTCCATTCACTCCTCGCCACCCTGACTCCCCCACTGCCCCCCCCCCCATTCACTCTTCGCCCCCTGACTCCTCCCCTGCCCCCCTCCACTGCCCTTCCATTCACTCCTCGCCCCCTGACCCCCTCCCCCCCCTGCCCCCTTAAGATGTTTTACACGATAATTGCAGTTATCGCCATCTGCTCCCCCCCCCCGACCCACCCCATTCCTCTTGCCCATCTTTTCTTGCCCCTAAACACCTGCTCTCAAACTTTTCCACCTAAAATGTTTCTCTTTCAACCCGCCAATCTCCTCCCTTTGCCAAACCACCCATACACCCAACCACTCACAACCCATCAGCACTCATCAATATCTCGAGTCTCTTCCCCTCCCCCTATCAACCAACAATTCCCCCCGCCCCTGTCCATACTGTCAACCAGCCATCCTTTCGCCTATTTCAACCTACGCATGAAACGCAGCCATCTCATCCAACCCGCCTATCTCTTCACTCCTAAACCTACCCACTAGTCAACCTTCTCAACCCACCCATCCCTCCCCCTACCCTCTGTCAATAAGCTCATTCCTCGGTCTACATTATGTTAACAACATCAAACGCCTCCCTCTCAAAATATTCCTCATCCATTCACTCAACTCCTCCCACTCTGAACCTACTAATTTTCATTTCCATCTATTCCTCCACCTATCTCCGCACTTTTTGACCTGTCCGTATCCCTCTCATGTATCAACCAATCAGTCTCCAGTCCAATTCTCACCCTCGAACTCTTCCCAAATCAACAAATTGTACAAATTCGGTGAATCTTGAATGTGCACTCCTAAACCTGAACCGCTGGAAAATAGAACCGTCCCATTATTTCATTAGATATTGAATAACACTCCTTTGTGGAATTCTCCAGTACAGTAAACAAAACAATAATATCGCTAGATAAGAGGCCCATCCTAGGCCGACAGTGACAAAATTCCCCCGTCTTCCTGTTGGATCTAGAGTGAGTAGATGTGATGCGTTCGTCGCGCCTTTACTCGCCGTTGTTCTTACGTTCGTCGCGCCTTTACTCGTCGCTGTTCTTGTGATCAAGTCCGCACTCCAGTCAGGGGTCATCACTCCTTGCACTTAACCTTTTAAAACGTGTTTCTACGTGTGGAAGAGTTCTTTTATGAGACTACTTCGCCTTTGTGTAACGATAGGTCGGATCAATTCAGTTGTCTGTGAAGGGTTATGTGGAGCGTAAGTCATCTCTCCTGCTGGGCCAAGTGTGTAGTATCCTGCAATGCATGTCTGTTCTTTTGTAGGATCACCTTGTCGTCATATATCCATCTGCCACGCGGCCAACCTCGCGCGTTGAAGCCATGAACCTTGACTCTGTATACGCGCAGCAGTTTGTATGGTCGTATCCGCATGAGAGGACTAAACCATCGCGATTTCTGTTGAGAAATGTAGTCAGAACAAGGGGTAGTTCCCATCCTAATTATTATATCATTTGTGTTCATATCGCTTGGTGACACCAACGATCTGCTGGGGTCATTTCATTAGACAGATAGACATCTTTCTCTTCTGAGCCTTGGACAAGGTCACGTCTGACACTGGTAGCAACAAGTCGGAACAAATAAACTGGTCACCAGTTATTGTGTAGATGAACTAGTTCTCGGGTGTTTAAACAGCGGTGATAAGTCACAGTAGAGGTCGTCTGACATCTCTATCAAACCTCCTATCATCTGTTAAAATACTACCCAGATATGCTTACTCTTGTAGTCGTGACGTTATTGACACCAAAACTTCAGTTTTGGATTAGACAAAACTTTATATTAACATTTTTGCCGAATGCAGCACGTGCAGTTGAATGATTTGGCAGCCGACCTTCATCCTCGTATTATGAGACATTGATCGTTTGCAAAGATCAGTTCACGTGTTGAGAATGGCTTCGTGTACATGTTCTATTTCACTGTAATAAGACCAGTCGCCGTTATTATTTTGTCCTTGTAAATGCTGTCAAGTAACTGCGATAACACACAACGCAACTAACTTCTGCTGCCAAGGCTGTATTCATATGCAGATGATGATGATGATGATATAATCCCTTTAGATGTGAGCTGGCAGCTCTTGACAGCCCAATGCCCGCGTCCTCCTCAATTGTTGTAGTAATGTGTAGAGTGTGTTGAGTATGGTGGGGTGTGGTGGTAACAGCAGGTTCCACAGATCGGCAAACCTTGGGAACAAAATCAGGAGGTGCTCGACTGGCTCCTCGTGGTCATGGCAGAATATGCATTCTGGTTCATGTAGTGGGTCTAATCTATTCAGATGTTTGTTGAGAGAGTATGGTCTGTTCTCAGCTTGAAGATCAAACTCTAGTCTCTTCGTTTGTTGAGAGAGTATGGCCTGTTCTCAGCTTGAAGATCAAACTCTAGTCTCTTCGTTTCAGTTTCTTGACTGGGTCCTGGGGATCTGGTTTTGCTTGGTTTTTGAAATATACTCGGCCTGTCTGGGATATGGCCAACTGATTTAGTCACTCCTATCTATAGTTATTTTTCAGAATTTCCTTGCAGGTTTGTAGTGTGATACTAGGTAGTGGATGTGGTAGCATTGCTCCGCTTCTGGCCTGCTCATCAGCCTTCTCATTGCCTGGGACTCCGACAGGGCCAGGTATCTACTGGAGCACTACTTCCGCTCCATAAAAGGTTAACAATTGGTCAATTAATTTGTAGATGTTATTAACATCTGGAGACATTCTGTTTTCCAAGGCTTGGAGCGCAGACTTTGAGTCTGAGAAAACAACGATCTCCCCAGTCTGTATAGTGCCACTTTCAAAATCTGCGAGTATTCGGCACAAACCTTTTTCTATTGCTATTATTTCTGCTTCGTAATTGGAACATGTCTCTCCACAAGGGCCATAGATGAAGGGGTGGTCTTCTTGGTGCAGATCATAGTATTTAATTACAGCGCCATATTAAGCGTTGGTGGTAGCCCAGATGGCAGATCCATCTGTATATACTTGGATGTTTTGTGGATATTAATCTAAAGTTTCCCAAAGCGATATTTTTCAGCAAAGATGGTACCCGGTAGGGTGTTCCTGTCGCAGAGGGGTCAGAGAGTACAGTTCTTTCTGTGGGGGATAGTCGCCTGCCAGCAAGGTGGTTCATCATTGATGACCGCCATAAGCCTTCTACCCTCTGGCAGGTGGTGTTTATCGATATTGTCTTGCACTTTTTTTTTAGGAAAGATGTCTTTTTTATTCATTGCTTTTGGTGCAAATGTTCTACCATTTTCCTATTCTCCCACGTAGTGTCCATTCTTAAGTATCTTTCACGCATTTCTACGACAGAGTGTTCTCGTCTTAGGCTTAGAGGTTCGATGTTAGAGTTAAATGTGCATGCATCTGTCGGCGTTGTTTTCATGGGGTCACATATAAAATAAACCGCAAAGCGTGATTTTGTACTCTGTTCAGCTTGTGTAAGAGGCTTTTGCTTACAATGGCTTGGAGCGGGAATGAATAGTCAATCACTGAAAGGACATATCCAATGTATAACTTGCGTGGCGAATCTTGATCTCTTCCCCCTCCCCCAACCCCTCCCTAAGTGAGTCTACGATCAAGCTCAACTCCGAGGTATCTTGGGGTTTTGTCATAGGTTTTGTCTCTCCAGTCTGTTGGTAGCTTGCCTTCTCTCCAGTCTGCTGGTAGCTTGCCTTCTCTCCAGTCTGTTGGTAGCTTGCCTTCTCTCCAGTCTGTTGGTAGCTTGCCTTCTCTCCAGTCTGTTGGTAGCTTGCCTTCTCTCCAGTCTGTTGGTAGCTTGCCTTCTCTCCAGTCTGTTGGTAGCTTGCCTTCTCTCCAGTCTGTTGGTAGCTTGCCTTCTCTCCAGTCTGTTGGTAGCTTGCCTTCTCTCCAGTCTGTTGGTAGCTTGCCTTCTCTCCAGTCTGTTGGTAGCTTGCCTTCTCTCCAGTCTGTTGGTAGCTTGCCTTCTCTCCATGTTTTTAATGAGGCCAAAGATGGTATGGAGCTCAATGTTTCAGAGATTTAAGAGCATCTCGTTAGTGAGCCGGTCTGGTCCAGTGGCTTTACCTTTCTTACATTTTTTGGGGGGCCATCTTAAGTTCTGGAAGTGTGAAATTCTTGTCAAAGACCTCACAGCTGTAGGTTGTTTTTCCATCATTTTGGTGAGTGTTTTAAAAGCCTTGTCCAGATTCTTTCGTTTGTTTTTTATTTTGTTAACATTAGCAAAGTACTTGTTAAGGACTTCTGCTTTCAGAGAATCTCCTGTTATTAATTCTGTGTCTGTTCTAATGGGTTTGGGATTTTTCTTTCCCATACACTAATAGATCAGCAAGAAGCACTGTCAAGAGTGGAGGAGTTCGTACCTTTGTCTCATATCTTGAAAACCATTGTGGGACATGGCTTATTGCCACAGGTAAATCTTACTACAACTTTACAGCTGAGGTTCAAGTACTTGAGCAAGCCGTGAATATTATTTGTAACAACCATTCTAACTCCCATCGGATTGTCATCTGGACAGATGTTCTGTCTGCACTACAAGCTCTCAAGGCTGGCAAACTCATGCACCTGAGGAATGAACTAAGCAAGATACTTGTCAGACAGCAAACCTTACTTCAGGGGTTACCATCCAACTGTGTTGTGCTAGGGAACGAGAAGGAAGTTAGGAATTAACATAGGGGAGGCGACTGGACAAGAAGACATTGAAATCAGATTCTTTGAGAAAAGGAAAGCTATCCAGTCAGTCAAAAGGGAACAGAACCAACAAACGACGACTTCCACGCCTTTGACTACTATCAGTGCCAGAATTGAACATTAACTAACAAAGATGAAAGAAACATCGTAAAAATTGAGATAAATGTCTGCGCAGCATGCTTGGAGTAACAAGAATGGATCAAATCAGATACGCAGATATTGGGAGACAAGTAGGTACACCACTGGTGCTAGACCTTATCAAGAGACAGCAAACCAAATGGTTCGGCCTTATGACATGTCAAACATCAGATAGTATCCCTAATAGAGATTTGCTATACAGATACAATGAATACAAGGGCCACCCACGCAAAAGATGGATGGCAGAAATAACAGAAGCAGTAAAGCTCCCCGTGAACGAAGCACATACTAGGGCCCGGTCAAGAAACCTCTTCATAACCTGAAGCTGAAAGGCAAAAGCACATACTAGGGTCTGGTTTAGAAACCTCTTCATAACCTGACACTGAAAGGCACGAGCAAGACCAACAAAAAGCGGAAAGAAGAAAGAAGACGAACATATCTCCATTCTTCGCCCAATGATAGGGCACAAGAGACAGACATGTACAATCTTCGACTGTCTACTTGAACACCTAATGCATACGTGGAATAAACGAACAAACTGTTAAGCATGTGTTATAGTACTGTACCACCTAGCCCATCGATTCTTCTTCTTCTTCGTACTCTGTCAGACGTAAACTTGAATTTGTTCGAAAAAAGCAGCTGTCATCCTGAGGCTGTCGACACCGACATTAAATGTGCCTGGTGATGGCCACATGTGCTTTCTCTGGTCTTCGCATGTCGGGCAATTTTGCAGGAGATTTTTAGGAATCATTTTCTCTGTACCACATGTTCATTCATCAGTAGTATCTATTTTCAGTTTAGTGAATAGATGGTGCCTCAGTCTGTTGTGGCCTGTGTGGAGTCTAAAGACCACCACCTGATATTTTCTGTTCAACTGGTAATAAGCCTAATTTGTATGTGTAGCCAGTATACTCTGTTCCTCATTTGTCCATGTACCTGGCCCTAATAAACCTTTTGGAATCTCGCAGATAACACTAAAATCTGGTTATGGTAACCTTGCACAGCGACTCAAAACTAAACTCTAAACTCTGAACTCCAAACTCTACAGAGCTCCAGATAATGGGTCAGTTCATTACGGGAACTTTCCTTTTGGTGTAAACATTACATATCACAAGAAGAGCATCAACTCATATGCTCGTAACATAAGCATATATAATGATCTCAGTCGTTCTCATAACATTAGTAATCATATTGCACAACACTCGTACATTATCCAACAGTTGTCCCTGTATGACAGACACTCTTACATTATCCAACAGTTGTCCCTGTATGACAGACACTCTTACATTATCCAACAGTTGTCCCTGTATGACAGACACTCTCACATTACCCAACAGTTGTTCCTGTATGACAGACACTCTCACATTACCCAGCAGTTGTTCCTGTATGACAGACACTCTTACATTACCCAGCAGTTGTTCCTGTATGACAGACACTCTCACATTATCCAACAGTTGTCCCTGTATGACAGACATTCTTACATTATCCACCAGTTGTCCTTGTATGACAGACACTCTTACATTATCCAACAGTTGTCCCTGTATGACAGACACTATCACATTACCCAACCGTTGTTCCTGTATGACAGACACTCTTACATTATCCAACAGTTGTCCCTGTATGACAGACACAATCACATTACCCAACCGTTGTTCCTGTATGATAGACACTCTTACATTATCCAATAGTTGTCCCTGTATGCCCTTAGACACTCATATTATCCAATAATTGTCCATCTATGCCCTCACATACTCTCATATTATCGGGCAGTTGTCCTTGTATGACGTTTTCTTCCAGTACTATCCAGAGTTTACGTCCATTTACTCAAATACTTTCTCCTGGTCAACAAATGAAAAGTTCAAATGTTTACAATGTTTTATCGTGTTCTCTCAAAAACTGCTTTAAGGAAGACAATGCATTATTGCAAGCGAACCGATCGGCTGAAAGCAAACTGAGGGTATTTCAAAAGCGGCTCAATAGTTGGTCTTATTCGTTTTTCTAAAATTTTCGCAGACATTTTGTTTTAAATTCCAACTCTGCAGCGACATGCTTTTATCGGTGTCATTATTCCTTTGGTTATTTGTCTCTTTTCCTCCAAATATAGACTATGGTAGCTTAGTCGTATGGAACATTCTTGTCTTTCTGAGCTTACTGCTAGTCGTATGGAACATTCTTGTCTTTCTGAGCTTACTGCTAGTCGTATGGAACATTCTTGTCTTTCTGAGCTTACTGCTAGTCGTGGGAATCATTCTTGTCTTTCTGAGCTTACTGCTAGTCGTGTGGAACATTCTTGTCTTTCGGAGCTTACTGCCTAGTCGTGTGGTACATTCTTGTCTTTCTGAGCTTACTGCCAATCGTATGGAACATTCTTGTTTTCCCGAGTTCACTGCTAGTCGTATGGAACATTCTTGTCTTTCTGAGCTTACTGCTAATCGTATGGAACATTCTTGTCTTTCTGAGCTTACTGCTAGTCGTATGGAACATTCTTGTCTTTTGAGCTTACTGCTAGTCGTATGAACATTCTTGTCTTTCTGAGCTTACTGCTAGTCGTATGGACCATTCTTGTCTTTCTGAGCTTACTGCTAGTCGTGTGGAACATTCTTGTCTTTCTGAGCCTTACTGCTAGTCGTGTGAAACATTTTTGTCTTTCTGAGCTCACTGCTAGTCGCATGGAACATTCTTGTCTTTCTGAGCTTACTGCTAATCGTATGGAACATTTTTGTCTTTCTGAGCTTACTGCTAGTCGTATGGAACATTCTTGTTTTCCCGAGCTCACTGCTAGTCGTATGGAACATTCTTGTCTTTCTGAGCTTACTGCTAATCGTATGGAACATTCTTGTCTTTCTGAGCTTACTGCTAGTCGTATGGAACATTCTTGTCTTTTGAGCTTACTGCTAGTCGTATGGAACATTCTTGTCTTTCTGAGCTTACTGCTAGTCGTATGAACATTCTTGTCTTTCTGAGCTTACTGCTAGTCGTATGGACCATTCTTGTCTTTCTGAGCTTACTGCTAGTCGTATGAACATTCTTGTCTTTCTGAGCTTACTGCTAGTCGTATAGAACATTCTTGTCTTTCTGAGCTTACTGCTAGTCGTATGGAACATTCTTGTCTTTCTGAGCTTACTGCTAGTCGAATTGAACATTCTTGTCTTTCTGAGCTTACTGCTAGTCGTATGGAACATTCTTATCTTCCCGAGCTCACTGCTAGTCGTATGTCGTATGGAACATTCTTGTCTTTCTGAGCTTACTGCTAGTCGTATGGAACATTCTTGTCTTTCTGAGCTTACTGCTAGTCGTGTGGAACATTATTGTCTTTCTGAGCCTTACTGCTAGTCGTGTGAAACATTCTTGTCTTTCTGAGCTTACTGCTAGTCGAATGGAACATTCTTGTCTCTCTGAGATTACTGCTAGTCGTATGGAACATTCTTGTCTTTCTGAGCTTACTGCTAGTCGTATGGAACATTCTTGTCTTTCTGGGCTTACTGCTAGTCGTATGGAACATTCTTGTCTTTCTGAGCTTACTGCTAGTCGTGTGGAACATTCTTGTCTTTTTGAGCTTTCTGCCAATCGTATGGAACTTTCAAAGAAGAGATACAACCATGAGGTACATAACGAAAAACTACCCAAGCATGGAATGGACCCATGCATACACCGACGGCTCTGTAACAAACACAACACAGAACGGAGGGGCAGGGGAATTCCTGAGCCTACCAAATGGCAGGAAAATAACACTGTCATTGGCAACTGGAAAATACACAAGCAATTTCAGAGTGGAGGTGGAGGCACTGAGGGCGGCAGTGGAAGAAAGGGTGACAGGTAAAAGGAATGAAAGCCATATAGTCCTGCTTACAGATGCCCTGGCCGTAGTCACAGCACTAAAAAGCCAGATAAATACTGAACTTAATGATTTAAGAGTAGTACTCTGTCAACTATGCCAGCAGTCCGCACCAAAAAGGGTAATGGTACAGTGGGTTCCATCCCACTGCAACATCCAAGGCAACGAGGAGACAGACAGACTGGCAAAAGAAGGTGCAGGACTACCACAACCAGATACCAGTGTGACATAAGAAGAGTCAAAACGGCTTGTTAAAGCTAGATACATGACCAAATGGGAAAGAGAACATACTGACTACACAAAAAACGATGCCTATTACCAGTTGAACAGAAGAGAGCAGGTCGTGGTCTTCAGACTTCGCACTGGCCACAATAGACTAAGGTACAACCTATTTAACAAATTGAAGATAGGTGGCACTGACGAATGCACGTGTGGTACCAGGAAAATGACCGCTGAACATTTGCTGCAAAATTGCCCGACATACGAGGATCAGAGAGAGATGTGGCCATCACCAGTGGCAACACTAGACAAGCTCTACGGCAGTGTCGACAGCCTCAGGATGACCGCTACTTTTTTCGAAAAAAATAAAGGTCGACGTCTGACAGCGTAAGACGAAGAAGAAGAAGAAGAAGAAGAAGAAGAAGAAGAAGAAGAAGAAGAAGAAGAAGAAGAAGAAGAAGAAGAAGAAGAAGTATGGAACTTTCTTGTCTTTTTGACTTTACTGCCAATCGTATGGAACATTCTTGTCTTTCTGAGCTTACTGCTAGTCGTATGGAACATTCTTGTCTTTCTGAGCTTACTGCTAGTCGTGTGAAAAATTCTTGTCTTTCTGAGCTTACTGCCAATCGTATGGAACATTCTTGTCTTTCTGAGCTTACTGCTAATCGTATGGAACATTCTTGTCTTGCCGAGCTCACTGCTGGTCGTATGGAACATTCTTGTCTTTCTGAGCTTACTGCTAGTCGTATAGAACATTCTTGTCTTTCTGAGCTTACTGCTAGTCGTATGGAACATTCTTGTCTTTCTGAGCTTACTGCTAGTCGTATGGAACATTCTTTTCTTCCCGAGCTCACTGCTAGTCGTATGTCGTATGGAACATTCTTGTCTTTCTGAGCTTACTGCTAGTCGTATGGAACATTCTTGTCTTTCTGAGCTTACTGCTAGTCGAATGGAACATTCTTGTCTCTCTGAGATTACTGCTAGTCGTATGGAACATTCTTGTCTTTCTGAGCTTACTGCTAGTCGTATGGAACATTCTTGTCTTTCTGGGCTTACTGCTAGTCGTATGGAACATTCTTGTCTTTCTGAGCTTACTGCTAGTCGTGTGGAACATTCTTGTCTTTTTGAGCTTTCTGCCAATCGTATGGAACTTTCAAAGAAGAGATACAACCATGAGGTACATAACGAAAAACTACCCAAGCATGGAATGGACCCATGCATACACCGACGGCTCTGTAACAAACACAACACAGAACGGAGGGGCAGGGGAATTCCTGAGCCTACCAAATGGCAGGAAAATAACACTGTCATTGGCAACTGGAAAATACACAAGCAATTTCAGAGTGGAGGCGGAGGCACTGAGGGCGGCAGTGGAAGAAATGGTGACAGGTAAAAGGAATGAAAGCCATATAGTCCTGCTTACAGATGCCCTGGCTGTAGTCACAGCACTAAAAAGCCAGATAAATACTGAACTTAATGATTTAAGAGTAGTACTCTGTCAACTATGCCAGCAGTCCGCACCAAAAAGGGTAATGGTACAGTGGGTTCCATCCCACTGCAACATCCAAGGCAACGAGGAGACAGACAGACTGGCAAAAGAAGGTGCAGGACTAACACAACCAGATACCAGTGTGACATAAGAAGAGTCAAAACGGCTTGTTAAAGCTAGATACATGACCAAATGGGAAAGAGAACATACTGACTACACAAAAAATGATGCCTATTACCAGTTGAACAGAAGAGAGCAGGTCGTGGTCTTCAGACTTCGCACTGGCCACAATAGACTAAGGTACAACCTATTTAACAAATTGAAGATAGGTGGCACCGACGAATGCACGTGTGGTACCAGGAAAATGACCGCTGAACATTTGCTGCAAAATTGCCCGACATACGAGGATCAGAGAGAGATGTGGCCATCACCAGTGGCAACACTAGACAAGCTCTACGGCAGTGTCGACAGCCTCAGGATGACCGCTACTTTTTTCGAAAAAAATAAAGGTCGACGTCTGACAGCGTAAGACGAAGAAGAAGAAGAAGAAGAAGAAGAAGAAGAAGAAGAAGAAGAAGAAGAAGAAGAAGAAGAAGAAGAAGAAGAAGAAGTATGGAACTTTCTTCTCTTTTTGACTTTACTGCAAATCGTGTGGAACATTCTTGTCTTTCTGAGATTACTGCTAGTCGTGTGGAAAATTCTTGTCTTTCTGAGATTACTGCTAGTCGTGTGGAACATTCTAGTCTTTCTGAGCTTACTGCTAGTCGTGTGGAAGATGCTTGTCTTCCTGAGCTTTCTGCCAATAGTATGGAACATTCTTATCTTTTTGAGCTCACTGCTAGTCGTATGGAACATCCTTGTCTTCCTGAGCTTAATGCCAATCGTATGGAACCTTACTATCTTATTGTAAGTCATATGGAACCTCCCTGTCGCACTACAAACCTTAGTAAAGTTCCCAAGTAGTCACTTCACTCCTGTTTTATACCGATTGCATCGGTTGTTATGCCATCCACACCCGGTGATTTATTTCGAGGAATGTTCTTGACAACGCATTCAACTTCTCGAAGAAATAGCGCATGTTCTAGATGACTCCCGTACGTAATGTTGAAAACTGACTTGCCCCAGAGCGGTTGGCGGGTTAACACCATTTTGGAAGTAGTCTCTTTATCTCTATCATCTAACACTCTCGTCGAATTTAAGAAAAACATATTTGTCGTTAGTCATCTTTGAACTTCATAACTCCGTTACTTGTATAAAAATCTCCTGAACGACTTTTGCAAATGAATGTTAGATCTTTAACGAATTTGATAACCCGTTTCACAATCCGTCTCGCCACTTGATATTCAATGTAATCCTCAGGCGCCTAGACCAATAACCATGTCTTGTAGAGATTATTTTAATCTTAACAGACTCTTAAAGCAGTAACAGACTTTCAATGACGTTTCTATCTAAATAGGTATTACGTTTGTGGGTGGTTCCCTTCATGCAGTTTGCATGACCTTGGGAGCTACTGTTCCGAAATGTCCCATCTCCAGATGTTTACCTGCTGAATAATAATTAGTCTACCAAGCAGCGTGGGATCTGCACTCTGCTGTTGGTGATGCTGTCGTTGTGTTTGGTCTTGCTATAGGGCGTGTCCTACCATCACCCGTAGGAGGTGTGTCATTGTGTTTGATCTTGCGACAGGACGTGGCCTACCATCCCCTGTAGGAGGTGTGTCATTGTGCTTGATCTTGCTACAGGACGTGTCCTACCATCACATGTAGGAGGTGTGTCATTGTGTTTGGTCTTGCTACAGGACGTGTCCTACCATCACATGTAGGAGGTGTGTCATTGTGTTTGGTCTTGCTACAGGACGTGTCCTACCATCACATGTAGGAGGTGTGTCATTGTCTTTGATCTTGCGACAGGACGTGTCCTACCATCACCTGTAGGAGGTGTGTCATTGTGTTTGATCTTGCTACAGGACGTGTCCTACCATCACCTGTAGGAGGTGTGTCATTGTGTTTGATCTTGCGACAGGACGTGTCCTACCATCACCTGTAGGAGGTGTGTCATTGTGCTTGATCTTGCTACAGGACGTGTCCTACCATCACATGTAGGAGGTGTGTCATTGTGTTTGGTCTTGCTACAGGACGTGTCCTACCATCACATGTAGGAGGTGTGTCATTGTGTTTGATCTTGCGACAGGACGTGTCCTACCATCACCTGTAGGAGGTGTGTCATTGTGTTTGATCTTGCTACAGGACGTGTCCTACCATCACCTGTAGGAGGTGTGTCATTGTGTTTGATCTTGCGACAGGACGTGTCCTACCATCACCTGTAGGAGGTGTGTCATTGTGCTTGATCTTGCAACAGGACGTGTCCTACCATCACCTGTAGGAGGTGTGTCATTGTGTTTGATCTTGCGACAGGACGTGTCCTACCATCACCTGTAGGAGGTGTGCCATTGTGCTTGATCTTGCTACAGGACGTGTCCTACCATCACCTGTAGGAGGTGTGTCATTGTGCTTGATCTTGCTACAGGACGTGTCCTACCATCACATGTAGGAGGTGTGTCATTGTGCTTGATCTTGCTACAGGACGTGTCCTACCATCACCTGTAGGAGGTGTGTCATTGTGCTTGATCTTGCGACAGGACGTTCCCCACCATCAACTCTTGAAGGTATGTTAACATTAATGTCTCACTCAACCGTTATCGGCATACAATTAAAAAAAGAATATTGAGATGAAAAAGAAATCATTCAAAGTCTTCAATAATTCAGAGCGTTATCTTCTAGCTAAAGAAGCTGAGAGTAAAAAAAAATGTGGTATTTTAACACATCATCCCCGGCGACAACGTTTATGATGAAACTATCTTTATCTTTTCTTGTTACCCTATCTGGCGTGTATTCGTGTTACTTCACATGTCGATAATGTTTTCTGAACAGTTGCTTGTCAGCTGTTATCATTTCCCGGTTAAGCATGAGATGTGTGGTTAATGGCATGTGAAATGTAGAGACAAACATATAACTGGGAAAAAAAGACAGAAGGGAACGAAAGAAAAAGGGGTAATACAAAACTGTGAGCAAACAAACGTTGCATGAAACACGACTGCAAATATTTCAATCTTTTGACGTGCTGAGACGATGATGTTGAGGAAGAAGATAATGATTCGTCATTCACTCCGAGTGAAGCAAATGCCCTTGAGTATTGCCATGGTCTGAAACGGGAGCAAAGAATATTTCCACGGTTAACCTGCTAGGCATGTCGTAAGAGACAACCAAGGAGGACTGGACATGGGATTGGCTACCTCATCCCGTAGAAATATGAGCACAAACTTCAACAAATATGGACAAGTCACTAACAAGGACAAAAGATCTCCATTAAGATAGAAAAAGATCATCTGTCAAGACGGCTAATGACACGATGCAGAGAAAGCCGCAAGGAATCTGCCTTGCTCGTTGTCTTCTAGAAAAACCTCCAGATTTGGCCCCAAGAACATTCCTACTCGTTCAATATACGGCGAAACGCTTAATAAGTGGCGGCAGAAATTATCATTTTCGAAGCCGTTATAAAATAATAAGGCAGAAAGAAGTTAAGAGGCTGGAACTGAGAATATGGGGAATGCTGCAGTCCTCGGGACACTCTGAAAAAGGTGTACACCCTTGTGAATGTGTGACCCTAATGATATCAAGAGGCGCAAAATATATTTATCGAATTGGAGACAGCAGAACCCAGAATAATGTTACCTACTTTAAAAACTGCCAAAAAATAATAAGATAAAGATAAACGTTATCCAATTATATGCACAAACCAACGACAATGAAGACTCTGGGAAAGAAGAATGTTACTCTATGTTTATATATCATGCAAAGAAGAAAAAGAAAAGACATTACAATTGAGATGGTTGACCTAAATGATAAGGCTGGGAATGATAATGTAGTTTTTGGAAGAAGAAAATGACAAAACTTGAAATAACGATACCTTAGAACAGGACACAACCGACTCCGCAGCCACATGTACACAAAAATGAAGATTGGCAACTCAGCCATGTGTACATGCGCCCCAGACAGCAGAGCACATACTGCAAAACTGCCCCGAATATGATATACAGAGAAAATCTCACTGGCCCATAGAAACAACACTGGAAGAGAAACTTTATGGACCTGTATGTGAACTACAAAGGCCAGTGAAGTTTATACAAGAGACAACATTGCAGATATAGACAATATTTTAAAGCGAACGAAAGAAGAAGAAGAAGAAAATAACGATAGAAGGGATTTCAAAAGCAAAGGAAAGACAAATGAAGAAGACATGTTTGAATAGCAGCAAAACCAAACATTGTAGAGCCAAGGCTCAGGAAATATATTATGAAGCCAACAAATAAGTACCGTAATAAAGAGCGTCAGAAGAGACAAGAGAAAATATGTGAATCTGTGGAAGCAGAAGAAGCTGTAGCAAAAGGAAATATGAAAGACTTGTATAATAGTGCACAACTAATAGGAAAATATAAGAAACCAAATGGCTCTATCAAAGAAAAGAAAGGTTGTATGAGCAACATAAATGAGCATGTGAAGAGATGGGCAGAACATTTTGAGGAGCATTATATAGACTTGCTCCACAGTATCCCCAGACACTCAGTCGGCAAAAACCTAGTTGCAAGTTGTGGAACATTAAACAAAGAAAAAAGCAATTATATTTCTGAGATATGGCAAAGCCACTTGTCCAAATGCTATCTTAGCAGACGCAAGCAAACCAGACATGAACACCCCAACAGAGATGCAAGGCTTTTCAAATGAAAACCTTATATATAGGACAGAAACTAGAAAAACCACGTCTTTGTATTGTAACTTGTTAATATGGTTGCTAAGGATATCCTGCACGTGCCATCACGTGAGTTCTGTAACAGACTTCACGATCGGGTCAGGTACACCGAGTAGTAACCCAAGAGCCATTTTGGAACTTCCTACTCCACTCATACACTTGCTGGAGTGCAAGGCATGCATCACCGTATTGGACCTTCATTCACAGATGAATTTCTACAGGTTTTACCCTTTCGCTGCTCAAAAACGGATAACAGAATGCTGCTCCTCTTTGGTGCATGCCAATAGTGGGGCGGCCATCTTTTAACTGCAGTTATGACGTCATGCGGTTCGTCTGCACCGCGATGGCACGTGTAGGACATATTTGACATCCTTAGCAGCCATATTAACAAGTTACAATAAAAAGGCGTGTTTTTTTCTCCTTTATATCCCACGTTTAAGGTTTTAATTTGAAGCCCCCTCGTGTTATACAAATTACTTGGTAAAGTCAGGGAGAGAGAATAAATAGCAGCAGACTGGTAAGAAAGGAGATCCACAACAGTGTACACATAGAGGAATGATGTTGGTATCAGTGGTCAGGAAGATATTGAACAGGGCCACACTAGAGAGATTACAAGAGAAGTAGAATGGCGGGGAGTGTGTGGGATGTGAGGGCGGGGTGGTGGGCGCACACCAGGAGAAGGGCGCTTGAGACAGCATAAAGGAAACGGATGACGCCCGTAAAGCTGGGTAGTATAACTTGATGTGTATTTATTGGTGGTATTTATTTTTATTAGAAGGATAGGGTCACAACTGCAGCTGGCTCGGTACTTGCGTCTTAATTCACCTCAAACAGAGTTCTGTGAGTTCCCATCGCAAGTAACGGGACATTCAATTTCGGGTTAAGAGGTGAACAGGTCTAAATCATTTATTTGAAATACGTAGGTAAAGACTTAGAGATCAATATAGAAGTGTAGAAAAGGTGGTTATATTCAGTTTTTCGAAGGGTTAGGGTTATGGCTAAGTTTAGGGTTAGGATTACGGTTATGGTTTGGGTTAGGTTTAGGGTTAGAGTTAGAGTTAGGGTTGTTATTACATCGTCTGGCAACGTGGATAATGTCATGCTGCTGTACAAACTGGATAGTACCCTACTTATTATAGACCAACCTTGACAGATTCAAGAATTCTTGTCTTTTCTCGCAGAATGTTTGACACCCCGAGCAGTTAAAATGTGGACTATTCTGTAACGTCACTACCTCAAATTCGATTCGAAAAATACACATTTCAAGTGTTTGGGGTGAATTAAGACGCAGGCACCGAGTCTTTACTGGAATAATGTACCTGAGCATTTGCTGCCGAGGGTTCAATTGCAATGGTTTTACATAATGTAGTGGGGAGGAAGACTAACGTCTGGTCAGGCAAAACATACTGATCAGAAATGTTAGTCAGGGTCAAGCAAAGCATACTGATCAGACATGTTAGTCAGAGTCAGGCAAAGCATACTGATCAGTCATGTTAGTCAGAGTCAGGCAAAGCATACTGATCAGACATGTTAGTCAGAGTCAGGCAAAGCATACTGATCAGACATGTTAGTCAGAGTCAGGCAAAGCATACTGATCAGACATGTTAGTCAGAGTTAGGCAAAACATACTGATCAGACATGTTAGTCAGAGTCAGGCAAAACATACTGATCAGACATGTTAGTCAGAGTTAGGCAAAGCATACTGATCAGACATGTTAGTCAGAGTCAGGCAAAACATACTGATCAGACATGTTAGTCAGAGTCAGGCAAAGCATACTGATCAGAAATGTTAGTCAGGGTCAGGCAAAGCATACTGATCAGACATGTTAGTCAGAGTCAGGCAAAGCATACTGATCAGACATGTTAGTCAGAGTCAGGCAAAGCATACTGATCAGACATGTTAGTCAGAGTCAGGCAAAGCATACTGATCAGTCATGTTAGTCAGAGTCAGGCAAAGCATACTGATCAGACATGTTAGTCAGAGTTAGGCAAAGCATACTGATCAGACATGTTAGTCAGAGTCAGGCAAAGCATACTGATCAGACATGTTAGACAGAGTCAGGCAAAACATACTGATCAGACATGTTAGTCAGAGTCAGGCAAAACATACTGATCAGACATGTTAGTCAGAGTCAGGCAAAGCATACTGATCAGACATGTTAGTCAGAGTCAGGCAAAACATACTGATCAGACATGTTAGTCAAGGTCAGGCAAAGCATACTGATCAGACATGTTAGTCAGGGTCAGGTAAAATATACTGATCAGACATGTTAGTCAGGGTCAGGTAAAATATACTGATCAGACATGTTAGTCAGGGTCAGGTAAAATATACTGATCAGACATGTTAGTCAGGGTCAGGCAAAACATACTGATCGGACATGTTAGTCAGAGTCAGGCAAAACATACTGATCAGACATGTTAGTCAGAGTCAGGCAAAACTTACTGATCGGACATGTTAGTCAGAGTCAGGCAAAACATACTGATCAGACATGTTAGTCAAGGTCAGTCAAAGCATACTAATCAAACATGTTAGTCAAGGTCAGGCAAAGTATTCTGATCAGACAAGTTAGTCAAGGTCAGGCAAAGCATACTGATCAGACATGTTAGTCAAGGTCGGGCAAAGCATACTGATCAGACATGTTAGTCGGGGTCAGGTAAAATATACTGGCCAAGACCCTCGTCTCAGCTTCATAGAAGCCCTCCCTTGAAACGGGCTGTTTCATGGTAGCCTGGCTAACGAGGTGAGGGACCGACGTGATCCCAGCCGTAGTGAGCGACACGCAGATGATGTCAAGCATAACACAATTGCATGAAGGACCCTGGTCCACCTTCATCAGCACGCTCGGAGTTTGAGGAAAGCTACTGCAACTCACCACTCAACGTCCTTTTCAGGGCGCACAAAAGAGTAAACCTACTCATTGTGGGCATCCGGGATGAAGACGCTGAGCAGCGCATGGGCTGCAGTGGTCAGCGACCCATAGCTGACTGCTAGCGTCAGGGCCAGCGAACTAGCGCTGAGCAGCGCATGGGCTACAGTGGTCAGCGACCCATAGCTGACTGCTAGCGTCAGGGCCAGCGAACTAGAGCTGAGCAGCGCATGGGCTGCAGTGGTCAGCGACCCATAGCTGACTGCTAGCGTCAGGGCCAGCGAACCAGAGTTGCCAAGACCCTTCTACACCTCCACGTGGTGATCCTGGATAACCGGCTGCAGCAGGACAGACTGGCTAAGGAGAAGGGATCGAAGAGGGAATGCTAACCGGGTACTAAAAAAATACTTGCTGAAGTCGGATGCAAATATCGCAGTCAAGCTGTAAACTACGATACAACGCATTTCGTTCTCTAGACTGCATTCTGCTACTTAAGCACTTTCATGGTTTGGTAGTAGGAGATTGAGAACGAACGAAGCCAAGCCAAGCCATTGAGGGCATTCTACTTCTTCTTCGTACGCTGTCAGACGTCAACCTGTATTTTTTCGAAAAAAGCAGCGGTCATCCTGAGGCTGTCGACACTGCCATAGAGCTTGTCTAGTGTTGCCACTGGTGATGGCCACGTCTGCTTTCTCTGATCCTCGTATGTCGGGCAGTTTTGCAGCAGATGTTCAGCGGTCATTTTCCCAGTACGGCACGAGCATTCGTCAGTACCACATATCTTCAATTTATTGAATAGGTGGTACCTCAGTCTGTTGTGGCCAGTGCGAAGTCTGAAGACCACGACCTGCTCTCTTCTGTTCAACTGGTAATAGGCATCGTTTTTTGTTTAACCAGTATGTTCTGTTTCCCATTTGGTCATGTATCTAGCTCTAATAAGACGTTTTGACTCTTCGTATGTCACACTAATATCTGGTTGTGGTAGTCTTGCACCTTGTGGGCATTCGAAACAACAACATAATGTAGCTGCTAGTCCTATGCACAACCTTCTTTAACCGTCTTGAACAGGTATGGAAGGTCACAGTGGTTCTTCGCTTGTTAACCTTGGTGTCTGCTGTAACGGTTAACACTAACTATCATATATCCAAACATGAACATACAGCCCAGAGGCAGCATGCGTCTGCAGTTAATGGAGCAAGACTAGAAGAAAAACAAATTGTTCTGCGATTATGCCAGTGATCAATGTTTCACTTCCAACGAGGCCTCGTTATTTTATTGGCAGCAGTTAAGTGAACCAGTGGAGTTGGCCCCACCCTTCGTCTCAGGTAAGGCTATACTTCCCGCGCTGACCTAGAATGAGCACACCTAGATTTCAAACTAGCAGTAGTGAGCTTTTCGGACTTTAGTATGTTGGCTTCCCCACCCCACTTAAAGTGCACAGAAACAACCATTTTGTGCGAATTTCAAGAAGGTAAACAGAAATAAATATTAAGTACAGGAGAATGAAACACAAATATGTAAAAATAAGCTAATTAAGGAAATCATGTTTTCTATATATGTATGTATACATACTTACATATGCACACACACACACACACACACATACATACATACATACATACACGCTCGTTCGCACGCTCACATATATTCACGCATATGGGCCGAACATTATTCAAACTTTTCTGGGGCTTAATGAAATTATACCCAGTAAGGGAACCTTTCACAGCAGTCGTCAGAAAGGGCCCCACTATGGGCTTGAACAGTCATGAACTGAACAGAGTGGCGTCCCATAGATCAAACTGGAGAGCACTTGTTTCTTCCTTATATGCCGAATATGGCCCTTAAAGAACATTGTTTGATTGATCATTGACATTTAAGATACATTTTTGTTATCAATAAAAGTAGATGAACAAACATTTGTACTCACTAGTTAATTGTCCAGCAACATACCCATACATGATTGCAACAGAGTGGCTTTATATAGAATGACAAGCATCATGTTCGAATTCGAAGTGATTTAATACAAGTTTATAAGATAATCAATGGAAAGTTTAAATTTGACTATAATTTTTTATTCAAAATACAGCCGACTACATGAACAAGAGGGCACAGCCACAGATTAATTAAAGAAAGGCCCAGATTAGATTCCAGGAAATATTGTTTTAATCAGAGAGTGGTGAAATTGGAATGCATTGCTACAGGAAATAGTGAAGACAGGATGAATTAACACATTCAAGAATAGATTGGAGAGCATAGTTATTTTTAGGTCAAGTGAATGTAAAAGAAACCGGTTATATATTAACTCTGTAGAGTCTTCTAAACCAGTATAAAGACTTTAAGTCAAGTTAAGTTAAGTTATGTTAAGATAAGATAAAACAACCAGCTAAAATGGAGGTAAAGACCAGAGTTCTTGTATCCTGAGTTACCTCTAGTCAACTAGACCAGTGTTTCCCAACCTTTTTACACCTGCAGGCCGGTAAAAATGGAAAACACTTTTCACGGACCGGTGAAAATGGAAATAATTTGAAGAAAGTTAAAAGTTTGACATTTTTTGTCTCCATCTTGTAGGGATTCAAATTTTACAACACAATAGCACCAAAAAAAAAAAACTTTATATCCGAAATATCACAACACAGTAATAGTAGATAAATTAACCTATAAAAACTTGTCTATCATTTTTCGAATGACCTAATTTACGTATCGCGATATTTGTAGGCATTTCCTCTCAAAACCTCACTTACTTTAATAAACACGCCAAATATGGATAATATTTTGTGTTTGAAATGTAGGGATACTTGTGTAGCTGAGGTCATTTCAATAGCCAATCAGAGCTTAGATAACATTAAGCCGATCTCCGTAGTTTGTGACGTATACCGGAATCACTTTTCCGAGGACCGACATGAAATTTCTGCGGACCGAAAACCGACGGTTGGGAAACACTGGACTAGACTGATTATCATGCCACTGGTCCTAGGTATCTCGGGACCAGAAAGTCAAGTTGATGACCAGCAAGGTTTACTTCTTACTATGATCCAAATATAGCGAAAGTTACATCATAACACAAAATTGGTCTGATTGATGTCGCCATCGCTAGCGATGGCCGGATGGGCAACTAACTAACTCAACCAAACCAAATCAAACATAATTAAGGATTAAGACGCTGAGCAGCGCATGAGCTGTATTAGTCAGTGACCCATAGCTGACTGCTAGGTCAGGGCTAGCGACCAAGACCTGACAAGATCCTTCTACACATCAACATGGTGATCATGGATAACAGGCTGCAACATAACAGACTGGTTAAGTTCAAGGTATCGAAGAGGGAAGGCAATCCGGTAATTAAAAATGCCTGATGGAGTCGGATGTGTCAGACCGAAAAGTGCAAATATCACAGTCAGGCTATAAACTACGACACAACGCATTCCGTTCTCTGGACTACATTCTGGTACTTGCAAAGCCCTTTTCTGGGCTTGGTTGCGGGATATTGAGAACGAACGAAGAAGGAAAAACATCATTAACTTTACTCAGAACATTTCATCATAATTAAGTTGGGGCCTAAAATTTAAACCACCCAGAGGGAAACACGTTCGTTAATTTAAGGGCCACTTCAAGATAGTTTAATTAGTCCTGGGTAGCATTTCGCTAGAATATTCCCATGGCCAGAAATTGAAAAAAAAATGGCAACACTGTAACCTGCCAGGCAAGTCAACTAGGTTGGGCATGGCTGACCTACCTATAGCAAGTTTAAGCTACAAAATCTTCAACAGATATAGTTGTCAACATTCTAAGACTGGAAAGACTATGTATATTTGCGGAAGACCTATGCTTCGCAGGGAGCTGATACATTTTTGATTGATTAATTGAAAGGCACCACAGTTAATCCTACACAGTTATCGATAAAGACATATTAGCCTAAATGCAGAGTTTTCCTGCTACTATACTTGCGCAGAACTATCAACTACTATATATTAATCAGATGAAGTACTAGATACCAAATATTGACAAGCTCTAGTCAACCCAACTGTAAACAAGTACCTGGCTTACTCTTATAAAAGAAAAGGCAAAGAAGAAGTTAACACAACTGCTAGTTAGTTGTCCATTGCAAGTGGATGGTTTTGTCTTGATGATGTAACTTGCTCTGTACTTGGATTATAGTGAGGAGAAACTGCGCTGGTCCAGAGCTACCTTGAATAAGTGGCAAGACAAGATGACTGGAGGCAACTAAGGATGTAGACACTCTGGTCCACCTCCCTTGAGACCAGAGGTTACTTTAAAACCTGCGGGATTCAATCGCCCACCGTTTCTGTTCATCGCTTTGGGAGACGAGTGCCTGACATCTCAACCACAGCAACCGCCAGAAAATTCTGTAGACAGCCAGTTTCACATTTCACTCATGTAGTTTTGTCTCAAAGTGACCAGCAAACGATTGGGATGATCATGCCCCCCCCCCCACCCCAAAGTCACCCAAGAGCAGCCATGCTGGCGCTGGAATGGTCTGGGATGAAAGATCAGGGGTTGTCATTGGTCATCTCTTTCCTGATCAGAGAGCCAGTATTGATCAAGGATGATGGTTTCACTAGTTCCGCCCGACTGCAGCACCACTCTGTCTTCCTCCACCATCTGCTGATTTCCTGGAAATTGACTGCTCCTTGAGGATTCTGGAACATGGATTTCATAGATTTCCTAAATGATATCTGCGTAAGAATGAGTTGAGTAGAGAAAATGCTAACAATATTGACAGCAAGACGATTGTTAACACAACTTCTAAGCAGAGAAGGAACATCACATTATGCTGAGAGAATAACCCCTGGAACAAGTCAAGCAGTTTGAATACCTTGGAGAGGGGACGGCGTGGCCTAGTGGTTAAGTGACACGGCTCACAACCAGAAGGTGTTGGGTTCGATCCCCATCACAGCACCGGCCGTTACCCCGGGGATGCAAACCCTTAGAAAATGCAGGAGGAAGCAGACCCTTACATAAAAAATGCATACTGAAGTCGGATGCACTGGGCCGACAGGTGCAAAATAAAAACGCAGTGCAATGCACACCGCCTTGGGGATTAGAGAAATTAGGCGAACGCAAATAAAAAAAAAAAAAGATCAGGTCATCTCCAACCGGTGAAGTCGTTTGGGCACACATGAAGACATCCTCATAACACCACACCATCCTTCTCTGTCAACGGCTGCTGCCTGTGTCTTCTTAGGTCAGAAATTGGTCCATTCTTTTACGTTGTCCTCCCACCTCTTCGTCGTCTGCCTTGCACCTTTCCGTGCAGGATCGTATTTGCAAGACCGTTTGATCTCGATATGTGACCGTACTAAGCGAGTTTCCTTCTTTTGACAGTTGCCAAGAGGTCTTCAAAAGGCCCTATTGCTGTTATAATTCTTTCTCATATTTCCTCATTTGCAACTCAGTCTTTGTATGTGACATTTAGAAGTCTTCGGAATCATCTCATCTCCAAGGCTTGTAACCTCCGCTGCAGGTCAGTTGTAATTGCCCATGTCTCACAAGCATAGAGGAATATTGATAGGACCAATATACGCATTAATCTGATCTTTGTGCATATGGCTAACCATTTATTTTGCTAGATTTTGTTAAGCTGTGCGCTATTGTCTGTGCTATTCTGGCCAACACCTCACATTTTGATCCTTCATCACTGACAATCAAACCCAGAGATTTAAAAAGATATTTTACATATCTGGATTTTTAATATTATTTGTTCATTGTCCATAATTCTTTGCCATACAACAAAGACAAGTATACATAACACCTGATCACTCTCATTTAAAATTTGTGAGTGATTTGCTAGGATGTCAATATAAGACTCATGTTGGGGAAAACCAATTTGGCTATCTCTATTCACTTCCTGATTTTCATTTGGCATCTCACATTATTATATTACCAAGATAGGGGACGGCATGGCCTAGTGGTTAAGTGGCACGGCTCACGACCCGAAGGTGCTGGGTTCGATTCCCATCACAGCACCGGCCGTTACCCCGGGGAAGCAAACCCTTACAAAATGCAGGAGGAAGCAGACCCTTACATAAAAATGCGTGCTGAAGTCGGATGCACTGGGCCGACAGGCGCAAAATAAAAACCACAGTGCAACGCACACCGCCTTGGGGAATAGAGAAATAAGGCGAACGCAAAAAAAAAAAAAAAAAAAAAAATATTACCAAGATAAGAAAAGCTTTTGACCCGTTCCAGTATATATGAATGGTATAAGATCACTAATGTGGAACTGTTGAATAGAACCAGCCGAATAGAACCAGCCGAATAGAACCAGCCGAATAGAACCAGCCGAATATCTGTGGAATATGATGTGAGGAGAAGACTCTGGATTTGGATAGAACACAAATTAACACTTTCCAATTCGTGCTAAACCGAACTGTGTCTTTCAGTCCACACCAAGTCAAACAACTCTGTATGTTAAATAGTTTTTTTTTTAAATTATTTATTATTATGAAACAAATTGATAAAAATTTATGATCTACAGATCTTAAGACACATAATTATTAAACTTTTTATAACATGAAGTATTCATTAAAAAAATATGTATATTTTAGTACGAAGTGTTAAAGGTCATTAATGAATAATGGGAAAATGTGGCCAAAGAAAAACAAAAAAAACAATTTCTACTTGCGCTGCCACAAGTATTTCCGATTTAAATCGATATCCTTACCAGCCCCTTTCTTCTGTGTCCTAGTCAAAGTCTGTCGGATGTATGTTGAATATCCACGTGTAATTCAAACAAGTGATCATTAGTCTGATCAAATAATGATTTACACAGGTCTTGACGTCCCAAATCTCATTGAATGTAAAAGTAAACATTAAAACATTCACCACACATATAAATCTCGATGGAATGTCGCAAATTATACATTATTTGAAATGTCCAATTGCAACTTAGGTCTCCTAACCAGTGAGAGTTCATTGATATGTAACAATGGCAGATTCTTATGTTTGGATTCCTATTTCACCCCAATCAGACTGGAACTGATGTTTTGCGTGCACCTTAATCATCCCTTACTGGAAAGGGTTAAGAAAATTCAGTTTATAGCAATACAAGACAGTCTTTTCTTGATCCCCCGTAGTCAAGCAAAGTAGAGGAAGACCAAAACACAGTGGAAAAGAGAGCTCAAGACAAATATAAAGGAAACAGGAAAGACATGGACAGAGATGCAACAGATAGTCCACGGCAGGAGAACTTTGTATGTATTTGTTGAAGACCTGTGCTCCATAGGGAACTAAAAAGTTGTGATACCTCTATATATATATGTACTGTCATATACATGTACTGTCAGTGACTCAAATATAGTAAGGCAATACAATGAAATCCTACAATCTCTAAGGTGTTCCACATACAAAATTAATAGCCTCAAACACTCTGATGATAGCCGAGGTACAAACTTTACAACTTTCACATTTTTTTCTTGTAATGTAAATCTTAGGTGATAAACTCCCCAAATTATTATTTTGCATAACTACCAGTCCTCATCTTCATTATTTTTTACTTCCATGTTATCTTCAGTAGTGGTACTAAGCTTAGAGCTATAGGCAAGGCATGTAATGCCAGTTGTTTTTGGAAGGATGTATTTTAGAGAAATATTACATTACAAATCAAGTAATATGATATATCCTGTACATAAATGATCATTTCTCTAGATGTTTCATGTACTTTATGATCTTCTTCTTCTTCTTAATCGATCAACTGATGCTATGCTTCTAGTACGGTGAGGTTCATAAAGCAGAATGCGTTTCAGGTCTTCGCCGATCCCAAATAGCTATTCAACCATGATTGCTCCCCCAGTCCAGACTGCCTCTCTTTGGTCTGCATGGTTAGAGCATTCTTGCAGAATATGTTCTGGTGTTTGCCAGGGTGCTCCACAATCACATGTGGCAGTGTCTCTGAGACCTATTCTGGGGAGGTGGGCCTTGAGTCTACAATGTAATGTTCTGAGTCTGAAGATCTTTGTCTGCCCATCTCTGCCAAGTTTGTCTATGCTGTCATTTTCTAGCTTGTATTCTTTGTGCTGGCCTCTCCATTCTGTTCTCACGGATCGTTTGATGAGTGTCTTTGCTTCTTTATAGCTCTGTGGATGGAGAGTGCCTGCCTCCCCTTCTGGCTTTTGGAAACTCATCTGCTTTCTCGTTTCCAGGGATTCCACAGCGGGCTGGAATCCACTGTAGGACTAAATCTGTTTTTTGAGACAGCAATCCTATGTTGTATTTTATTTCATGTGAGAGTCTATTTTGTTTGTGGCTTGAGATGGCTTGGAGTACATTCCTGGAGTCTGTTAGAATGACAGATTTCTTTGTAGTTATGTTTTGACTGATAAGAATCTGAGTTGCTGCATGAACAGCTCTTGCTTCTGCTTTGAAATTGGTACAGGTCTCTCCTGCTGGTATGGAGTGATTTTATATGTCGCCATTGGAGTGGGCAATGTAGATTCCACTGCCTCCCATTTTATTGCTCACCTAGGCAGATCTATCTGTGTACACGTGTGTTCAAGAGTTGCTAGGTTATCGTTTCTTGAGCTCCTGTAGAACATGGATTTTTTTTTCTGTTGCTGACTGCTCACTTTTCTTCGTTAACCCTGGAACCTCCAAGATTATTTTGGACCTGTCCTGGATCCGTATCAAAGGTTCAAGAATGAGTGCTTAGAACTTTTTAGTTTCAGCTTCAAGGATGACTAATGATCACTTGTCTAGATGTTTCATTTATATAAATGATCATTTGTGTAGATATTTAATGTACATAAATGATCATTTATCTAGATGTTTCATGTACATAAATGATCATTTGTCTAGATGTTTCATGTACATAAATGATCATTTGTCTAGATGTTTCCTGTACATAAATGATCATTTGTCTAGATGTTTCATGTACATAAATGATCTTCTGTCTATTCTTGTACATACAAATTTGTCTAGATGTTTTATGTACTTAAATGATCATTTGTCTAGATGTTTCCTGTACATAAATGATCATTTATCTAGATGTTTCATGTACATAAATGATCTTCTGTCTATTCTTGTACATACAAATTTGTCTAGATGTTTTATCTACTTAAATGATCATTTGTCTAGATATTTCATGTACATAAATGATAATTTATCTTGATGTTTCTCGTACATAAATGATCATTTGTCTAGATGTTTCTGCCTGAGTCTGTCCTCACACTTCTCTTTAAATAACAGTGAAATGGCCGTCACAACATCCGGATGTAACACACAAGTTAACAGTGTCTCTGCAACCTCCAGCTGACTTAACCCACGGAAAGTCCCATCTCTTGTCCTCGAGTCTGAATCAGTACTGTCTGCATTCTCATCTCGCAGAAAGCTTAGATTCTTCTCTTCCTTTCTAGAATTATTTACATCATTTTCACCTTCCTGCTTATTATGAGAGTCAAGTGAAGTACTTTTCCTACATCTGTTATCAGTAGATGATTGTGGAAAGGGATTGCAAACATTTTCTGTGGAACATTTACAATAACCATCTTCAGTCTTTGAATCTTCTTCATGTGGCATGCCAACTTCAAGTACATTATTACTGAAAAGCTCCATTACTGTGTGAGTTCCGGATAGACTTATTTTTCCATCACACGGTTCTATTTTTGTATCTATACTTTGGCCATTGTGGCACTGCCTGCAACCAATTTGTCCGCAAAGATTGTCTACAAATCTCAGGTAGGAATCAAATGAGCATGGACGGAACAAAAATATTCTGGGATGTGAATGTGATGTCTCATTGCTTAGTCCTGAACAAGATATAATTGATTCATTGAGTGAAGCCAGTTCTGGTTTGTATCTTTTAGCGGAAGATCCCTGTGGTACATCAGCTGTCCTCTTGTTGAGCAGCTTCACTTTATAATTCAACTGGAAAGGAGTATCGACAGTAATGGCAGTGTGACCCTTCAATCTTTCTGCCAACAAGCTTAAGATTGACCTCCCAGCAAGATCACTGTCAGGCACAACAAAGTCTTCAACGCTTGTACAAGCAGTTCCTTTGATTATGGAACCGTCTACAGAGTTTACACTTGGTGTGAAACTTAATTCTAAATCAGGAAAACCTGTTTTATTTATGTCTCTGTGTCTATGTAAGTCTCCTTCTTGTGTTAATCCATGTGCATCGCTCACATTTTCTTGCACATCATCCATTATTGAAATATCACTGTCCCCTAACAACTGAGCCAAGGCAGCTTTCAGCATTAGCAGGTTCACAGTTGTTGGAGCAAGACTCTGTGAATATAAGTACAATAATAATTGAGAGATTCAAAAAGGTTAAACACAATTTTACAGAAGAGAAGGCTCAAATGATGAATTTTTGTGTCAATTAAGACCTTGACACAAGTATCAATGTAAGGAATCTCCCAGCCATTAGCAGGTCTTTGTTTGACTAATTGTTCTGATTGATTGATTCAATTGTTGTATTCATTATTGAGATGAGGGGACGGCGTGGCCTAGTGGTTAAGTGGCACGGCTCACAGCCAGAAGGTGCTGGGTTCGTTCCCCATCACAGCACCGGCCGTTACCCCAGGGAAGCAAACCCTTAGAAAATGCAGGAGGAAGCAGACCCTTACATAAAATGCATGCTGAAGTCGGATGCACTGGGCCGACAGGCGCAAAATAAAAACCACAGTGCAACGCACACCGCCTTGGGGATTTGAGAAATAAGGCGAACGCAAAATAAAATTTAAAAAAAATAAAAAAAATAACCGTATTGCACTCCTATCCTGCCATCCCGTCACCAATCAACCCACCCATTTCTTCCCTTCTTAACCTGCTCAATCGCCACTCCGCCCAATCACTTCTCCTTCCACCTGTCATCTCATCCCCCTCCCCCAACCATCAATCTCTCTCCCTTCTTCTTCTTCTTCTTCTTCTTCGTACGCAGTCAGACAGTAACCATTATTTTTTCGAAAAAAGCAGCGGTCATCCTGAGGCTGTCGCCACTGCCATAGAGCTTGTCTTGCAGTTCCACTGGTGATGGCCACATCTGCTCTCTCTGATCCTCGTATGTCGGGCAGTTCTGCAGCAGATGTTCAGCGGTCATTTTACTGGTACCGCATGGGCATTCGTCGGTACCACCTATCTTCAATTTGTTGAATAGGTGGTACCTCAGTCTATTGTGGCCAGTGCGAAGTCTGAAGACAACGACCTGCTCTCTTCGGTTCAACTGGTAATAGGCATCGTTTTTGATGTAACCAGTATGTTCGGTTTCCCATTTGGTCATGTATCTGGCTTTGATAAGCCGTTTTGACTCTTCGTACGTCATACTAGTATCTGTTTGTGGTAGTCTTGCACCTTCTTTTGCCAGTCTGTCTGCCTCCTCGTTGCCTTTGATGTTGCAGTGTGATGGGACCCACTGTACCACTACCCTTTTTGGTGCGGACTGCTGGCACAGTTTGCAGAGTGCTGCTCTTAAGTCATTAAGCTCAGTGTTTTTCTGGCTTTTTAGCGCTGTGACTACGGCTAGAGCATCTGTAAGCAGGACTATATGGCTTTCATTTTCATTGTGTGTCACCATTTCTTCCACTGCCGCCCTCAGTGCCTCTGCCTCCGCTCTGAAATTGCTTGTGTACTTACCAGTAGCAAATGACAGTGTTATTTGTCTGCCATTTGGTAGGTTCAGGAATGCTCCTGCCCCTCCGTTCTGTGTAGTGTTTGTTACAGAACCGTCGGTGTATGCATGGGTCCAGTCCATGCTTGGGTAGCTTTTCGATATGAAGCTTAGGGTAGTATCTCTCCTTTCTTTTTCAGTCTGGCAGTTTTTGTTTCCAATACCTGGTATATTTTCTACCACCTCTGGAAATATATCCTGCCTCCAGGTAGGTTTTCGTACAGTAGTGATGGGTTTTGGTATTGTTAGTGCGTTTATGGGATCTTCGTGCATCTTTGCTTTGGCTATTTCTGCAAAGTTTCTCCGCTTTAGTTTCCCATTTCCCAAATTGTTTAGTCTCTGGTGCATTGGATGGTCAGTCAGTCTTCGGAGTTTCTCTGACTGCAGCTGGGCTCTGCAGTCTATTCTATCGGTCATGGATTGCAGTTTTGTAATCTTTTCAAGTTCTACAATTGGCGTTGACTTCATGCCTCCTGTTATAACTCTCATGGCTTTGAAGTTTGCTAACTTTATCGAAGTTCGTCTTTGCTGCTGTTGTCCATGCCGCAATGCCATACTCGAGAACTGGTCTCACTCTTCCAGTGTAGTTTCTTTAGTATGCCTTCGTCTGCTCCCCAGCTTGTGCCAGCAAGTTTCCTCATGATTGCCATTCTTTCTCTGGCTCTCATTCGGTTTCTCTCGATCTGACTTTTCCATGTCATGCGCCGATCAAATGTGACTCCCAGATAGGTTGGGTTGTCGTTTGGCTGCAGGAATTTGCCATTTAGACTTAATTTGGTATTTTGGGGTTTTATTGAAAGCGAGAATATTGTGCATGTGGATTTCTCCTCGTTTATTTTGACCAGCCATGAGTTCGCCCACTCTTCCAGCGATGTTAGGGCCTGCTGCACCCGATTTCTTGCTATGGTGAGATTCTTTTCAGAGGTCCACATAGCCAGATCGTCTGCAAACATTGAGCTATGGACTCTCCTTGGTATATTCTCTGTAATGTCGTTTATATATACCAGGAAGAGTGTGGGTGACAGTACTCCCCCTTGGGGTACTCCCTGCTCGAGTGTCACCTTTTTGCTCATCTGCCCTTGTACTTGGACTCTGGCTGTTCTTTGTTTGAGGTAGTGGTTGATCCACTTGTACATTTTCCCACAAACATCACTTCTTCTTAGCTTGACTCTAAGTCCGTCTTTCCAGACTTTGTCAAATGCCTTTTCCAGATCCACCCAAACAGCTACTGTGTGTTTCTGTGCCTGGTAGGCATCTTCTATTTCCTGGGCTATGAGGATGACCTGGTCCTCAGTGGATCTGTGCTGTCTAAAGCCGGCTTGCTGTGGAATTAGTATTCGTTTTTCTTCCAGATGCCACATCAGTCTGGTGTTTATCATACGTTCCATCAGCTTGCCGACACAGCTCAGTAGGCTGATGGGCATGTATCCATTTGGATCTGTTTTGTCCTTTCCTGTTTTTGGTACTGGTACCAGTATTGCGTCTTTCCATGCCTGGGGTACAATTCCCCTTTTCCAGCTTTGGTTCAGGACCGATAGCAGTTTCCTCTTCGCTGTTTGGCCCAGCCCCATCAGCATTTCGTTTGTTATCCCGTCTTTTCCGGGAGATTTCCTTTTCTTTAATGTTCTCATAGCCTCTTCCATTTCGCTCATTGTTAATTTGGCCATCATGTGCTCTTCAGGTGCCGTATTGATGTTGTCGTGCCCCTTTAGCTCTTCGCTAATGTCTGTATGCTTATCTGCAGGGACCTCGATGTGGTTTGCTCTGGCATAGTGATCGACAAAAGCGTTTGCGGCTTTCTTACCTGTGAGCAAGTTTTTGCCCTGCTTGATGGTAATTTGTTTGTTTGACGGGGTTTCGTCATTGATGGCTCTGACTAGCTTCCATAGCTTGTTCCCGTCTTTGTCCAGGTTTAGGCTTTTCGTTTTGTTTTTCCAGCTTTCTCTTGCTGTTTGCTTGAGGGTGTATTTGTATTTCGCCGTGGCGGCTTTGAGGGCGATGTTTGCCTCCATAGATTGTTCTCGCTCTGCCATGTTCCTAGCATTTGTTACTGCATCTTCCGCTTTCTGCAACTCATCATTCCAGTAGGGCTTATAGTTTTTCCTAGCTCCTCTTGGGATGGTTTCAGTGGCGGCTTGCATTATTGCCTTGCTTAGGCTTTCCACCATGGGCTTCATTTTGTTGTTTCGTGTGTTGATGGTTTCACACAGCCCATCTGTCAGGATTGCAAATCTGTCCCAGTCGGCTCGTTTGTAATTCCAACGTGGGAGCGGTTTTGTTTCCTGTGGGCCTACTTCCATATCGATGTCTAGCCTGATCGGCCTGTGGTCGCTACCTGCCAGTTGGTTTAGCACCTGGCGGTCTATTTTATGGTGTATGTCCTGTGTGGAGAAGGCCAAATCTGGAATCGAGGTGGTATGCCATGTTCTTGAATAGAAGCTAGGGCTATCCTCCGGCCTATTGATTAAGGAGAGATTTGCATCTATCTCCCAATCTTCCATTTCGTCACCTCTGCTGTCTGTGTCAGAGTATCCCCATCTCTCCGAGTGGCTGTTGAAATCTCCAACTACTATGCAGTTGGAGTCTCTGACCTCCATACTCGAGAGCGATAGGTCTCTATTTGGTGGTCCGTACAGATTGAAAATGCGGAGCTTCATCTCTTGAGCCATTATGTTAACTCCTACAATTTCTGCTTGTCCGGTGTGACTGACAGGTACCGCGCTACTCTGTATGCAGTTTCTGGTCAGTATCAGGACGCCTCCTTTGTGGCCTTCTCTATCGAGACGGAAGGTCTGGTATCCTCTGATTGAGAATTTATGATTATTGTTGAGGTGCGTTTCCTGGATACATGCCACGTCAATCTTACCTTCATGCAGGTGATGTGTTAGGGAAAGTTTTTTGTTAATGACTCCCTCCGCATTCCACTGTAGTATTTTGAGGGTCTTGAGTTTTTGGTCAATAAAAGTTGCCCCATAGCCATGTGCCTTGACTCCACGACACATGGGTGGGTGACCACCAGTAGTCAAGGGTGGGCCCCTTCGAGACGTGAGGCCCGGCACTATCGCTGCCTGGCGGGACTCCGCAGGATGAGCGTCATGCGTTTTTCTGATCGGTTGTACTGTCATCATGCTGCAATTTACGTTGCACTGTTTTGTTAGGCTTGCGGCCCCGTGCATCCGATTTCAACAGGCGTTTCTGTAGGGATGCCCTCCTTAGCCTTTGGCTGTCCCCAGCCTATCTGCAAGGCAGCAGTTGTTTATGATCAGAGTTTTCTCTCTTATGGAAGTTGTCTTTCCAGACTATCGAGTCTTCACTACTCGTGTCTATAGGGTGCGATGATGATATGTGAGATGATATATGATATATGATATGGACTGGTTTACCCGGAAGAGAGGCAGTCCAGTGTGTCTGTACCCCAGGATCGTCACGTCCTGCCAGAAACGTAGCATTTGCATGTGAGTGGGGTATCTCTTTCTCCCTTTATTTTCTTGGCTTCTATGCAGAGATGGTACGCCTAGCATTCCCCGCCACCTGGGATGTTGACACAGTGGGGCAGGTGTGCAATGTCCACTGGTCTGCATCTCTTCTGCGTCCAGCATGATAGCTATATGGCTGATAGCGTCCAGAGGTAGATATCGAAGCAGAAGTGCATTTAACCAGGGGACAAGCCTGGTAATGTCACAGAGATGTTGTTCGCCTAGTGTGCGGACAGATCTCATGGTCATTGGCTGAGTCTCGACAGTTCACAGTGAGGTGGCTGCTCTACTGTTTTCGACACCCCGACCAGGAACTAAGTCTTTTGTTGGTGGTTTCGCACCCCATCGCCGTATAACCTGAGATCCAACTACGAGCTTTTTAACTGCAACAACTTTAATATACGCTATTGGAGCTGGAATTACCGTGGCTGCTGGCACCAGACTTGCCCTCCAATAGATCCTCGTTAAAGGGTTTAAAGTGTACTCATTCCAATTACGGGGCCTCAAAAAGAGTCCCGTATTGTTATTTTTCGTCACTACCTCCCCGTGCCGGGAGTGGGTAAGTTGCGCGCCTGCTGCCTTCCTTGGATGTGGTAGCCGTTTCTCATGCTCCCTCTCCGGAATCGAACCCTGATTCCCCGTTACCCGTTACAAACATGGTAGGCATGTCACGTACCATCGACATTTGATAGGGCAGACATTTGAAAGATGCGTCGCCGGCACATGAGGCCATGCGATCAGCACAAAGTTATCCAGAGTCACCAGTGGGGACGCCACAACCCCGCGAGGGGAAACGACGATTGGTTTTGAACTAATAAAAGCGCTCTTTCCGCGAGGGTCGGAGCTTGGTAAGCATGTATTAGCTCTAGAATTGCCACAGTTATCCAAGTAGGATCGTGTCATCTAAGGAACCTCGACTGATTTAATGAGCCATTCGCGGTTTCACCGTGAGACAGTGTGAACTTAGACATGCATGGCTTAATCTTTGAGACAAGCATATGACTACTGGCAGGATCAACCAGATATCTGTCGGAGACGTACGTAGCGCACACACCGGTCGGCGGAGGAAGGGTGTGTAAAATCCTCACTGGGACGGCTGCAGGGACCGACTGACGGAACGGACGGACGGTTGTTCCACCCGTCCCTCACTCCGTCGACCTAGGACCGCCTGACAGGGGCCCCTACACGCACCAGACGACCGACCGACCGGGCTCGCTCGAGGAGGGATGGCAGCGCTCTGTGCAGAACGGATCCCAACGACCTCGGCGATGAATTTCACTGGGACTAGAGACAATTTGGCCTGCCATTCTCTCGAGGGTTGGTCCCCCCCGGGAGAACACAGGGCCTTGAGGCACGATTCCTGTTTTCCATTTGCCGGTCACAAGCTCTTTGCGAGAGTCTGACCACCAGAGAGACGAACTGTCGAGCTCTGCTATAAGCCTTAGATAAATCACCACGGACGGACAACGTTTCCTGGTACGGACCAGAGAAGCGCACCTCGGTGGAGGAGACGCCACAACAAACCGCACCCCAATAGCTCTACGGGGAAAGGCAGGCGAGCGTTTTCCGCAAGCCCGCGCTATCGCTCCGCCTGGCGGGACTGAGATCGCTTTACGAACACTGGTTGAAATTGAATCACGGCGGCGAGACAACTACCCCAGATCTCTCTCCCATCAACCTGTCATCTCATTCTCCCTCCCTCCCCAACCATCAATCTCTCTCACTTCAACCTGTCATCTCATCCTCCCTCCCCAACCATCAATCTCTCTCCCTTCAACCTGTCATCTCATCCTCCCTCCCCAACCATCAATCTCTCTGACAGGAGAAAGCAATGAAAGCCAGATAGTCCTGTTCACAGATGCCCTGGCCTGGCTACAGCACTAAAAAGTCAGAAAAATACTGAACTTAATGATTTAAGAGCATTACTCTGTCAACTATGCCAGCAGTCCGCACCAAAAAGAGTAGTGGTACAGTGGGTTCCATCCCACTGTAACATCAAAGGCAATGAGGAGGCAGACAAACTGGCAAAAGAAGGTGCAAGACTATCACAACCAGATACTAGTGTGACCTACGAAGAGTCCAAAAGGTTTATTAGGGCCAGATACACGGCCAAATGGGAAACAGAACATACTGGCTACACAAAAAATGATGCCTACTACCAGCTGAACAGAAGAGAGCAGGTCGTGGTCTTCAGACTTCGCACAGGCCACAACAGACTGAGGTACCATCTATTCAATAAACTGAAGATAGGTGGTACTGACGAGTGCACCTGCAGCACAGGGAAAATGACTGCTGAACATCTACTGCAAAACTGCCCGACATACGAAGACCAGAGAAAGCACATGTGGCCATCACCAATGGCAACACTAGACAAGCTCTATGGCAGTGTCAAGAGCCTCAGGATGACAGCTGCTTTCTTCAAACAAATTCAAGTTGACATTTGACAGCGTACGAAGAAGAAGATGAAGACAACCTGTCATCTCATCCCCCTCCCCCAACTATCAATCTCTCTCCCTTCAACCTGTCATCTCATTCCCCTCCCCCAACTATCAATCTCTCTCCCTTCAACCTGTCATCTCATTCCCCTCCCCCAACTATCAATCTCTCTCCCTTCAACTTGTCATCTCATTCCCCTCCCCCAACTATCAATCTCTCTCCCTTCAACCTGTCATCTCATTCCCCTCCCCCAACTATCAATCTCTCTCCCTTCAACCTATCAACTCATCCCCCTATCCTAACCATCAATCTCTCCCTCTCCCCCAACCATAAATCTCTCTCCCTCCCTTCAACCTGTCATCTCATTCCCCTCCCCCAACTATCAATCTCTCTCCCTTCAACCTGTCATCTCATTCCCCTCCCCCAACCATCAATCTCCCTCCCTTCAACCTGTCATCTCATTCCCCTCTCCCAACCATCAATCTCTCCCTCTCCCCCAACCATAAATCTCTCTCCCTCCGTTCAACCTGTCATCTCATTCCCCTCCCCCAACTATCAATCTCTCTCCCTTCAACCTATCATCTCATTCCCCTCCCCCAACCATCAATCTCCCTCCCTTCAACCTGTCATCTCATTCCCCTCCCCCAACCATCAATCTCCCTCCCTTCTTCCTGTCATCTCATTCCCCTCCCCCAACTATCAATCTCTCTCCCTTCAACCTGTCATCTCATTCCCCTCCCCCAACTATCAATCTCTCTCCCTTCAACCTGTCATCTCATTCCCCTCCCCCAACTATCAATCTCTCTCCCTTCAACCTGTCATCTCATTCCCCTCCCCCAACCATCAATCTCCCTCCCTTCAACCTGTCATCTCATCCTCCCTCCCCCAACCATCAATCTCCCTCCCTTCAACCTGTCATCTCATTCCCCTCCCCCAACCATCAATCTCCCTCCCTTCAACCTGTCATCTCATTCCCCTCCCCCAACCATCAATCTCCCTCCCTTCAACCTGTCATCTCATTCCCCTCCCCCAACCATCAATCTCCCTCCCTTCAACCTGTCATCTCATTCCCCTCCCCCAACCATCAATCTCCCTCCCTTCAACCTGTCATCTCATTCCCCTCCCCCAACCATCAATCTCCCTCCCTTCAACCTATCATCTCATCCTCCCTCCCCCAAACTATCAATCACTTTCCCTCCTTCAATCCCCCCACCCATCTTTCCTTATCAACCTGCCCATTTCTCACCCTCAACCATCCAATCTCTTTCCTACAGTGTTGCCTGGAATAATTATACAAGTTGCTAAGAAGAAGTTTATTTTTAAAACCCTTTTCCCGCCAATCTCCATTGCACTTCCAATTATGTATTTTGATCTTTATTATGCAATTCTTGTTTAATAGCCTATAACTATGTCACATCCACAAACCCATCCCTCCACTATCTGTCCCCCTCAAACTCACCCATCTCTTCCATCAGCCTAGCACATAACCCATTATTGTTTGCGCATATGAAATCAATCCAAGCAAATTGGGCCATGGGGTCACCATATATATTTCTCTATTAGAACCATTGTATGTTTAAAAAAAAAATCTTATAAAATTGTCTTTTCTATCTTTTTATAACCTTAGTAGCCAGTAATGTCCGAAGGATCCTAAATGGTAACTAAGCTAAATTTGGTTCAGATCGATGGAACAGTTTAGAATTGTATAAATAATGAACAACAAACAAAAGAATGAACAACAAACAAACAATGAAAATACAGACATTCAGTTTTAGTTATATGCAGATACAGGAAAGAAAACCCCACAGCAACTAAAAATAAATGAATATACCTCTGTAGGGTTCAGCCACGCTGACTGCAATAAGTTATCCTCACTTGTGTCTAGAGATGTAATAAGGCTGGTAGCTAGGCAACGAGTAATTGCTTCAGACAAACGGCTGCTTCTATCCGCCTTCTGAGAAACAGAAGAAAACAAATGTGATTTGTAAACAAAGTAGGCCAGTGGGACAACAGCTGCAAAGACAAGTAATATTGCACTATGAAGCATCACTTCACTTAGTCACTCCTCTTCTATCACTGTCAGGGTTTGGAGGGGTCTTTTTTTATATTTGCAATTATGTATGCAGACAAATATTTGATTGGCCTGCTATATCTATGCAAGATGGAGGAGCCATCCATTTCGGTCTTCATGTCAGCGACCAATGAGTAAGAATTTTGTTACCATTAGAAGTTCTGCCTAGACAGTGGCCAACAGTCTACTCTACTCTTTTTGATTTACAACTGCCATACCCAATCCACCGGCTACAAAGGTGCCAGCAAACTGCTATTTTCTGCCAGAGAACTGGCCAATGCAGATTACTAGGCAACCTATTAGGCTCAAAATCTACCAAACAAATTAATGTCCATGTGGAACAGGAGTCCAGCCCCTGAACATGTACTTCAAGAATGCCCGGCCCACAAAGAATTAAGATGCCAGACCTGGCCAGATAGAGCAGAACTGAGGCAAAAGCTATGGGGCCACTGCTCATACCTGGTAAGGACTGTGGGCTTCATTCTGGCGATCAAAAAGCCCGAACACAGAAGAAGAAAACTGCCAAAGATTTTTTTACGTGAAAAATGTGTCAGAATCTGACTAGAAAATCTCATAAACTTAAATATTCATACATATTTTATGTCACATACTGACTAGAAAATCTCATAAACTTAAATATTCATACATATTTTATGTCACATACTGACTAGAAAATCTCATAAACTTAAATATTCATACATATTTTATGTCACATACTGACTAGAAAATCTCATAAACTTAAATATTCATACATATTTTATGTCACATACTGACTAGAAAATCTTTAAAAAATGTTCATACAGTATCTACTTTATGTCAGAATCTAAACTAAAAAATCTCAGAAACTGATGATGCCTCATCTTCTCATTTCAAGTGAAACATAGGACCACCATTACAGCTGGCCCATTCAAGTGAAACATAGGACCACCATTACAGCTGGCCCATTCAAGTGAAACATAGGACCACCATTACAGCTGGCCCATTCAAGTGAAACATAGGACCACCATTACAGCTGGCCCATTCAAGTGAAACATAGGACCACCATTACAGCTGGCCCATTTACTAGAAGCATGTATCCAAACAATTGCAGTGGTGGTTTCAATGACAATGGATTTACATGAGGAAGCTAGCCACAAGCACAACCTTCTTTAGTAATCTCATTTAACATGTTTGGTTGTCTCATTTGTTGCACCCAGCCCCAGCTCAAGTCAAACTTACCATTGTCCCCCAGTTATCGGTTGGGTCAAACTTACCATTGTCACTCAGTTATCGGTCTGTATAGACACATTTTTTAGGACGGATAATTTTTTTATGGTGCTTGAACAACTGCGATAGCTGACAATCATATTTCTGTGCTAGCCTGACTGATAGTTTCTGCACATATTTCTGTGCTAGCCTGACTGATAGTCTCCTGCACATATTTCTGTGCTAGCCTGACTGAAAGTCTCCTGCACATATTTCTGTGCTAGCCTGACTGAAAGTCTCCTGCACATATTTCTGTGCTAGCCTGACTGATAGTCTCCTGCACATATTTCTGTGCTAGCCTGACTGATAGTCTCCTGCACATATTTCTGTGCTAGCCTGACTGAAAGTCTCCTGCACATATTTTTGTGCTAGCCTGACTGAAAGTCTCCTGCACATATTTCTGTGCTAGCCTGACTGATAGTCTCCTGCACATATTTCTGTGCTAGCCTGACTGAAAGTCTCCTGCACATATTTCTGTGCTAGCCTGACTGATAGTCTCCTGCACATATTTCTGTGCTAGCCTGACTGATAGTCTCCTGCACATATTTCTGTGCTAGCCTGATAGTCTCCTGCACATATTTCTGTGCTAGCCTGACTGATAGTCTACTGCACATATTTCTGTGCTAGCCTGACTGATAGTCTACTGCACATATTTCTGTGCTAACATGACTGATAGTTTCTGCACATATTTCTGTGCTAGCCTGACTGATAGTTTCTGCACATATTTATGTGCTAGCCTGACTGATAGTCTCCTAACTCTACTCTTCACGTCCCTTCATTTTCTCTTTAACTTTTCTCCACTACCTGTTTTTTTTTTGCATGCCATGCATTTTGATAAAAGTGCATTCACATATATCAAGTCTTTACAGTAAACGCTTGTTGCATGACACATGATCAACTGAGTGTTACCATGACTAAAAAGAACAGAAAGACTATAACTGTCTAGGCATGAAGTAAAAGGCAACAATAGAGTTGTGCACGGGCTAGCAACCTAATCATGTTAAACTATTACTTTGAAACTGTTACTGTAAATGCTTGGACACAAGACCGCCTGTAAAGGGATCAGCTGTATTGGTTCACTTGATGTGAAACTGTGAACGAAAACCAATGACATATGATATTCAACTGCCTTCGCCCTTCTCACCATTGGAATCCAAACGTTGATGCTGATTGAGGGTTCTACAGACTCCACATAATGCCACCAATGTCTGGGAACATACAATGTCTGGCCTGCACATACAGTTACCACAACTGGATGGCTCAACTGTTTTGAGAAAAATATGTTTTTAATTTTACATTCAGTAATGTTTGCAAAAAATAATTGAAGCTGAAATAGTTGAAAATAGTAACGAAGTAGGATATGTAGAATGGCTGTCAATCAGTATATGAACCAAAGACCACTCCACAGAGGTTCATCAAGCTTGTAGACCAGAAAGCCAATGACAAAATGAAGCCACAAATGAAAAAATAACTAAATCTCATATCACTCGCTCAGTAACAACAATACAGATGAAGGAGGTCATGCTGAATATACTCATAAACTTTGTGGCACTTATGATTTTATTTATTGTGATTTCAATGCTGATAATTGTCACACATCATTCAAAAATAATTTCATAATTTGTCATAAAAACAGGCTCTTTGTTATTACAAGCTATTTATTATTGCTGTTTGGAGAGTTTTTGCTATGCATGGTTATTTGTGTTTCTATTCCTTGTTTGTTAACCTGTTTCCTCTGTCACTGCAAGAGGTGTATTTGACTGTCAAGGGTACACTGATTAACTATTTGGCACATAATGGCCAAAGCTCGATAGCACGACAGATCATATCTTATAATGCTTGAAATAGAAACCGATCTATAAAAATAATACAACTTTCTGGATATGGGGAGAAAGACAACGTCACTTTACACTGAGCTTATTCACTCTTTGGAAAGAAATAGATGTGGATCTTAGAGAGGAAATAGATAAGTGGCACTTAGGGAAGAAATAGCAAGTGACTCTCAGAGAGGAAATAGATGTGGCTCTTAGCGAATAAAAATATAGATGCTCTAAGGGAAGAAATAGGTAAGTGGTTCTTAGAGATGAATTAAGTAAGTGGCTCTCAGGAGTGAGAGATGGGGGAATGAGTGGCCTCGAGGTTAGACGTCGGCTTCGGGTGCTGGAGGTCGTGGTTTCAAATCACGTTGGAGACCAGGATTTTTTCACACGGACTTTCAGATTATTTCCCCGAATCTCTGTGTAGTAGAGATCGGATGCCCGTGTACATGGTTGCGCACGTTAAAATCTCTCAGCAGTTGGAAATCGAAAAGAGTATGCTTAATAGCCGCTGCCCTGGCAAAATCTACCCAATCTATTACGGAATTCTCGCCGATGCTACTGTGTTGGTGCATTGTGCTGAGATTCTCCAACAATATGAAGAAGAACAGAGCACTTATGGGTTAAACCGTGTGCAATGACGTGGATTCTTCGACTGGACTAAACTAAACTAAACTAAACTAAAGAAACAGATAAGGAGCCCAATCACGATGAAGTATTAATGATGCAACTTGGACTATTGTTAAGAAAACATACCTTAAACTTGGGCTGTGCCTGAAGATTTGGTCTTCTGAAGTTGACCTCTGTGAATATGCTGGATTCCTCATATGGCACACGTGTTGGGTAGAGATACTGGCTGTCTTCCGGAGGGAACAAGATCCACAGTTTCCTGAAACAAATACAAAAAATTCATGTGTATACACATTTTACTGTATGCTTTATAATCTATTTTCCATAATGAATCGCCTCTTACTGTCATGTAACGTTACCAGACACAGATGTTGTTATTGTGTTTCTTATTACATTTATTGGATAGACTAATCCTCAGGAAACAAAAGATAAGTTTTATGAGGACCTTGAGGCGCTCATCGCTGCAGTCCCCAAAATCTGACAAACTGATCATCCTCTGTGATTTTAACGCTAGGGTTGGCACAGACTATACAGCCTGGGAGGGGGCCATTGGCAGACATGGTATCGGAAAATGCAATAGTAACGGACTGCTCCTTCTAAGAACATGTGCCGCAAATGAACTACTCATTACAAACAGAGCTTTCCGACTTCCTGTCCGAAATAGAACCACATGGATGCAACCAAGGTCCCGCCACCGGCACCTCATTGACTACATTATCATCAGACGTAGGGATTGAGCGGATGCTATGGTAACGAAGCTCACGTGTGGTGCAGAATGTTGGGCCGACCATCGACTTGTCATTGCCAAGCTAAACTTCAAGATCCACCCCAAAATGCTCCTCCAGGGAAAGAAACCACAGAGGAGGCTAAATGTCTCTCAGCTGAAATACGAACCCATGAGAGAAGGCTTCCAGGAAGAGCTTGAGGGCAGACTATCTGAGCTTCGTTATGAAAAGAACAACATCGAAGAGAACTGGGCATCATTGAGAAACACACACTACGATACAGCTGTTAAACACATGGGCCAACTCACGCGCACGCATAAGGACTGGTTTGATGAGAACGATCTGGAAATACAGGGCCTTCTAGATGCAAAACATGATGCGCACAGGGTATACCAGAGGGACACATTATCTCCGGCAGCAAAAGCTGCCTTGAATACTGCTCGCAAAGCTGTCCAGACCAGGCTTAGAGAGATGCAAGACTCCTGGCTCAGCAATAGAGCTAACGAAATTGAGATGTTCGCCGAGCGTCATGACACCGAACGGTTTTACGAGGCACTGAAAGCTCTCTACGGCCCGCAGCCCTCTAGTAATACTCCAGTTCGCAGTGCGGATGGAGCACTGCTAACAGATAAGGTTCAGATTCTAGACAGATGGGCAGACCACTTCTGCAAAATTCTAACCCACCCATCGTCCATAAATGAAGAGGCCATCCGGCGAATGCCGCAGGTGGAACTGAACCTGGCGTTGGATGAAGTCATCACTGAGGAGGAAGTCGACAGGGCAATCAGTTCACTATCTATAGGAAAAGCTCCAGGAGCTGATGCAATACCAGCAGAGGTATATAAGACAGCTGGCCCATCCCTCACCAGAAGGATCACTGAACTCTTCTGTCACATGTGGGCTGAAGGAAAAATTCTGCAGGAGCTAAAGGACGCCTCAATCGTTCACCTGTACAAAATAAAAGGCAACCGCCAGGAATGCGACAATCATCGTGGAATATCGCTACTCTCCATAGCAGGCAAGATCCTAGCTCGCTTACTGCTAAACAGGCTCAACAAACACCTTGAACA